>OX336900.1:5115000-5715000 GCA_946959425.1 Argyrosomus regius
TGAGCTCATCTCCGGGGTGTATGGTGCGACAGCAGTGATACAGGATGCTGCCTTTGTACTGGACTGCCAGCAAGTTCGCCTCGTCTTTATTTCGAGCGCAATTGACGTACCTGTGCGAGAAGACAGATGGTAAAAAAAGATTATGTGGAACTGACTCTGATGATCAGACGATCAGATGATCCAGAACGTGGCGGCACCCCATAAGCTACCTGTAGCAGCCCACATTAAATTCAAATCCCTAACTCTTGCCTACAAAGTAGTCTCCGGTTCTGCACCTACCTACTTGAATGCTCTTATACAGGCATGTGTTACCTCTTGACCGTCTGTTGTTCCCCGTTTGTTGAACGTCCTACCAGTTCCTACCAGATCAGGAGCGTCCCTCTCTACCTTCACAAACCTCCTGAAGACCTCCAGCTCTTCAGAGAGGACCTCCTCTACAACACTACCAACAACTGGACATGATAAATCTACCCCCCCTCTACAACTGGACCTTGATACTGTGAGTATCAGGTCTCCATCTCTGGTTCTGCTGCATTGACTTTGGTATTCGAGCCCAAGCAATGCTAAGTCTGAGGCTGAATGAGAAACAGACATTACCTCATCCAGTTCGAGTGTGATTCTCTGGCACCATCGATGTACTCGTACTCATCTTTTCCTTTGTAAATCTGCAGAAAATCAGACAAAATATGCAAAATTGAACAAGAACCCCAATAAGAAGTATCTAAAGAGGAAAAATCTCAACTATAAGTAGAGACCCAATGCCAAACTCACCTCCCAGGAGAAGTCACTCGCCCCTGCATTTTCCCTCGTCGTCACTTCCCCCTCATACGGTCCAAAATGCATTCCTGGAGACATTACTGGTCCGTGATTAATGACCCCAACGCCTGCAAAGGGAATACTGGATCTGCCTATCATCAGGCCATAGGGAAGAGTGAGGAGGGCCCTCTGCGGGACGCCCGAGCTCATTGGAAAGTCAAGAACAAAAGACGGGCCACCAATGTTAGCGGGATCACTTTGGTCCTGGAAGAGAGTCAGACACTCGTCGCAATCTGGAAAGTGTAAAAAGAAGAAAAGAATAAAACCTCTTATTATTATTATTATTATTATTATTATTCGACACATGCAGACATTACGAACATGTACTGCTCAAGGAGCTTAGCCTATGACTTAAGCTACTGAGGTGTTTAACCCCGGACAGACCTAGTGCCACAGCGGTCAGAACACCTGACAACAACAGTGACTTCATACCTCTCTACCTGAGCCTCTGATAATTTCACAGTGCCACCCACTGTACACACAGTGAACAACCACTTCATTCTAACTATTACAACCATATATTTGGCTCTTGCACACACATTAATATCAGGATCAGTGAAATAATTTCTTATAAAACGTCTTTTTAAAGAAGCTTTTTACTAATGCTTGCACATTGTTTTATTTCTAACATGATTTATCTGTTTTAATATGTTTTTTTTCTTACTATTAGTTATTATTCTTGGATATTTTTATTTATATTGACATTTCAACTATATAAAGCACTTTGAAACTTTGTTTTGAAAAATGCTGTATAAATATAGTTTTATTTTTGTTATTATTATTATTATTATTAGTAGTAGTAGTAGTAGCAGCTGTAGCACATTTTAACAACTACAATAAAAACTTAAACTGTGGCACTTGGTTGGGAAACAAAGTACACCTATGACTCCTGTAAGCTTCACATGTGTAGCTCAAGTGGATTATATTTATTCAGTATTGTTACTGTGTAATGTTTAGATCACATGTCTTCTTATAATTTCATTAATGGAAAGATAATTTCAGTCATAAGAAGAGGAATAAAACAACAATGCTAATGCCAAATAACAGGACATTTTGTGTTTTTAGTTGTTGATGTGAAACTTTGTATTAGGTCCAAAGATTCTGTGGATATGGAGGATATGTATCGACCTCAACAACCTTCACATCAATGGCAGCAACACAAAGAAGACCGGACCACACCAGTGAACATCCGTGTGGATGAACTGTCAACACAGATGTCCTGTACATGAAGGGTCAAAGTCATCTCCACTTGCTGAGGAGACTGAAGTCCTTTGCAGTGTGCAGGAAACTTTTTATGACGTCTGCTGGGGAGGGGAGGGGAGCACGGAGAGTGACAGAAAAAGACTGAACAAGAGGTCCAGCTCTGTCCTGGACTGTCCTCTGGACTCCATAGAGGAAGTAGTGGAGGAGGAGGATCATGAACAACTCCTCTCACCTCCTGCATGACACTGTGGAGGCCTTAAACAGCTCCTTAAGCAGGAAGGAGATCTTAAGAAGGAGATCTACCACAGCTCCTTCATTCCAGCAGCTGTCAGACTCTCAAACACCAGCATGACTTCATGACTTTCTCCTGTATATTTCTCATCCACCTTGTGTATACAAGCTCATTAAAGTCTGTCTTATGTTATATTATTTTATATAATAACACTGTAACTTGCTTACAAAAGCCATTATGAGCCTCCAGGTTGTCTTCATGCCCCACAGTGTCCAGTAACCTCTGGATGGGCGTCTCTGCTGGCTCTATGACTGATATCACTGCAAGAACAAAGGCACTATTTTAGCAGCTTATACATGAATACAGTCTTTAATGTCATGAGGAGACGTCTCATACCTGCAGAGGTGTTGTTTTCAGGTGGAACACACTCCTCTGTTATAACAATCTCTTCGGCTGTCTCCACCCACTCCACGCCGCTGCTCCTGCCCGACATGAGTGCACACTCTGTGGGGGAGGTGATGGGGGAAACTGTCGGCGTTTGTGACAGCTGCTCACACAAATACACACAGCACAGAGGCAGCTAACGTTAGAGCCCTGATAAGATGTAGTGGAAACAAGTCTGTTGTGGCTTATACGCTTAGCATTATCAAAGCTAACACAGAGTTAGTAACTGCTAAGTGGCTATCAGAGCTTTATAATGCAGAATGATGCATTTCCGGTGGATAATTTCAACATAAACGCACATATTCTTTCACCTACTCGACTCACAGCGTCTGTAATCCTCGGATTATTTCGCTAACTACAGTTGCGAGCCAGTTTTTAGTTGTTAACATTTGGACTGGAACCGAAAACCAGCAACACAACAACCTGGGATACGAAGACGCTTTCACCGGAAGTAAATAAATCGCCCTTTCAGGATAAGAGTCCAGATTTATGCGTGTTCTTTTTCCAAATTTGTTGCGTGGCCCTATTTTGCGGTTTAACTATTCTCACAGCATTTTTCCCATCGAGTCCAAGTGGTAATAGTGAAGCCAAAGATATCTAAGTCTGTCTAAATCAAGAGAATCATGTTTCCTGTCAGGTATATATAGATTTTCGTTCGCTTCCTGGTTATCTGCGCCGCTGGTGTAGTGGTATCATGCAAGATTCCCATTCTTGCGACCCGGGTTCGATTCCCGGGCGGCGCACGTGTTTTGTTCCTTATACCCGTAAATAGACCTTTTTTTTCACAGCAGCCATAGTAGAGTCAACACAGGTGTTTCCAATGATACTAACTAAGGTTCCGTTCCATTTATTGCAGCAGGGACTCTCCAGTGAGCCAACAAACATTACAGCAACACCCTGACACTGTTTGACCTGAATGGAATGTAACCCTCATCACATGTTCCTGTATATTGTTTAATTGGACTCATTAAAAAAAGATAATCTGCATATATTTTTTGTTTATGTTACAGTAATAAAAACAAATAAACACATTTTTATTTGCTGGAACACTTTTTATTTTGTTCATCATAAAAAATATATAAATATATAAAATTTTGCTCAATGAAAACTTAAAAATATGCATTAGATGAAAGCACAAACAACTAAATGAATAGATAAATAAATAAGTTAATAAATATTCTTTATGTAAATAAATAAAACTTAAATAAATAAACAAGTTGTTTAACAATATATTAATTTATAAAAGCTGTGTAGAATATCAATCAATACATAAATACACAAACTATTCAATGATTAAATAAACAAATATTAGATAAATAAATAAGTTAATAAATATTCTTCATGTCAATAAATAAACAGATTGTTAATCTGACAGTCAGATTACAGATTTTAGTTGGTGTTGAGTAGAGATGAAACCAGCTGGTCTGCTCTCATCAGATGGGTCCTGATTTCCTTCCTGATCAGCTCCCAGGCTTCAGCACTGTGGCTCTACAGACACAAGAAGATGATCAATATTAAAACATGATAGATAGATAGATAGATAGATAGATAGATAGATAGATAGATAGATAGATAGATAGATAGATAGATAGATAGATAGATTTACCATTTTCTTCAGGACATGACTCGACAGTCTCTTGAAATACATGTGCAGCTTCTTGTTCTTCTTCTTGTGGCCGTGACTCCCAGTCTAAATGAATTACAGATAAAAAATGATCAATAAATAAAATAATAACTCTTCATCACACAGTCACCATGGACCTGTAAACTTGTACTATTCATTGATCTTTTCTAGAGAACAGGTGAGGTGTTGATCCACACTGAGACTTACACAGGAGCGAAGGCCATCAGCCTGCTGGTTTACAACATTGACAAAGTTCTCCACTGTGTTCTCCTCCCATGAGGCATTGCTGTGATCCTCCTCAAACAGGGCAGCCGCCTCCTCCAGAACCTGAACTGTGAAATGAAGTTTATCCTCAGCCTGAAACAAGAAGAAGAAGAAGATTAATAACAGCCATGATAACACACACTTTTCTATACAAGGAGAAGAAATCACTCAGCACTTGTTCTATTTTACATCTGATGACAGTTGAGGATGACTCACTGATGCTTTGGACGCCTGGCTGTACAGATCATTAGGGAAGGCCACAGTGTCCTCCACTTCAGCATCCTCAGTGGTGTTAGTGGAGTTATTAGCCTGCATGACACACACAAACACACACACATGATGTGTTGAAGGAAACACACAGTAAAGTAAACTCATTCAGTGAAGATCATTCAGTGACTTCATCCAAAGAAGTCCACTTACCATCGTACTGAGTAGATCCAAAGAAGTTTCACTGTGCTGTCTGAATTTATGATCCATCCATCTGCAGCTTAGCGAGGAGCCTGCACTGTACAGACTGAGAGACAGGCACACCAACAAGATCCTGCTGAGCATCTTTACAAACATACAAATTGTCTTTGAGTGGATAAAAGTCGGATGTGTCCAGCTGTTGTGTTCAAACAGACCTGCAGCGTCTCATTTATACTGTAGGACGCACCTATTTCACTTTGCTTTCCTCACAATATACCTGTGGGAAGCACGACGTGGACTGTGGTTTAAAAAAACCCAGGTCACACATTTCGGATTTGGATGAATGTTCCTGGGAATATATTTATTCTGGAAGAAGATAGTGTCACATTTAATAAGAAGCTGAAATGTCGCGCTGGGTTTCAAAATGACACATCATGATCTGCTAACATGAATGAATACGAACAAACACAGCTCATCATTCAGGATACTTTGGGAGTAACATGAAAATATTTTTGTGATTTTTAAGTGAACGAAGACACAAATTAGTGTCGTTTATTTTGGTTTTTATTTATTTATTTTATCTGTGACTTATGCTACTTGTTTTGGAGATTTTACGCAACAAACAAACTGTAACACCTGAAATAACTTTATATATTTAGTTTTACTAAACTATGTGTCAACAAACGATGAAAGTCCTAAGGCATAAGATTAATATAGAATATAATAATAATACAAATATATATATATATATATATGGTTTAGTTTCTTTTATTTCAAAATGAAATGTTTGAAAACAAACGCTCCTTGTTTAATTGAGTTGCATCATGACTTGTTGTGTTGATTATTGATGAATGAGGAAGAGGAGCCATAAAGCGGAAGTTTCCCTGCAGAGGCAGAAAATGAAAGTGAGCCGTGACTGTGGCCTGCGCTCTGACGTTCATTCATGAGAGCTGCTCCGTGACATTTCACGTTGTTGTAACTGAGAACATGACTGCTGCTGCTGCTGCTGCTGCTGCTGCTTCAGTGTGCAGTCTGTCTGTGGAGAAGGGGATTCTCCTTCAGCTTTTCATCAGAACACCTGAAACAAATCAACACTGTGTCATATGAGGTCTGGAAGTCATTAAAGCGGCTGCAGCGTGTCTTTAGATAAGATAAGACTTCATGGGAACTTCAACTGCTGCAACACCACAAGGACAGAAAGAGAAAAAGCAAACAGCTCTTGTGTTATCTTGTTGAGATAAATGGTATGAGGATCCTCATAAAATCCCTTAACGGACCAACTTCCCCCACAAAGTGTCACTGAGTAAATAATCCCTATTTAAAGAGTTACATCATATAAATAATAATAACAATAAAGCAATAAAACAGTCATTTATATTATTATTATATTCTCTAGAAACATCTGGTAGACCAAAACAAATCAAATCTTTGTCGGGTCAGCTTAGGCCTGCAGGTCTTTGGACTTTGGACCAATCTGCTGTTTTTTGAGTATCAACATTATATACCACTTAATACTTATACTTCACTATTTCAGAAGGAAATATAGTACTTTAAAATTTTCAACTGAAACATTAAATATGTTATTACACTAACAGTTAATCTCACATCCCAAACGCACTAACGCAACCAAAACATCTCAGAAAAACACTTTGTCTTTCTATTAACAATAAAAAACAACAGGTAGCATTACAATTAGTGTCACTATCATCTTTGTAAAACTATATATTTTTATTTATTCACTCATTTCTTTATCAGAAAACACGATTACAACAAAAGTAAGGTCACTTCTTTATTGCATGGATTGTGTTACTTTACAGTAGACCTATATGTGAAATGAGAAATGCTGAAATAAGCTTCAGTTTTTAAATTAAACTAAAGTTATTCCACTAATGCTCACACACAAAACTATTCTCTATACCTGTAGGAGAGCTGAAATACAGCAGTGCTTGTCAACACTGTCTTGTCCAAGTTGAGAACTTATAGAAATGAGACACGAGTTCCCATTTCCATCACACCTTATCTCCTCTCTTGTGATTCACCTGTAAACATTTTGGCATGTCTGATCCATCTTTGACAATCTTCTGTAGATGTGTCCAAAACATCCAGTGCGTCCAAGAGGGACATCTGATGATGTGGCTGGTGGTCATGAACTTTCCTCTGTGAGATTTGAGAGATTTGGAAAAGTGACACCATCGTCTCATATAATTAAAAAAAAAAAATGTTCTGACTCACTTTCCTCATCTGGCATCAAGGAATAAAAAATAGTTTTTTTTAATTACAATATTAGAAGTTTGATTTACAACAAAGTCGTTATGTTTCTGAAAGAGATATAAAACATATTATATAATATTCACTAAGTATGGAGCTGTGATTTTTCTTATTACAGTCTGAGGACGTCACTGTGACGTACTCACTTCCACTTTCACTTTAGGGAAACACTTTCCACTTACTACGTGTTTGTTATGAGGACACGCTGAAGTCATATCCACGGTTTAGAGTTTTAATCATGAATAATTATGTTATTAAAACACACAGTAACAATGATGGCAATCCAAACAAAGAGAATCATCGTTTGTTGACACAGTTTCATCGCATCGATCTCCTGCGGACTAAATCAAATAAATAAAACTGAATAAATAAATAAAGTTTCTTGCGTGAAATCTCCAAAATACAAAACAAGTATAGCATTAAATCACAGATTAAATAATTAAATGTCTAAATAATCAAATTAAACTCTCAATCAGCGACACTGATGTAATTCCAGAAAAAGGTTTTTTTACTTTGAAAATCATAAAAAAAAAGCTTATATTATATTTAAATGTGACATCATCTTATTCTAGGATAAATATATTGAGGACATTAATTCAAATCCGAAATGTGTGACCTGAGTTTGAACCGCGTAAGCCACAGTCCACAGGTGGATGTGAGGAAAGTGAAATAGGTGCGTCCTGCTACAGTATAAATGAGACGCTGCAGGTCTGTTTGAACACAACACCTGGACACATCCGACTTTTATCCACTCAAAGACAATTTGTATGTTTGTAAAGATGCTCCGCAGGATCTTGTTGGTGTGCCTGTCTCTCAGTCTGTACAGTGCAGGCTCCTCGCTAAGCTGCAGATGGATGGATCATAAATTCAGACAGCACAGTGAAACTTCTTTGGCTCTACTCAGTACGATGGTAAGTGGACTTCTTTGGATGAAGTCACTGAATGATCTTCACTGAATGAGTTTACTTTACTGTGTGTTTCCTTCAACACATCATGTGTGTGTGTTTGTGTGTGTCATGCAGGCTAATAACTCCACTAACACCACTGAGGATGCTGAAGTGGAGGACACTGTGGCCTTCCCTAATCATTTGTACAGCCACGCATCCAGAGCATCAGTAAGTAAACTTTGGTCTACTGCAGTTCTACAAGTGATGAGTGATTTCTTCTCCTTGTATAGAAAAGTGTGTGTTATCATGGCTGTTATTAATCTTCTTCTTCTTCTTGTTTCAGGCTGAGGATAAACTTCATTTCACAGTTCAGGTTCTGGAGGAGGCGGCTGCCCTGTTTGAGGAGGATCACAGCAATGCTTCATGGGAGGAGAACACAGTGGAGAACTTTGTCAATGTTGTAAACCAGCAGGCTGACGGCCTTCGCTCCTGTGTAAGTCTCAGTGTGGATCAACACCTCACCTGTTCTCTAGAAAAGATCAATGAATAGTACAAGTTTACAGGTCCATGGTGACTGTGTGATGAAGAGTTATTATTTTATTTATTGATCATTTTTTATCTGTAATTCATTTAGACTGGGAGTCACGGCCACAAGAAGAAGAACAAGAAGCTGCACATGTATTTCAAGAGACTGTCGAGTCATGTCCTGAAGAAAATGGTAAATCTATCTATCTATCTATCTATCTATCTATCTATCTATCTATCTATCTATCTATCTATCTATCTATCTATCTATCTATCTATCTATCTATCTATCTATCTATCTATCTATCTATCTATCATGTTTTAATATTGATCATCTTCTTGTGTCTGTAGAGCCACAGTGCTGAAGCCTGGGAGCTGATCAGGAAGGAAATCAGGACCCATCTGATGAGAGCAGACCAGCTGGTTTCATCTCTACTCACCATGTCAGATTAAGAATTTATTTATTTATCTTTTTATTTATCTATCTATTTATTTATTGATGTAAACATTGAAGAGTTTGTGTATTTATTTATTGATTTATATTCTACACAGCTACTATTTTTTTATAAATTAATATATTGTTGATCAACTTATTTATCTATCTATCTATCTATCTATCTATCTATCTATCTATCTATCTATCTATCTATCTATCTATCTATCTATCTATCTATCTATCTATCTATCTATCTATCTATCTATCTATCTATCTATCTATTTATCTGTTTATTTATTTATCAACTTATTTATTTATTTATCTATTTATTTATTTAATCATTAAATATTTTGTGCATTTATTAGTTGGTTGATTGATATTCTACACAGCTACTATTTTTATAAATGAATATATTGTTGTTTTTGTCATTGTTTTTTTTTACATGGATACCTGCAAAAAACAATAAAAATAAGACTTTCTTCAGCACGTGGACATGTTTTTAATTTTTATTTCTGTTACACAAACAAAACGTTTTGATTTTTTAATATAATCAAACAACAGGAGCATGAAGGGCTTTGCTCAGGATCTGATGTACACCAGACTTCTGTCACATTTTCTCTCACAAAGATTTGGACGTTGCAGCTTTTGTGGATGTAATGTCATGCAGACACATGTGAGGTCACTGTTCAGTCTGCTTCCATTATCTGGTTAAAGGGCGACGAGGAAGACGAAGACGTATTTCCGGTCTTACATGAAAACATTTCCGGTTTACGACAAGCCACAGATTTATTTGGGATATTTTACACCTTTCTAATTATCATGTGTTTTTAGTGAATGATATGAGTGTATCGCATTACATTGTAGTTAAAAGTAGATATACAGTATAACATGCAGGTGTAATATTACAATGTGCTGAATTTACTACTTTAAAACAGCAGCATAAGCTAACCCTGTTCAACTGCAGGTTTATTCCCATAATAATAAGAATATTTATTGATGACTGTTGTTGAATCCTGAACTGATTTTTAAACAAAATATTTCAGGAACTTATTTTAAATGACACTCCAGTGATCTTTTGGTTTAATTTCATTCAACATGTTGATGGTTTGATGTTTTTAAATTTATATATTTCATTAAAACATAAGTAGTTTGAGAACCAGTGTATTATACTACACTCAAACTATATTATAAAGCTTATTCTGAGCAATACAATTGCTGTATTGTACATCATGTAACTATCTCACCTTATATGCTCCTTTTTTTAATCACATACTGTGTTATAGTGCACTATATTATGTTGCTTCTGTACTTTGCTTATTTAGTTTGAAGGCATTGTGTTGCTGTAACACCTGAATTTCCCCTCTTGTGGGTCAATACTTGATTATATTTGGTTGTTTTATAATTAAACACGTTACTCCATACAGAAAATGATCTATTCTTGCAAACTACTGCAGTATCTAGTGTAAAACTATCATAAACCTCACACAGAGTTGGAAAAACTAAGCCACCCATCCCCTGTCACCTGTTGCCTAGCAACCTCTCTGAATGTAGTCTGTTGCGTTTGTTGATGTCGTTCAAAGCAACCACAACAGAAAACACAACAAACCGCTTAACATCGAGATGAAGTGCGTTAAGTTTGGTAGAAGTGTGTCGGCGTGCGAGCTGAGCTTTAAACCGGCGGAGGGATGCGTGAACATGTGCGGGATGTGTCCATCCTGCGTGTTCGCCCCCGCACCGCCGGGCTCGGTTCAGTGTTTGTGGAGGGCGTCCGACCAGTTCAAGAGGAGGTTCGTAACGGAGCTGCTTTTACGGTGCAGGAACACCAGTGTCATCGAGAGCATCCAGAGTGTGCTGGGGGTCAAATCGTGGACTTTATTCACGTACGCCAGGTCGAGGAGCCCGACATCTCTCCAAGACTACACCCGCAGCAGCAGCAGCTCAGCCCGGGATGGGCTGGATGGGAGACCGCTCGGCTTGGACATGAGAGAGATCTGGGGCTGGTTCAACAGCAGCCCCGACTGGGTCAAAACACGATATCTGTGCCGTCTGTTCTCACTGTGTGACTCGGAGCTTCTACGAATGGTCGCTAATTTGACCAGTGTGCTTCTGGTCAGACAGAAACGAGGGTTTCTACAATTTAATGGTAAAAAAACAGCAACACAGACATCTGAATTAGAGTGTCCAATTTCTGTTTTTATTTGTTTATTTTCTCTAATTAATCTTTACAAAGTGCTTCACCTTAGAGAAATATTATAAGTTTAAGTGCAGTTCCTGTTGTTCGCCGCTAGATGTCGACAAATGACACATAATAGTACACTATCTTTGCTCAATGATGCATGAGTTTTGTATTGTTTATTTTGATTATTAAAGGTCCAGTGTGTACAAATTAGGAGTATCTCTTGGCAGGAATGTAATATAATATTTATAAGTATGTTTTCATCTGTGTATAATCACCTGAAAATAAGAATAGTTGTGTTTTCGTTGTCTTAAAATGAGCCCTTTATATCTGCAGTGAGAGCGGGTCCTCTTCCATGTTGAACCCTCATTTTTGTGCAGTAGAACAGACAAACCAAACCCTGATCTACACATGGACTTTTATGCTTTTAATGTGAATTGCAGCCAGAGTATTCACTTCACTGCTAGGTGCCACTTAATCCTACACACTGGACCTTTAATTATTCTTATCATGTGATAACCGTGTGTCCCTTTCAGTGAGTAGTCGCAGTACCAATCAAGACTCAGAGGACCCTGCTCTTACGGTGGTGCCTGGATCTTTAAAGTCTCTGTCTGGAGTCAGCCGGTACCGAGACTTCATAGGCTGCCTACCTGTTGATCTGTCAAAGAGGATATTAGGTAAGTAAACACATAGGTGACACTAATGAGATGCTAAGTTCACTGATAATTCGCAGTACTTTTATTATCTTCAACAAACACACGGTACATTGGGAATGATACCAGTAGAGGAGTCAATTTTTCATTGTCTCCACATTCTAAAGTGTGCATTGACTTGTCCTTAAACTGACAGTATAAAGAAACTAAGCCACTCTGACGGTACTATGGAGATGCAACTTAAATACTCAAGAATGCTCTTGTTAAATCTGTCCCATTCAAGTAGGTAGCCCTTTAATATAAGAACAACAGAGTCCTGCCAAGCAACCGATTGACTGTCTGCTTCCAGTGACCTCCGTTTGCAGGTTAAAAAGGACGAACGTGACAAACAAAAGGAACCCAGGCAGTGTAATTAATACACTGTGACAAGTGATGACAAATAGATTTATGTTATATTATATTTTGCATCCATGAATTGAGTAAAGCTGTCAAAATATTTTCTGTTCTCTTTGTCTGCAAACTATTACGGCCACGTTAAACTCCACACGTGTGTCTACTACCAGGTCTGTTAGACGAGCACACTTTGAGGCGCTGCCAGAAGGTGTGTCGGTACTGGAAGCACCTTGCGCAGGAAACCACGGAGGAAATGAAGTTTAGAAGAATTTTTCAGGATCAAATCGAGGCAATGATGAAGGTGGAGCATTTGTATGCGTAGACGATTCAGTAATATGAATAATTAATCAAGTATAATGGCTCTGTATGTTTAAAATTGTTCAAAGTTGTCGTAGTTTTTGGTGATGATGTTTTTTTTCCTGTTCTAGAGGTGCGGAGGTGTGAATATAATCAGTCCTACGTACGCCAACATTGTTGAAGTCCCCGTTCCTGTCAAGGATGATCAGAAAGTGGACATTCATCCCAGTGTCCAAAAGGTCAACAAACCAATACCCTACCTCAATAAACTTCAGTTCTTGTACCAGCAATACAACTAACCCTCACAGACAAATAAAATGAGATGATCTATATTCCTATTATTATATCTAAATTATCCTTTCTTTGATTGGTTTCACAGATCGAACCATTTGAGGCTGCTTACGCCAAAATCAAGACGGAGACGGTGCAAATGGAAGAGCGAAATGTTTACTGCGGTGCATATTTTACCACGGAGCTGCTGGACAAGTTAGTGTGTTCGGCTTCTATTCTGGGTGTAGCTTGAAGCATATTTTTAAGACTTTGCTTAACTCTACTCTGCACATTGGAATATCGTGTCATAGAACTGATGTAATCTGGTTGTGTTTGACAGAGAAGACCCTCATCGGGTGATGGACTACAGAGGTGGATCTTTTATGGCCACAGGCTCCAAGGACCGTGCGGTGCAGCTGCTTTATGTGGGCTCAAAAACAGATGTTTTGTCAGTGATGAAGGGTCATGTTGGCAGCATTCGGGCAGTGCTGCTCTGCGAGGACAGAGACCTGGTGATAACCGCGAGCTATGATGCAAGTATCAGGTGAGGTCACCGTATGATTGATTAGACTGAGGATGATACGTGCTGGGTGTTTATATGTTGTTCGATCACACCTGTAGGTGTTGGAGTTTGAAGACAGACAAGTGTGTGATGGCGCTGTATGGTCACACCGGCACTGTTAACTGCCTGGATGTCCACGCTGACAGACTTGTCTCGGGCGCTAAAGACTGTCTAGTAAAAGGTAAGAAGCCTTTGAAGGGTGTGTAGCATTGTTCAGACAGACAAGCCAACCAGTCTAAAGCTAAACTTTAACCACTGCACTGCCAGTGTGGAGTCTACACACAGGGAAGCATTTTGAGGAGTTTAATTTCAAGCATCCCAGTTCTGTCCAATGTGTGAGGATCAACACAACAACAGTCTACAGCAGCTGCGATCGCGGTCTTGTCAAAGTATGGGACATGGAGAATGCATTGCTGCTCCGGGTGAGAGAATATTAGTCAAATTCTCTTTATTTCATCTACGATTGATAGTACCTTTGCGTTTATTCATACCTTCATTTTCTCGAAGGTGATCGATGCCCACAGGAGCTCGGTGAAGTGCCTGTTCTTCGACAAATGGTACTTTTTATCCGGGGACTTTAATGGTCAGGTCATGGCCTGGAGCATCAACTGCGCTGCTAAACGGTGTCTTATGACCTTCAACCACCCAAAGTAAGCAAGAAACCTTCAGAGCAGATACACCTGGATCTTCAGTATGTTTTAAAATGTGTTTTTGTCAGCTTGTAACGTGTTCCTGACAATATTAGCCATTTGTAAATAGCAGTGACACAGTTCTATCTTTTCTGCAGGGAGGTTAAATCTCTGACTCTCGTCTACCTGCGTGTTGTTACTGGCTGCGTGGATGGAAAGATTCGCATATTTAATTTCCTCACCGGAGACTGTCTGAGAGAAATCACGGCAGAGGCTGAAACAGGCCGATTACTGTCTCTGCACTTCCATGACAACAGGTGAGTCAGGACGCATGAAAGCATGTCAAATTTTTGTTATTGCATTACTTTCAGACGCAGGTATGCATTCGCCTCTCGTATTTTGTTTCTGCACGTTTCTTCTTTAGTATATTAGTGAACACGACATCCAGTGTGAAGCGCTACCAGTTTGCCAAAGTGTTCTGGGATTACACAGAGTCAGCAGAGGGAGGTCAAGGTGATGTTTCTGAGAAACCTGCAGCTTCGCTCAGAAAGCTTCCCCTCACCTCCGTTGGGGCTGATCGCATGGCAAAGGTGGCTTCACCTAGCCGAGAGATGAAAGACTGTAAAAACAAGAAGCCAGAGAGAGCTGAGCTGCTTCACCACACCAGATTTCTGTCTATGCCTGCCAAATGTCAAGCACAAGGTGAGCATGCTGAAGTATGTGTCAAAAATAGCTAGTCATCAGTTGGTTCTTGTTGTAAATGAAACTTTTTCTTTGTAGCCAGAGAGCGCTGCGCTACACAGTCAGTGACTCTGAGTGAGAAAGCAACGAATGAACGGATGAAAAAGAGGGGTCTTCACCATCCTCTGACGCGCGACTCCATCGTCCTCAGGGTCAACGCCATCCAGAAGGCGCAGTGCATGGACGAAGTCAGCATCAACATGGAGTACAATGCCAGGCTGCGAGATTCCTGGGGTCCTCACACGTCTCAGGATCATCTAAAACAGTGTCCGCAGACTCAGACACATCCACAGTGGCACACACATGCTGGTCATCTCAGGAGGGCCAAGACTTGTGTTCCAATTTTAAAGAGACCCGTCAGTCGAAATATATCAAACACGATCCAGGGCAGAGCGCAGCCTCACAGCGCTGACACACACAGGGCAAACAAGAGAGCGAGTAGATCTACTAGATGTCCCACAGAGCGGCCACGGGCTCCAGAGTGTATGCCCGTGAGGTCGCTACCTAATCCAGAATGCCACGTGAAACCTAGTACCAGCTTGCCCAGGATCAGCCCTGTGCGTCCAATCAGAGAGCAGGAAGAATTCAGACTGCTCACTGCGACCCAGCTGGAAGACTATGTACGGGCCCAGAGAAATCTGGTGCAGAGCTGTGAGCACAAACTGTCCAAGAAGGGTAAGAAGCAGCAGAAAATGGCACATTTGCATTAATGGATGCAAGTTTTTTAATAATATAATGTGTCAGCAGAAGTCTGTCAACACTGTGCAACTGGTTTTCTGGACGTCTTTGTTCATGGCAGCATATTTTTTTAAATGTGATGTTGCATTAAAATTCCACTAGGGGTCAGTGTTGTATCATCTGATTGTGGCTGGTTAATATAAAGTAGTTCTTCAGTTTGCTCTCAGTTTCATTTTTATTATTTTTTTTAACTTTAATTAAATCTGTTAATTTGTAGTTTCATTATTTATCAGTGGTAAGTTTGTATTTTTCTTCATGAGGTTCCATTTATATACTCACACACACACTTAATTCACAGTTTCTATACATTGTCTTTTACACATCTTATATAATTTGATTTCATCCAAACTTGAACTCTTTTATATTTAACTTTCCCCACGTAGTAATCTTTCTTTTTTAGAATTAATTCTACAAAAATGCTTTTCTAAGCGTGTATTCTCCGATTCCAACTGTTATATTAATCGGTGCCTGCCACTTAACACCTGCTGTTTGTGCCAGAGTGTTTAAATTGTCTTTCGTAGGAAGAGTTTTCTCATCTGCTAATTTTCCTTCATGAGTCAGTTCACTGTTCTTCAGCAATCAAACAACAACAAATCTTTGTGGATTTTTAGCTTCAAACAAGCTGGGTGAAGTGGTCAGAGTGGTGAGGAGTTTGTCCCATCCAGAGAGACCTTTCACCCTGCCACCTGCCCTCTAGCCCCCCGGTGCCTTGAGGGCATCATTAGATGCGAGGAGGTTGGAAGATCAGGGGAGAAGGTCCTCTGCTTTGACAGCAGCAGCACAACAGCTGGGCACCCGTGAATAACAAAAGGTTTATGAGGAGAACCGACTGGGTAAGACGTCCCACTTTGGAGAATCTCTTCTTTCAGGAACGCTCTGCCGCTAATTAATTTGATCTGCAGAAAAACTGGGGATAATAGCGTCCCCCCTTTTCTTTTTTTTTTTATCCTGTGGCAGTGTGACGTAAGGAGACAATGCAATCCCCCTCCTGCCACCCCGAGCTCAGCTTAGCTTCATCATGCAGCACAGCTCACATTGTTTCATCAGGTATGGAGTCTCTTGTCCAGGACCCGCAGAGCTGCAGGGGGGATAATGAGCGTAAAATCAAAGCAAAGTTAGAAAAGGGAAAGTCTTCATGGAGGAATGCTCTTAGACCTTCTGCTCCCTCGAGCAGGCCCACGGGTTGGCCCAGGGAGAGGAGGGTACAGGTTTATTTATGTATGAGGAGAAGCTTGAAAGAGATGACAGTTAACCCTCTTGCTGTGAGAGAAGGTTCACGACAAAAGGCGATCTGGTATGACCCGGATGACCTTTGCTCTACGTGGATCTCCATCTCCAAAGGCATGAATTTGCATCATAGTTCATTTGTCAAATAAATTTTTCAATTTTTGTCATGCTGTGTCAGCAGTAGGTTTGAACTCTTAACTCAGTTTTAGACTAGAACCGTTCCTTTTTTCGGACCAGGTCAGTCCAGGCCAGTCATGCTAGAGAACATGATTAACCAAATCGTGGTCTGCATTATTTTTTTTTGTATTTGCATGTCACTCAGACGGGTGGCTGACGTGCCCTGGAGCTGTCCAGATATCGCACTGCTACCAGGTCTAACGAGATGGGCATCAGATGCAAAAAAAAAAAAAAGCTCAATGAATATGCAAATCACACCATTCTCGTGGGGAATTGCCTCATGATAAGAACGGAGACTAAAACCTCCCCATTGTGGAAAACTCTGGACGTTGTTCTGAAAGGCGGCCTGTATCCTAGAAACTGTTGGAGAACTGAAACCGAGGATCTTAGTGGACGACTTCAAGGCCTGACAGCGCAGTGACATCAACACATGGGAGTGACAACAACTGCCTTGATCTTAGGACAGCTTTAAAACGCCAGGCCACACGGCCTCTCCAAACCGTCCCCCTGTTAGTATTCAGCAGAGCCAAGGCTGGAAACAAGATCCATATGCCTTTCTGACCTCATTTGCAGATAGAGATCATAAGCGAAAGGGGATACAGCCAGAACGAAGGGAGGCAATTAACAGGAACACCATTACCAAGATATGTTACTGATTAACATCCACATCCAGCCAAGCCAAATAGATAAGAGGGAATCTGATTGCCCATTGATTGGATCTCTCTGGTGCCTCCACAAGGGGAGGCAGGTTCTTGTTTTCTAAATGTTGGCCCTCTCCGCGTTCAAGGGCCCCCTTGATTGAGCCAAAGAGAGCGAAGTGAAACCGCTGTGACCACACATTAGGAAGATGATCAAAGAGGCTACTGCTGGCTTCTGGCTCCACGAGGACAAGACTAAACCCCCCTCTCCAACAGATGATTGTGCTAAGTTGTTACTCACAGACGGCTCAGCGCTAACGCACGTCAAAGAGCACAGATATGGTGACACCTGAATTAGTCGAGGTCGATATAAAGAGCCGTTGCATAATCAGACTGTAAAGGTAGTGAGATGTTTTTTTCTTTTTTTCCTTCCCAGCTCCTGATTTTGTTTGTGTTTATTTCATTAAGTTTCAACTTTTTCATTCAAGGATTGACTGATTGTGCTGTGAGACCATCTGTTTTTAAAGCAGGACATCTGGAATGTGTTTTGATAATTGCAAAGAGATTATTTTCTATCTGCAAGACCTATTCCATACAAAAGACTTATATGAAAACAAACAAAAACACCGGTGTTTCACCACCGGGTGTTTCACCACCGGGTGTTTCTGTGCCATTGTCGACAGCCAGCACTGATTTTTTTTTAGTACTTGTCCTCTGGGGGGCTCACTAGACCTGCTCATGGACGGTCCTGAATGTTTCAACCAATCCAAGCCTCATCTCCTCTGTGTTTTTGACTGACACGTCGCAGATAATGTCTAGCGTTAACTGTATGACCTCACAATTATTTCGTAATAAGTGTAAACTGCGTATAAAATCACACAGTGCCTTCGTTCTCCCTGTGTATATTACTATAATTAAATGCTCATAAAAGAAATAGGAATTTCATTGCAGTCTGAAACTGCTTTAATAACAGTCTTTACAATCCATTTGAAGATGGCGTTTCTTAGGTTTTCACGGCATGTCAATGTGCTTCAGTGCGTCACCATTAAACCAGAGAGAAAGGGTGTCAGTGGATTGACCTGTGGTCTCAATGGCCCCCAGTCTTCACGGAGCAGCTCCAGACACATGGAGGCGACAGTGTTAAGTGTCATAATTTCACTATTTTCTCAGACATAAATACGGAGACGTAAAAAGTCAAAGGTCAACTGCATAAAACTTCCCTATTTAGAGGTCAGTAGACGCGTAGATCGTCTGAGGGATGGAGGGGGAGCGGGGAGGGGTTGGCACCTTGGAACAAAAAGGCAATTCACAGGCGGAAAAGTTACGGCAAAACCGCATCTGACTCTTACTTCCTGCCACAAAACGAACAGAAAATTAATTGTAACGCGGGACTACAAAGCGTCTTCATGCACCACAGAAGAGGAACAAAACACTTAGGCTGCAGCGGAGGATTAGAGGTCTCGAGTTGGACGCAGTTGTACTTTTCTTGATATCTCACCGAAGCGGCGTTTTCCACTATTTTTCTATTAGGAATATAATCTTTGTCTCATACAGCAAATGATGACTGGCTACAATCTCCACAATAAACAGAAGTGTTCCCATTTAAGGCTGCGAGTGCACACAGCGACAGTGAGAGTGAGAGAGAGGTTTGGACAGCTAATGGACATCTTTATCAGCGCTTCCCTCATAGTTTGAGTCATGCACTTAGTCACAGCTTGACAAACAAATAGCTGCTCGCTCATGTCTAGTACAGATGTGTGTGCTCTCCTCTCGTGAATCCTGATACCAGCAGAGCTCTCGCTGTTTGGAGAGGTCCTGATAAGAAAAGGGCCCCCGTGGCTTGCGGGCCAAGCAACTGCACATTCATACCCACACATATGAAATCTCACATTTAAAGGGGGTTTTACAGATTTTCTGAGAAGTGAGTCATTTAGCTTTAGCATTAATCTGCCCTCGCCCACTATTTTCCCATCGGCTATCGTCTGACGATGATATAGCTTCTGGAGCCAATGGCCAATGTTTTTGGGCTTCCAGCGTAGCCAGAAGATATCCGGATATCCGAGATATCCGGGCCAAAACTTCCTCTGCTGTATGATTGATGACACAAGAATGATAAGAAAGACACGTTTATGCTAATCAGTATGAACAAATATCTGCATATGAATGCAGAAAACTTTAAGCGTCAGTAGCCAATGGGATCCGAGATTGCTTTTTGTCTCTTCACGGACTGTGGCAAATAAAACGTGACTGGTCAATATTATTTGGACTACCACAAGAGTGCATCCAGTGCCAAAAGCTTGGTCTCTTTATAGAGATTACTCCTCAGGAGGTTCATTTCATACAGATACTTCCTACCTTACATTAGTACTTAAGACTCAAGCTAGATCCACAGAACTTTCAAGCTATTCAGTCAACTTCTGAAAATGTTCACTGCAGCTGAATTCACAATCTTTTTTTGTAACCAAACCAGTCACAACAAATGCAACTTTCCAGACACAATAACTCCACCGCTGTTGCTCTCTCCTCGCTTGACCCTGGCCCAGGAAGAGCCTTTTTTGGAGCCGAGGAGAACCAACGGGTGTCCTAGTTTAGATATTTCACAGCTCAGCGGGTTTCCTAGCATGTTGATACAAGTGCTGGGAAATAACACACAGCCTGGTTGATTCATGCCATTTGTGTTTTTCATTTAGTTGTCATGTGCGGGTTTTTTCTTTTTTTTCTTTTAGGGCGACCTGTGGATAAAACTGACCCATATTAGCAGCAGATGTTTTGGGTCATGGAGTGGAGCGTCTTATGTGCTTTTTCCCAGGGGCTCGTGTGGTGAGAAGGGTATCAGTCATGACCACCAGAGGGGTAGCTCGTATGAGGAAGACGAAAAGTAGCCAGTTTAAACTCAGAGACAAGTTAATAATCCGGAGGTGGAAAGGTGAAAGACATTTGCAGGTGAAGTGCACTGAAGGCCCCGAACAGAACATCAAACTACACTCGACTAGCTGTTCAGGCCAAAAAGACCAGGCTGTACCATTGACAGTATAAAACATGGACATCCATGGGCTTATGGAGATTGACTTGTTTTGTAGCCGGCCTCTAGTGGCCTTTTGAGGAACTGCAGTTTTTGGCACTTCATCAACAGCCACGGAGGTTGCTGCTTGGGGTGTACTTGTAATTTTCTGTAGAAAAGAACCTTTGTACCTCTGTAGAAAAAGGCGGCTATCTTAAGTTCGTCCTCGTTTGCACCTCTTGATGTTATACCTCGTTATTTAAACTCACAAACAAATGTAAAATGACACTGGAGCTTAATTGTTGTGAATATTTATTTACAGGGGCACGGTGACTTCCTGGAGACTTAAATACGGAGTTAGAAATTGAGTATTCACATCAAATTTTCATTAAATAAAACCTGTTTTAGTTCATATGTGCCAAAAATGTGTTAGTCTCTGGGTGCCCTCCACCAGCACAAGAAATCAGTGTTTCATTTCCAACTTGTTTGATATTGAAACGTACCTTTTTGTGTGTGTGTGTCACTGGTGAGTGAGGCGCTGGTATTGTGATAGGTCTGTCGTCTCTTGGCATTCCACGATTCATCGAATCCCGCAGTCTCTCACCCTGCCCGCCCTCCCCCCAGTCTACAGCTGTTAAAACACCCCATATTATTCTCATAATTGTTTCAGTGTGTAGGCTGTTATTTTAATGTGCCAAGCTCGGATGAGTCAGGAATCGAAAAACTGTTGCGGTACAAAAGGCAAGTATTTTCTGACTACTGACATTCTTCTGTGTGTTCTGACATTCGGACTATTTCTTTCCTGAGTAGCGGCCTTATTATCAGGTGATTATTTATTTAATTTGGTAGCATAAAACAAATAAAGCCTGACGAAGGCAGGGCAATAGTGAACTGTACTCTAATTGACCCGCAGACATTCCGTTCAGGCTTACTGGATGATACGGCTCCTCGTCACATTTGGGTCCGCTATGTTTAACATTTCTGTAATATTTCTTCCTCACATCCTTCCAACTGCAATAACACATACACACACACACTCACACACACTGATACATCTGTTTGGCCCCGGCTGACATGTCATGATATGCATTTCATAAAGTGCGAAATGGATACGGAGGGTGGAAAAAAAGTGGAGTTAAACATGAACACGGGCAACGTTCCTCAGAAATGATGGTGATTTTATGGGCTGATATGAATTAACAGGTTCTCCAAGATACACACATGTGTTTCAAGTGTTTTTCTTTTGGTTTCAATATGAGGTTGTGTTGGAACTCGCAAGAAAGAAAATAACCAGTTTTATCTCGATTGCTGAACAATCTTTCTGGGCGATATCTGTGCTGATAAAGTGATATTTTCTTACATCTTTTAAAGGCGTTTATGTTACTGAAGGATTAAATGAGAATTAGTGATTTAACCAAAAAAACTTTTGGCCTTTTCTTCCAAATCTCTCTGCCAGTAATTTTTCTCTTTTCTCTCTCTCTAGAGCACCATGACTCTTTGGTTTTGGCGGCTTACTCACTCAAATGGTGTTTTATGTAACCCTCCCCCGGTAGACTTTTAATAATTACAACCCATTTTATTTCTTTCAACGTCTGTTAACAGCTGCGAAGAAATTAATTTGAAGCCAACGTGGAAAAAAAAGAAAAGAAAAGAAGATAAAACAGACTACAGATACAGAGAACGACCTCTCCTGAGCAGCATAAGTCTGAAAATTTATAGTTCTTGTTCGGAAAAAGCTCTATAAGGTGAGATAAAGAATGTAACCGATCCTCGTGCAGCTGCAGCTTTTAACAGTTACGAGTGTTTAAAAAGGTGCTCTGCCGAGGCGTTTGGGTTTAGCGCGCTGTTTTCCTTCAACAATAAAAGCATGAAGTAAGAATGACATAGCTGGAGTTGTCTTTCCCACACAATACGCACACGATAGCTCACATTTTGCAGGCCGTAATGATTGTGTATTGGTCGGGACTGTCATCTCGTTACGGCTCCTCTCAGGGGCTGTGAAAGAAGCTGAAATTCATGTTTAGTGGTTGCAATGGAAAGCAGGCGGGTTTATTATATGGTGCTGTTTCTCATGCACACACAGTTAGTCTAAACAACATGTTGCAGAGATAGAGAGAACAGGAATTAAAGTTACAGGAGGAATTTAGCGATATCGTTCGAAATCTTTTGGCTGATGGAGTAAAAGTCCATGACAGTCCATGACAATTTCACTAAGCTCTTTAAAAAAACTCCACAAGCCACTGCATATGTACACAAAGGAAACCTGATACCATGTGATACTGTAAGTTGGAAATGTCAGACCACACTTTTCTTTCTGCAAGTGTCTACGTTTGTGTACTGCGCGCATTGATGTGGCTACATCAAAAGACATCTTTACTGCAAAGTTTTGGAGCTGTGGCTCGGCCTCTCGAAAAAGCAGCAGCTCATGTGGTTCGAATAAACTAGATTCACTTAAAGCACTCTGCCAGAGAGGCAGTGGAAATGAACCGCCGGTGTCACGAGGAAAAATGCAATCCCCCAGTGATATTATAGCTTGAAAAGGTTCTTTTACAGCAAGAATTTTTCAAATTTGAGTATCTTCACACACCATGGAAAGAGTCTGAAGCTTGAATTTGACATAAAAATCACGGAAATCACAAAAACGTGTATTTAAGGACAACAAGCTTTGATTTGGAAACAGCAGCTGTAAAATTGCAACATGAATTCACATGTGGGGTTTTTTAAATGTACTGTTCAACCTTTGGGATTGTAATGGTCCACAGGTGGTTGTCTTTTTTAGCTTTGTCCACACACGAATCAGCAAATATTTGTTTTGGTATCTCAAACTAAGAAAGCTACATCCATAATAAGATTAAAATAATATGAATGACAACATTTGAGGTACACAGTAAAGTCTGTTTAGCCCCTGACACGTGCATAAAGTGAAGAAGCATCTTGACATCATGACAGTATTTTCTCTCACACCCTAATGGTGTAATTAAATTGTGAGAACCAGGAGAAAACATGTTTTTATGTAGATGTTGATGATTGTTTTTTTCAGTTCTGATTTTAAAATAATACGGTTGACAAACTGCTGTGGAGTCAACAGACAACTTAATGATCACTTGTTTATAGAAAGAGCATCAATTCTTACGGTTCATAGAACAATCCTGTCATCCGTCACATTAATTCATTTCATGAGATGGCAAAACAGACAAATCTTTAAATGGACAGATGGTCTGTTTTTGGCTGACACATTGAATAAAAAAAAGGGGGAGGATGCACACTCATAAGTCTAGTGCAATCTTTTTGTTTTAACCTGTAAATCAGTGGAACTTTTTCTGCTTCTTCTTCAAGTTTTACCTTTATCCTAGCACTTTTTCTTGGATCCAAGATCAGCATGCTGTAATATTTCTGGGTCGTGACTCGGATGAGTTGGACGGCCACCTTAAGTGCAGTAAATTGAATGTAAAATTGAATCTGTTTGAACCAAATGTACAATTAAAGGTGTATTATTCCAGGAGCAGCAGCGGGAGAAACCAGATGTTTCTACAGAGTGTAGTGTGCCATCTCAAACTCTGAAAAGTTATTTGTGGACCGAAAAACTTTTCCTGAGTGCTTTTTAAATCGCCACATACAAGATTAAACTGCAGGTTCGGCGTGGAGAACATTTTAAGAGAAGAGGCGCCTTGTCTCGTTAATTAAATTTTCATTACTAGCCTAGCACGAGTTTCCTTTAGTCACACAAACATAAACGCGCACACAGTATACACGGCACACATCGGGGATGGCCCCTCCTTTTTACTAATCTGAAATGAAACCCAACCTCAAAGGGCAACAGTGGGACTTGGTGGAGACTAATGTTTTGAAAAAGGGGTGAGTCACACTCAAAATCCATCGGAACTACTCTCCATGGCTAATTAAAATAAACCAGTGGCCTGCAATCACGGATCCAGTTGGCGTAGCCCGTATAAACAGCCCCGTTGCCTTAAAAAGAAAACCCATGATTCTCAGGACCAAAACAGTGGCGTGTGTCCCAGGCGGGTTAGAGTGAGAGTGCCGGGCTGGACGACAGCACAAAGGGCACATCTGGGATCACTGCGTCGTGAAAAAACACTCAGGAGATGTCGAGATATCCACGCAAAAAAAAAAAAAAAAGAAACAGGCGCCCAGAATATTACTCCAAACATCCATGTGAATATTCCATATTTGACTGGCTGAGTGTTTAGCTCTTGGAAATGTCTCTCAAGAGGCATGAAGACGTGACAGCGGATTCTGGCATCACGCTTGATCCGTCCCAAATGGGCTAGCCGTCAACGTGACAGTAGGTGAAAACAAATACCCCTCGAATCTCATGTGAGGTTAAGTTTTCCCACATGGAAAGGGAGACATTCCAGGAACTGTTGGCATGGGTTGAACCATCAAACCTGAGATTTGGGTAGTGATACTGTATACTGGCAGAGGTAGTCACTCCTCCTATCTCTTCCTCCTTCCACAGTTGGATTGAATGTGTGCTGAGTGTGCCATAAACTTAATTGTCCATAGTCTGGGGTTTATGGAAATGCACATGCTGACCCTTTGTCTTTCCACAGTTTATTCATTTGCTGATGTTCTGCATGCATACCTGCAAATATTCCGAATATACACACTGAAAGAAAGAAAGAAAGAAAAAGGCGCTCCTGGACGCAACGTTGGCTTGTTCCCAATCCTCGCTGCTCAATTTGCTGTTTTTGGTCTAAGCTTTATTGAACTAAATCTGTACACCTGGCTCACACCCACTTCATCCTGTGCAACAATAACATGGCTGTGCCAGGAAGTTCCTGTTCTCAGGCACTGCCAATGTTGAAGGGAACAAGGCAAGGCCTCGGATTCTTTTCATGTACGTCGACGTGTGATGTTTGCGGGGTTTTCGTTTGTTTGGAGAAGGAAGAGTGCCACATCCACCTCGTGCTCCATTGTCAACATCGCGCTCTTTCCTGACGGCCCGGCGGCAGGATGAGATGTTAGTTTTGACAGAGGACTGTTTATCAGTTTGGCGTGCCACACATGCCGTCCGCTTCCATATGGCTCCACAAATAATGTGACCTTGCCGGAGAGCCAACAGAAATAAAACTCAGGGTTTTTAATTATTTTATATGTTCTTATCATTTTTAATTTATTTTACCACGGGCATCTCATCATCCGTGCGGTTCAAACGCGCAGGCGAAGAATAACACATATCAAACCACACTGTGCAATATAGCAGAGTGAGGGATAAGAATCACTTATCATGCCCATTCTGATATGTAAACAATCTGCTGTAGGTCAGTGGCTACAGCACTTGTGCTGGTACAGCACATATAAACATGCTTTGGATGATGAAAAAGGTGCTAACAGGGCCCAGGGCATGAAAAGAGAGCACAAAAAAGTCAATGACAGATTATTTTTTTTCATCTTTTTGCAGAGGGCAGGTCATGGACTCGTGTGTACTGTAAGAGAAAGAATAAAATGGTGTGCAAACCTTTAAGCTTTAGCACACAAATACACTAAAATGATTGTTTTGCTTGTCGAAAAGCAAGAAAAAGAGTTGAGATTTTAAAGTCTGTGTAAAGGCAATTCTGAGATTTCTTTCAAAATACATTAAATATGTTGGAAAATAGTTGCTGAAAACACGTGAAAAGACTTTGAACAATATATTACTGACATGTGGAATTAGAGGTTAAAACAGTTTTTCCACCAGTTTTCAGTCCAGGATTTTGTGGGCGGTCCTTAAAGGGTGGCTCGATGACACGCTGAGGCCATTAGAAAGAATGCAGGTTTAAGACACTTCTGTGTGTCCCCATGTTGGTTCATGATGCATGTGTGAACTCAAACAGGTCCAGAACTAAAAGGCAGCAACGTGCAATTTGTTTCCTCTTGGTCTCGACAAAATGAGTCAAACTACAGGTGTGAAAGCACCTCAGACCTGGATCTGCAGGTCTTTTATGCAGATGCCCACTTTCCAGCCCACTGAGTTCCTGCAGAGGTGGCCAGCTTCCAAACAGACCCGCAATCTCTGTCTGAGGGAACAATCCCCTAAGGGCGAAAGCAAAGAGCAAAGTCAACCATAAAATCAACTGTATTAAAGGAAATCATATCTGCAGACCCACAAAGTGGAGAACGGCCACATGATAAAGCAGCAAATGAAAAATGCAGATAGGTGCCATGGCAACGTGGCTCTTTGATCAGCGCAAACAAACAGCACAAGTGGAAATGGAGAGGCAGAGAGAGTGAATGCCAATTAAGTGATTTTCTAACGCACTTCTGTACAAAGACAACAGACAGACATGCTCCTTAAGCTGCGTTCGCTGTGCAGAGTGAATTGATAATGTGCATGGCTGACCATTCGGGACTGTAAAAAGTGATGATGAGGAGGAAGAGGTCTGAGCCAACTATATGTGTGAGATCCTGTTTCCAGCTGGGCTTCATCTGGGATCAGAACCTGGTAGCTGTGTGAGCGATGAGGAGGCAGACCTGGTACGTTCAGATCATCGGGCAAGTATGTAAAACCCATCTTCAGTCAGTCATGTTGCTCACAAGGAAGCAAACTCTTACATAATTATTTCTTTTATGTGTCGGGGTTGGCAAATTCAGGATTTGGGCCTCATACTCAGCGTCCTGGAGTTAAGCAGATTTTGTTTGTATGGCGCTGAGACTTTGAAGTCCAAACAGAACTCTGCTGAAAAACCATGAAGGAGCCAGAGTTAATATACTTTAATGTGTCTCACTCTCAGATATCACTTTCTTATCTGCAAACGCCAGCTGACAAATTAATTTTAAATCATCCCCTTTTGGTCAAGTATGGTCGTTAAAAACAGAGATTTCCCTTCCTAACAGTTGTTCTTGAATCTTGAAGCAATTATTAATATTTTTTTCCATTTGTGGACAGACATTTGTTTTCGCTTCTGCGTCTCTGTTTGCAAATAATCCTCAAAAAATACTGAGCAGAATTGGATAAAATCCGATGGGCAGAAAGCCCTTGCCTCAACGCATCGGCTAATTAGAGTACAGGTAATGATCCAGATGCAGGATTTAATCCATTAAGTTTTAGCTTTAATCATGTGGCTGCGTTTAACAAACAAACAAACATAAGCCTTTGTGTGGGCTAAAGCTTTAAAGCTATTCAGTGTTGGAGTAGGTTTACAGTCAACAGAGTGCCTATAATGCTCAATTAAAGGCTCGTTAACCATCCAAATATGTTGTTCATATAAAAACACAATTGATTTCTAGGTTAGGAATCTTGATGATGAGGGGATGGTCTGGTGTCCTGCTGAAGAAAGGAGGTCGTCAATCTGGTATGGTGGCGGCCAGTGGAGGTAACCAGGCAGAGCCTGGCAGGTGGACTCGAGAGGACGGCTGGCAGAGGATGTAGCAGGGAGACGCTATCCCAGTAACAGGTAAACGAGGCTATGCCAAGAGCGAGTCCTGGGAGTCCTTGAGCCAGCAGGTGGGGGGACTTCTTGACAGGTAAGAAGACGAGCTGAGACGCCAACAATGGTCTGGTTTGTGCCAAAAGTATGGAGCATGAGTAGATAGCAGAAACCACCAACTCACAAGACTACTTCATCAGCAGCCAGTTAGCTTAGCTTAGCATGAAGACTGGAAACAGAGGAAAACTGCTAGCCTGGCTCTCCCCAGCAGCCATAGTAGTCCTGCACACAACTCTCCATAATGCTGAAACTTGTCATTTTTACACTTAAGTGTTTTGTGCATTAATTAAACAAAACGAAATGTAACACATTCATTACTGCTAAGTGGATTTTGTCATCTTCAGTCAGAACCAGGCTAGCTGTTTCTCCCTGTGTCGAGTCTGTTTGCTATGCTAAGCTAATTGGCTGTTGGCTCTGGCTTCATATTTACTTCACAGACTCAAGAGTGGTATCAATCTTCTCACACGGCTCTCGTCAAGATAGCAAATTAGTGTATTTCACAAATTATTCAACATTAACACATTTTCTAAAGCTGAATAGCTAATTTCAGTGGGTTCTCATGTTGCTGTGTCACAGTCTTGATCCACCTGTGCACGTGAAGAACAAAACATTATATCTACTCTACATCGGGACTGTAAGGCAGAGAGAGCTTTTGAATGGGACCCTGTGTGCCCCTGAAGTCTTGAAACTGGATGCTTAGCAGTGGTTGTGGGTCTGTTTGCCGCCGTGTACCCCCACAAAGGTTTATCCCTTCCACTTATCATTCCTTAGCCATCAGCAGCTCCACAGTGGAGCGACACCAGAGCTCTTTGCCTAATACAGTACACACATGGTGATGACAACAACCGCTGATGAATAGAGCTGCAGGCCATGGAGATTAATGGACAACCCGTTAAGACTGTAATTCATGTTGGATGTGTTTGTTTTGACTGTTTTCTGAGCTGTCCTACAAATAACACAATCTGATTCATTTGATAAGTATTATATATTTTCATGTAGTGCAAATATGACCTTCTGGTTGGCAGTTGGGGGAGGAAGTCTTCAGATCCTTTACTTTAGTAGAAGTGTAAGTATAAACAGGAAAATGTATTTAAAGGAACACTGCATGGAAATTGGTACTTTAGTAATTAAGCACCTCCAGTTTCAGAGTACAACACAACACACTAAAGTGTTCTGTACTTGTGATCGTACTCGGAGCACAAAGATACAGACAAACAGGGTGCAGAGTGGGAATGACAGACCTGCCAGTCACACGATTATAAGTCAACGTAGCACCAAAATGATTTTAAAACTGTTATTTAATGGTGGAAAAGTTACACAATGTTACTTTAAAGTATTCAAAGTAAAAGTACTCAATGCAGAAACGTCCCCTGTGACTGATTTACTATTATAAAATATGTTATTAGATTATTATCACTCATGCATTCATGTAAAAGGAGGATTTTATTGTTGTAAGTGGTTGAGGTGAAGCTCATTTTGAACTTTTTTGCCCAACTAGTGATTATTTTCTGTGTGGATTAAGCTGCTGTTTATTATTCTACATCTTCACAATGCTTGTTTTGTTCAACCTATGGTCCAAACTTACAAATTATTGAAAATAAATTTTAATTGATTGAAGGATAAGCAGCAAAACTTCACATCTTGGAAGCTGGAAACATGGAATGTCTTAAAACAGTTGCCAGTTCATTTTCTGTCGATCGTCTCACTGATTAATCGACTAATAGTTTCAGTTGTACTTGACCTATGTTGGAAATAAACCTTTGGGTAGTTTAATATAAGAAAACACTGTATTTTATTAGCTCTTCATATGTTTTGTGCACACAAATCTGAATCCAGGGCTTAAAGTTCTCAGACATCAGACTTTAAATGAATCTACCAAATTTATACACCGTACACATTTACCTTGGACAACTTTTCAGGCTTACAAATCTTCTCTTGCTTTAAGGCCTGTGATTCTGCATAGTAACCGCTGTATAGACCCAGTAAACACGGCATGTTTCACAGATTCAGCAGCCAGCAGCTCTCAACAGATCCACGTCAGGAAACCTGGATGAATCTGGGCTGTGACATGTCTGGAACAGAGTTTTCTGACCTGGGTGAGCCTCCTCTATAAAACACTATTACGTTCCAGAAGTTGTCCTGTTAAAGTGCCATGTTTTACACTTTTCTGGCGCTTCATTTGAACTTTTCATATCCATAAGAAGATATATTTGTGCTTTTAAGAAGTGTCAACTACATGCAGTGAAGTAAAAAGAAGTGGAGTAGAAGTAGAAACCTCAAATTTGTACTTAAGCACACTACTTGACTATATTACTTTGTTACATTCCTCCACTGCTGGTTGTGTAGATAAACTAACATAAAGAGTAAATCCTCAGTTCAGTGCTCAGTGTTCAAAGGGCTTTAACGTGTTGAAGACATTTTGGCCAGGGCCGAAAAACAAGATGTCAACGTACACGTCTCTTCTCTGTCTCAGTCTCAGCGAGTGTGGAGCCTTTCAGACTTCTCGCACTGTGGCAGAGATCCAGAGGGACTGCTGTGACCATAAACTGCTCTGGCTCAACTAAAAGGATGGATAACCATGTCTTTTTATAGCATGAAGAATTAAAGCAGAGTAGATGCATAGAGAGACGGGGAGGGAGTTTAACTTGAAGCTCGTCTCGGTCACCTCGTACAGAGACAGAGTGAGAATGAGGAGAGACAGAACGTTTGAACTAAGGATGAAGCAGGATGTTTTGCACTTGGATGTCAGGCACACGTTGAGTATTAGTATTAGTCGTATTACTATTCAACAGGACTGTTGTTTGGCAAGGTGCTGAGCAGATTTGTAACACTCGTAATATTTCGATTTGTGACCTTTATGGTGCAATTTCCAGGTGTGCCTATAAAAGTGCCCGTAAAACCCCAAAAATGCTTTGTGAAAGTTGGCACGAACGATCAAAGAATGCTTTATGCGTAACGCTGAGCAGACGCACGTCAACGGCAATAAGATAAGAAAGGGAGAGAGGGAGGGTTTGAATATATTTCATTATACTGTCATGTTAATTTCATGAGCTTGGCACGGCTTCATATGTTACACATGTGAAGCAATGCCATCTCGTGAAGTGGCACCACCAGCCGGCGGCCCCGTACAGACGGATTCTTTTGATGCAGTTTCACAGGGCATCGAGCCATTCCCAACATCGCGGGATCAAGCAGTTTCAGCGTTGTGTCAGAACAAAAAGGGGAACGGCGAGGTTCCTCTTCAGTCATTTCTTTCCAAGTTTCAAAAGGTCATCATTAAAAAAACATTATTTATTATGAAAACGTAATGAGCACCAGAGGAATCGCTCTGCAACTTGTTTTTTTTTTTCATTTTGCTTAAATCTGATGGCAAGAACAGTCCAGCATCACTCGCATGTGTGCATTTGTTTTGGTTTGACGTATTTACAATGGAAAATGCTGTAGGGCAAACTGTCAGACAGAGAGAGGGGCGATGGGGTCACGGGGTCGAAGCCTCGACACCATACAGGACCTAATGTGACTTCGTACTAATGCTCTGTTTACACCGACACACACACACATTTGTACTCTCTTTGACTGATAGCATTTCCTTACCCTAACCCTGTCCTCAACCCTCTCCACATACCTAAATTTTACCCACTGGTGAGTATATTTGCTCATGTACTGCTAAATAATGACACTTTTACCACACAATTTGTACTCCACTACATTAATTTGACCTAGTTACTGTATGGGTGTATATTTTAAATTCAAAAACACGTGATTATCTTCAATATTACAAGATATTATTACAGAATAAACTACCCAACAGTGTCTGAATTAGCTCCATCACAACTATTATAACTGTTTAACATGAATGCATCAGTCTGGATCCCATAATATGATATAGTTTAACACTAACAGGCACCATTTGCCTGCATAATCAGTATTTTTACTTGTAACGGGTTAAAAAGATATATTTTGTTGACAAGACTCATACATTTAAGTTTCGTTTACTTGCACGGGAGTGTTTTAACCTTAACCATGACACCACGTCTTAACCCTCAAAAGGTCTCTGACGAATCCTGTGAGACTTATGACTTTTAAATTTTGACATATGAGGAGAAGACGCCTCATTAAATCTTCAGCGTGTCACACGGATGACTGACTGGTCATCACCCCACGCTGCGTGCATGTTGTGCAAACAACCTCGTGACTCAAAAATGTCACGCATTGTTGGCATTTGACGACTGCTGATCATATTCATATTCATCAAGTGGTAGTAGATATCACTTTAAAACAATTCAACACACATCTGGACCTGCTGCCAATCATATTTTACTTGTGGGGTCCAGAGACAAAGAATAGACCTGGCACTGATAGCGGTTTGTAAAGAGGACCAGACTTTCCCCTTTCGCAGCATGACTCCCCTGGTCTGCCGGTGACACGGTAGATGAATGGTACTACTGGCCGGCCAGCGCTGGTTGTCAAAGATAAATGAGAGCAAAGCCCACCAATCAGAGACAAGACGCCCCTGTCGTCCACGGGGCGGTGGGGGAGTGAGTAATTTGTTACAGGTTTGAATATATCATCAGGATTGACATGAATGTAAGTGGAGTCAAAGCGCACAGACTCGGGACTCCAGTGAGCTCATTGTGTATGTTCAACATGCCATGGGAAGGAATGGGAGTCATCTTTTTTTATTATTATTAAAAAGAGAATTCAACAAGTCGACCCGCTTAACATAAAGAAATGTCACGTCAAAGCGGTTGAAAATAGGTAGCTGCACTTTGTGTTCCCAGGATTTCTAAGCCAAAGAACATGAGGCACAACATGATACGCCGAGATTAAGAATCTCATAACACAACCTCGGCTTTACTTTCACAAACTTATACAAAGTCCTCATAAAAGCTCGGCTTATGAGCACATAAATGAGGATGAGTCTTTGCGAGAGTACGGTCACATCCCACTCTGCAATGATGTGTATATTCCCGAGGACATTTATGACTCTCCGTAATGGATAGTGGCCCGTTAAAGATTCCCTAACTGTTCCTCTTTACTGCCAGGCAGATTTGCGTTTGGCACAGATATTTTCTCTTGAGAGCAGTACGGTTTCAATTAAGTGCTACGACCGGTTTCGAGTGCCTCCAAAAACCTCGACGTTTTTAGTATTCTTCATTTGCGACTTTATTTTTTTTCACATTTGATGAATAATCGGAATACCCCCCCTCCTCTGCTTTTCCTAATAATAATCTCAGTATGAAATAATATTTATCCTGTTTTGATTTGGAAACAGGAATGGTCCCCAATCCGCACCACATTACTCAAAATCTCTCTCACTCAAACAAAGACCTGGTCTATTCATTTGCTCACTCACTCAAGGGCAAACACCCACTTTGCTCGGAACAAAAATGCACCTTCTCACATGCATGCATGCATGCAAATACTGTACATTCATGCACATATACATCTTTAAAAAAAAACACATATATACACACTGACGCAAAGGCCATTCATCAGTTTGTTTATATCAATAATTTCACATAATTACAACTCTGTTTTGTCAGGGTCCTCGGAGTTGGAGAGTAAATGCTTGGTCTTGGCCCGGAGTTATATTTCTCATTCCAGGAGAGGGGGGGGGAGTGAGAAATGGAGGGTTCATGAATAATGCCTCTTGCCATTGGCGCAACAAGGACAAGATTAATCCCCTCGCACAAACACCAAGCCCTTTTTCTGATTAATTTCACATATATAATTCAGTAATTGCACAACTAGGACAGTTGGATATACAGCTAATGAGATTTACACATGCTCTTTGGACCCAGGTCTTGCTCAGCTGTAGATTCTCTTTGCATTGTGCATAAATGAGTGCGCCTTCATTCAAAAATGTGTTTTTCTTTTCTTGTAAATTTGCAGCATGACCAGCAGGGATCTATTTTAACATTACATTCTATATATTTATATATATTATATATATTTCTTATTGACAAATTCCATGTAAAGATCAAAGGTAGCAGTGAATCCTAATAAGTATTATCTGTCTAACCCAAGCTTATTCCTCTGTGCCAAAGAGCTCCATTGTAGTCCAAAATCTATTAAAAACACATCAGTAAGCTACACTGTATGCACGCACTGGGCGACATGTGTTCCATTATTACAATGAACCACTGTAGCTGATTTTGAGTCAGTTCCACATACACCAACCTGCTGCTGGAAACACTCACAAGAGCACCAAATGTGTATGAATCCGCAGCTGAAAACAGTCCCAAACAAACGCATCATTCTCCTGTTGGAGTTAGATTTAGTAATAATAAAGTCCCCAGCTGTTTTAGGAAATTTCCGACCCTTTAAAGAATCTCTATGTATCTCTATATATTTTGATCTCCATTTAAAGATTTGCATCTTTAGTAGGAACCAATGGGTTTGGTGCTGAGTGCCACAGACAAGATAGAGAATTCAGAAAGTACTGAGAGATGGAGTAAACCCTTTTCTCCCACCCAGATGTACAGGAGACACTATGGTGGCCACAACAGTTGTGAAAAATGTGAAATGGTCTGTCCATTCTGGGCTAGAATAAACTGTAGAAACATGGTGGTGCAACATGGTGGACTGCATGGAAGAAGACCTGCTCTCTCTTTAGACATACAAAAAGAGAACCATGGCCTCAGGCTTGGAGGTGCTGACTCTCTTCCTGACCATTTCACACTCACAGAACCACATCATCTGCAAAAAAGCAGAGACGCAATTCTGAGGTTCCCAAACTAGGCACCTTTCTCACCCCGGGTGCGCCTTGAGATCCCATCCATAATATCATCAACAGAATTAGAGACAAGGGGCAGCCCACTGAGAACGTATTTGTTCTGAGAATATGGACACAGCTCTCACTTTGGATGTACAAGGACCCAGATGTCTCGTAGCAACGTCCACGGTACTCCCTATACTGATACTCCCTCCGTGCCCTGCATAGGATGAGGTACACGGTCATGGGCATTTCCCAAGTTCACAAAACACATGTAGGCTGGATGGCCAAACTACTCAGCACTACTCAGCACCCCAAGGCTCATTGTAAGGTAACAAAAACACAACAATCCTTATTTTCAGATGATTATACTCTCATGAACACTTCTGAATATTGCATTCCATTTCTGCCATATTCTGCTAATAGATCCTCCTAAATCTTACACACTGGACCTTTAAGCACAAAGTCAGAAAATTAGAAATCTGCTCCTAGTCAAATAAAAGTCATAAACTGCTAATTACGGCAACTTTAATATGACACGAACGTGACATAACACTGTGCCGTGGAGGAAAATTTCTCTTCTCATTTAAATTGCTTGTTTAAAATTAAATTCTGTTCTGCTCAACGTCTATTGGAAATTCACAATGAAACACTCATGTGCATGGAAAAAAAACAAGGAACATGAAACTAAAAAAATCAGGAGATGGTAAAAAAAAAAAAAGACTTTCACATACCATCCATACATCTAAGTCAAGGCAGCGAGCATTCGAGTGCCAGCTTTTTTTTGGCACTGATTAGTCCCACATTCTCGTCAAAGTAGACGTGTTGTTTTTATTTTCATGCTCCAGCAGAAGACAGGGAAGCGAGGCGAGAGGCAGTTAAAACGACCATGACCAGAACCATACGCCGTAGCTGTGACTTTCATTGCCTCGCATATCATTTCAAAACTGTCCAAAAGGCACTTCTCTCTGGACACTTGAACCAGTTGAGCGGGCTTTCATCTCCTGCTCTGTCTAACAACCCTTGTTGGTTCTGTCCAATCTGGATTTCATTGCCCCCTCCTCTTTCTCACAGTGAATAATGCCTTTGTAGTCACTCCCTTCCCACCACACACACCCTTCATGTCCAATATTTAATATGTACCAAGTGACAAGCCAAGGAAGTAACCAAGAATGTTACACACTAGTTATTGGCCCACGGAACCAATATACAGGTCAAAGGATTGAACATTTTTCCGAGCTGTGACCCAAAATACGAGAAGTAATCATGTCTTTAATAGAGCACAATAATGTGAAGAATGTCACTGTCAAATTCACAAGACTGTAACAAGAAACTTGGTTTCAACTATTACCCCAAAGGGACCCCGGCGGTGCCAAAGTGCATTTTTACCAGCATTTAAGTGAGAAAGCCAAACGTACTGACTCAGAAATAGGGTGTGAAACAGAAATGTGAAATTCATCACCTCATAGCCGAAAGCCTCTGTTCAAGCTTACGGGTGAGCAGCATTAATGGTGGCAGGTTCCCATCTCACACATCTGGTTCACATGATCAAACAGACCATTAATTCTACTGTTTCCAAAAGAGGGAGCAAAATGGGCCTGATAACTTACCGCATAACACTTGGAGGTTAAAGGTACAATCTGTGGTCTGAATGTGAAAGAAATGTCCCTGCCGCCAAAATCCAAAACATAAAGCATACAATAAGATTATAGGCCTTTAAATACAGGAACTAACAAGTGATCAAACCATTAATATTTGTGAAAACGAGAGCATCATTTCATCACTTTCCAATAATTGAGTTTGAACTTGAAGTTTGAATGGTGCTTTCTTTTAAAGGAAATTCCTATTTTTGGTTTAATTAGTACCATATTACATACAGGTCTCTCCAGGAAACTTCATGGAACAGTTACTGAAATTCTTATTTTCCTTCATCAGCACAAACTCTATGGTTATACATGCAAATTCGAGTCATATTTCATATTTTTGACTCTTGTTTAGTACTTAAAAGTACAGGCTTCAAAGGATTTGGGTCGAATACCACCTATTTTTTGTAGCATACCAAAGAAACTGCTGAGATCTAGAAACATGGTGAATCTGAGATCTGGAAACATGATCTAGAAACATCAGTCCCGTGGCAAGAAACACAACAATCAGTGGAGGCTGCAAACAAGCCAACAGCAGTGTAGCCAGTTATCTAAACCACTTTATTTCTGAAAAATGAAAAACAGAAAGTCGGAGCAACCAAATAATCCCTCACGGCACAGGCAGACTATGAGCATGCACAGTTACTGTGGTAGTAAATTAAACCAGGAAGATGAATGTTTGAAACCTGACAGCCTGGATAATAACTTTAACATCCACTTCCATTTTTTCATGTAAAAACGTTTGGCTTGCTCGTGTTTGTTGCCATGTCTGACTTCCTAATAACAATGTATACCCACATCTCAGCTATTAACTCGGTGACAATGTCATCAGGATTGGTAGAAACTATTGTGTGACATTTAGGTGGCTCCATTTACAGAATATGGCAGAAATATTCATGTTTTTTACACGTTTCGCAGCCGCTATAGTTTCTCCTTCGCGCTAGGAAGGAGAGGGTGAGGCGATTCAACAACTACACCGCTAGAAGCCACTAAATGCCACGCACTGGTCCTTTATGTTGCACTTGTGGAGTCTATGCGGTTGAATTCAGCCCGGATGGGAGGAAGACTGAATGATGAAAAAGTCAGAACCATCAGTCGGTCTATCGTTTGGAGATCTTCTTTTTGTGTTGCAGTCGCCAGCAAATATTTAAGCCTAATTAAGAAAGAATACTGTGTTCAGGTTTGTGTGGGAGTGACGCATGAGAGAACCAGACAGACTGAGAAAGACAGCAAAGGAGACAGAGAGATTAGAATTTTCCTGGAAACGTAATCATCGGTAACTCGCTTACATCCGTAAACACATCTGCGGACATCACTTTCCTGCTTCTGGACCGATTTGCATGAGAGAAAAAATACCACATTTAATGTTGATACAGAATATGGTCAGGGGCGGGGGTGGTTTAGAGGAAATGGTCTATGATAGCTTGTCCTCATTGACTTCTTTTGTGACTCAGTCTCCCGCTGAATGAGAGTACATTTTAAGGAATAGACACGTCATTAGTCTACGGTGAGGATGGCTACGCGCCACCGCATAGGACGGGAATACGTCAAGGCATGATGGACCACACATGTTGCCCCTGACCTACAGTGCACAGCATGTAGAGCAGCAGCAACCCTTTTGTCTTCACATTTTTGCCTCCCTCCTCATCTCCGAATGCCCTTCCCCAATGCCCTTTGCAGCAGACAAAAACTAATGGGATTCAGAGGACAACTGCAGCAGCCGTGATAGACAGAGATTTATATAGAGGGATGAGTGGGGAGAGTGATGGAGTTGTCTACTGCAGATCCAGTCCCCACATCTGTCCGGTTCTACTTGGCAGCACTTCTGAGCTATTCAGCTGGGAGAGAGATATGCAGGTGTTTTTTTTTTTTTTTTTTTTCCACAAACAGATGCATCAAGCTAAGCCGAGCCAAGCAGCAGACGGACGGCAGTGTCAGATGCATGAAAAGAAAAATGTTTTGTTCAGTCCCAAGCTGTGCATTTGGGGAGAGACGTGTTCTCAGCAAAGTGTTTAAACAAAGTGGCTGTTTTGCATTTTTTGGCAACACATCTCATCCTCTTTGTTTCGCCTTCACGGCGGAACTGAGTCACCTGAAGCCACTCGGGAATGGAGAAACAAACTTTTCAGATTTGTGACGTTTCGCATAATTGAAATACACAAACAGAGCGGCTGAAAGTAGCATGCATGTTATTGTTCAACAAGTCCTCCAACCTACACGACAAAACTCGTCAGAGCCTTTTAAAATCATCATTATCTGCCACCTCTACAGTGAAATTAGGTGTGATCATTGTCATGGTTATGCAGAAACTAACAGAGTTGTTTAGATCCAACCTTTGAGAAGCTAACAAGATCACACAACCTCCGCCTTTGCCTCTAAAAGCGTGTTTAGGCTGAGCACAAAGTGAAGCTTCAGCTCAAAAAATGCAGAAGTGCAAGTGCTGTTTTGCGATCCTTGTTTTTTTTCTGCCCTAACAGCCAAGATACAAACCGTACAGTTAGCAAGCTGTACCTAGCTTTCTAACCGTGCAGTTAGATTGTTTTATAACAGTCTGTGGTACATAAATTACATTTTTTGGTGATTGCTCTTCTCACTTAATACTTAATTTATGTAAATGTCCTATAGATGGATATGAAATATATCTGTGAACATCCCAGTTTGGTGACATTCTGATCAATATTTCCATGTCATAAGTCAGAAATTTTCACTATTTTTAGGTATTGGAGACGATCCAAACATCAACCAAATAAACTCATTTTAAGGTAAAATATTTTTATATCCATCAAAAACTAGACATATTAAAGTTACATATATTAAATATAGTTGTGTTTGCAGGTGGGAGTATCTAAAAAGCTTTTTTGGGGGGATTTGTTCTTCTACTATGAGAGGAAATGATGACTTTATAGTTACAGTGCAGGAAACAATGCAGGGGCGTGCTGCTTGTTAGCAGGTCAGACTATGATTGAACTCACCAGGGTCTCCAGAGCTGATGTCATGTCCAGGTTACGCTCTGTTTCATCAGCCTCTGTAACACAAGCGAGTTCCTGACAGCACTTCATATTAGAAACTGAAACCTTCCTGATTTTGACAAAGTAAAAAAAAACTTGTAATGCGTTGTTGTAATGTTCGCTCCTGTTTAGTTTTAGAGTTTAGTTCTGATCTCTGCTAAAAACATCTCCACCGTTCCGCAGATGCTGACCTTAAAGTACATTCATCCATGCACTAATATCACTCAGGCTGGACTACTGTAACTCACTCTACCTAGGCATCTCTCAGGCTAATATTTCCTGTTTAATATTTCCTGTCCTGTAATTTAAAGCGCTGCTGCTCGGTTAATAACAAAGTCCAAGAAACGAGACCACATCTGATTCTGGCATCTCTACACAAACCCTTGTAATTGTCTATAAATCGCTCCATGGTACCATACATATATCTCAGAACTTTCCATCCCCCTACGGCACCACCAGACTCCTCAAATCGTCCCAGCGTGGCATGCTGGTGGTTAGTGGTGACGCCTCGGCTCTAGAATAGCCTCCAAGAGGCCTGAGGTGAGCTGGTGATGCTTTTAGGACTCACCTTAAGACCCACTTGTTATTTTCTGGCTTTTAACTTTCTTATATTTTTTATTTTTTATTCTGTGTGTCCGTCCTTTGTGAAGAACTTTGCTGCAAAAAGCACACTGTGCTTCACTTTAATACAGCAGTCAGTATAAAAATTTCTCGTGTCTCTGCACCTAGCTGAGCTCAAAAAGGTCAGACTAGATTTTTTTAAAATACATTTTCCCAGCACTACGCTCCTTTACTGAGCATGCGCCGTGTAGCACTCCATCTCCAAAACACAGACTGGCTTTGTTCTTTAACAATGCTTCCTGCCCACTAAAACTGGAGGCCACGACCCAGCGAGATGCTCTCCTCCATCCTCTGTTCTCCAGCTGGGTTACAGTGGGAAGTCATGTTACTGCCTCATACGTGTACCTGGCTGTGCCGCGGGAGAGGAAGCAGGAAATGCTCGCCATAGCAGGGCTGCTTTGTACCCTATGGGAGATAATGGGCGGCGTGCGGAGAGGCGGGGATGTGCGCCCCGGGCGATGTTCCACATCAGCACATCGCACCCCATCTACACACTGTCTGGACAGGAAGCAGCCTTTCTTGTCATCTCTTGTCCCTGCCCTTATAACCGTACAAATACAGTCCTCTGTAAATTCAGTGGGTTACATTTAGAGCTCAAACAATCTAATTTGTTGTGAGAGAAACTGGTGTGTGATATGAAAAAGAATCGAATAATGTTATGCTAATCAGCGGGAGGTGGACGGCACCATAATAAACCAATAAAAAGGAGGTCAGGGTTTCATTATCTCCCGCCCGTGTCATGGACAAAAACAAAGACGTGTAATGAATCATAAATTCAGTTCGTATTCGACAGATTACGCCTTGACCCGATCCCCCGTTTGTGCAGAGAGCGCCTCGGTGGATTTGTCACACACACAACTGTCAGACGAGTGTAATCCGTGCACTGATCTCATCAGCGTTACAGCAACAACAAACAAATCCAATGAGGAAAAACAGCTGCATCTCAGGCGGCTCGTGAGCGCTGCGTTCGTGGGAGGCTCGGCGGGAGGGGAGTGGGGGGGGAGATTGCATTTTGCGAAACGCCATTAGTGCAGAGCATAAACAAACACAGGTGATATCCATTCAGATTTTCATCAGACCACAAGATCTGGATCACTTCAAAGATATAATAATGGCTGTCTCCCTGTCTGGTCTCTGTTGCTTGGAGGACATGATTATCTCTGAAAATCTTTACTGCGTAATGATATTTTTGTCATTTGGAGTAATTTGATTTTTAAACTGTTGACAGTTTCATTCTTGAATGGCTTAATAAATTTAATATCAGCGCCGCGCAGGTCTTGTCTAAACAAGGCTGTTGGATAATTGCTCTTTTACTGCTTCTATGCTTGCTTGGTGTTTTCCATGACCTCAAAGTTGGAGATAGAACAGATTAATGGCACACACTTTTATCTCAAACGGCAGTTCAGATTCAGCCCCGGAGGCTCTTAGCTGCATAACCACCGCAGCTTTTAAATCACTGATGTTGTGAAAACATTTTTCTTCTTGCACATGCAGAGTTTATCTAGCACTGCTTTTTAGGTTTTGACTTGTCGTTGGCCTTTTCTCTGCCTTGAGATCATCAAAAGTACTCAGAGTTCACTAGAAATGGAAGTTAAGGCCAAAAACTGAAACTTCCTACAGTGATAAAGTGATAAAGTCTTTGATGAAACTTGATGAACTGATTTTTGGCCGCTCAACACAACACTGACATGTTATCCTCTCATGGAGTTGTTGTAGCTAATCTGTTGCATATTTCCATCCATCAGACAGCAACATTAACACTCATTTTGAGTCTGTTTCTGTCAGCATTATGAATGTAAGTTCAATTATCACTCTCCTTTTAGCTCCATTTTGGTCTCCACCATCTCCCGAAGGAAATATTGGTTGTTTATCAGCTAAATGGTCCATTAAGTTAGTTGCTTGATGAGCTACTACAGTTGTTTTTTCACTAAAAACCTTTTTTGGCTGAAAATGATGGTATGAGGGTGGTGAGAGTGAACCAAAACAGGAATGTTGTGGGCCAGAGAAATCAAACAATGATGGTAAGATGCTTATTTGGGACACATAAATTCAAAATTCATTGAAGCTTTAAGAAAAGTATCAAGTGTCTTGGCTAGAAAAAAAAAAAAGCAGAAAGCATAAAACAGAACTGTCAACAGTTTTCATTCTTCAAACCTAATTCATCAAAAATCAAAGTTTCCTGTCAGATTGGTATAATGAATGGTCCTAAATATGATGATGCTGATATGTTTCCATTGATGAAAAGGCAGAGGCATGTCCGATTGTAACAATTAAGAACAAAACTTTTCCTCAATAGTTTCTGATTTCATCCAAAATCAACAAAAGTGAACTGATTCAAGCAAGTTTCATCAGGTTTCTCCGATCTCACTTGTCGACAAACATAACTGATTTTTACACTCTGTGATTGGATGTTTCTTCACAAAACTTGACTGGACTGGCCGGGACGGGACGGGACTGACATTTCCTAACACAGTTGCTCATCTTTTATATCGCTGATTCAAACAGGAAGTCTCTGGAGCAGCTTAACTTGGAGTCACCTGGCACTGTCTACACCTGATCTGCTAAAAGAATCATTGCGTTTGTGACTCTTGAAGTTTAACAGCTGCAATTCGGATTAGTCCCTTGATGATTCTGCAACTGTTTACTTGCTTTTGGTTGTTTCCTAGGGAAAAAAAGGAGGTCAGAATGAATTCCTTCATTATAGGAGCTGGTAGTATCACTCAAGAGTCTATCTTTGACACCCTATCTGCACTCACATAGCATGAGAACACAAACATCTCCACGGACTATATATCACGTCTTACTAACAGAGAATTGACAGCTATTGACAGCGTTATGTTGACAAATTGAGAAAACACAGCCGCCATACAAGAAGACAAAGAGAGCAGAGATTCTGGTTTATAGGAGGTAAAAAAAAGGGAGTTGAAGGGACAAAACTCCATTTTAATTAGCACCCCAGAGTCTCTGAGCTGCAATAAAAGCTCCCAGGATGGTGGAAAATGATATTGTGCCATTTACAGAGATAAGTGCTTTTCCAGTCTTCGGCTTGAACAAAAATAGGTTGTGTGTTGGCGCTCCAGTTAATGTTTACCTGGCCCTCAGCCACTGTTTTACTATTCTATGTTGTCTAGACGCAGGCATTTCAACACAGATGTTTACAGTCTTTGACCTGTGCTTGCTCTTTATTGGGGTTAACCAACAGAGCATAATGGACACCTTCATGTCCAAAGTTTTTAGTTTTTTTTTATCCGTGCTTGGACCTCTTTTTGAGCCCAATCTTTGTTGACACCCTGGAACATTAGAGAGGGCATCGTTGGTACATCCTGATGCCAACACCGAGGGTCCTCAAAATGCGAGGTGGATGTGTTGAACGTGCCGCGGAGGGACGTCCACCGTGATGTATTGCCCAAGTGTCGCATTGAAATTCTTCTGCCAGCGTCCTCCTGCCACAGACTGAGGAGGAATGTGATGAATGCCCCTTCATGTCACAGACATAAGTGCTCCCATAGATTACTGCAACACATCGGACACCACCTGACACAAATGTGTTTCGATGACGGCTCATCTTTCTTCTCGCTCATCTCTTTTTTTTTTCTTTCCTCAATATGCCAAGGACCTTTGGACAAACAGGTTAAAAATATCATCCAATCACAGTCTTGTTTGGAGTGAGACAAGATTGAGTGTGTGAAGCCGGAGAAGAATTCTTCGGCGGTAGGTTTTGTAATTTTGAGCTCACTGAAGGACGACCAGAGAGTAAAGATCCACCAGGGTACATAAAACACACCCACCTCGTATTAACGAAGACGTCCTTGCCAGAATATCTGGTGGCATCAAACGCACCGGGGCTGCGTCTCCTTGTTGTCGTCTCCAACGGGATTAGGCAATCACAGCTCTTCAAAACAGAAGACGCATGCAGAGAACGTCTGCAGCAGTCATATATGTCTCGACTTGTCAGCAGAGATTCAAAGACGAACATTTGTTCACACTCATCGGTGGAAAATAAATAGATACACCCCTTCTGATCGTTTGGAAGGGATCTGTGAGAGCGGTATGATAAGCATCTTGTAGCTTTACGCCGATGTCACAACCCTTCTTCACTCCTTTCAAACCTCCAAGCTACATGACCTGAGGCAACGTCTACCTCTGTGCAGCTGGGAGCTATTTAACCATCAGACCTGTGATGGAGTAACAAGGGTACCGCAGGATCGTGACATCAGTTGACCTCGGATTGCTCTGACCTGCTAAAGACCTGACCACGACTTTTTTTTTTTTTTTTTTTTAAACAATAAGCAACTCAGACACAGAGAGCAGATGCTTTCAATCAATGTCAGGGTCAAACGTTTGTTCAGTAGTAACAGCTGAGAAACAGCCTGCAACTTACAGTACAGATATTTTGTAATATGAGGTACCAATAAAATACTTACCGGGTGGGTACAAGTGCAGAATAGAGTGACTAAACTGTAAGAAACATGCTATTTTTTATGTTCTGTCACTGTTACAAAGAGCTCATGAGGAAAAAACTAATTATAAGCATTATTATTAATATTATTAGACTGTAAATCGACTGCATGTTACGAATAATGGCTAAAAGAAAAGAAGACATCTTGCATGGTAATGATTCAGGGCTTATTAGTGCCACACACTTTTTAACGAACTGATACAAGCACAGCAGTTTTAACAGATTTTGACCAGTTAATAACAGAAAATACCCAAACTGACGTGCATACCAAATGATTTACATTATACATAGTTTATTCAGATGAATTTTAAGGTCACTTCCTCAACAGACTTTACAATTTAGCTTTTAAAAATCATGCTAAATATACAAATCTGCAATCATAAAACCCTGCTACTACTTTGTCTGCTTTAATATAATATATTTAATGTCTGCAGTAACCCACGTGTCAAAGCACCCTATGTGTCTTTTCACAACAGCTAACTCATGAAGAGCTATATTTGTTCCCCAGCAACAACAATAATATTAAAACTAATAACTACTTAATATTTAAAGACCTTTTATATTGTAGTTATATTGTAACTTTAAAATAAATTATACCAAACTTGACATCATCGAAATAACGGTACTGTTACCCCATTTTTCCTGCCTTGTTTTCCACTAAGTATATTACTGTACTTTAAGTTACATTTTTTAGCACCTTTTAAGTACAAAGATGTTGCCACCTTAAATTTGTCATCTTGCATACATACATTATCTGTAACCACTTATCTTTACTCCCAGCTGACACCATCATCTTCCCCTGTACCTAAATATTTGTCCCAGTACAAATACCCAGTAAGTATTTCATTGAGACTATACACAAACTAGATAATTATACTATAATTTCTGGGCTGTAATCTATACTACCAAATGCTCAAGGCGTGATTATAGAAGAATTTATATTCTTGTTTCACAAAGGAGTATTCTGTTGAACAGATTCATATTTTCTCACTGCTGCAGTATGAGCTGTGGCCCACCCAGCTTCAACCCCAGCCCAGAAACATATCAGCATGACAAAGCAGGAGGCTGAATTACAGCACACATCCTATTGCTGTTAATTACAGTGGGAGGAGGAGGTCTGTTCTAATTACAAAGAAGGGCTGACAAAGCCAACGCAGCCCGGAGAGAACAGGCAGAACGAGCCCTCCCCTCCTCCTCATTCTGTGGTTTGGCTTTAATGAAGACCCACTGACTTCTCCCCAACCTGCCGGCGTACGTGGTGGCTTCTGGTGCTACCGTTTTCCCGTAAGCCAGGAACACGCCAACCAATTTAAAGCTTGATTATAACCCCAGTTTCGCCACGGCAGCTGTTTTTCGAGACTGTGGTCTGAGCTGTCGTGTGCAAAAGACATGCAGGTCATGGTGGACAATCAGTGACTAATGTGCAAAGGCTGACGATTAGATTATTCAGAGCCGCCACGGTTATATTAAATGTATTTAATTTTCTATGACTGAAAGTATTTGGAGCTGTATAATGATAGAAACCTTAGTTTGTCTGATGATAGCCCGTCACTCCACCATCTCTCAAAATGTTTGGCCCTTTCTGTGTGTGGGGTGGTATAATAAAAATAGCTAGTGAAAAAAAGAATTTCTACTTTGAGGGATGAATAAAATAAATCTTCATCTTCTTCTTCACATTCAGTGATCACATTGAGGGTACTATTCCTCGCTACTACAGTTTTGAGGTCGGCTTGTTGGTTGTCTTACTGTGACCTCCAATGATGAAAAACATGCCTCCCTGTGTCTTCAGACTTTTAATTAGTCTTAAGTACATGTTGCATCTTCTCAGCTGAGTTTCTAAAGTTAGTCACTGGTTGACCTACATTCAGGAATCACCTGGTTTTGTTCAGACTTGGAGCCTCTGTGAACCCTGCGGGCTGAGGTTAAGTTAGCTGTTCATGGTCGATAAAAACCTCCAAACTGAATGCTGGCTGCTTGTTAAGCCTTAATGTCTTGATTTTCTACTTCTAAATATGTTGTGTGGAGGATTTGGAGGTGGTTAAAGAAGCCTTTGATGGAGTAACAAAGCTTTTGCTGTTGAGTAATTGGTAAAGTAATATATTTAGTTTAGAGCCATCACACAGCAGCTCTTCAGAAACCTGTGGGTGACGTCACGGATACTACATCCATGTCTTAAACAGTTGTTATGTAATGACTGCATGAAACAAGCTGATAATGTACGACACATGCATCTAATGTTATAGTGTATTGATTATTCATTCCTGACCTTTGTGAACAGCAAAAGGAGTGACTAAAGTTCTTCCACACTGTAAATGAATGATTATTTCTGGGGGTGGTGTAGTCTGAGGATTAGACGAGCGGTGCAGCAGAACTTTTTTTTACCATTATGACAGCTTCATTCTTTACCCTCGTCCTCTTTTATTATCGCTCTCTGCACGCCTCCTTATCTTTCCCCCCCTCACATACAGTCTATGTTTTCTCTCTCTCTTCTTCCTCTGCACCTTTTTTCCACCACCCCTACCCTCTCTCTCTCTCTTTCCTTTCTGTCTTTCTGTCTATCAGTGGGACATCAACGCATTCCATCTTCAGCGTGGGGGCTTTGTGATAGGGGTTAATGGATGGGGCAGGATGAAGCATTGTGTCCCGCTGTCGGAGATTGCCATTTGTTTTGTGTGGGATCAATGAGGAGATCCAGGGTTGGTGCCTGCTGGAGATGATGGACTAATGTCTCACCACAAAACCATAAGAAAGTGTCAGTGGGGAAACACATCACGTCGCAGCATCAACTCTGCCTTAATTTTACATTTTCTTGAGCAAAATATTTACATCCGTTGTGCTTAAAGCGGGCTTCGAGTTTTTATGATACTTTCATGTCGGGTTGAAGTAAAACAACAGCAGATGTTAATTTGATTCTTAGTGGATTTGATGATGGCACGAGGACGATGGAATTCATATTCCTTAATGGTGTTTGCACCCCTGGGGACTTAATAAAGAATAATTCTCACAAAACAGCGCCTATAAGCCGTCAACATTCGCTTATGGTAGACGTGAAGCACTTGATGACTGCAGTCATCCTGAATTTAATACTCTGGCCTGGAGGTTAGACAGCTGTGTGACACAAAACACACTAATTAATTGCTTTTGTTCATGTAATATCCAGTTGTTAACATTTCCCTTAAGGGTTCTGGCCTGAATGCTTCACCAAGCCTAAGGGACATTTAGCTTTAATGGGAATGTGTGATATCATTTTCTTCATATTTCTGTCCATTATGACGACCGGTCATGGTGATTTTACACCACCTCGGTTGTAGAAATATTGGAAATTCAGACTTGACAGCAGTTGTAAAGCGATTAGCCAAAGCTGGAGCCTCTTTTGAATCTATAGTGGCAGTCAATAAAAACTTAATGGTATGTACCTTGTCATTTAATTTGTGCCACTCAAAAACATGCAGACACACAACATCCTGTTGTGTTTGGCACACACACAAATAGGTCAGGAGCATAGATGTTAGTGAAAATGTTTTTATCTGAATATACACCTACAGTAAATTATTTTAGTCTGACACGATGAACTTTATAGCTTAACATTTGTTAACCCTAAACCCGACGAGTCGCCCAAATTAATTCAGTGACACCCAGAGTACAATACATGGTATTGCTTACTTTATATTCTCTAAATTCCATTTATTTTGATATCTGCAAATAAAGATAAATCCTTCTTTTTTAGCTACAAAGATTACAGCAGCAACAATTTCCAGGGAACTAGTATTTTTATGTAATTTCAGTAGCACTAAAATCTGCATTCATTTATTTTTTTGTCCAATTGGGGGCTGTGGAACAATCGACAACACAACACAGACATACTTCTACCATATTAAGCTGTTACGGTGACAATTTGCCTACTTCCACAACATAAAATCTACCCTCTCTGCCGTCTCGCTAGCTGAGCTACACATGGGCACTGACACATACAATGCAAACGTAGCAGGGATTTACTCTTTCTGTTTGTGGCAGCAAAAGAAACAGGAAACAGGGCAACATTTTCACAGTAACTGGTTGCTTATTTTAAAAAATGTAACTAAAATAACTGAATACTGGAATTGCAAAATTAATGTGTTATGTTACTTGTTCTTTGTAAAGCATTTGCTGAAAGCACCTGCTGCTGCTGCTGCTGCAAGGAACAAGGTGGATAAGAATGAACAGAGTGGATCGGAAAACGAAAACAATGCGCTGAAAGATGCTAAACCACTCCATAGAGCTGAAGGGAACTGCAGAGTCGGGTGATAATTCCCTGTGGGTTTATCACTCATATATTGCATATGGTCATTTGGCCCATTGTGAATATAAAAATATTGATTAGTGCAGCCAAGTCTCTTGTGGAAAGTTATAAAAACGGCACGTCTTTGCCCAGATTGACATAATTCTTGCCAGAGTACACGTTTCTAAAATCTCTACAGCAGAGGTGGTGAGTAAAATGTTATAATAACCATCAGTCATACTGAGCAGAAATATGAGAACAAGATCCAGGTTGACAAATCCTGTAATTTTAAGCTTAAAAATGTCTGGAGTTGTTTCCATCCATACAGACTTTTACTCCCAAGTGTAAATCAAACGACTGGCTCCTCAGCTCTGCGGCCGCAGCCTCTCAAATTTGCCCTGTGCTGCCAACATGTGAACAGTTCCTCTCAATTGTGCACCCCACAGATAGCTACTGGTTCCAAACCTCTTCCAATGAGGTGGCCTCCTCCCACCTGTTCCCTCCTCTAGATAGCCCGGGCTCGGCCCAGCTGTCTGACAGAGGCTGCAGAGTTATCAGGTCATGTGAGAACCGTGTCATATGAAGCGAAAATCAAAAGAAACTGGGCTTGGGCTTCTTCACTCCTCCAGGGTTCCTCCATGTGGGATTTGACACACCCTGGGACAGCCGGATTTCCTAAAGCTGCCGTGCAGAATCAGGATCCGTGTGGGGCATTCGAATGAGGCATCGGAGCTCCTTCACTTTGTTTATTTTATTTTGTCTTGCGCCATTATCTCATGGATGGAAGAGGCTTGAGTTTAATTTGACGTGCAGTGATGAGTCGCTGCTTGTCTTTTCCCTCGCACGCAATCAGCTGTCCATAGCGTGTAACAAAGAGTCGGATTTTAACGCCTGGATGCTTATTTCTAAGAAATTTCAACCCCTGCTGTGCTCTTTACCTTCCACTCCCCTATAGAGCTAATACAATTCGTCACATTTATCAATTTAGAACACTTCATACAAGTTATAAAATCGGGCTTCCTGCCATCACCTTGTGGAGCTCTGATTGAGTGTAACAGTTCTCTCACCTCAGCCTGCCCCTTGTTAGGTAAAGTGAATTTTACTAATGCCTGGCGTGGGCTAATGCCTTCTTTTACAAGCCTAATAAGAATAATGGCTCGTCATAAATTCTGAGTCATCCTGATCTTATGAGACAGGCTGTAAATGAGTTATGAATTATATCTCCGCTTCCTGCGCACATACTGTTCGACGGCGAAAGCACACCGGTGAATTTGCAGAAACAGAAGTGCAGTCAGTTTTCTTTTTTTTTTCTCCTCGGTAACAACAATCCGCAGAGACAAATGCCGTTGGGTGAGAACACTAACACCTGCACACACACCCTCCACATGTGGTGGATAAAGCCAGAGTGTGAGAGGAATTGAAGAAAATAAATGTTTTTCTAACATGCTGCCTTCAGCACAAAGGAATGCTAGAATAACATGAATTGAGTGTGACTGCGGCTCGGTCAGCGGGTGAAAGTCGGGTGGATTAAGGGCTCAGGGAGGACAGATGAATTATCTGATTGTGCAGAAGTCGTCGAAGACAACCCGAAGAGAACATCAATTTCTTTTCAATTAGTACTGATCCATATAATGTGACTGGAGACAGAGTGGGCATTTCATTCTGAACACCAAAAGCAGCTCTTTGGGTTAAAGTGAGAATAAATTGTCACAGTAATCGAGAAGTAATCTGTTTTTTGAAAACCAAAACCTTGGAATAATTTGTTTGAGCACGGGGGAGAATTCGTTTTCAAGTAGAGGCTTTTACATCGTGGCTAATGCTGAGTGTAGTTCTGTTGTTTGACTTGGCTGTCACTGTCTCCTCTGAATGGCAATAGTCCTAGACGTGGGATATTAGGGCTCAACACCTACTCTTTTATTCATTGCCTGGTTTGGATTGCTATGCCATCTGCGGCAGACCGGAGGTGGTATTTGTCAGTGTTGCTTATAAGGTCTTGGTCTCACGAGGGGGCAGAACAGTCCAATTCAAATACAGGAACCTAGCCTTGGGTTTACCATTTTATTTATGTCTGTCACCCGTGATTTAACATTGGCTTGTGCTTTTAAATGTCGGCGCATGAAGATTTGAGAGCGAGTACAACATCCCGAAATAATTTCACGGTAATTCCTCCTCTCATCTCCCATTTTGCTGAGAAAACAGGTACATGAGTGATATTCGGAAAGAAAAGCTATACATCTCCCAGCGACGTAGAGCTGCGGGCTCGAAACTGACGGAGAATGTTGTGTTTGGTGGGCAACAGGACACATTGGCAGAGCGAAGCGCTGATGATCAACCGTGGTACCGCACTCTGGGCAACGGGAGGCGATAATGATTTCCTTGACATTCCCCCCAATCTGAGCTCATTTGAGCAAATTTGGCATTACGCACAAGTTTAATCAGGGCCAACGTACATGAACAGCAAAGAGTGAGTTCACTTCAGACCACATGCAGTAATTTGAAAGGTCGGGTTATCCAAATTACAAAAGATAATATATTTTCCCGCTTTTGACTTTATTCAGCCAGGTTTTGAGCTATCTGCCTGTGAGATTTATGCTACCACCCTGATACAATGGATGTTAATGGAATTTTGTCAGCGGTGTTCACAGCGATGAAAAATTACATTAGAAAATCCGACGGCAGCGTCTCTCTTCCCAAAAATCACTGTGATAATCCACAGACCAACGTGTCAGCATTTTTCATCGCAGCAACTTTAGTCCAGAGAAATATTCTGTATAAAAACTGCTGACAGCATCTTTCTATGGATTATTCAGCATAACAGAGACACACTGTTTTTTGGGGCTAAAATGTTGCTGTTGACTTTTCTCTGAAGAACTTTATATTTCTTTTTCTTTATTCAAAACAGATTCAACACACACTTATTTTTTTTAATATTCCTTGAACACAAGACACATAATTTATCATTTTAAGTGTAAATTATCAAGAAAAGTAAAATTGCAAATAAAGCAAATATATTTGTAGAAAAGTGAAACCAAACTTCAGCCAATTTTATACTTTTTAACATAATTTGAACTAAAAAATCAAAACTTTGCAAGCTTTCTGTGCCACTGTCAAACACATGGCTTTGCTAAAGTATATTTATAATCACCAAAAAATAAAGAAAGAATGGCAAAGAAATATAATTAAATAATATTTTCATGGTGCTGAACTTTTTAAATGTAGTTTTCCATTTCAGATAAACTTTCACTCACCTTTACTTTAGAAAATCCCCCCAAAAATCTCAAATCCCGGGTGAATAAAACTCAAACTATCTGCACGATTACACCACTATGAGTAAGAAACTATATTTTTTGTCATTTGCGTGAATTGGCCCTTTAACAAACAGTTTAAAACTTTTAATTTAATGTAAATGAAGAACACGTTTGTCGGTCTATCCACCACGAGTCCGCTCGAGATTCTGCAAATTAATTAGCACTCTGCCTGAAATAAATAATAATACGGTGCACTGTTCCTTTGTTGTCTCGTCGTCCCCGTTGTTTCCTGTGTGGGAATTTCCCTCAAACAGCAAAGACCAACTCCTAACAGGCATGTAATGAAATCAAAGACCTCTTGGGCCCATCCAGCTCCACTGGTATCCGTCCCTGGAGGTCTCGATAAGAGGTTAAGCTACCCTTCCATCCGTCCTCACAGTTCAGAGGGTAAACTAGCAGAGAAATTGGACACTGGCCCGCTGCGAGTTTCCAGTCTGTTCAAGGCGCTTGAGAAAAAGACAGGCGAAGGTTAAATTCAGGCCAATCTCCCCTAATGTTAAAGAGTGGCCTTTGATTGCCCCCCATCCATGTGTAGTGTGTGCTGCTGAAGGGGAACCTGACACTGACGTTGTTATTGAAGTGCTGCAGGAGGGGCTGATAACTGGTCTCATCGGCCGGCACGGATCCAGTGTACGAGCAGCCTCTCAGCCCCTATAAAAGACAGTGGCAGGTGTGTGACAGATCTGGGCGTTAAAGGACGTTTGGGACCCCCCAGAGATGACAGCCTCTTGGCTCGTCTCAAGAACTGATTAGAGGTCTGGCTGCTGGGGACGCCCGACCAACGTCTAAGCCTCTGTCTTCCAGCACCGGTTTTTCCACATGGCACTGGTGCTCTTGTCAACCCGCAGAGAAACGGTTGAATTCCTCTGATTTCCCATGCTTTGAGAAAGGAAAACTCGGATGGGGTATGTGGCAAATAAAAACTGGGTGAATACAAAATTAGCTCCATAAGAGTCTGTCGTTTGTCTGTTTCAGAGCTGAGTCAGTCTCTTTTGAATTTAATCTTAAAACATTTTTTTTTTTTTTATCTGTGAACGACTAAATCTTTTAAATCCTTAACTTTGTATGATGAATCCCAAGTATCACTGATCCAATCAGAAGTGTTTAGCAGCTTGAGTTTCCCTTTCTGGCGACTAAAATCTCATTTTCGGTTCAGTTGTGATGCACAAATATATCTTAATTGCTAAGAAAAGTTACATAAAGAGAGCAAAATCCATCAAACATCACGTTGGACCGACTGTTCCTGATACATCTTTGCTAATTTAGGTCTTGAAGATAAACTAAAAAGCATTTTCAACTTGTATTTACTGTTTTATATCACCCTATTTTAATCTCATCCTTTATTTACCTCCAAGTTTTGCCATTTGCTCTTATAATTATGTCATGATTGCCTTATTTAAAGCACTTTGTAACTTGCTTTGTTGATTATTATTATTACGAGCATTATAATGTCAAGGAGTGCCAAGGGGAAGCTAAAGAGGGACGCTGGGGATCGGAGGCGGGGTGGGGGTCGAGTTGAAATATGATGGGAATGGATCCTTAAGTCTCCAACTCGACCACAAGTGGCATCATTGTCATCACCTTGTTCTGATTTCATTTCATCTCTCGGCGCCGCCACTGCAGGCAATATCTGGGTATTGAGTTACAAGAGGCCCACCTCTTTATTATTTTCATGGGAACTCAAGGACAGGCAGTCTTGTGCTGAGATGAGAGGATATTTATATGAATGCATATAATGTTGTGTTCTCAGTACTCGGGGACATTTAGCGCCTATCTCCGAATAGCATCAGAGGCTTTCAGCTCGACAGAGTCATTAATATCAGAAGGGTTTATGTGTTTCATATTGCCTCCATGCCAGCTGGGACCGCATGCCTGATGAGCTGGCTAGTGTTGTAGAGGATGCACTATTCTTTTTCATAGCCTCGCTCACAGTGTGAACTCAGCACGTATACTGTTGTCCAGAGATTATCACTTTGTCTCCATAAAGGTCAAGCCGGTGGCCAAAACAGTCTCGAACTGACACTTTGGTTCGATCTTCTGGCTCAAACGTGGAGCATGATGGGAGAGATATACTTTTATTTTTGACAAAAACAACTCTTGTTGTTTAGTTGCCATTTGATTTCATTCCATCTACATTTCTCTCTCTGCTGGCGGGGCAAAGTGCCCGAGATGTGTCTGATCGATTTAATAGCACTGTGTTGTGGATTGCCATGTCTAGCCACGGAGGATTAAGACGGGGGCTTCGAACAGAGAGGGAACATTGTTGGAGCGAAATGGTGAAATGTTGGCAGGTTAACAGGATTTATAAGCAGAAGACGTGGCTAATTTCACCAGAGGAGGCAGGGAAACCTTGTAGAAACCCAGAATGGTAAAGGAAACTGTCAGCCCTGACGATATGGATATACTAATCAACCTGCTATATGTAAACCATCAGCCTCACGAACAAATCTGTGTTGACACTCTGCTTCAAACAGACTTTTCTACATGTGTAACGCAACACCTTTCCCATCATTCCCGCGCCATTCCCACAAGGCATTTCACTGATTCTTGGGAAAGCCGAGCAGGAATGAGACATGAGATTGCGTTTGATCCAAATGGTTTTTTTTTTTCATCCTGGAGGGTGAGTGATGTGACAAGCTCAGCATCTGTAATCCTTGGCTGTTTTTGTTTGAAAATCCACACGTAGTGTACGTCCATCACGGAGAGAAGGGCCTGAAATCCCCAGAGTTCCAGTCAAACTCATATTTTGTGTGAGGAAATATAAACTAGGCTGATAGTGCAGCTATTGTGTAAAGTTTTTCAGTTTTTCAGAAACACTTTTGGACATATTTCTGGAAACACGGTCTAAATCTGGAGCCTCTCGGTGGGTGTTTCTCATTATATCGATTGACAACCGAGAGCTGGCATTGCTAGGAGACACACTGTTTACTTCCATGTTGTGCTAGCTGTACAGACAAGATGTTTCTTTTCCTCTTTACAACAGGTCCAAGTAGCTATTAACCATTATTCTCAACAGTATACACTTTGGTGGCCCTGTCATGCTGTTAAGATTTATTCCACTTAGAAAGTGGAAGCACTTTACTCAAGATCGCAAATGTTTATTACCAATACAGGGTAATTATTAGCAATGAAATGTATTGAAAAGGAAAAATACTCATTATGTAGAAGGGATCATGTAGAGTGAGGCAGTCATTATCGTGAAATAAACCCCGACACAGTGATGCAGTATATTAGGGCTTACATGACTACTTACTAAAGAAAACAAGAATATGACAAAATATTTAAACATGATTTTATTGAATCCGCTGTGGTCCACCAGAGTCTAAGATCAGAACTTTGTCCCTAGCAATGGTCTGTTATCCAGAAATAACAGACCGTTGACTCATATAGAACCGTATAATCAACAAAGCTTGTGAAGTGTGTAGCTTGTGAATTTTGCCAAGGGATCTATAAAATTTTTATCCATAATATTGCACCATAATTAATTGTTGATTGTATTTTGTATTTATCTGAATATGCAAAATAAGATATCAGACAAATATAAAGGAGTAAATAGTAGGCCCATAATATTTCCCTCTGAATTATAGTACTTCAAATTGTACTTAAGTACAAACAGTAAAGGTTGTAGTCAGTAGTGTTAATTATGCGAGGCATAGTGCCACTTTAATGATAACAGTGATTGCCACTGACACTACTTTTAGTGCATTTTATTTCTTGCTGAGTCATTGCAGGTTCTGCACACTCGGTCTTATGTTCACCCTGCATTACAAAAAGTTAGCTGTAGTGAAAGCAAATGTCCAAACTCAAAAATGTACAGCAATGAAACATCAGCACTAGGCTGCAGCTAGGCTAACAATGCTAGGCTAATAACTTGTTAGCTTGTTGGAACTGAAGTAATATTATGAACAATGAGCGACATGTAGTAATATATAGGGGCTGCTATCACTGGAGAAAATTACATAACATTTACTCTGCTTGGTAGTTTTGACCAAATACATAACTCAAGTCAAAACAAACAAGGAAAAATAGATTATGAATCTTAATTTCAGTTTGAGTTTAAAAGATAAATGTTCCACACTTTAGCCTTCAATAGTCTTCCATTTGAATACAGATGAAGAATTAAAATGCAGGTGCTGGAAAACATCCTACAGGGGTCTGACCAGAACTAATGCCCCATAGGTTGGTTTCCATGCAGCGCTGAAGCAGCTGCCAGCGTACCCTAGCAACAAGTACCGTCAAACCCACAAGGGCTGCGAGCGCCGGCGGGAGAGTGACTCACAGTCCATGTATCCCAGCATGCTTTGCCACTGTGGTGCCCTTCACCCCCTGACCCGCCATAATGGCTGCATGGAGAGATGAAAAGAGCCATGTGACATGAGCGGACACAGTCGCTCCGGCCTCATGCTGCTCGCTGCCTTTTCAAACACGGCTCACATGGAGAGAGCGAAGACACGGGGCAGCTTGGGGGAACAAGAGTCAACACAATCAGCAAGAACAGAAGTCGTGTTCTTTTTTTCACGACAACAAAGGCTTCGTGCATGCTGATGACACACCTGTATATTTTATAAACGCTCTGTAATGTATTAATTTTAATGCCCGTTTTCATTTTCCACTTCAGTGGTGCAGAATATTGCAGCTTTATTTTTGTTTTTCGGAAATAACTCATCAAAACAGATGAAGAACGGCAAAGTTTACTGACCAGAAGGAGCCAAATGAGAAAAAGCGAGAACACCAATCTGTTGCGGCGCACACTTTCACCTTCATTGTCCAACAGTCTCTGCACAGTTTACCCAGTAACATTTACTGTGTGAAAAAAGCACCATCTGTGCTCGGGTGCCAGCAAACCGCCGCACCTCGGTCATCATTCCTACAGTCCCTCTGTATTGTGACGGTAATGGGACTTTAAATCAGTGCCTTGCACCCTCAGGGTTCATTACAAGGTGACAGCCCATTGTGGCTGCTCTGTGATGACAACAAGTGGCAGTGGAAGGAGAAGGAGGAGGAGGAGGAGGACTGGAGAAAGTGAGGCAGATGGTACGGAGAGATGACAATGGTGCCATTTCACAGCGTATCCTCCACCTGTGGTGTGACGGAGGCTGCTGTCGGGGGCTTTTGATGCCTGCTGAGATGAATGCAATGGATGAACATATCTCTTACTGACAGCCTCCATATCATTGCTGATTGAGATGTCTAGACACCCACAACAGAGAGCTTTGAAAACAAACTTCACGAGGCATCGCTCAACTTTTCTTTTCAGGGATAGAGTTCCTTGAAAGTCATGAATATTGGATTTATTTATAAGTTTAATACTTAATAACTTACTTTAATTTGAAAAAAAATATAAAATGTTCTTCAAATCATTCTCTACTTTGTAAATTGTACCTGACAGTAACAGAAAGATCCAATTTTTCTCTTCATGCAGAGGCAATTCTCCCTTAAATACACTTAAGTACACTCAGTAGTAGCAATTACTGCGTGATTTCCCATCACTCGCTTCCCAAAGTACCAATCAAAATAAAATGCACTCGCCCAAGAACATCTCATCTCCTCGCAGACTTTATGATGGGACATTTCACATGTCATAACAAAATGAAATCCTTTAATGTAGAGCGTCAACACGGGGAATACGACCACATGAAAAAAAGAAAAGAGAAAACATCCAGAGAATTCCTCTGAGCAACACATGAAACATTTCTCCATGTGAGCATGTGTTATAGTGGTGAGCAGCAAAATAATAAAAAGCCAGACAAGTTGTTTTAAGAGCGAGCAGGTGGTTCTTAGTTCAAAGAGTGAAGGGATGAGGTTGTGTTTTCTTTTCTCCAGCATGTGCACTCTTTTTTCTTTCTTCCCAAAGGGTCTCGTCCTGCGAGTCCTCCTCCCCAGTCTGCCAAACTTCAGAGTTGCATTATTATCAGCAAAGTGCTTTTAAATCCGCTCCTGCTCAACACCAGGATGTCTTCTGCATGCTAATCCTCAGGGATACGGATCCGTCACTCCTCCGTCGTTTTCTCATGCCTGGCGTGCCTGAGACAGCTGGGAAAACAGTCTCTGCCCGACGATCTGCACATACAATAAGGGATCTCAGGCCACCATAGTGCTGCTCGGTCGCAGAGCACTTTAGAGTTGTGCGCTGCTGCAAGAACAACATTAGCAGTGATGCGTGTCTTTTAGTTGAGTAGAAGTAGCAACACTAGAGTGTAGAAATACTCCATTACAAGGGGAAAGTACAGAAATAATCTCAATTAAATGTAATCACAGTTTCAAAAGTAAAAGTACTTTTGAAATTTAAATAGATTAGAGTGGAAATGTCTCTTTGGTGGAGACGTCTTAAACATGACCAGGAGCCACAACTAGACAGTTTCTTTTGTCATACAACACAACAGCTCATCAAATGTCTGAAAAGTAACTTGTACCTCCATCTGTCACATAAATATTGCAGCAAAAAGTGCAATATTTACCTCTGAGGCATAGCCTAAAATAGCAGGAAATAGTCACGTAAAGTACCTCAAAACTCTACTTCATTGAAGTACTTGAATAAAGGCACTTTCTACCAAAGAACATGGTATTTTCTATAAACACAAGCGGTATCATGGGTAAGAAAGAAAAGGTGTTTCCATAAGTTTTAATATTTAAAGTAAATTATTGTCCAAGTTTCTTGGGAATATCGCAGTGATGACAAAGTTTGTTTGTTTGTTTGCTGGTTTTATAGCAAGAAAAGTACATTTTGGCCTAAACATCTATATTAGGTTGACCAGTATTTGATTATCTAACACTTATCCTACTTTAAAATGTAGAAGACACCATCTGCTTAAACAGTGTTATGTTCCAGGGCTGGATTAGTAATTTGAATAATTTCTAAACGTCACTGTGAACAAACAGAAATTCTGGTTTCACTTTCGTAGCTTACACAAAAGTTTCTTCCTCTTTGAGGCAAACTTTTATTATTATTTTTTTTTTTATCATCTGATGTACTTTTACCTTTAAGAGTTAAGAAAGTGTTCAAGTTTGAATAAAGCCACACAAGTTCAAAGTGCTAATCTCTTCAGGACTTTTGAGTCCTGAACAGCATCGCTGAGACTGAGGCTTATTTTCCTGAGTACAGAGAGAGAGAGGAGGAAGAAAGAAAGAAGCTACAAGCTGCAAAGTGGAAAAGTGTGTGTGTGTGTGTGTGTGTGTGTGTGGGATAAATATAGAGAACAGTGATAAAGAGGTAATCATCTCCACTCAAAGCATATTTTATCCAGTGGGGTTATTAGGAGGATGAAGATGAGTGAAATCCTCACAGACATCTCCCTCCCTCTCTCCCTCCCTCTCCCTCTCTCTCTCCTCTCTGTATTTACCCACTCTTGATCCTCTCTCCTCCTCATCTCCACGTCCGACCTGCCTTGGCACAGAGCCCGGCTCGCTCATTCTCAACCATTCACGGCAATTTCAATGTTTCACTGATTCACACTAATGGCTGATGAATGGGCCGGGTGCAGTATGCAATACATACAAAATGAAGCAATAGTTTTTAATTAAAAGTTTCACTTAAGCTTCCTCTCTCCTCTGTCATCTATCATGTTTGTTCTGGACCAGCAGAGTTCTTGCTCTTGAGGCTTGTTGCTATGAGTTTTCAAAGATAGGGGGCAGTGTTCTCAAAGGTAAAATACCATCACATGCAGCTGAAATACTTCAGAAGTTGACTTGATAGTGTGGACTAGAGAAGAAGATGTTACAATAAAGGTAGTAAGATTGACATTTATTCATGAAATATGAATAAAAATGCACATGCGCATGTGATTAGAGGATGGAGGATTGCAAATTTGCACATTTTAATGAGTATAATTTAATCTGAGTACAGTGTGTTTTCCATTTTTAGAAGAAGGCATCACTGCCTTCTTGTTTCTTCGTGTTTAGTTAGTGGACAGATCAGTGTCTCCCTCCTGAAGATGAATCTGTCCTGCATCAAGCCCGAAATAGCTCTTAATAATGAAAGATTGATGTGAAGTAAGCTTGTCATTACATGCTGTAGTAGACAATTAGGTGCCTCCCTACATGCAGCCCTCGCTGATTTTCTCCTCTTCTTCTTCTTCTTCTACATTTCTCTCCCTCGTCTCACTCCCTAGTTTCTCTCCTTTTCTTCCACACTGACAAAGTTGTTCAAGTCGTTTGCTTAAATTTGTTTTGCTTGGGTCTAAAGGGACGACGCAACAAGCCCGTGATTCATTCAGTGAGCCGATGACAAATAGCTGATGGCCCCCCTGCAGCAGGTTTTTAAAGTTTCTTTTTTTCCCCACTGGGACCAAAGCTCATTAAAATAAATTACATTTCTGGTCATGTGGGGACACACCATACATAACGGTTTAAGAAACACTTTGTTCAAGTTAAACTTCCACAATAGGGATCATTAGACAAGCAGTTAAAGGTTTAGGAGGCTATATTTACAGAATATAGCAGTAATTGAATATAATATGAAAAAATAAATGTTTTCTCTCCTTAGAATGAGCTTTTTAGATGCCATGAATCCTCTTCCACAGAGTCCATCATGTCACTAGGTAGGAGAAGGTGATGCAAGGTGGTTGCAATCAGCAACTATACTGCTAGCTGCCACTAAATCCTACACGCTGGTCCTTTAAATGAATAGTTTGACATTTTGGGAAGTACGCTCATTTGCTTTCCTGCTGAGATTAGGCTAACAAGATCGATACCACTCTGTTAAATGAAGTCTCAGCTAGGAGATGGTTAGCATAGCTTAGCATAAAGACAAGAAATAGGGGGAAACAGCTAGCCTGGCTCTGTCCAAAAGGCAAAGAAAAGATCCACTACCAGTGCTTCTAAAGTTAGCTACTCAATATGCTATATCTGCATGTTTAATTCATGCAAAAAAAAAAAAAAACAGCAGAAAAGTTGTTAGATATGTTAATTAGTGAGCTTTAGATGTGCTGGTCACCTTATTTCTTGTCTTTATGCTAAGCTAAGCTAAACATTTCCTAGTTGAGGCTTAATTTAACGGACAGATGAGAGTAGCATCGATCTTGTCAGCTTACTCTCACAAGAAAGCCAAAAATTTACCAGTCTCTATGCTAAGCTAAGCTAATAAGCTGCTGGCTGTAGCTTCACAGTTAGTGTACAAATACAGGGACCTTTATCGATCTTCTCATTAAACTCTCAAATTAAACAAAACAAATTAAATTCTTTGACATGTTGGCTGAGAAGTAAATGTTCAAAATGTTTCCCAACAGACACCAGCTGTAACATTGTACCCCTCCAACACACACACACACACACACACACACACACACACACACACACACACACACACACTTACAAACCTTTCACTGTTTAACCCGGCCCACTTGTCCAGGTGTTCCTATTGAAATCACAGCTACCTCCCCTCACTCTATCAACCGTCGTACTGTTGTAGGCTGTACTCGTGACAGTGCCTGAATGCATTCATAAACACTGGCAGGACTGACATCTCAATGGGCTGCTTATTCCCCCACTATCAGCTTACAGCCTATAATTACGGCCAATCATCTTGGATCAAGCATGTCTGCGTGAACAGGCCAACGTAACATCTGCTGCCTCGGCCAGCAGGCCAAGAAGGACTTTTATACTGAAAGGTGAGCTAATTGTGGCTCAGGACGGGAGAATGGAGTGTAATGTTAACAGGTCCGAAGGGCTATTCAGAAACCTACACACAGGGGAGTTTTTTTTTCTTTGGGAGCAGGTGCCCTGAGGTATTTCTTATCTTCTTATGCCAGTGCAGAGTTCTTATCTCCATTAGGAAATGCTCAAGGGCATTACGATAAATCTCCAAGGAGATATATTTGGAGTGCTATAAAGGAAATACTGGAACTCTGCTGTTTTAAAATCTCGTCAAGATGCAAGTTCACTGCGAAGATCTCTATAAATAACATAGCAAGTGCTTTTGAAGCTGTTTGGAAGCTGTTAAAATGACTGCTGTAATGACACCACAGTGTGCTATAATTCTGAGGGATTCGGTCATACAAAAGACAGGGGTACTTACTCGATGTCTTCTGTAATGGGAGCTCATATTCCCCTCAGTGTTGCAGTTACCGTATGCCTAATAGGGTCCACCGCTAAGTCCCATTTTAATAAGTTTACTTTGGTTTGCAAATGGTGAGAAACTTTGCTTTGCTTGGTTGCTCACTGGGGCTATTAATCCCTATAGAAGACAAGAGAAGAAGAAGCTACGTCACACTGACTGGAAAAATGTGATTGGCAGCAGTGAAGTCAAATTTGTGGGCTGTGATGCAGACTTTGGTTTATCTCAAATGCAAACCCCAGACCACAAGACAACTCTCTGTATAGGGAGCCTCGGTTTTCTGCCAAAGATATCACACAAACACCTAACAACTAAAGCTGAATGTCGTCGTCAGAGCTTGATGTTTGGACCGCAACATGCTTTTGTACGACTTTCTCTTTTATTGTTTGCTTTATTTTGCAGATTTGTCATGGGAATACGTTTTGAAAATCCTAGATGCTCCCTGTTTGTCGATCAAAAGAAGTGCCAAACGTGATTTTCCTGCTTTTCCTTTCCAAAATGTATTTTGTTTCTCCAAAGGGAGGAGTGATGCTCGGAATCCACCCTAATAAAGACACTTTCTGTTCATCTTCTGTCCAAACTCCGTGTCTGTACATCCGCCTACACCCCATTCCCGTTCTTTGTCTGCATAAACAAGTTAATCAGACTCAGAGGCCTGTGGGCTGTGAAACAAGCGTCGGCACTACGCTGAGGCCTTAACAGCCATCAATCATGTCATTTGGACTTCAGTGGAAAACCAAGCAAACACATACAAAAATCACACCCAACTCTCCGAGCTTAGCTAGCTTGTCTCTCTTGCTGAACTCAGCACCGCAAAGCTGGCAGCGGCGCAGCCGGCAGCCCTATAGACCAGACGCAAGGAATAAATTGACACTATTAGAGACCGAGTTAGACAGCGGCAACCGAATGCCTTTCCCCGCCACAGACAACAAGACAGCAGGAGCAACATGAGCGGTTATGTCTCGAGTTTGTATGGATAATTATCAAGACCCCTAATTCTGGGGTGGCTGATCCAGGATAAATGCCCCGGTCATCCCTGTCCATCACATTTATCATGATGTGAAAGGCAGCAAAACATCCTCGTTCAATAGTCTTTATCATCACTGTGGATTAATAAAAGTTGAAACCATAGAATTTTCCACTTTTTTACTTGAAGGCTACTCTGAATTCACATAGTTATCATGTCACTACCTACTAAACAAGCTCTTCATCTCTTCACAAATAAACATTCGATCCAATCCTCTTAATATTTTAAAGATATTGCATTTTTTTCCCCCCAGAATCCCGCTGATTTGTCTCCAGAAAATGTTAAAACTGAAAGAATGCATGCTATTCACCACCGCTTTCCACATAAAAATAATCCAATTCAGAACCTTTAAGTGCCAGAAGCCACAATCAGTCCTCAATCTCAAATCTCACAAACATGCTCCAAACTTTTGGCCGAGCAACATTTTTCCCTTGAACTCATCTTCTCAGGCAGCACTTACCCCCCCCCTCGAGGCTACATATTGTTCCTACAAAGTTTTTCCAAGTCTACCAAAATGGAGCCATTTCCAATCTGATACTAAACCGGAGGAAGAACTAAAGTTACGTTATGGATTAGTTAATGGTGGGGGAAAAAAAAGTTAGGAATTGTGAGTTACTGAGATGCGAATAGGTGTGTTCAGTTTCACATGATTTACACAAATATGACCACTGCAGTGTTCTTGTGTGTCAGCTTGTGGTTTATTTATTTGCCTCAAACAGCTAAATTACTGGCTGTACAGACCGGTCTTATAGCACCAGTCAGTAAATTTGCATGAAGTTTGTGCCCTTTTCTTTGTCTCAGCATCAACTGTGAATTGGGAGTATAGCTGGGTGATGTATGAGTGAGTGTAAGAGGAACCTGGAGTGTCTACACAGTCATCGAATGTGGGATTTTACTGTATTTAGTGCTCGTTCTATCCATTGTTTTACAGAGCTGTAAAGTGAAACAGCGTTGGAGACCATGCAAACAGGGAGAAGCTGTTTATTCTCAAAGTATCAGGAGGAGTGAGCCTCTCATTTGCAACAACAAAAAAAAATAGTATATAAAATTAAAATATGGCAAGTTGAGATGGAGCGAGATCATATTTTCTCTGAATTTGTTATCAGGTTCATTTCATTAGTGGTGTAAGGAGGGTCGACTACTAAACCAGATCCCCTGTCGCCTCTCTTGCTTTTTGTCCAGGCAACACCCTGTTTGACCTCATGTTTGGTCTTAGAAGGGGGTCATTAAGGGCTTAAGCTGCAATGTAATGAAAATGTTGTGACAACAGCAAAGGGGGTGAACTAAAAACAGGCTTCGGGAGACAGCTGAGCCTCCACTCTGGGGACCAACAGGAGGGTTTAGAGGGAGGAAAATGATGGTTATCTGCACACACCCATGAGACATTGATATTAGCCTTCAAGACTGGTGGATGGACTTGATGATAACCCTTCAGCACTGCAGTGCTCAGGCCTGTCATAGTGCAGGGTGTTGTCTGTGTCACGGGGGGTGGAGGAGATGAAGCCAGGAGAAACAGGAAGCTGCCTTAAAGGTCAGCATTTTTTTTTAGCAGCGGCTTATTTAATACTTGTATAAAAGTGGAAAATCAAATATGACGTGCCATCAGAGCTGATACTGTCTCTACCGACACAAAACTGATAAGAGCGGCGCAAGAAAGTCTCACAGGAAATTTAATTAATTTGGCAACAGCGGTAATTTAATCTAATGCGAAACGCTCCGCTCCCTCAAATGAAACTAAATTTAAGGAAGGTATACATGCAGCTTGTTGCGAGTTAGCAGTCGCTCTCCCCTTTTGACTGCATTCATCATAATTCTGCGGCTTGTTGTTTTTCCTCCGTATGGTTGCTGGCAAGTTGGATGTGACAAAAATGAAGAGTAATGTGCTTTGTCCCAGCTCCTTTATCCTCGTGCAGAGGCTGCCTTTGCCGCCGTTCATTTCATTTCTTTTTCTTTCTTTCTTTCTTTCATTTTTTTTTTTTTTTGCTGCTAGATCTCCTCCAAGCCAAAAGCACTTCCACATGCTGTACTAGAAATCCAAAAGCTTGATGCCAGAGTAAGAGTTAGCCTCAGTTTTTTTGGACTCCAGCCTGCTCTAACCTCTCTGTTTTGGAGCAGCTGCACCACCCTGTACTTTTCAGTGAGAAGAAACACCACAGGTATGCTGTACGCTGGCCACTCTGCAGTGCTACACACACCCAATACAAACTTGCGTCAGTGCTGAAGAACATGAGTGAAAACTCTGCTGTAGGGAAACTTACGTAAGTCACTCCGAATAAGTTAAAGTTGTAGTCGAAGTTAATGACAAACTGATTGTATGCTATTAAATTGCAATATAGAGATGATGCATAGGGATGACTGGTGCCTTTGGTGATGACACACCAGTCAACTTGTGTCTAACTTGTAATCCCGTGACAGAGACTACAAAGGGAAGACGTTTTTTTATGCGATCAATACCGAATCAAATCACTGTTGCTAATTTAGCCCACAAAAATTTGGGTTAATCATCGTCTGTCTTCATCAAACGTCTGGCTAATTACTCCGGCGAGTCATTTTGGTGCGCCTTTCCCACACTGAATCACAGTAAATCAATTTCCCCCGGCCTTATTTATTATTTTAACTACTTAAGTGCAACCGCAAAGACGTGAGACTGACGGGCCAAGAGGTGAGCTGTGATGAGGCAGACATGTCGGTTCATAATTGCTACATCCTATAGTACCCAAGACCACTAAGTTGGCAACCGCAGACACGCACACATGCATGCACACGAGCAACGTACAGGTCGATACAGCCACCGCTTCAACTACCACCGCCACAAAACAAGGCATGAAATACTGCCGCTCAACTGCCAGCACATGAATCATGGCTGTATGACATTGTTCAGTGCCTGAGGCCAGATTCTCAGTGCAACCCCCCCTCCTCCTGCAATCTTTTCATCCATCCCTCCTTCTCGTCAGTCCCACCACTTTTCCTCCTGTCTCATAAAATGGGCCAGTCTGCTTTACCAGAAGCAGACAGGGAGCCTGGAGGAGGGACAAAACTATTATCTCTCTCACAGCAGCAGCTCGTGCAGGAGCTCCAACAGCAGATAGGATTCTCAAACAATCTGCTGTCCTCGCTCAGATTGCTGCCCAGTCTGTCCTTGATTCGCAACTCTCTAACATGTCCCACTATGGCGGTAGTTTTCAGACTTTTTTTTTTTTCCTCCGGGGCGCTAACGTACCAAAAACTGATTTTCTAGGCTACTGTGTGTGTGTGAGCATGTCTGACAAAATATATCCTGTTTTAGACAAGTGTTTGTTTCCTCCAGAAGAAGTTACAGGCAGCATTTTAGTAAAAATGAGGATGAAATGATGATTTTCATTGAATTTCTGATGTGTTTTGTCACAATGCCTTCATCAGAGTAAAGCTGTGCGATCTCTTTTTAAAGGACTGAATTGACAATTAGCAATCAGGACGGAAACACCTGTGAGGACAAGAAGTGTGGCGTGTTGAAGATCAACACAAGTCTCAAATCAGATCATGAAGCTAAACCAAACAAATGTTGCTCTTCCTAATTTGTAGCCTACAGCATTTTTATTCCCTCAACTAGAAGATTTTGAAAATGTAGTTTCCTCACTGGCCTGCCCTGACAACATGTATAAAGATTGTTTTTAGGATGCACATATTTTTCTGAACTTAAATATTCGACTTAAATGAATAATAAAGAACACAAAAGAAATTAATTAAGTCTAGTCAACTTAAAATGTAAAATAATTTGGCTTTAATAGGTATTGCATTCAACTTGAATTTATCAATTACTTTGAATACTTGTCCGAGTTAACGATGCACAACATACTGTATTTTCCTCAGTCCCCTCATACCTACAGTACAATAAATATCCACTTTATTAAGTTAATGTAAGATACACTGGATCAAATTTCCTTTTGCCCCCTGGAACAGCCTGAATTTGTCCAGACATGAAGCCTTTCGCAATCTGCATTCTTGTCTGCTTGTCGCAGCCCAAGACTTTTTCCCTATTTGAAGTATAATCACTCGATCCAGCCCAACTGGAAACTGAGTGTAGTGTGTCCTCCCATTCTTGAGAGTTTTCAGTCGTGACTTTAACTTGCCAAGTTGGAACTCGTGTCCGAGGGAGTCAGCGTACTATGTGTTGTGAAAGAACTCAACAGGATGGTGTAAAAGTTCCACAGCTGACCTCCAACAGCAGTGTCAGGTGAGGACTGTGCAGGCCATTTTCCAAGTGATGGGGCTTTAGCTTGAGACAATGCAACATTTTCAATGTCATGTGATGCACTTGAGATTTACACTACCCTCAGCGGCAGCATACACTGTGGCATCAGGCAGAACGGTTTCCAGGATTCACTGTTTATGCCAAATTGTGACCCTGCCATCAGCACACTGCAACACAAACTTCAAAGTGCTAGAAGACTCAGTCTTCTCCTACTCTCCAGTCATCCAGTTTTGGTGATCACATGCTCACTGTAGCTTCATCCTCTTATTGTTAGCTGACAGATGGCATGGTTTCCTGCTGCACTCGCTCGTCTACTTCGAGGTTTGATGGGTTGTATGTTTGCAGACGCACACCTGCCCATCAGCTTTGTACACAATTGTTATTTGCATATATTTATCCAGCTTCTCAAATGGAATACCTATTGATATCTTAATCTGATGTCAACAAAGTCTTCCAGCACTGAGGACTGCTGCTAACTTTAGAAACTGAGTTCAATCCAGACTTTTTCCTCCTGGAGTGGCTGAAGTTTTACGACATTAGCACTGATTGTATATTGTAAAGGTTTTGATTAAATATTGGTTAGCTCCTGCATAAATTCACAGTGAGCAGTCGATCTAAGCGCTTTTCAGATCATCGAACAGCATCTGACACCTTTCTGATGTGTGACAGTCGCACCGACTTCATGCTGCGATTAGCAAGGTGTGTATGAATATAAGCAGGATTTCAACTCTCAAGCTCTGACACAACTACTTCCATCACTTTTCACGAGAGCAACATTCAGTAAAATATTGTCTGAAAGTCTGCACAGTTTTTTGTGCAGTAAATCGCATCTTGATTGCAGGTGGACTCTCAGCTGACTGAACGCTATGACCTGCAAGGTACAGGGTGGTGACTCATGGATGTAGCCAAGCTAATTTCTTATAGAGCTGTGTTATGTGCCTCTTCATCAGGTTATACTTTCTTCCACAATGCAAGTAACATGAGGCAAGCTAGGAAGTCTACTAAGAAGCAGCCTACTGATGGCGAACGAACTAGTTTGTCTCATTTCATGCTAAACCCTTTACAAGGCAGCTGTGTTGTGATTGCATCTGCAGCAGCCTTGTAGTTACTTCTACCTACCAGACAGACTTTCAGTTTCTGCCCCATTACCCCCCATTAAGGGCCTACGTCCAGCACAAGTGGGGGAGTCATGGCATGAGGTTTATTCAGGCCTGCTTGGGTCCTCTACAGGATGTGAGAGAATCAAACTGGATCAACAACGGCAAACCGAGGAAGGAAAAATATCACAGAACTTAATTTAGTCTCTTTTTAATGGATGCAGTTTTAATATGAAGCAGATCAACGTTGTCTTATTTGTGGAAGCACAGGTGGTGAATGTGCAACAAATCCATCATCTTTCCGCTCTCAAGCCACACAGCTGCCAATGAGAAAAAGTTCTCAACAAGGCGGTATCACACAAATAGGATGACTTCTCCGGCAAGCTCCTAAGAATTGTAAACTAGATGTCTGGATTGTAATTTTCTTTTCACCGGAGAATCAATAGATTCTGCTGCGTTCCTGACTGAACCTGCTGAAGCGTGCTTCTCAGCCTAATGGACCCACAAGTTCCCATCTGTTAGTGAAAGAGATCTCAGCGGGTCCTCTCCCCTTGCCGTGTCCAAACACAGGATACTGAGCACAGACAAAAATGTGATGACTTTTATTGGGATTCCAAGAGAAGGCTGGAAAACAAGTGCAGGACAAGCACGTGGCCGTTAACCTTCAACTGTAAAGAGGGGGAAAACAGTTTTACAAGCAAAATGTTACAAGATGTTCTGTCACTGTCATGCTTTTGTTTTCTTTGTCGCAACCTTGCTGTGTCTAATTCGAATACCTGTCACCACAACAGTTTGCGCCTCAGGGTGCCCTCTCTTTCTTCTGTCACATTTCCTTCTTTCTTTTCCCGGAGACACCGGAGTCCTGTACCAAGAGGCAAGATTAGTGAGTTAGCACGTCACCTGTGAACATGACTGAGGTGTGTTTTTTTTTTTAGCAAGGATAATCAGGACAAAATTAGATCAAATCAATCAAAAGCTGCCTGCTTACTGACCAATTATATCACAGGAAAAAAATGAGTCATCAAGACCCTGACTTTACAATAAAGTGATGAATAATAAAGAGCAACAGATTAGTATAATCACTTTACAGACCGTGATAATCACAGATAGAGATGTCCATTTTTTGGGCTTTTGAAGCTTTATGTGAGAAATAGCTGAAGAGTGACAGGAAAGCAGGGGTTGAGAGAGGAGGGAGAGACACAGTAAAGGGCCACAGGTTGGAATCGAACCCTGGACTGCTGCAGCAAGGACTGAGCCGACGAACTGAACTAAGCGACGCCCCGAGACGACAGTCTTTGGTTTGAAAGAGGACTTATATCTTCACATTGACAGTGGAGAGGCCTGTAGCAGATGGTGGATTCAATAGAACCTGGGACTTTATAAGGCCAGCAAAAAACAGCAACTGTACTGGTTACCATAAGTTAATAATATTAAGGTATACTTTTTTAAATTCTAAATTGCTAAAATGTCTTATATACCTTCATGAATTTTACCTCCATCAATATAACCATTTGCTGTCTTAATAACTACATTTTCAACATATCACACACATCTTATCTGATCACTGATGTTCGGCTCGGTGAAGCCAAAAACACCAAGTTGATCTTCCCAGTCCCTGTCTGTGCATTTGTTTTGACTTCTTTTAAAGCTCTAGGGGGATCAATACATTATTATGTACACCATCTCATCTACCATCTTAATACACCATCTCATCTAATAGTTCAGTATAATTTGACCTATTACAACTTGTGATGCCACTGTGACATAATTCAGTCTTGTTGAATTTAGAGAGGCCAGGTCGAGGTTTGATTATTTACACTGGAGGCAGAGAACTGAACCTGTCCATCATCTACCAGCAGACCTCTGAGCTGCTTTATTTCAGGTGGGTCCGCTTCATACAGTCTGTATCCATTCGTAAAGAATCATTGCCCTGGAAAGTTCTTTTAAAGGTCTGCAGTGTTTATTTCCTTTTCACCTTTGTCTGTCTTTGTCTGACCGCCCACCTCCCTGCAGCACACAAACCAGTCCTCTGTGTTGCATTAAAACATCCCGCATTATGAAACATTGCTCCTCAACAAGATGGAGTATCCCTCTGTGATCAGACTAATGTGCTGTTGTCTGCTGCTCCCTCTCTCCTCCTCCCCGGTCTCCTCCCAAACCTCTTCTCTCGTCTGCGTAAATTATGAATGCCTTCTCCTGGAGAGCAATGGCTTTAACCAGAGTATGGGTATTTAACTGAACATTTAAAACATTAGCCAGATACTTGGAGCGTTATGCCATCACAGTGACAGAGGAGGATGGATTGAAGAAGGGAAACAGGAAAAGGGAGGCAGAGAGAGGGGGAGATGGGGAGAGGGATTAGACATGGGAAATACGTTGCGGTCGCTCATAAAATGGTGAAAGCAGGAAAGAAAACAAGTTCCCTCTGACCGCACAAGGCTTTGATGGCACTTGATGAACTCTTATGTGTGGGCGTGGGACAGAGACAGAGACATGGAGAGAGAGAGAGAGAGAGGTAGGCACCACAAGGACTTTGGCCAAATTCATCACCCACATGGTTTAATCCAATGTGTTGTTTGGCGGCAGCTTTCATTCATCAGGCTGCTCATGGCTGTGCTGAATAACTCGACCCATCAACAGCAGCAGTCAGCAGGGAGACAATCTCCACACTAATTGGTCGAAATTTTCTTTTCACTCCTTCCAGATTCCTATTAGCCGTCATTCACTGTCAGAGCTCTCTCATATTAAGTGGGCTCTTTTACGTACCTTTAGTCAAGACGCCTCTAACATATTCCGTAACATATGACGCATTTCCAAAACGATGATTAATCGAGAGCGGGAATGACTTAGCAAGCGTTGAGTCTCCGGAGAACCGCATTTACGTGGAGCTGTACGGGGCTGAGTGCCTAAACCAACACCTCCCTCACTTGCTTTGTCAGATCAGGAGGCTAGCAGAAATTAATAAATGAACCCACAAGCAGCCACTTCATATTACTTTATATATTGCTCTGCTACCATTTACAATCCACAAGCTCACACACACTCAGGGGTGAGGAAGAAATCCTGTTTGATTTTATGACTTGTATTGATTGACTGAAAAAGTTGCATCTACTTGGCAGAGACATGATTCCTTAATTTGCCAGCACAGTCTTTCACAGAGTGATGAACCTCTCCTCATGTCATAACCTCTTTAGTTTCTTTTTAGCATTCTCCAGTCTTTTGTTGCCACTGTTCAAACTTTTTTAAACATGTTGCTGGCATCAAATTCATATAATTTTCCAAAAAACAATAACATTTCTCAGTTTCCACATTTAATAAGTTGTCTTATATGATATGTTGAGCTATTTTCAATTAAATTTGGGGTTTCAGTATTTTGCATATCATCATTTTTGTTTCTATTTAAATTTTACAAGGTGTGCCAACTTTTTTGGAGACAGAGTTGCAACAAGAGATTAATACAATTAATGAATATTAATATTTTTTATAATAAGAAGAATAATATATTTTTTCACAATATTTTTAAACCTGCAGACATGGAGCAACATTTGCATTTATTTGGAGTTGTGTTTCTGTCTGCCTGATAAATTTTGAATCCAATATTCACTCTTCTTTTAACTCTTTTTTGGTCTCCACCAACTCCAAAAGGGAAATATCTGTCTCTTTCACCTAAATTCACCAGCTAGTCACAAACATTTTCTGCTGTTTGTTAGTTGTCAGGTAGTGTACAGTGAAGTTATCAAACCCTTTTTGCAGAAAACAGCTGTCTGGTGCTGGAAATGTTGATGAGAGCAGTGAGACTGAACCAAAACAATGAAAGATGAAAGATGCTAAAACTCTCCCAAAAGCTGTGGAAGCCAGTGTTATTAATCGCGAGTTTGTCACTTTGATCCATTGTTAATATAAAAGTATTGGTTAGTGCAGCTTTAAACACACAGTATATGTCAGTGACTTCACTTCGTGTGCTGCTTCCACTTGAAGCCTCAGGCATGACAGACCCCTCACCTCTGCTCTGTGATGTAATGAGACACAAAACCCAGTTTATTTGAACAAAGCTCTGCAAACAGGAACAACTATGAATCAGCAAACAAGATAAGTTGTCACAGATGTGCTGGTGGGCAGGTTTGATGGTCAATTAATTAGAGGCCATAAAAAGCCAGTTCCTGTAGGTTTAGGAAGGAGGGGTCGTTGTTGTAATGGGATCAACCTCTCCATAGAGTTGGTCAAATTACTTGAATTTGGCTTGTTAATCTGATTTGGGTGTGTCTGACCTTAGCATGAGTCTCCCAAACAACCTCTGCACTATCACAACTACTGTAAAGAGCCTGCATAAGTTTTCATTTAGTCTGAATCTCCTGTATCTACAGTAGGTAACCGATATTCCATTATTCCCCCTTGACCTTTTAAATTTCGGACTACTCCTCAAGTAAACACAGTAATCAGGTTTCCTGGCCCTCAGCTGAGCCTAATTGAAGATACTCAACTGAGAACTCAATTGTGTAAGTGTGATTTAGTTAGTGCCTGGCCTAATTAAAGTCCTGGAAATGACCTCCAAAGTTCTGTGTGGCATTAATCAGCTAAGACACCTCATCAGCCACCAGAGGAAGGTCTGCAAGAGCCTACACCCACACAGCATTAAGCCGGTGTGTGTGTGTGTGTGTGTGTGTGTGTGTGTGTGTGTGTGTGCTGTGAGACTGATTTCCTGGTCTTTAACCCCCGGCACAGCTCTGACAGGATCAGCCACACTGTGGTCTATTGACAGCCTTAATCCTACCTCCGTGTTCAAACCTCCATTGCCTGCCACCATCCTGATACTGCACACGTTCCTCATTTCCCCCGACATGTGGTCCAAGCACAGGGACCAAGTGTTGTTTTTAGAGTTACGCCCCCATCATCCCCTTCGCCTTGAGAGACCGAACTGGCTTTCGCTCACCTCCCGGCCACCCTCTGCAAACGTTTGCCTGGATCTGCCGAGGTAATGCATGCGAGTTTTGATTAAAGCGCTCCCTTATGTTTTTTGGCTCCGAGCTGCTCAACCATTAACGCCTGTGCCATGAACAAATGGATTGTGTGCCCGTGCCAGGGCCCTGCCTCTCAGCCTGCTCTGACTCTCCTCCATCCAGCCACACATTCAAAGCTGCACCTTTTAATGCCTCTTAATGTTCTTCTTGCCTTCCCTTGACCTCCGCGTCCATATGTTCACTTCGACAACTTTTGAGATATTTAGTGGCTCTTTGGCCACCAGCTGATACTCTACAAAAACTTCAGGAAGAGTCTTCCATTGGAAGTTCCACCAGAAATGAATTTAAAATTAATTTTTAAGGACAAAATACAACTTTTCTCCCAAGAAGAACATTTAGCAAGTGACCCAAAACAGTATATGTCTACGCTCAGGTGACTAAGGGTTCAAGCAGACATCTGAATTATGACTCTTGTCTGTCTGGAACAAAGGAGGAAGTCAAGTTGTTACTCCAAGTCCATGGCGGATCGGTCAACAAAATATCGGATTTCAACAAGGTAGACGACTGTTTGTTTCCAGTTTCCAACCGTCATTCGACGTTATTTTTAAAATCGTGACCACGTTTGTTGCATAACCGTAACCACGTGTTTATTACTGTAACCATGACGCCGAGTGTCTCCTAACCTTAACAAAGTACTCACTGTAACCCAAACCATGTTGTTCCCCTAAACGTAACCAAGTCATGACATTTCTGTGCCTAAACGTAACCAAACCTTAGCCACAGCGGTGTGGCATCATAAAATAGATTTATTTTTCAACAGCGATTTGTAACTGTTTTGTGAGACGGCTGTCAAATGATGTTAATGTTCCAGCTGAAAAACTGCGTCTGGTGCACGGACAAATGACGTATTTTGTTTGTTGGATTTGGAGGACATGTTTTTGTGCAATGCTAAGAAAATGCACGAAAGGATTTTTGATTTTTGCTGAAGGGATGGTAGATCTTTAAATCTTTAGGAGAGCAATGCAGGATGTTTAATCTTTCCATGCACCATATTTTTATTTTATGTCATTTGTTTCTTGCAGAATACACTGTAAAAACAAGACTGAACAGATATTTATGTAAAAAACGCGCCTTTTGTTGGCAGAATGGATCATAAAGTTCCAGGACAATAATCGTGTTTTTGCACCAGGGCTTTATTTTTTTAGTAGCTAATGTCAGTTTTGAGAAACAGCAAAAGAATTCATGTTCAACTCAACTGAACAGTGAATAACTTATTAAACATTAAATTGAGTTGAGAAAAGACGGTTCAAACATAAGCCTCCCCTCAATAATTTTCATAAAGTCCCTAAACTGTAGGATTTTTAAAAAGGAATTAACATATATCTACATTAAATTAAACTAATAACATGTTGTGCTTTGTATTTCCGACCAATTTTGCTCCCTGACACAACTCACAAAAACAATCTGTCAAGAGTTAAACCCGGCGAGGTCTGTCTTTCTACCTTCCAGAATCTCCTTTGTGCCCCGGTGCTTAGTGCAGTCGTTTTGTCTTATCACATTTCCACACAGTCCCCTCTGCAGCTTTGACAATTTTGAAATGCTGCTTTTGTTCGAAGTGCTTGAAAAGAGAGAATGAGAGGAACGAGGCCTCAGAGAATCGCAGTACCATCAGCGTTAATGCAGGCGCTCTCCATCTGCTGTTGAAAGCTGCAATGCATGCCAAGAAGGCACCGGGCATCGCACAAATAAGCCACTCCACTACACTGAGAGTTACATATAGCTGCATTTATGTGTGTGTGTGTGTGTGTGTGTGCACATCCATGTAGGTATTCTGCACTTGATAAGAGCTTACATCGCTGCTCAGCTTAGAGGAATCATGTCCAAGTTTAGCAAAAACAGACCAAATCAGAGGCGGGAAGTCATCAGCTTAAACCACCAGCCAGCTCTTCATGGTTTAAAGCACCGTTTGAGTATATGCAGGGGCTGCAGTGGACTACGAGTCATGTACACTTTCCTGCTTTCCATACATCTTCAACCTGCCATTAAGCTCTTCAGCTGCTGAATAACTGATGCTTTGCTCCTTTGGTGTTTGAGATTCAGGAAAAGCAAGAGGAGCTAGATTGATAGGTATGATTTGTGATTTTTATTGGCAGTGTGTCTGACAGCGAGGCACAAGAGGGAGGAAGGCAGAGAGAGAAAGTGGGAAACTGGAAGGAGTGTGGAGATGATGAAGAGAGGGCGAGGGAAAGGAACATTAAATCACCAATGGTCTTCCCGCACTATACCTTAACAGGTCTTCTTTGATTTCTTTTTCTTGCTTTCATGCATGACACGGATTCATAAAGAGGGTGCTGCTAATATCTTATGTCATAGGAGACACGGGAAAAAGTGTGGAGCAAAGTGTTTCCACAGCTGGTTTCATGCTGAGGCTCGACGAGGTGGATTGTGGCTGCACCGCAGGATCCACCATCAGTCATTAAGTACACGTGCCAATCATATGTTTAGCTTCACTCTTCGTGCCAATCGTGGATTTGATGTTCTGCTCTCATTCCTGTCTTAGCATAAAGCTACAAGTGGCCCATATCTTGCATCTATTGAGTCTATTTAACTTGAATTAATTAATTAATTAACTGTGAATGCAAAGTACGTGGTGATATAATAAAGTAGTATCATAAACTCCCTTAGATTTATCTTGCAATCAATTTATAGACACTTCCCATATATAAACACTGTAATGTAATTGCAAGCAGATATCAGGACATTTTTAAGTGTCTATCAACAATTATAACTTATATGAAGAACAATTAACGAATAATTAACACTGAATATAACAATATAATATAGCTGCACTCATATTTACTGACATAAGATTACAAACATGAACAAACATGTCTTATAAAACCTTTATTAACTTATTATACACACATATACACACATATTTATGCACATACATTACCTGTCATGAGTTTAAAATGTGTGTGGATCTTGATCTTTTGCTCAGTTGTCATGGACAGTAAACACAAAGTATTTAGTAACACATAAATATAATCCATCTATTTGAAATTTTTTGTATCCTTATCAGGGTCGCGGGGAATTGGAGCCGATCCCAGCTGACATTGGATGAAAGTCGCCAGCTCATCACAGGGCTGATACATAGAGACAGACCATTCACGCTCACATTCACACCTACAGGCTAATTTAGAGTCCCTAATTAACCTGTTAAGTGCATGTCTTTGGACTGTTAGAGGAAGCCAGAGTACCTGAAGAGAACCCATGCAGACACATGGAGAACATGTACATGAACTGCTTGTAGCTACATGAGTGTGTCTTGTGTGTTCTAATCCATTTATTAACAGTTTATATACTCCATGTACATGTTAAAAACATGTTATAGTTAAAGCACAAACTGTTAACTAGTATGCATAACTGTCTTGATGATTTCTGCCACAGTAAAAAATGTTTCATGAGGAAATACCAGCAATATCATCCACAATATAAAGCCCACAAGTCAATGCATGAATTGTAGTGGTAAAGCGAAAGTTGCTGAGTGCAGCACAAGCTTAATGTTAAACACCACATTAGCTTTTGGGACCAAACTTGTATAAAACAGAGGCATCCGCATGCATTAATATTTATGAGTCAGCACTAAAGGCTCTGCTCTTTATCTCTTGTCTAAGTATTTACAAAGTTCTGTTATTGATTGTGAGGAGAGTGCTATCTGCAGAGGCGGAAGCGGAGAAGTCATAGTGACTGGTTCAGACCAGAAAGGTCACTGTTGACAAATTAGTTTGTTGATGGGTCAGTGAGAGGGGTCGTGAGCCCGCAGGAAGAGGTCACGGGTCAAGTTTGTGCAAACACAAACTCGCCGTGTTGCAGCTACTGTCAGGAGATGTGCAGAAAAAAGGCATAACTTCATATTTCTATAGTTTTCATAACAGCATGCTACAGCAACAGAACTGTAGAAACATTTGTCAGTATTTAAGTTCATTTGTAAGGGATCAATTACAGAATTAGACATAAATATTACAAGTTGAGGTATTGTACCAGAGTTATCTTGATCTATGTCTTATTTTGCACGTTTATGTAACTTTTCTACCACAAAATAACAGATTTTAAATCATTTTAACGCTCTACTACTTCACGCTTTATTGCACTAAGTCAAACACCACCAACTATTTCACTGATTGAAACTGGATCATATTTCAAGAAGAAAATGTTTTCAGGTTTCCCTCTGATGTCCTCCAGCTGCTGCGCATAAACTCTCTGTGATTTACAGAGTCTCCAGATAGACAGTGAAGTAAACTGCTGTGAACTGTAGCTGCTGTTAGCTAATGTTTGCTCAGTTTGTTAGCTGGGCTGCCTGGTCTGTCAGTGCAGAGCTCTGTATTAGTGTTTGTACCACAGGTGTTTTGAACTGGTGACACGAAGCAGAGCCGGTGTCGTGCCAGAACAGGAGCTGGACTTTTAGTTGTTGCCGAGAGCTTCGTGAGTAAATCATACTAGCTGGCTGCTATGTCTTGTGTTGTTGCACTTGCTTGATGTTTGGCTGTTAGCAAAGTTGTCGACTTGCTTACTTACTTATTGATTATAAGCAATGTGATGAAATAAATATACGTTTACAACTGTTGATATTTAGACAATTTTGCTTTAATATCAAATTTTTTGGTTTATGATTGTCAGACTAAGTGATAAACTATTGATACTGAACATAAGCTGTTATGTTACTTGTAAGTAGCAATCCCTAATATGCTAACATGCTAAATTAAAGTGGTTAACATGGTAAACTTTATTTCTGCTAAAAATGGGACTCAATACTACTGCTACTTTGTAGCAGTTTTTGACCTTAACGGACAAAGCACTTCACAAATTAGCAAAAATTAGACTGTTAACATTTAGATCATTAGCACCTCTGTGCCTATAGAGCCAATCGTATGGCTGTAGAGCACGAAATTTCAAAAATAAGTAAAATTAACAGCACAACCAAATAATTACTAAGCTCTCTATTCCTTTTACCCTTCATCCTCTTCTTCATTATCATAGAACAACATCATCTAGCCTGACTTTCCTATTCCTGAATGAAAAGTGTTGTAAGTCTTTGCTTGTCTTATTTGGTGAGATTGTGTAAATTGGGTTGTGCAAAAGAGAAAGCCGCTTAAATCTACCGTGCAGGCAGGCCGTGTGCAGATATTTTCTATCGCTCCATTACCTCCCTATTGATTGAAGGGCTGGATTTGATGTGTTAATCCGCTCTCCCTGGTGAAAGATTCCTGTCTTTCGAGACACTAAACACACACACATACACTCTCTCTTGCGCTGACTGGAAGAAAAAAAAAAAAGTAATCAGCTGAGAATTCTACAAGGCTCCTCATTCACCTCGCAGTCTTCTGAAAGCCTTTGATCAAGAAGTGCTTAGGTTTCACATAAACGGTTGGATACCTTTCAGAGACCATGCTAAGCACACAGCTACTTGGGGGATTTAGCCTACTTTAATGCCTGTTTTCAGAGCTTCTCTGTGGTATTTGAGCCAACACGTTAGCTGAGGTGCATGGCGAGTTAAGAACTGCCACACAAGTAGATATCGCAGAGGCCGACGAATGCGCGATTGTCATGAAATATTGGCGAAACCCAAAGGTCCGTCTTTGTTGTTCGACAACAAAGCAGCGTGCAACCTCAAGTTCTTGAGGATATCAAACCTTTTGTCAGCTCTTCTTGATGTTATGGCTCTTTTATGGTATAATCTGAAATTAAACAGTTTGCAGATATCATGCATTTTAGTCAGGGATGCTGCATCCACATCCCCAAAAAGGGTTAGAGCAAGGACTTCAGTTAGTTATTTCGTAACTTCTCGTAATTTGGAGTGTTTGTCTGAAAGTCAGTTGAAATGCTTGATGAAATAAGTACCAACAAATTGTATTTCCTATCACAAGTACACATCATTTCCAGTAACTGCGTTCCATTTCTGTGCCATCTTCTGTCATAGACATGTCTAGACATCTTGGTTTGGAAACACTCTCCCTGCAAGTCCTGAGACACCGTGAGTGAAATGAACCACTTCAACATCTTATCAAATAAACATGTTTGTGAATTTGGCGCCGTGTTTTCTGTTTGTCTCATAAATGTACGAGACGTTACGGGATCCCCTGTTGGACGTCTGAATTAAGACTTCTTGTTGTTTCTGTCTGAAACTCTTTGTCTCCCAGTCAATTATGTATCTGCATGTTCATGAATATGTATCTCGATAATGCGCTGACACTCCCACAGCAAACTCTGATTAGCAAACACGTTCGCAGGTGCTTCCTATAATTAAAACAAATGCAATTTTTAGTATACACATTGTCGAGTAAAGTTGCCCGAAGCTCCATCTCCTTTGTTTACTAGAATAAGTCTGTTCCAAACCACAGTATGCCTTACCTCAAAGCTACACTTCCTGTTTCTGTTGTTGACATACACTACTAATAAAATGAAACTCCCTGATTCATTGTTCCTTCCTTCTCTCTTGACAGAGGGAATCCCCGCGTTTACAGTACGACAGTGTCAGACCTACCTCCTGGCCAAAATGCACCGGTTCCACATTTTCCAGTGGCCATCCCAGTACTGACAAAAAAAAGCAAAACACTCACACCAGAGCACCGACGCCCCCATGAATCAAAGTGCAGAGCAGCGAAAGGTTAAAAGCTCCTGGGGCCTGCAGACACATTTTTCAGGGGGGCGGGTAATAGGATCAGGGCTTCCATAACTCCCCAGAACAGCCAATCCTCCCTCGTTTCTGCCCGTTTAGCCTTCAAAGAGAAAGTTTGTGTGTCTGTGACGGCTGGTCAGGGGGTTAAGAGGAAAGTGCATTTTTTTGGTCACAAACTCAATTTCCTTGGTGAGCTGAAGAGGCCATGCTTTAAAACCCAGAGCATAAAGCCTGTTTAATTTGTCCCACATACAGTACAGTATCCTCCTGAACCTCTCACTCTGGCATGGACAGACAAAGTCCTGCTTGAATGAGCTGAGGATCCAGCAGGAAAAGAATGTCTATCCAGCTATTTTTCCTCCAAGTCTTGACCCTTTGTAACTATAATACCGACACACACTGTATTCTATCATGTTCCTGTGTCATCCTGTCACTGTGCTGTTATCTTAATGTGGAAAGATTGTGCGGGGAAAGGAAATGAGGCCACGCAGATGAACCTGTTTCGTATTATTAGAAACTAATATACAGTATTCCCATATGTTATTTTATATGACAGCATTTATCCCACACATGCTGTGTTTTCGGTGCACTAATCTGTAATATAAGGTTAAACGACTCAGAAGAGGGGACCAAAAGGGACTCAATGAAGCCACAGTTTAACTTATACTAACACAGTATCATCTCATAGTCACGTCAGCATTTTAAAACAGCAAAGCTGGGAAGTAAAATCAGCTCATTTCAGCGGAAACATCACAATCAGTTGATTTGCTCAGCAAGCGGATTTGCACCTTTGACCAGTAGCGACAATGTCAGTCAGTCAGTCCAAAGTTCCATGATCACGTGCGACTTCACAACATCACAATGTAACATCTTGTTTGTTTTTATTTTTTAAATCTGAGAGCTCTCCCCTAGCTGCAGAAATTAGACGCTGTGTGTTTAAATTTAGAGGCAAGATGTTTTTAGCATAGCTTAGCATAAACACTGGACGCAGGGGGAAACAGCTAGCCGTACTAGTCTGGATGTTCAAAACAACTTCACCTACGAGCACGTCTAGAGCTTACTATTAATAATTTTGTTATGTTTTATGTTGTTCAACCTGTGAAATGTGAAGATGGCAATATGTGACTGTTGTCAGGTTTTTTGTTTGTATTTGTCTCGTATCTCATGCTTTGAATAACTTCTATAAAATGCTAGATGCAATGAATCTGTAGTTCCCATGTTAATGTCTTACTCTGCTTTTTTAAGCCTTATAGCCGGGTGTCTTGACTATTTTGTTCACATCGTAGAATTAGATTTTGCCAAGGTCTCTGCCTCATCTGAGGATGTATTTTAATCTGTAGTTATTTAAAATATGCCCACTGCATGAGGCTTTGACACTGCGGTAATCTGGGCTAAAAGTAACACGACTCACCTACATGGCCTTTGTATTGTGTACACGCCTCTACAATGTGATCAATTATCACCGTGCCTCTGAGGCTGCATGCCTGAGTGCCTGAACTGCTCGTCTCATGACCGGTGCGAATACATTTTAGCCGTCATCACTTGAGCGAGGACACTGTCCCTGATAATTAAAAGAGCTCCATTGTCATGCGTCAGAGCTGCTGTTCCGATGCATGCGGAGCCGAGATCAGATGACGATGACAGGGCGAGTGTGGAGCGGAGCCCGGGAGTAATGACGAGGGGGCAGGGTCCCTGAGGGTGACCTCGGCCAGGCTTCGCTCACCAGCTGCTGCCTGAAACAGGACACCCGAGCCCCTCTGCTGCCTTCCACCTGGATCATTTACCTGACACGCACACACACTATGCTGCATACACACACACAGATACAGATGCAAATGCCAATGGTATCCCTTTCGTACTAGTACTGTACAGTGTGGTCATGCACACATTGCTCTCTTTCAGGCAACATAAATTGCTGTGGAAACTCTATGCATTTGAGGGCCAATGTTATGGACTTTTAGACAAGGGGCTTGGGTTGCCTTGAAGATAGTTTTTAGGGTCGAACCTTTGATAATGATTTCTCAAAGTCCAACTTTCTTTTCAATGCACTCCTTCCCCCAGTTAACTACTTACTATTGCCCTGGGGACGGCTACATGTGCCATGTGCTCCATGACACATGGTGTTGGCAGCCTCTTCCTTTCACCTGCCAGTGATGAGCTTCACCAGAAGGTTGTAAGGCTTTTTGATTCATGCTACACAGTAATGCTAAAGTTCTGCATTGAATTGAATGGGCAACTAGCTAACTACCTTCTTTAATCTCATCATGTAGCCAAAAAGAGCAGCTTGTAGCCACTGACAGTATAAAGAATGGACAATGCATGTGTGACGTTGCCCACAGGTTTCTTAAGAGCTGTTTTGAAGCTCAAAAAATTATGTGGCCCTGACTGCTGCCATCTTTCTAATCAGAAATCGGCAAAGACGTGGATCATCAGTGAACCTGAGGCGGGCTGAATGAAGCCTGGGTGCTCAAACAAGCCATCTGTAATGGCACCTACCTGTCAATCAAAGTGGCCACACTCTTAATCCTGCATAACTTTAAGCCTTAATATAATTTGAACAGGTGAGTTGTATATAAATTCACCCTCAGTACAGTTGTCATGAACGGGGAAATTAGCTATAGAGACCAAAACTGTTTTTTGTACCAGGCTGTAAACATGTTTATTTCTGCTGTGAAGTTGGACATTTTAACATGAGGACTTATGGAGACTGACTCACTTCTGGAGCCAGCCTCAAGTGGACGTTTGAAGAACTGCAGTTTTTGGCACTTCTGCATTGGCCTCACTTCACAGCCACTGAGCTTGCCGCTTGTTTGTAGCTGAAAACAGCGAAACCTGCTGTATTAATCATGTCATGTTGCTAACTTTGAAGCTGATGTTGCTCATGCTCGTCTAAAAGTTCAAAGACGACAACCCTCACTGGCTTCAAACCAATGAATACAGCCAAATCTTCGCACGAATGCAACTAGAACTACCACTTCTGGGACTCGAACCACATGTCTCTGTTATAGTGGACCCAAACCAATTTTACTTTTACAGTTTTATATGATTCATAAGACCTAAATTCTGTACTTGTGGTACATTGCGTGTTACTGTTTGTCTCTAACTTAGTGTTGTTGCGCAGCCAGGATACGCTTGAAGAAGACATTGGTTTTTCTTGTTAAGTAAAGGTTAAATACCGTGTACCAGCATGACCACAAAGCATGCTGAGAAAAAGAGTACCATGTTAAGAAAAGTCCACAAAGTTTACGACTGTTTTTTAAAGGCCAGGCGGCATTATGTGCAGCAATACATCACACTCAAACATACCTTACAGCAGTCAGTGTGTGGCGAAATACTTGACAGCGCGTGTAAATGATCCTCCATACAAACTCGTTGATTACTGTGGCATCCCAAGAAACAAATCCATCACCCGATTACACCCAAACCTCTAACGGCAACACACTCCGTTGGGGAAAAAAAAGTAACAAACTGCCATACCTGTCATATTTATGAGTACAAGGGCCTCTGTTTGTAGCAGCCAGAGCTCATACATACTTCACGCAATGACCCCTGTGGCACTCACATTTGTCAGACCAAGACAAAGCTTAACTAAAAGGCAAAGTGAGGGAGTGGAGAAACCCCCCAAGTTGGGTGGAGTGACAGAAAGGGGAGTGACGCTAGATAAACACACACATTGTTACATGTCATAGGGTGATTGGTATTAACAACCTCACTCCCAAAACAGGTTGAAAAGCAACTGTCTGATGCAGTTGTCCAAAGGGACAAATTCGCCTCATTTTACTGCAGCGAAGACCAACAACTCAGATTTCAGATATCTTTACATCAATTCCAAGTGTATCATGACCCGCTCCACCAAAATATACAGTCTGAGATGTGTCTGTAACACCTCATAAGGCTCTCCTCTAGGCTAGTTCATCATGTTGGCTCCTTCCAGTAACACTTTGTCTCCACAGCTATAGCCTTGGGTGATAAATAATTACTCGTCGGAGCCTTGACTTTTCTTCTGTGGTGTTTGCATGCTGTCCCTTCGCTCAGCGCTGCGCCACTCCGGCACCGTCAATTATTAACAAGCTGCTTTTTGCCTCAGTGTGTGCTCACTCGCTCTCTTTCTTTGTGTGTGTTTGGAACTTTGTGTTGTTTCTGGGCTCAAGGTGTAAAGAGGTAAAGAGGTCGGTGAGTTTTTTTTTTTTAGCAATAACGCAGGCTGTGTGTTTGTGTGTGTGTGTGTGTGTGTGTGTGTGTGTGTTTGTGTGAGTGAGGACCTCTGAGCATGATGGGGCCAGCGTCTGTAATGAGTGGGAGGTAAACAGGGGCGAGTTTTCATTTATTCATAAGGCAAACAGAGACTGTGCAGTGAATGGGAATAAGTGTGTGATGATTTATTTAGAGCTATTTGTTTCAGGCCACACAGGCTAATTTCCCTCTAAAAACAACCAGGACTCCTTATGCAACTCTGTCCCCCGTATGTCAGATACACACCTCATTTTTTACTATATTGAAATAACAAACAGACTGCCATATTTTAATGCTAATGTACACACTGCTGTGGAATAATTACTGCAAAATGACCTATTAAAGTGGCTATAAAACATGAGTCTAATGATTATATCATGTTTGCCTGGACCATAGAGTTCATGGTGTGTGTGCAAGTTGTGCGTGACTTTGCAGCAGTCGAGGACTTTGGTTTCTCTCTCAGCGTTTCACCCTCCGCTGAATTTGTCTTCTCTCTCTCATCACCAATAATCTAAAATATGCTGCGGATATCATTTGCAGAAATCATCATAACAACATTTCTTTTTTTGTTGTTTTTTTTTTAATAACCTCTGAGGGACTCAAGTTCAGGACAAACCTGCACCCATGGCAGACAACGTCATGTGTAATTTCATTCTGTTGATCTGTCAGTATTTCTTCAGTTAATTGTGAAGTTTCCCCATAACCCGAAAGAAAAAGAAAAAAAATAGAGATTTGTGGAAACACATCACTACATGCTTATTCTCCCTAAAACCACAAATTGCTGCTAAAATGACAATTCATGGTTTCGGGGGGTGAGTTTTATGCTGTATCTATTACTATTACCGCACATGACTTCTGTGCAGCATCTCTGCTGGTTTCCTGGAGACCTCACGGAGAAGAAAAGATTCAGTTAAGTCACTGCTAAGAAATAGTTACAGCATGTATCTCTGCATAAAACCACAAACGTTTGTTTCTTGTTTTACATTTCTGTTTGTGCACAGATTCAACTAATGAGACACATCATATTTACTGATGGACTTCAGAGCTGTTTTAAACTTTGGACAGAGCAAGCTGTTTCCTTCCTCTTACAGCCTTTATGCTAAGGTGAGCTAATTCACCTTCTGGCTGTAGCTTCATATTGAGCATGCAGAAATGAGAGTTTTATATTGATTAAAGCAACATTGGGTAGAAATAGTGTCCCCAGTTTCAGAGTGCAATACTACTGCAGCTATATTACATGATTAAAGAACTTGTTAGTCGACAACTTTGCTAACAGCCAAACATCAAGCAAGTACAACAACACATGACAGAACAGCCAGCTAATATTACTCACTAGTCCAACAGCAAGAAGCCTTTAATCTTGTCCGGCGCCTCTGTCATTATGTCCACAGAGGCTGCTGCGCCCAGTTACATTGCCTGCTTGTCCAGCTCCAGTTCTGGCACGACACTGTCTCCACAGAGGAAGAGCAGAAAACATTTTCTCCATAAAATATGATACAGTTTTACCAAAACAAGTGAAATGGTTGGTGCTGTGTGATGTAGTAGCATCAAAATTATTTAAAATCTGTAAATTTATGGTAGAAAAGTTGCTGTGTTGATGTTGCTTTAACCCTCGACAACAAAACAAGTTCACAAAATGTTGAACTACTATTTTAATTAGTGAAATTTAGAGCTCCTAGTTTGAACTTTGGAGCTAGCTATTTCCCTGTTTGCTCTCCATGCTAAGCTAAGTGCCTCCTGATTCTAACCTCAGATTTAACGCCCATTTACATTCACATTTAGTCATTTAGCTTTTATCCAAAGCGACTTCTGAAAAAAGGGAAACAAGATGCACGAGTGTTATCGACCTTCTCATCTAACATCTAAATCTTGGCAAGAACGGGAATAATTGTATTTTTTTTTTTGACATGTCGAGCTTTTTCTTTAACAATGATGCAAAACAGAGAAAAGCAGCAGAAATGCTCTCTGTGATTGTGTGACTAAAAGGTTCCAGCGCTGAGTGGCAGGCCTGACAGAGTCTTCCACAAACAGGGCAAACTTCTCCTCCCTCGAGGACGTTCGGGGCTCTACCACTCAGACGATCTGGCCGTCTTGTTTAGAGTTCTGTCACCCTGCTTTTCATCCAGGAGAAGGAAAATTTGAGCTTAACATGAACAACATCTTTAATCATGTGTCAGGATCAATTATCACCCTTTGAAAAGCAGCAGCTCTTTTTGAAGGAGGTTCTCTTAGGGAGAGATGCGTGAAAACTTCGAAGTCAAAACACACATGTCTGGAAAGAGTCCTGCTCCCAGACAATCTTAATTGCTAATTTGGTGTGTTGTCTGCTGTACTCCGGGTACAGAATTGACAGTTCAAAGAGCAGTCCCTCGCTTTATTACTAGCATGCAAACCATTGGTGAAATGCCTTTCCATCACGAACAAACAATCGGTCATTTTCATGAGAATGTCTTTAAACTTAAAACCAACAATTTCGCTACAGCATAGCTAAACATTTCTTTTTGTGCATTTTTGGAGGCCGCAACCTCTCTGTTCTGTCACAACGAGGAAAATCTACAGCGTGGCTCAAAAATAAGAGAATAATATAGTCTTTCTTTCCTCCTTGAATAAGTATAACTAATCAAACCATATTTGTTGATGGCTAATGCGTGCTGTGCTGTGCTGTATGTTTAATGTGAATGTTTACCGGCGTGGAGAGGAAACACAGGTATCTTGGTTACATCTGGTCATATAGTGCACCACGTAACGCTCAAAAAAGTCTGCTTTGAAGTTCGAAGATCTCTCTTTAAGATACAGAGTCCACGACAGATAAAGCAAACTTGAAATTGAAAGTGCAACTCAGTCACCCCTTTCGGCTGTTTTCATTAAGGCTGTGTGCGGAGCGTGCCTGCCGGTGATATTTACTCAGACTTGGCCGGGGATTAAAGGCTTCTTTTTCTGGGATCCAGAGAAAACAGAGGTCTGATCCCCTCCATGTCCCACCGCGGGGCACAAGTGGGTGGCGACTGTGTTCGGATCCCAGTAGGTCAGCGTGTGTGTGTGTGATTTCATACGTATGTATATATGGAAAAGATGCACAAACGATTCTTGGTGTCGCGTAAATGGTCTCATTGCTGCCGTCTTCTTCAAAGCGATCTCTCTGATCCCTTCGCTTCATCATTTTACATGGCCTATATGATGCTCGGGGCACTCACACACACACACACACACACACACACACACACACACACGCTTCGAACCTTGTTTTTCTAAAGTGCTGGCGGGGTTGTTATCATAGAGCCCACCCATCTTTCGCTGCACTTCTGCGACATGTGCGAAAAGAGGCGCTGGAGTCGGAGTTGCGTGTATGGAGAGGGGCGACCAGGATGAGTGGAGGTTTTGGTGGGCTTAGTTAGAGTTAAAGGAGGGTGGGTGCGAGCTAATTGTGCACAGGTGACTCCAACACAGGTGCTCCTGCGTCTGTACATGTGCGTGTTTGCGAGGGAGAGTGATGGAATGAGTAAAAAGAAGCATAAAAGGGGAGGGGGGGAAATATAAGAAGAAAGAAAAAGCGGATCAAAGAGATTTGCAAGACTACCAGAAATGCCTGTCTTTCTGCAGCAGCCCGCCCAACCCTCAAAAAAAAAAAAAACCCACCACATGCGGTCAGCTGTTTTTCAATACACAGACTTCACGTTCTCCCCAGGTCCGTGCCACTGATATTGAGCTGAATGTTGTCTGACAGGGGTGGTCTGTACGCTATCCCGCAGCAGATGTTGCCATTCCATTTTCTCTTTCATAGTTAGCTGCCCTTCAGAGAATTGAGCTGGAGGATGAAAACTGTCTCTGTTTATTACTGTGAGGAACCCGTCGCTGAAGAGGCCCCCGCTGACCCACTCAGGAAGGAATAACAAGCAAATTGAACAAGTCAACAAATGGACGCGAGCCTCCCCTTCCCTTCCCCTCTGGCTCCCCCACGTCTCCGCGCAGGTTGTTAAAAGTCACAACATCATCTCAGCACGCCGGCGATCGGCATGAATGAGCTTCAGAGATTTCGCGGACTTTTCAACAGGTTCCCTCCTCCTCCTCATCGTGGTTCATCTACTAAAGTGCCTGTCAGTGCAGTTTTTTTTTCAAATCAGTCAGCAGACTTGCGGGGAGGAGAAGATGAGAGATTCCTTTAGCGTAGAAAAACATACAGGTGCGGCGGAGGAAAGAGGAGATGGAGACGGGGGAGAGGAGGACATGTATGTTTGGGGAGTAGAGACTGACAGCATGTCTCTTCAGGCACAAACAGAAAATACACCAAATACAGTAAGACTTTCAGTTTTTACGATAAACCATCATCAGGAGGAGGGATGACTGCAACTTCAATTCTTCGGAAGCTTTCCAACTACGACTGTTCAAGAAGTTTTTATCCATTCAAAGCAAAATCTAACCTAAAATAAGCCCTCCCTGACTAATTTTAGATGTGGGATGCATTTCTTCCAGATGGTTTTCCATTTGATTTTCAGTTTATGCCCGACAATTAACTCAAACAACCGACGATCTGGCTGCTGGATGATTGGATGAATTCCTTGCACATCTCAGATTTTAGTTGACTTGTTGCCTTGAATGAGCAAATCCTCAATCCGACTCCCTAGACGATGTTCAAAAGATACATTATAAACATATGCGTTCACATATTATGGCTAGCATGTAAGTAAAACTGATCTCCACTGGAAAACAAACAGACCATATTGTTTTGTTTCTTCATGCACGAAGTAACGCTGCCTTTCTTTCTCTCTCTCTTTTGCCAACATTTTGAGCAAACCTCGACTTAATTGGAATTGTCAATGCAGAAAACGTACTGGAGTTCCGTGTTTGTGTGCGAACACACATGTTGCGACTGCTCGATCAGACCGTACAGAGTGAGCACGAGGTCCTATGTTTCAGAAGAGTGATTGTATGTTTCAATATTGTTGTAAACTGTGCATACACGATCTTCTTTTATATGAATTTATATGTATTAGCTAGGGGTAATCCAGGAGTGCTACACCAACTTTCTTGACAGTCTCCCCCCCACGAAAAAAAGCTGATACCTCTGAGTCTTCAAGCTGCCAAGGAGCTGCTAGGAGAACCAAAATAAGGCTTCCAGATTGCAAGCGAAATCCTCAGTGCCTCCTCTTTGACACACCGCCCTGGAGGCTGGACGGCGATAAGCAGAAACAATGTGTAAAGGTGTAACAGTGGAGATAGGAAAGGAAGCGAGGGAGCGCTCTCATGATTCTGCAGGAAGCTGAGCTTGTTAGTTGTGTGAGCTTCACCGTAATGACTTTAATGCATGCATTTGAAAAAATAATAAAGGCCGGCGCAAATGAAATATTTACATATAACATCTTTTTTTTTTTTATTCAAGGAGTGCCTTAAAAATCCCAACAACTTTAAGAAAACAACAGTCAGAACAGGACAATTAGATCGGTAACGTAATCCCCAAAACTCTACAGTATATTAGGTTCTTTTTCTGACGCTCACACCAAAAAAACACAGTTGATTTTGTGTCTTTCGAGGCACATCTGCTTTCAGAAAGTGGCTCAACAATACAAGTAGACAAAAATTAGGAACACAACTCAGCCATTGTTCTCATGCTCCCTGGGTTTAGAAAGACTTCCACACACACACACACACACACACACACACACACACACACACACACACATACATACACACACAGCGCCTCAAGGCAAGGAAGGCCAGTGACATCAAGTGTATTCAATTCACAAGGAGGCATGTTGAGGAAATTTGAGTCACAGTTTGGGAAGGAAACCTTTTTCGGAGGTCTTTTTTCCCTCCGCCAGAGTCGCTGTTGCTTGAATAACAGTGAATTCTTGTAACAACTGGAGGAGGGGAGGCGACCCCTGGACTAACAAAGCTCGTCCACATGCCGTAAATACATATTAGGATGGATGACCTGAAATTAAAATGAGGATAACATGTTAAAAACATAACTCTAAAGGCATGGGGAGCTTCATAATAATAATAATAGAGCAAAATAATCACTGAGGAGTTATTCAAAATACATACATACTGCTTGTGTACTTCTTGAAAAAATACATTTCAAAAATACATATATTTTTATCTTTTCATATTCTTTTTGCTAGAAAAATGTTAAATTGTTTTTGAAAGCAGCTATGTATGTTTAAAATATGGCATTAAATCACTCAGCTTTTATCAAAAGCCCCTGGACACAATGTGATTTCACCCATCTTCTTATAGAAGCACTGCATACAATATGTGTCACAGCTAAGAAAAAAACCCAAACTTCTTCAGATAGTGCAGGGAGATATGACGCAAATCCTTCAACAACTCAATATGTTTGTTTTTTTTTAGGAGAAAGTATCTCCGTGATTGTGGTTTAGAGGCAGCTCTGAGAATGAAAAAAAATGTTACGGTGAAATATTGCATATCTGGGGTGCCACCGAGGGAAGATTGAGCCTCTTCCTCTGCTGTGACAGCCACATATTGCTCAGGATTAGTGCTGAGGACGGTAAGAGGAAAACTGTTTTGGGGGGGAAAAAATATAAGATTCAGAGAATTAAGTCGTAATGTATTTAGAAAAAGTTGTAATATTTTCAACAATAAAATCACAATATTATGATACAATTTCAGATATTTGGTTTAAAAGTGTTATTTCATGAATAATCTGATACCCCTTTTCTCAAAATATATTAATATAATATATAATATAATATAATATATATATTAATATAATAAACTTTTATTTCTAACTTCTTTTTTAAAATATCAGATTTTTAGAATATATTATATAAAATAATATAATATTCAATATATATACTGTATACTGTATGTATGTATATATATGGGAACTACAGTATGTAAACAGACAAAATTAAATTTAAAAAGGTATAATTTTACAATAATAAAATAAAATCTCAATGTTTCAAGAAAAAAGAATCATCATATTACAAGTAGGAAGTTGTAAATTTATGACAAAACATCATGATGTTATGAGAATAAGCTTCAGTAAATAAGGTAAATATTTTTATGTGAAAAACACATATATAACAACAAAGTAGATTAGACAGTTTTTTTTGCAACATTATAACTTTTCTTGAAATATTACGACTTAATTCCCATGATCAAATTTTCCCCCTAGAGTACTCCTCATACTCTCTTGCAGTATTTCTGACAACCCTCAGTGTCATAGACAAAAACACATTCAGTCATCCCAGCCAAAGAAACGCCCTGTCATCTGGTAGAACTTCATATTGAAGGGCCTGTAGAAGTCCCGTAGCCTCTGCACCACCTCAGGGTCAATGTTCGGGTGGGTCCGCCCTTTGGTTTTGCCCAGGCAGTGGGGCTTGCTGCTGCCCTCAGCCTTCTTCAGACACGGGAAACCCTTGGTCTGGTTGAAGTAAAAGTGTTTGTCTGTGATGATCCTCTTGAGGCCCAGGAAGTCCTGCACGCGACCAAGCTCACCGGCCGGGTCGCTGATTAGGCGCTCGCCGCTCACGAACAGGATCTGGTCCATGGGGAAATACTGCAGCCAATTGTCCAGGTGTTTGGCATAGATGCCGATCTGGATGGCACTCCACGAGGTGTCGATGAGCCCCGTAGTCCTGTTTTTGAAGGTGAGGCTCTCGAACGAGGGAATGTCAGGCTTCTTAGACAATGTCTGCGTGTAGTCCGAGATAGCCCTGGTGACGGGGTCCCTCACTACCACGATCAGCTTGGTGTCCCGGGACATGGCGGATATCCTGGCTGGAGCCTCTCTGGTCACAAAGTAGCTGGGGGTTTTCTCCATGGTGATCTGGCCTTCCAGGGTCTTGGGCATCAGCTCCCTGCGAAAAGAAAAATTGAGAAAGGATGGAAAGAAGGAAGTGAGATATTTGTTTGACCTGAACTCGTGACTGAATCACAAAGACCAACTGTCGCAGTTGTACAACCGCTCTTATTACAATAAACACTACGACTGGACGAACTCAGGCTATGTCATCAAAAACTTCAAGTCCAATCAATCAAGAACAACTATGGAAACACGTCTGTTTGTAGCAGTTTATTTATTTGATCTCTATCAGGTATCTTTTTCTCCGAGTTCAATTAGCTGCCAAGAAGTGTGACCAAATGTTGATTTGCAGCTTTGGCGCGGCACAACACCGTGGATGTACATTCTTGTGCTGATAGTATGCAGATGCTACCTCAATGTGTGTTCCTCAATGTAGCCTGAGGGCTTATGAAATCAAGAAGGGGACTCCCTTGGGTCCATTTGAAAGGGGGTATTCTTCACTCTCATATGGTGCGAAAAGGAAGATGTCAATCTCTATACCCATACCATTGTAGTGCCGGTTATAAAATATTGATATTTGAGCCAAAAAGGCAGCATAATTGATCAACTTCCTGTCTTTCACTCTGAGAAAAATATTTCAATGGATTGTTAGAAATGTTTTCCTGCTCATAGAACTGCTCTTCTGGTTTCACGTTGTGTTTATTTGAAGCTTTTTTTGCAGATTGCTGTTTGCTGAGTGAATATAGTCATAGATTGGTATTATAATTTCTAGTGATGACTGAAGTGACGTCCCACCAGCAAAGTTCAACTAGGCATAACCAAAGGTTCTAATGTTTATTTGGGAAAATTTCCTTTATGTGCGCTTGACTCCTTTCAGCCATGAAAAGGACAGCAAGCGAGCGAATCCATTCGGCCACGCCACCCCTCTTTTCCCGCTCTTCTTTCTCCGCTTCCCTTCTGCCCAGCCGCCTCCAGGACAGTGACCTCAAGCAAAGCGGGTAAAAGCAGCCCATGAATGATTAACGCAACCCTCCCTCTGCCATTTAGAGCCTCTGCAGAATACAGCTTTAAAATTCACCAAAGTACAGAATGCAGGCGTCAATTATTCATCTGCTTGGCTGGTGCTGCTTAAAGCGAGGACTGGCGCTGACAAAGTGGCCCGGGCTGCTCCCAGGGTAGACGCTGTTTGCTGCCCGTGACAGAACTACCGAGACCCTGAAGGAGGGAGGTCCTTTGAAATATCTGAAGACACTTCAATCTGTTGTTTCTAGGACCACGCGAGCAGCGACAAGCACGAGCATGTGTGATAAAAGTACAGCTTCTTCCTACGCCTGATTTTTCCAATGTGATGGGCACCGGTTTTCTGCCTTGCATAAAGAGGCTGGTAAACAATCATGCTCCGTTTAACATACACAGAATGAAATGAGACGGAGGGCACTGAGCTCTTTGCTGAGGACGAGCTTTACATAAACATAAGACATCAGCTGTCAAGATGAAAGCGATAACTGGTTTTCCCCGACAAGTTCTCCAAATGAAACAAATTTATAGTTTGTAATTGCCCTGCGGAATAAGACAACTGATCTGATGCCCGTACCAGCAGGGCACCATCGTGCAAATCACCATTACAAAAACATAGAAACATCTTAACATAGAAATTACTTGTCTAATGTTTGGGAACAATTGTTGTTGTGGTTAGAAGAAACCAACGTTGATGGTTGTGGAAAATGTAGCGACCAGTTGTCCCCCATGTTTTGCTGACCCATCCAACCAACCGGACCACCATGTTCTTCGAATTTTGTGGTTCTTAAAAAATGTCACATTATTTTTTCCTCACACTCCTTTCTTCAAAGACTCTGAGATCATTCCTTTGACTGCTAAAGATCCTTGCCACTCAAACATAAAGATGTCGTTTTGGAAATGAAATTATGACAATAAAACTAAAACTACACCCGAGAAAGAATCCCAAACTTCTGAAGAGTCGGGATTACTGAGATGACAGCTTGAGTGTGTCTTTGCCAGTTTGACTTGTGCTTGTTCCAGGCTTTAAAACATCTGTCGGTTGGGCTCAGCGTATGAAGTGAAATGGATCTAAAAGCCATAAGTCAATACCTTCAGGCCAATGTCAAAACACACTCATGCAATGAGGCTGAGCATTGTGAGTGGATGTTTTTTTTTTTTTTTGTGAGGAACAGATCACAAGGTCAGCACAACGGGGACTCACAGGAAGTGGTCGATAAGAGCAAAAGCGGCAACACAGGTGCACTGATGTCTCGACATCTGCCTGCAAAATTGACCGTCACCTGACCTCCAGAGTCCTCTCAGTATCTGCAGCCTCTCCTAGAGCTGGGTAAAGAGGAACATGGACAAGGCTCCTTTCCTCTCGCATTAGCTCTGCCCCATCGCCCGAAGAGTCCAGAGTGAGGCTGTATAATGGTGCTTTTAAACAACCTCAAAGTCATCTGGGACTGCAATGTCTACTAAGCTGACAGGTCAATAATAAAGAACACAGAGACTAATTATTGATAAATGGGGAATCCCAGACGCTGGCATGCAGGTAGTCTTCCTGAGCGTCTTCCTGCCTGTATTGGCAACATGCTGATTTAGGAAGCACTAAACTTCTGAAGCAGTAGTACCACAAAGTTATGATGCAAAAAAGAACATTATTGTTTTATGAAAAAGAAATGAGCCTGTACTAAAGGAAGCATCCATATTTGATGGCGTGCGTCGAGCTTGTTTTGTGGTCGATGCACTCACAGCGGAGGTGTGCTGTGTGCGATGGCACTCTGGGGGCATTTTCAGGGTCAGTGAGGTATGTGGTATGGTGTGCAGCATGAAGACAGTTATGTTTGGAAGTTCAAGTACGGAAGTCATGAAGCATAACGTGTATTCAGGTTGATGTATATTTTATAGTTATTGGGAGAATGGTTTCAGGTTCATCTGTGGAGTGCAGTCAGATGTAACAGACACTGGTTCAATCCCATTTTTTTTGGAAACTAATTACTGATGATTATGATTACTGTTATTTTTTATTCTGAATTAATAGTTTAAATGAGTACTCCACTGATTTAGCATTGCACTTCTATAGCATTGTTGGACTTGTTGGATGAAAAGTTGTAAAACCAGAGATGTCGGTCACGATGCTTGACTGCTGACTTCACTTTGGTGAAGTGGGTGTCTTATGTTGGTAGTCATTAATGTAGCCTCAAGCAGAGAGGACGTGCTCCAAACACCCAGATTTTATTTCAGTCTTGTAGCTTTCAGCCCCAGTTGACTTTGCCTCGATTCAGGCAATTTATTAGACTTTGGCAGCTCCCTCTGGAGCCATTAAAGGTTTTATGCAATGTTTTTTTTTTCCGCATATGCATAACGACCCAATACCAAACAAACATTGATGTGTAAAAGCACCATACTTCTCCTTTAATATAAAGAATGGAAAAAAATTGTGAAAAATGTCGATCAAACCCAATATCCCAATATAACCCAATGTCCCAATATATCCATAGTGACATCTTGAAGTTGTGACTTTTGTCCAACCAAAAGTCCAAAACTTAAAGATGTTCAATTTACAGTGATATAAAACAGTGAAAAGAAGCAAGATGTCTGCTTGGTTTCCATTAACCAAAACCTGACCTAGTTCCCAAGTTGATCCAATTGGATGGTGTCCCGTGTATTGCTTTGAGTCTTAGTCTTGGTCTTGGTCTTGGTTTTGTGTATCAACATGTTGGTTTGAATCCACATTTTCACCACATTTTCATTTAGATGCATTTTTTCCTGGATCTAGTCTGACTGTTCTTGGGTCTCTCTTGGATCAGGTCTCCTTCTTCAAAAACTTGTGTATGCATGTCACACTTGGGTAGGGTTTTAGAAAGGACCTGTTCCAAAATTTTGGACCTGTGAAGACCTCTCATGCAAATCATCAAATTTGAGGATTGGAACCAGTTTATTTTTTGGCATTTTTGCCTGACAAATGATATTGTTATGGTTACAAATCAATTAAGTTACTAATGCACACATGTTATACAAGTAAAGAACTTCAATTCTCAACTATTGAGTTTTAGTTGGGCAAAGGCACAAGGAACACTTGGTTTTTACAGTAAGTGAACTACACTTGGGTATTTCTTTCCATTCTGCAGCAGAAGCATGCAGCGCTTTCTAATGAAACTTTATTGGCAGAGTAGGTGATGTAACAGATGACAAACCGTCCAAGGGCTTGATATTTACTGCAGCTCCAGATTCTGCTTTGATGTCTTCATCATGCTGTTAAAATATGACTCCCTAAGCATGGTGATGCATGAAACACAGGCAGCGGGATCCACTCATGAAACAAGACGCAGACCCGAACCGAAATAAGACACACGGCGCATGAACCCTGGCCTCCCTTTAAATCAAATTCACTGCTTTGGCACGCATTTAAGTACTGGAGAGAAACGAGAAAAAAAAAAATATTTAGGATGACTAAGAAGTTTAGAACATAGCAAACAGCTTGTGTACATGACAGAACATAACACATGTTGTAATTTTTTACGTCATTCTTCTCATATGGTACTAACTAGCTGGAAAATGATGCCAAGACTCATTGAGGCAGCTCTATTCCCTATTAAAAAATCCATATCCAATGTACACAGTTACGCGCAGTACATCACTCAATGCGTCCTTTGTAGGCTCGTCTATAAAGTAACCACTTTGGAATAAAGCGCCTGATGCATCACTGCTTTCGTTTCCCTACTGAATGCATTTCACTCGCAAACTAACTCAACTCTGCCCTCATATACAGGCTGTGACTCATGTCTGCCTGTTATATAAACGCCAGAAAAAAGTCTGACAGTGCCATAAGGTCTTATTTACTGTAAATCGGGCGCACGCATGATATGACAACTTGACATATAAATGAAGGAGGAGTAAAAAAGTAACATGTGATCAGCTCTGAATGGAATGAAATTATCCTGAACCTTTTAAAAAAAGGGGTTTGGATCAGGGCCAATGTCTGTAAATTGACGCGACTTGTAAAGACGCATAGGCAAGTGGGCATGAGTGCTGTCCACCTCTCCCCCCCCCCCCAACAACCCCTTTGATTCACTTTTCCTCATCCAGCAGGGAGCCCTGGCAGGCATAACTACTCTCCCACAGTGTTCCCTTGCCACTACCACCAGATAATAATCTTGTAATTGGCTCAATATTTCTGCTGTTTGCAGGCGAAGCAAAGGCCAGCGCCGCTCTTGGTGGCTTGGACTCACCGGATATTTTCCAGGTCAGTGGATGCTAGCGGAGGTCAGAGAGAATGAAGGAGGAGGAAGGAGGGAGGGTGATTTAGAGTAATGGCTGCTGTGCGGTGAGGGGAAAGCCCACTCCTCTGAGCTCGGAGCTTTACTGCTCTGCCAACCTTGTGCAACGCACAGCCCTTAACCTGCCCTGTGGGCTGCAATCACCGGGGGATTGCTGCAAATAAAGGCATAGAATGACACATATATATGACGTGGGGTGTTGGCAGGTAACAGTGTAGGTAAATTACTCTGGGAAACACTAATGAATGACAAAATGACATGTTTGCTATGGAGTCTAATTCACCTCCTGTTATATTAATCACATTTTTTAGAGGTGGGCATTGAGTGGTGCAGCAGCAGACGGTCGTAATCAGGGTACTCGTCCGTCGAACACTTGACCTTTTCTTTCCTCTAGTGGAGGATGCACCGTGTCACCTTTGCCTGCACACCTGAACTTTAAAGCTCTAAATCCTCTCCACTCCTGGACCGTTAAGTACTCCTCCAACACGGCTACAGAGGATTACTGCCGTCTGCATCGCACAGCTTCCACAGCAGACTTTGGTATCTTGAGTTTATGTTGTGTGCTGGATTTCAATCCCACCGAAGTCTATATCTGATTTTTATTCATTAGTTCTTCCTCCCTGGTTGCAGATGTGTCAATCATTGAAATCACCTGTTGTTGCCTGATCCATTTTTCATCATACTGATCGACTCTGACCAGTTATAACTACATTTTGCATGCTTTGGTTCATATGTGGCCAATCAGTCAAAAAAAAAAAAGAAAAGTCCAATTATTAGAGTCAGCCCTGACATCTGAAAATCATCTTGCATTTCTCAAACAGTTTTGATGCAACCTTGGCCATTGTTTGAGGTTTTCTTCCCATAATTTACTCCCAAGTCATAAATATTGTAGCTTTATAGTGAAGCAGCTGACAAGACATTGATCAAAATCATTTGACATGATGAAGACAGAGACATTGGATAGATATAAAAATAGCTGGAGCAATGTTTTGTAAAGAATAGAGAAACTAGTTATTTTATTAATGACGCAAAAGATACTCAATACTCAATTTCCATTTTTAGTTCAGTAGAAATTATCCAAGGTGGGCTCTTGGAATTAAAGAATGAAATCAGAGTGCTACATGGGAACTGTAGGGGGTAGGAAGCAATTTTGAGAGACATACAATTACAAGATAAGAGAGTGGTCTATTCTTAGAAAACTACATGGGAGGACAGGGTCTACTGTTTTCCTCTGGGAACTGGCATGGTTTTGATAAAGAGTAAGCAGGAAAGGAAAGGAAACCCTGCGTGACACTGGGGACACATTAGATAACAATGTCAGAGTGGATGAAAAACTTTGAAATAACAGGAAATTCAATGTCAGATTTATGATTAGGTGTGTTTCAAATTAGACGAAAAGAGGTTGTGAACGAGTTTCAAACACTTGTGGTTGGTTTTTGTCTGGGAGACAGAGCAGGAAATTAGACCGAAAGTGGAAAAATAGCTTGAAGTGAAACCTCAGTGTCATTAATAAAACAACTTTGTTAAAAACTTACCAGTGATATTAAAAGACAAAGACAAGAGGGCGGATAAAGCCTGCTGTGCTCTCTCAGGCTTAGATGGAGGAAAAGCAATAAAGGAAGGTTAATCAACAACACGAGCGTAGATTGGAGAAAAGAAACATTCAAAATGGTAAAAAAAAAAAAAAACACAAGTCGTGTTGTCTTTTCTCATTTGTCTTAAGATTCGCTCATACTGGATAATAGCTGGTGAAAGCAGTCAAACTTCTAACGCAAGGTTTGAAAAATAATGTTACCATTGCAGTGTATCTGAGTTGAAATGTTTTTTATGTACACTCAAATATTAGAGACCTCATAAATAATGTGTGGAAAGAAAAAATAATCAGTCCTATGCGATTTGTTACTCGGTGAACTTGATTCTAAGCGGAGAACAAGAATAATATTGTATCACACGCTGTAATAAAAACTTTTTTTTTCATAAAGTCTCATATAAATAAATCTCCCCGCTGGACATTTGCCTCACCACTAAGCATCGAGTTTTTCCTCTCTTCTTTTCTTTCCATACAACAACAGCTATGCGATTTAGTAAAAAATTTATGGAGTTAGCTTTGCAGTATGTTCTTATAAATTTATCAGCAGTGTTTTTAACAGAATCCTTCTTTTCTTGTTGCTGAGTGTAAGTCTCCGGTTTATTGCGTAAGGGGGGAAAAATAAGCTTTATCTTCATGGCAACTTGCTTGTGAATTATTCACCTCCTCTAACTGTGGCGGACGGCCGAGGGAGACGAAGAGGAGGCTGCAGGACACATTGGTGCCCTCTGAAGCCTTTTTACACATCAGCTAGCTAGAGTTCACTCGCTTCCAGGTCCAGACTGCATATCAGCAGAGAGGATAGAGGGGTGAGGTGTGGAGTGGAGTGGAGTGGAGTGGAGTGGGTGAGATGGGTGAGAGTGATGGGGGATGGTAAAAGGGAGGGAGAGAGAGTCAGAGCTCAAAAATAGAAAGAGGAAAGAAAACACAGATATTTTTGCCCCAAAGTAGTTTTTTTAAAGGACGATAAGAAGCACAAGTGGTCAGATGCAGGTCTTAAAGCCAGTGCAATAAGTTTTACCTTTAAATAAAGTGACAGAACAGACACTCTGTGACAAGTCAGACAGGTGGCTAACACACCAATGTTCCCAGATCTCAGACATTACAGAGAGCAAAGTTATAATAATGGATAGAAAAGATGTTTCTATCGACATTGCCCCAAATATTTCATGGCAATCCACCAAAGTAGTTGGGACAAATTTCACCTAAAAACACAAAATGCCAGCCCCATGCTTGTGCTTAGAGGAAAAGTCAGGGAGCCACCGGAGTTAGTAGACTTCATCCTCTGAGGACAATGAACGTCTGGACAAACTTCCATGGCAATCCATGCAATGGTTGTTGAGATATTTAAGTCTGAAGTGATGTACTGACCAACATCGCCTACCCTAGAGCTTGTTACTGAGGCTAAAAAACAAAGGTTGTGCGTCGTACAATATGCCTGCCAAACAACATCAGATAATAACAGAATGATTACAAGTTATCTGTAACACTGTTAATACATAAATAATAAAAATACACGTGCTTATGTGGAGAATCAGTTCTATTTTATACTTCCTCTGTTCTGGTTTGAGTAATTAAAGTTTCATCGGTCCTCAGTGCTGCTTTGCTGCATTTACACCTGGATTTTTCATGTGGAAAGGTGCAATTAAACTGACATGTGATCACTCACAGATGCAATACAACAGCAGGTGTAAAATAGTGAGAGCAAGCCAAATAAAAGCTCTGTCAGAATTAGCTGAGATGTGAAACTGATTATTGCCTGGAGAGTCTGAAACACCCACACAAACTGAAAGCGAGCTAGCAGAGATGAAGCTATATTTTGCATCTAGTAATTAATGTTCCATTAAATCAAATTACTACAAGACCTAACCGCTAAATATAACCCACGCCGTAGCTCTGCATTGTATCATCACATGGGGTGCATGTATCTTTGAGTGGATTCTCAGACACAGCGCTCGCATTACTTTTTCATATTTCTCTGACCCACTTGTTCAGAGTTACATGGAGTTTGAGGCCGAGCACGCGGGGATGACACTTGAGCGGATTCGGCTTTGGTAACGGCTCAATGCTATTTTTCTTTCCGCCGAGTCAGTTTTTAGGTTCTCAACAGCTTGCGGGAGATAAGACACTTAAACTTTGGTTTTAATACCAAAGCTCATTTTCAAGGTATTGTGTTTCTTGAATGCTCACTTATATGCTGATGGTGGCTTCATTAGGAAATTTCGAGTGGTCTTTAATAGCCCTCCTTATCCTTTCTCTATAGTTTCTGGTGCTGAAATAATCTGAGGAAAAAGAGAACCACTTGCCTAAAATGGAAATCATTTCAATGGGTATTTAAATTCTACATTTAAGCCTGATTTGAATACAAAAAATTAAAAAAAAAAGCCCTGTGTCAAATGCATGAGAGCAAAATTAAATGTGAATTTGTTCAGAGCCAAATGGAAGGCTTTGAGGGGGACTGCTCTGCAATAATTACCCATGACAAAAGGCTAGGGCTTTTGTCTTTGGGACCATTACCATGGTGATTTTCAGACTGGTGAAACATTCAATATAAACATTTCAGTCTGCTGAATATGCCACATAGACTGTCGCTAAAAAAGAAATCTGTTATGAGCCACATTTCTGTTGGCACAGATCCCGACTCTGTGCCTCCACTGCTGCTGCTGCTGCTGCTGCTGCTCCTCTTATTGAGAGAAGAAGCAACTGAAATATCAAAGCTGAGACAAAAAAAAACTTGTGATTTAAAAATATAAAAGCCTATAAAAGTCTGATAAGTAAAGCTCTGTTTCAGATCCTTCTACAAACACAAACTGATGGGCTGGCAAAAAGACAATCCCTTCTCTCTTCTCTCTCTCTGTAGACCGAGACACACTGAAACTTGCATTCCTGAACATTTCTTCTCAGCTCGGCGTGGTGATATTGATTTCACCAGCAAACACTTGACATTTTTGACATTTTCTCCATTTTATTCGGTCTAAAAAGCCCCAAAATGTTCAGCCTTTTGTGTGCAACACACTTTCATTTTTCTCCTTGAGGATTTTTTTGTGATCTTCAATCAGCTCCACGAGGACATGATTCTCTTCTATCCCCCTACGACCGAGCCGAAAGCTGCCTGCTCTGCATTCTTCTATGATCTAATATGAATTCTGGGAGGCGACTCAACAAACACAGTCTTGTAAAATCTGAGCTAAAGCTGTCATTATAGTTATCAATGCACGGAAACGTGAGCATTTGCTCATTAAACGATCTTAAATGCTACTGTTCTCATACCTATATATATATATATATATAATTCTTTTTGTCAGTGTACCATGTGTCCTTATCAGGCTTTGCTCCATGAACCTATCCTGCCATAAACTCCCTGAAACAATGGGTCAGTGATAAATTACAGCTCAACAATCAACAATTCTGAGGCACTTTTTAATCCTGAGCAGTTTTTTGTGCCTGCATCTGTTTTCCATTACGCTGTAAGAGTCATAGCAGTCGGACTTGCTATGGCTTGTGTTTCACCAGAACGGCTGACGAGCATCCAGCGGTGGGAGCTCCTGTAAAAATGAGTGAATTAGTTTCACGGTTACCTAAAGGGAGGAGTATTTCACAAGTTTTCCCCGTTCCCCCATTGACAGTTAAGATAACGCTGCAGATATTCGACTTTCTTTTGCCAGAAAATCCCACGAAAAGACCAAACAACGTGTTAGTCTGTCTTTCAATACTTCCTGACTTCTCAATCCTGTCAGCGGCCCGAGCCCGCTGGTTCCTCGCGAAGCTCTAAACCTTTGAAAGTCGCATTACAGTCAGTCTCAAATAAAGTTATAAAGCCTCGGCGATTTCCTGAAACAGCTGATCATTGTAGTTTTTTTTTTCTCAAACAGGAGAAAATGTTGCAATATCAAGGGACTATTTTCACCCGTGGATTAATATCCATTTAGTGGCAGGAGGAAGGCGTACGCGGGTTTGATTGAAGATAAGCTACAGTTCCCGTGTTCGCGGTAATGAAGGAACATGTAACCCAGTGAAATGGTCATACCCGTAGACGTGTTTTTAATAGAAGAACAAAAGGAGGTCTGTACAGAGGAATAAGATATATCAGGCTTAGCTGGATCAATTTTGGCCTTTTAATGGAATTTGTTGACAATAGATCCAATCCAGAGGATTGAAGGAAGGACTTAGGACTGGAACAAATGCAGAAGAGCTGGGTGTGACTGTAATGTGTGTGTGTGGTTGCTGCTACATTATAAATTAGACTTAGACTCACATTCACAAGATGAAAAGCTTGCAGAGATGATGTCATGTGCATCTTCAAAACCCCCAAATCTTCAGAATATCTGCTTTAATCTTCCAACATTATTTCCATCTCATTCGCACAGCAGGCACATCAATGTCCCGGTAATACTACAGTGGCATTACAGCGCTCGACAATCATACTGTACCTCACACGCATACTCACAAAATAAGAACTTGACAGGTTGAAAGCCCGAGTCTGAGTCTTCTGGCACACTTCTGAGAGCTCTGACTGTAAACCGCCTGGGATTTTTTTTAAAATAGAACAACTTCTGAAAAGGAGTCATTGTCCTGTTCAAAACGCGAGCGTATAGAGAAGCCAAAATTAGTCAGGTAGTATCTGAGCCAACGGAGCTGGAGTAGACAAGGCTGGCAGATCTTCTCGATGTGAACATCGTCGTATTTAACTCTCAGACACTGTGGACTACCTTGCAGCGGAGAGACGGTGTCGGTTTCATCCCATCATGCTGAATTGCGTTACAGTTTGCACTTTGTCTCACGACCTATAGGCAGAAGAGAGTGCAGGAGGCAGTAAAGCATCATTTCCATATGAAATTCGATAGCTGTGCCATAATGAAAGCCACATATTTGACAGTTTAACCAGTTTTTGGAGCACAAGTTAGGTCCAGAAAAGTAAAACAGTGATGCACATATTCAATACATGCATAACCTGAGAGCTCAAGTTCGAAAGGCAGATAGAAAGTGTGAGATATTTGGAGAGGGGAGTGCAGAAAAGGCTGAGGATAAGAGACAAGCGACAGGCCGACAGCGGTATCTAACAGTGTAAAAGTGATTGCACTGTCTCCGTGCTCTCTTCCTCTCTGTCTACTGCCTTTTCCCATTTCATTTTCTCCCTTCCCATCCCTCCCTCCATCCTTCTACTCCCAGGCTCAGAATACAAAGCGCCTGGCACCGTCGCATCGCCTTTCCTCATCTTTGTGCCAAGCCGGAGCAAAAAAACCAGCAAGCTCGCGCCCTCCGCGCCGTCCCGCCACCACAGAAGAAGAGGGGCAGAGATTAGCATGTATGAATTCTCCTTCTTATCGCTTCTTTTGACATAAACTCATTACAAACAGGCTCGCTCAATCTCCCTGGGTTTTTCCTAGATTGTAGCGCCAGAGAGACACAGACGGAGGGAGGTGAAGATTATGTTCCTTTGCTCACATCTAGGAGATTTAAATATTTCATAGGATTCGTCCTTTTTTTTTTTTTTGCTTCTCCTTAAACACCCAGGAGAATAAATAATGAGCTTGGTAATAACAAGTTACCAAAAATGATTTATGCTCACAGGGGATGAGAATGAATGCAGTTCGGGGAAGGCAGGCAAGGAGGCGTTGGGGTTAAAGACATGGTCGAATGCGTGATTTCCATTTTGCGTCCCTTGCATTATCCATTAAATAAATAGCCCGGGGAAAATGGAACTTCGTGCAGCTCGTTTCTGTCGAGGCAGCAGTGTCGTGCATAACGAACAGGTGAATGTTGACGTGCGTGAGATCACACACCAGTTGCACCAGCGAGCTCGCAGTGATTGTGAGCGGTGCCAGCGAGGTGGGGCGGGATGGAGAACAGGTTGTCGCCGGAAGAAAAGGTGAAAAATGACCCACTGCTGAATGTCACGGCGGCTAAAACGACAGGGAATGGCTAAAGCGGAGCCAGCGGTTGCCTGGGGCTGGGCTGTGACCCAGAATTCAACAGACCCCCAGTGAGAAACCAGGAGGGCCCCCCATCACGGCTGAGCTAAACTGGCCGCGCAACAGGAAAACACCTCCTCTTCCTCCCCGGACTGCAGAGAGGTAACCCCATCTGGGAAGCTGGATCGAGGGCGCAAGACAATATGAAGTGTAACGGAGAACTGCGGCGTCTGAGGAGCCACTGACAACGTGCTAATGTTTTAGCCTGTCAGCTCTCTGCGAGCAAAGACGGATGGTTTTAGAAATAGAATGTAATTACAGGGCAGAGGCTCATTGTCGGAGGTTAGGACAATGCGTATAGTGTAATGGAGGTTTCTGTTTTTTCTCCCTGCTATAAAGGGCGCTCTGCTGAAGCTGGAAAGAGAGTTTGAGCCCAGAGACGAAATTGACACTGACCACCGACGCAAATGATTCTTTTTAAAATAATTTGAAACATCAGATTCGGTTCATCATGTTTAAGCATTCTCTTTTGTTTTTCTTTTGGGGCATTTTTTTTAGGCCAATTTGCTCGAACTGCGGTTCGGGCCAACCAGTAAGATGCGATTCTTCTCTGGCTTCTCGCTCGATGAACTACTGCCCCAATCTCCTTAATTTTTATGTCACGATATCCATATTATTGGTTGTCAACTTTATTATTTTCAGAATTCATTTTACTTTCTCGTTTCGTTGATTACTCATTTGTACGATAAAATGTCAGAAAATAGTGACGTCTTGTCCAGTTGAGGTCTTACTTATTCAAAAACAGACAAAGAGCAGCTAATGCTTGCAACTGAGAAGCTGGAACAAGAGTATGTTTTGTATTTTTGCTTATAAAATGGCTTAAATGATTAATTGATCATCAAAATTGTTGCCGGCTAATCGTTTACAACTTTTATATTGTAGCAAGATTGTATTATCTCACCATGTTTTCGTTCTATGAATTTATTTTTGCCAGAATTTATGATTCTGAGCACGCTGTGAACTCAAACAAACTAAATTATTACTTTTTAAAATGGAATTTTGCCTTTATTTTGGTGGTGTGAGATTATAGAGACAGACAGGAGACACATGGAGAGAGGAGGGTTTGTGATCTCTCTTCACTCTTGACTGCAACAAAAATGGGAGACACGTGAATAAACTAAAGATGTGAGAGATGAATGTGAGAAATCTGTAAAGTCAGTAGTGTCGGGAGTGACTGTTTACCTGTCTGCTGCTGCTCTGGCTCTATGCATGGAGCACACCGGGTCCAGGTGGGTCGCGTGCTGCTTATTAAGCTCCTAATTATCTGCGGTGCTGAAGATCAAGAAAGCAACAGCGGAGTGAGCGAGCAGAGGGGGCGTTACACGTGTGACAAAGGTCCTGAGCCAGAACCGAATCCGGACACGCCGCCGTTACGGGGCGTGAGTCTGGTCTTAAACTACTCTTTTTTTCAGTAATACATGTAAAAGTTTGATCTCATGCATGGAATACAGTTCTTTGAACCTCAGTGTGATTATTTTATATGTGACTTTACATACATTAGGCATATCTTGATATATGTTGATATCAGAAAACATCATTAATACCGTGACATGGGTTTCAAGTATATCCCTCAGCTCTGAGAGACGGGAGGAGAGAGAAAAACCATGACAGTCATGGTTTAAAGCAGATATTTCGCCTACTGCCATGAAATCCAGAGGAAAGAACCGATGCCTCAATTTAATACTTAACTTCCAGTGTTGAAATGGTTAAGCCTCGGAGCTGAGCTAGAAGACCGACTGAAAGGCTCTCGCGCTTGAACCTCCATAGATTCACAGTTATCTCCATGAGGGATGTTGCACTTCAGTCTTTTACGAGCAGGTCTGCTCTGTATTTATGTACGGCGTTACAGAGGCACGGCCCAGGCAGCTGTTTGCCCGAGTCAGTCAGATAACCGGTGCTCTAATGCTCGCCAATGCCCCGTCTCAGCGCCATAACCTGATCGCGTGCGAGCAGGTGATTGTGTGTAGGCACGTTGCCACGGAGATGGTAAATGGGGTGTTCAAAAGGGGGGGGAGGAGGGGAGGGGACGCAGGCTTGATGATTCATGTTATCAATCAGGGGGATATTTTTCAATATTTCACGTTGATGTAATCGTCCTAAAAACACATTAACATTGAGGGAGTACTCCGCGGAGAGATAATGGCTGGATATTTGCGCTGTTATTGAGTCAAACTCTGCCAGGCTTGAATGACGGATGTGTGCCTCGCATACGGGAGGGAGGCTGCGGCGTGAATAAATAAAGCTCCGTCCAAATCACAATTAGAAAATAAATAAATAGAGTGTAAAGACAATGACGAGGAGAGGCTGGGCGTGCACGATCATTCAAGAGAACACATTTACGGAGAAAAGAAGCAAACCAAAACGAAACGCATATTAGCGCCATTCATATTCATGACAGTGGAATGGAGGCCATTATGAACCACTTTCAATCACATTTGCATTTACATTACCGAGCCGTAAACCTATAGACTAAATAGTGGCGAAGTAAATTAGTAAAGTAGCATTTTTAATACAGTTCTTTATGAGAGTACTTGCTCCAGTGAATACCTGTGTGTGTGCATGTTTCTCTGTCGTGTGTTGAGTGCAAACATATGTTTGTGATGGTATGTTTTCTTGAGTGTGTCTGTCTGCATGTGCGTGTTTGTACGTTCACCTAGAGACTCAAAAGAGCTCCTCTAAAGGGGCCATTTTTTTGCTATAATGTGCATCCAAGAGTTCATCTGGGAGAGCTCGAAACGCACACTGGCACTCGGCTGCCAGAAGTAAAAGCTTTGTGGGTGAAGGGGGGGGAAATCCCTCCTGCTGGATTTACGCCTTGCCAGAGCCGACCCTGTTTAAAAGCCAGTTGGATACGAGAAAGAAAGAGAGAGAGAAGAAACATAAGAGCAAAAAAACAGGGCGGTGAAAGAGAATATTCACCGCTGCTGCTGCTGCTGCTGCTGCTGCTGGGCTGGAAAATAATATGATGTAATAAATGGTATGTCAGAAACAGACCTGCCCACGACAGCCACTCAGTCTGTGCATGTATGTGTGAGTGTGTGCATTCCAGTGCATGTGTGTGTGTGTGTGTGTGTGGCCTCTCCATTAGCGCTCCCATAACATTTGGTAGAGCAAACAAAAGCGCAGAATCATCAATGGGGACCACTACAGCTGAGGTGATAGTGGGGTGAACCATTGACTATATGAGCCTAATTACACACAGTTGTCTCCCAAGGGCCGTGAATCAATGCTTGTGGCGAATCCTAAACAACAAAATCAATACAGATGCGTCTCAATGGCCATAATGAGAATCTGGTTGAAGGCAAGGATTTTAAATCAGCCACATATTGGCTCGTTCAGTAAGCTACAGCTCGGCGAAGGTGTGAAATGTTAAATCGCAGTACGATGATTAAAACGAGACAGGCGTCCTGACATTTTGAGTGTGTAACTCTGGGCAGTTTTATAATCAAAGTTTAACGGCATGAAAACATTTTATTGTGATTAATAGAGTAATAATTAAAATCTTTTTCTTGCTACTGTCTGTTGTGATAGGGAGCGGTTATTAATGACTGCGGTACAAAGGCCGAGCCAGACAGAGAGTCAATGTGAAGAACAGCGTGACTCCAAATAAGTAGGAACAACATGTAAACCGGTGGAGGCCCTGAACTCTCATTTGTGTTAATCAAACTTCTCTAAATTGTTTGTATAATGAAATTATGGCTGTCAGGCAGGCCTGGGGGACATCAATTAAGGAGATAAGCAAATGAAAATAAATCACTTTTTATCAAACGTGCGGCTGCCCGCCTGTGTGTCCGGTAAACACAGGAAACAACAGGAAGTGATTTTGTTCAGAGATTTGAGGGTCCATAAATCGCGGTGACAAGCAATCAGGATCGACGCTGTGTTCGTACAGCCCTGGGAAACAGTGGGAGGACAGCAGAAACATTACTTCCTCTTCAGAGTTGAAGACGGCGGGCATAATATTTTTTTGGTTTTTATTTGGAAGTGATGATACAGTGTTTAGTTTTTGACAGATTTTCATAATTTCACCTTTAGGTTTGCTCTAGTTTTTCTGAGTCATGGTCAGCATGGAAGGGCACCGTTGGTATCCAGCTGTAACAGACACACAATGTCCATGTCAGCCCATGTGCTAATAGACTCTCTCTTCCTTGTAAATACAGTTGTCGTTCCTCAACTCTGACTGTTTGAACATAGCAGGTCACTCTTTCTTGCTTGCTTGGCATTTCTGCATCTACCCGTGCTGTCAACTGCCGAGCAGCATCATCATACAGAGGCTGTATTCACTCACTTGTTGACTAAAACACTTTAAATGTTGGCGTGATGAGCAGTTATGACTATAGCTTTAAATTTTGTTTTAATTCAAACATCAAGAGGAAGATTAAGACGGCAGACTTACATAAATCTTGCACTCATTTCTACCAATAAACAACAAACACAGAGAAAAATGATCAAATTAAAAGTTCTCTCCACACTCACAGCCCTACATGTCACATTAGCTTAACTTTTTGTAAATGTCGGTGTGCTGGCCTGCATGTTTTAATGCTTTTTGTTTAATTTTCAAAGGGATTGTGGATACTTTGAATCCATAAACTGTTAATTTTCCCCTCCAAGAACTGGAAATGTTAACCAACAACGTGTTGCTTATTAGTGCAACATGTCAAGGAGATAAATCAGCTTCTGAGGATGTTCTGGGGTGTAGCGATACTGTTTTTTTATTAATGGAGGATACTGTAGATGCATGCAGATCTTTCAGTAAAGATGCATTAACATGGTAATTCATTCATGTCCATTCTTCCATCTTTCACATAATTGTTTAGCTTTAAGTCACTGGTTATGATGACTATGACTATTTCCAGACACTCGAAAGACGACGGGGAATGATGGATGTGCAACAAAGCTCCCTGGTCAGCGTCTTAACATTTAAGCTACAGAAACGAATCTTTTCAAAGATGACTTTTAAGCTTTAGTCTTATTTTTGTTACGGATTGTCAACTAATAGATTTTCGCTGACCAAATGAATACTGTAATGGTACTAAAAACAAAAGCCTTAACTGAGGTTCTAACAAACATTTAAGGGAATTATGAATAATTTAAGGGGTTTTCTCTGTTTGAATGGATCCTTGCATGATAAAAGTATGTATGGTATTACTATGTTGGAAAAAGTTAAAAGCAGAAAGAGAATGAGCATGAAGCATGGCTTGAATTTGCTGTAATTTGGTGGTCCAATATGTACAATGGGTAGGGGCATAGTGGGCTATGCGAGTGCCGCATGGGAGAGCCACAACGAGGAAAGGCAGCGCCGTTAATGGATGTGATCACAGCTTCCTGGTGAATAATGCAGCCCTGCTAATTGGCTGGATTAATAATTGATGGGGGCGTGTTTGAGGAGACGGCGGCGGTGGGAGCTGCAGCGGATGAAGAACATACAACCGTCTTGTTAGAGAAGACTTTGAATGCTATATCTTGTACATCTGTCTATGACGGCGGTTGGTTGGCTCTAAATAGCCAGCTTCCTCCTCCTATTGATGATACGACTGGAGGGGAGGATGTGACTGTGTGAGACGAAGATGTCAGAATAAACAATCGCCCTGACAACATAATGACATAATGAGCCCCGGCCCCGCCACATGTTTGACGGTTAAAATGACTTGGGCTCATGTCAAGTCCCACAGGCTCCACAATGTTGTTACACCCTTGGTCCAAAATGACCGTAGCTGACCCACAACTAGCCAGCTGCGTAAATAAAAATGACTGCAATAATGCAGAAATGAAACATAAGGTATTGATGTAGCGGGGTCAGTTTTTACACATGCTTGGCATTGGATGTGGAGCTCGGTGATCCAGCTCGAACTCAGTGACAGGAACTAATGTTGCTCGGACGGAGGGGGCAGGACACAAGCTGATGGGAAGAATAGGTGTGGCAAATGAATGGGACATAGGAGGGTAAGAAAAATAGATTTTACTGTAAACTAGATTTATCCGCTGTTCTCGAAGGTGTCCAGTTGCAGGAGAATGCATAAAACCAGCCCATAAACAAGTCTTGTCTTCCTGTCTCTTCGGGTCAACACCTTCAAACCACTGTTGAGCTCTTATAGGGAACAATAGGATCAATATCTCAGGGTGTGTTCAAAGGATTTCTGACAATCCAAAATCATTTGTTGCAGAGTTCAATAGGTGCTAGACACAAAAGAGCTGCAAAACAATGACCGGGTACGATTTTTGAAGTCAATAAAGACTACACCTGTGCAGGAAGGCACAACGTGGAGCTGAGTATTTGGGAATAAGGCTTTCGACTCAGGTTTGAACAGCCGAACACAAAACAGGTACCTTCACAGAAGCATGTTTTAAACTTAAAGCAATAGTTCAACTTTTTGGGAAATGCACTTATTTGCTTTCTTGTCAAGATTTGGATGAGAAGATCGATGCCACCACCATGTCAGTGTGTTAAATATAAAGCTACAACCAGGAAGGAGTTAGCCTGGCCTAGCATTAAGACAGCAAAGCCTGGCATTGTTCAAAGGTAACAAGATCTGCCTCCTGTAAAAGCACCTTTAAAGCTCACTAATTAACACATTATATCTTGTTTGAGTAATCAGTATTAGAACTGATGTAGTAAGACACTTTTGTATTAGTGTGGATTAAACAGATGAGATAAAATGTGTTAATTGGTGAGCTTTAGAGGTGTTGGTAGGCAGATTTTGTTACAGTACCTTTGGACAGAGTCAGGCTAGCTGTTTCCCTCTGTTTACAGTGTTTGTGCTCAGCTACTGCTGCTGACTGTAGCTTTAAATTTAACAGACAGACATGAGAGTGGATCTTTCATGTAATTATTGTCAAGAAAGGGAGTTAACTGTGTGTAGGACTGTTCCTATAAATAAGCATTTTATTCACGCATAACGCATAACTGTATTGTGAGATGTGTCTTTTGAGCTTCTCCAAGATTTTGCATCTATAATTTCCCTGTCATGATTCATCGTTCACTTCTGTCATAACTCCATAACTGAAGGGAATCTGCTCCGTGCTCCTTTCATTAACATGCAAATCCTCATCTTGAGTTGAAACAAAAAAAGGAAGCCCCCGTTTCGTGTAACTCCGGAGCACCGAGGATGTTCCTTCCTAGTTCTATTAGCCGGACAAGTTCCTTTGACAGCAATCTCCCTCCTGTCTAATGTACAGTCAGACCTAGTTACAGTAGCAATTACCAGTGTTCAGGTTAAGATTAATTGAATTACTGGGTGGCTTCCTTGCACTCCTCTGTGGGCATATCAATCACGGCCTGTGCGCTACACACACCCTTTATCACCCTCTTCCATCTTTATGTAAAAAGACGTGGGCTGTGCTGTTGCACTCCATCTATCAATAAACCGGGTCCGGGGTGGCAAACTCATTTTCTAACACGTTCCTCTCTTTAATCAAGCAGCCTGGCATTCCGGCGTAGTTAGTAAAAGCTGTCCACCATCTTTTTCCAAATGAATGAAATGTAAAAAAATAAAATAAAAATAGAGCAGCTGGGGATGTAACGACTCTTGTTTGACTTGACGGATGAATGCGAAATCGAGGCTGCTCTCCGTATGAGTTCATAAAATATTTGTGATACAATTTTAATTGATCATCTGTAAAGAGAAATCCCGCCATAGAGCGCTGTGAAAGGCTCTTTTGTGCAACGCAACCATTCACGTTTCAAAACACAATAGACCTTCATGTAAAGCATTTGTTTGAACAGCTGGATTTCTACTCGAGGAACCAGGTAGCTTTTCAAAAAACCGCACATGCAATGGATCTGCAGCGCTTCTGTTTGAATAAAGTAGCTCTCCGGGCAGATTAAATGCCACTCTGTCATTCTCTCTCCATTCACCACCTCCATTATTAGCTATTTTAAAAAATTGTGCAGGATTTCTGGTCATGGTTTATAGTACTGCCAAACCCTAATCTTCAGCATGTTTTATTTCCCTCCTCGCTACCATGCGACTCTTTGTTCATCATCTAGCAGGAATACACAGAATACACTCCATGTAGAAGTGGTGAAAGCTCGGAAATAACATCTGAAAGAAATAATGTGTTGGCCTCTTTGTTGGCCGTGCCAAAAAAATGCCAATCCCTTATTTCAGATGGGCTCCAAGAGCCACACACACACACACACACACACTTGCGCCTCAAGCTTAGCTGGAGTATAATTCTGTGTTTTGCATGGAGACAGAGGTTGGGCAGTCAAATAGAGGTTGTGCCCGAGGTGCCGTCTGGCATAGCCTCTGCTTATGTCTGTAGTTTGGACTCTGCCAAGGCGACTGGCACTAGCCATGCCCCGATGGAGCAAGAAAAAAAAAAGGATGTTTGGTGCCATCCTATCGCCACACAGGCAGCTGCAGATAGCACACATGGCAAGGGTGTCGGAGTCCATGCCTTTAAGCACAGAGGAAGGGGAGGGAAACAATCCTGTGCTAGGCCAGTAAGCTTAAAAAAGACCCTTGACATGAGTGAAAGACTTTCCTGCTGAGCGAACGGAAGTAAAGGGCTGGAAAGATGAACCTCTGACTTCCTTGAGTAGTAAACACTTAAATGTTTTTTAAAATTACAGGGAATTGAAATACAGGACGGAGATGTGTGCCAGAAAGAAAAAGATGAATATGTGGCAAAAGTATTTTAAAGAAAACACGATGGTCGGAGCGGAAAATGGAGGACCCAAGAGGAGAGGGCTTCCTTCTTTTTATTGGTTCCCAGGCTTTCCATAGCTCTGGTTCTCCCTCTCTCTCTCTGTCTGTCTCTGTCTTTTTCTCTCTGGTGGAAAATATGGAGGGCTCCCTGTCCTGTGATAAAGCTGTTGCCTGCGAGATGGGAAAGAGAGATCCATCACGCTGAGGCGTTGGTTTACCCTGCCAATCCGCACCACTGAGGGCTGTAACGCGTTCATGCTCCATCCATACATCATTTACCAAGCCCTTCTGTGCCCAAATAACATGGGTTTGGCTGCACGTTACTGAAATCCTAAAGCACTCTGGCAAATCCTCTGAAAGCCTTGATATGCATGAATTCTGGAGCTTGTTTTGTGGTTTGTTTAGTTCACTTCTACGAAGAGGGAGCTGAAACAGTGTAGTCTAAAGCCCCTTGACTCCAGAGTGCCAAATGATAGGGTTACAGTCTCTCTTTGTTTGTGGAAGGATAACACTTAACTTCCATCAACCTTGGACTGCCAAGAAGAAGAAGAAAAAAACTCAAATATAGAGGAACAGAAATATAGTACAGGAAGAAAATTGCAAACATGATTCTTTCTTTTCCTTTCATACGATTTGTAAAGTGCCCGGAGGCAGAACTGCAGTGATGTTCGAAAACATTACCTGGCAGGTTTCCATGGAGTTCAGGGAAAATAAACATCACTGACATTCACTGGCATTTCTCTGAAAACCACTAAATGAGTAAAAGGGCTTCAGGTATATCACCTGGAAATGGAACACCGGAGCTGCAGACCAAAAAACGAACGTCTTGAAAAGGTCAAAAATCTTCAAGCATCGTGGCTTTATAGAGCAATGTATTTTTGTACAGTCAAAGACAATAAAAAAATGACCTCAAGTACCCCTTTTGAAATACGAATCCCAGAATAAATGCTCCATAATGTATGGGCTAATACCTCATAAAAAAGGCCGACAGCTGCTAAGCTGAATGAGCCCGAGATACGACGGGGTCAAACAGGTTGCTGACTAGTGTACACAGAAACCCAAAAGTGAATAAACAACAGAATCCTAGAAACAATGTAACCTGAGCTTAATGTTACACTACCATCTGCTGGCATTGTCAACTCCGAGGGTGGCACATTCTGTGGCAGCGACCCTCCTGACCGTGATCAATCACACTCCCTTTCTGCACGCGTTCATCAAAGCTCCTGGAGTTCCTGATCCCCGAGGCCGCCACGAAATGTTTATGTGAAAGCAACCAGTTAGCTTCCTTCATCTCGCTAGGTCAACATACAGCTCTTATTTTAGGTGTGTCAGGTGAATGCATCAGGTGTGAGCGTCTGGTGGAGATCCAGGTGGTGTCTGCAGAGCGACCTGCACCTGCTGCCTGTCCTCACTCACCCATTGGGGGGCAGATTCTCAGGATGCCAGAGGGCAGCTGCTGACAGGCACTACTTTGGATAGTCCCTCTTGCCTCTATCTACCTTCCCTACATGGGGCCTCCAGGGGTCAGCTGCTAAGGGCATGCAAAGATGTCAGTTGGGGGGTGGCGGAGGTCAAGGAGTTGGCAAGGAGGGAGGGGTGGGGGCGACTACAGTCATGGGTGGTGTTGCATGCCTTCAGCAGGAGGTGAGCGTCCCGGTTTTACAATTATACTCCCCGATAATCACTTTCACAATCCAAAGGCAGCTCGGAGCTCATGCTCAGGAGGTCTCTGGCGATCACGTTACGTCCGCTGTGTGTGTGCCCTCTGCAACCTCAACCGTGACCCCTCCACCCACCTCCGCCGGTCCTCTCTACTCCACCTGCCATCTGCGAACCTGACCCTGTGTTAGCAGATGCAGTTCCTGAGCCACTTGATACCCAAATCTGTAAAAAAGAAACTGTTAAAATGTTTTTTTTAAATCACTAGATATACTGTTTCAATATCATTAAATGACGTGCACGTTAGTTAACTAAATAACAAAATTCCACCCTTCTTTTGTGATGCACTGACATTTTTTAGCCAAACACACTTAATGAGTACAACGACTTTGAGGCTACCCAGCCAAAGATGGTTTATTTTGGAAAGGACTTTATTTAAAAGTTGAAGGTAGCCCTGCAGGTTTTATATACTGTGAATCTCCTCCCGGTATATAAAACCTCTCCCTTCCGAAATAAGTCCCATTCCAACATCCTGTTTCACGATGAAGCATGCCTAACTACATTAGAAAATTACCATCCGCTGCCATTTCTAGGGACTAAGAATATTTCATTTCTGCTTAAAGTGTTTCCAATGTTGTGTCAAAACAGGCTAAATCAATCAGGGGATCAATTAGAGGAAATGGGTTAAATCTGTTTTTAAAATCTCGACTGTGCCTTGGAGAAATGCTAAAACAAATGGCTCCTTTCAAAGCCTCACTGAAGAGACCGTGGAGATACATTTTTAAGCGCACACAGACGCACAACAACAGCAAAAAAAAAGAGATGTTCCTCATATTTTTGGATAATATGGTTGTATAAATCCATATAGGTGATACAGCGTGGTGCAAAACTCTGACGGCGTATATAAAACTCGAGGAGGAACATGTCATTCCTTTATTCTTGGCTAGTAGCGAGCGCCAAAAGCACACTCGAGGTGCTTACAGCTTGTACGCTCACATAAATATGCCCACATACACACAGAGGTCTCTGTTAAATCTGGTTTTGTCATGACAACCCGGTGCATAATAAACAATATACGCATGCACGTTATAACTTGTCTTGTATGTTGTGCAGTTTTCAGCCAATTTCCAATGAATTGGTTAAATTGTTGTGGCTCATAGGAGGGGCTGCTTTCGAGCGACCGCTACAACAACTTAATTGTCCTGAAAGACAACCGAAGAGCGCTTTCTTCACTGCTAACATCCAGCTTCTCCCATTTGGAGTCGTGTCATGTTTTCCACCAGGCTTCCAAAACCTCTCCGCACTCAAGAGTGACAAGTAAAATGTCAGGCAACAGCAAACAAGGCCAGAGTTTAAACTTGGCCACCCAATTAATTGACACCCACTCTAAACACAGCCAACATATGAGAAAAAACTTGGATGTCGGGCCTCATTTTCAAATGCTGGGAATTCAGCAGCTTTTCATTGTCAGCACTTGACAAATGTGACTTTATTTTTCTTTACTTTTTTTTTTTTTTTTTTTGCTGGTGTGGAGTGGCGGCGACGGCGGTGGCGGTGGCGGTGGGGCGGATTCTTGTCTTAATGGAGTTGTGTCAACAAACCCAACTGGCTAGCCTAACGTAGGAAAAAATGCTAATCACTAATGAAGGAAAAAAGAAAATGGCATTTGTGGAATTTAAACACACACAGGGCACATTATTCTGCACTTTTACATCTGGATCTTGATCTCGATTTGTATTTGAATAACAGAAAAAAAAAGTCTTGTTCACATTTGAAGCCGTCTTGCCACACAGTCGACACAGAATCAGATCAGCACTGCCGCTTTCTAATACAAATCCCCACTGGGTCACTGCTTTTATGATTAAGACCCCTCCCCCCCCTTTTTTTTATTACCATTACAGAACATGCTTTCAAATAAGGCCAGTTTTATGAAGAGGGAAACCCCTAATTTAATGTGATTTCTCAGCTAGCTGAACATACTCTTTTCATTTGCTTGAAGGAAAACGTTGAAGGAGACGCTCAAGTGGATACGCTGACTCTCATCAACTTTACACGGCCTCTCTGAGCTGTGAGACACACAGCGAGCCTGCTCGTGTGTGTGTTTTGTTTGCATGTATACATGCGTGAAAAGAATGCGTGTGTTCCTGCGTTGCACATGGTGTTTGTTTGTATCTCGATAAATATCCTTGTGGCGGAGTTGGTGGCGCGCTGCCCTCGCATTTAACAGGTCACACATGTTTTTATGAAGGGTAATTAACCCATTAAAGGATCTGGTGAAGGCTAATCCAACCGGTCTGCAGACATCAAACGGGAACAGCGGCTGGGTCTAGACAGGTGAAAGCTGGGTGTTCAGTAACCCAAGTAGGCCAAAAACATAATACTGACTACTCTGTAGCATGGACCTCTGCTTTAGTTCACAGTGTTTGTGCTTGACCTCCTTGTTCACTCCGAGTGTCCATTTCCACAACAAAAGCCTAACAGGTTGTATGTGATTATACGGATACAGCGCTGAGAAATGTGTAGTGAAATGTAACACTGACTGACTGGGCGATCGGGCCGGGTGTTGGTTTCCTGTTTAACAAAAGACTTTGAATTTACTGAAAGTCTCCGGGAAAAAAAAGCGCACGGAAATCGAGTATGACAGTTTATTCATTCAGCCAAAATTTGTGTTTTTTAGTTGAAAGTACAGCCTCAAGAAATTAAATATATAAAGCCGGTACCAAGATTTGAATAAATGCAGATGGTGAGACAGAATTTTACCCAACTATTTGGACACATAAAAGTGAAATTAAAAGTTTAAAGCTACCAATGCTTCCCGCTGTGCAGCCGCGCTGTCAAAACAGCGACTTTTATCCTTCTCAATAAATTACACATTTTTGCATCATAGCCTCGACCGACAATTTAAGGGCAGTTGATGGAAATTCCCATAACAAGGCAGACGAGTTGAATTCTCAGCGCGTTGGAAAAGTAGGCTGGAGATTGTGACACGTCACATTAAGAGCTTAGAGGTGTTAAAAGTATGTTCCACACATTCCCATAGGGACAGAGACGAGTGATTCATGCCGAGGCCTTCACATCACAATAAACAAAAGAGTCTCCTGAGACAGGAAGCCTCTGCGTTTTACGTATTCACTGTCGCTAATGAAAGGAATCACATAATTCAAGCAAATTGGACACAGTGATTAGTCACAGAAAATCTGGCCTTGTTTTGCTCAAACACCAACAGATTGTGCTTTTATTTTTTTTTTTGCATTTTAAAGGACAGTATTACGGAGTATTTAACATCCTCTGGTGGAGCTGCTTCGACACAAACTGTCGTTCCTGCAGCCTTGAAATCTGAAAACCATCAGTGCAGTCGATAACTGTCGCTCCGAGGCCGTTTTCACGAGGTGCCTGCTACGTTTGGGCGAAGCAATCAGACTGATTTCCTGGTTTCGACGAGCACTTTTGAAGTGAACAAAAAAAAAACAAAACACACCTCTACGTGACCTCGAGCCAACAACTTCAAATGAATGCGACTCAGTCAAAAGCTTCCCCAAACACACAAAAAGCTATCAACAGGAAGACTCTCAGACAGTTGTCGAGGAGCGCTGACAAGATGAACTCCTGCAGAGTGGGCCACGCTGTTGTAACAGTTATTTATTCCTCTTTTCATTTCAAGGGTCCTTCTGTTTTTAAATGGACAGCATTAAGGGGGGAACCGGCACTATAAGGTCTGTCCTTGGAGGCACGGTCCAAATTCCAGAGAATCTTGGCAACTCCTCGGGATAGATGGGACCCTCATGGATATAAAACCCCACAATGGATGAATAGGTAAACAGAAGGGTGTGAAAGAGTGATGGCGAAAAGAGAATGTTCACTCTCAGAGAGGCACAAAGAGGGAGGTGTGTGAGTGAGGAGATGGGAGAGAGCCAGAGTGTTTGGGGGAGGAGAGGAGGCGAGAGAGAGAGAGAGAGAGAGAGAGAGAAGGGTCCGGAGGGAGTTGTCGTGAGGGAGAGTAAAAGTTTTGTCTTCAGGCTTTTAGAGGGTGCTGTGTGTAGTGTTAACTCAATCAAAAGGTGAATTATACCTCCTGAGACACTCAGGTAACCTTTCATTATGGCCCTAATCCTTCTTAATAACAGAGCTGCAATGTCGGCAATGCCCCATTAGACAGAGAACCACTGAGAGGGAGAGCCATTATTCCCAACAGGGCCTGTGGAAATGTGAACACACAGCACTCACTCACACACACTCGCAGTGACAGATGAAATCAATCACAAATTTTTCGACTTGAGCGAGGAGAACGCGGCATACTTCTCCAACGAGGAGATGGAGGCACAGAAGGAGAGTAGATGTATGTTTATGTGGGATCAGAGTTTCTCTAAAAATTTCACTTCTGTCAGGCGAGACTGAAACCGAGTCTGTAAAAGCAAATTCAGACAGAAACAGCCTGCGGAATAAAAAAAAAGGATCGACTGTAAACTTGTTTTTCACCTTTAAAGTTGGCAAAAAAAAAACTCACCATGCACAAAGTTAGATGATGATTCTAGTGCAGTTTACTCCTGATGACAATGAAAACATTGTCGAAAATGTTGATTCATCTGCAGTAAAACATTTAAACTTTTAATTAGTTTTAAATTAGTTTTTTTTATTATCAGATATTATTACTAGTTTTGCACTTTTTCAGCATATCTCTGCATTTAGTTTGGCTTTTAAGAAAAGAAAATCCAGTTTTATTATTTCGATTACACTTGCAAGTAAAAAAGTGGACAAAGTTTGCAGTGTGGCACATGCAATGTGCATAAATTATGTTATTAATTAAATTATTAATTTGTAATTATGATAATTTAATGAAACAAATGGGTTAAAGAAAATAAATCTTAGTAAAAACCTATGTAGAAAGTGTTTTAAACATGAAATAAATAAAGTTACATTTAAAGAAACTTCTTTGAACTTTCACAGACAGATTTAGTTATATAAGACATTAATTCTTCAACAGAAAAAAAATCCAAATTGCAACTTGTTTAAATATTTGAAATCCTTAAAAATGTACCCTTGTCTTATTTCCCAGCCTAATCAAGTCCCGGGGAACTGTGATCCCACTATGGCCCCGTGACCACAGCAACTTTAAAAGGCAGTCAACCCTAAAATGTGCAACAAAATGAGCAGCCTGATAACATCTAATAAAAGCAGGTCTAATGTTGTGTAATAAATCAACAGTGCTTCTTCATCCAGCAGCAATTAGGCTACTTCTCCAAAAGCTGAGATGTTAAAGATTTATGAGCTCTGTAGACTAATCTTTATCAGTGATGTAGTAGTGGGCTAAAAAAAAGTTGGATAAACACAATTAATCTTCATGGCAATTGAGTGACTAATAACAATATACAGAAGTTAAGCCTGGATTATAAAGGGACTTTAATTAATGTGTGCTAAAATACTGAATATGAAGATTTATGTCTGCATAAAAAGTTAAATGATGTTTTTTCCTTCATACATAATTAATTATACAACTATTCACCTGTACCACTCCAGCCCGTTGTCATAGTTGCGGTCGAAGAAGTGCGGCTCCGCTCCCACGGCTCTGATGTCCGGATGAACCCGGAGAAACTCCAGCAGAGCCCGGGTCCCTCCTTTCTTCACCCCGATGATGAGAGCCTGGGGCAGCTTCTTGCTCCCCTCCCCGAGCGGGCTGAGTTGACCTGCAAACCTCGGCGACACTCTCCTGGAGGCAACTAAATCCGGAGGAGGCAAGATGAGAGACTCCTCGGGCACCTCCACAACCTGCCTCGCGCGTTCATCCGCGAGGACCCGTGAGGAGCGTCTCGCGGCCCCGTAGCCTGTCAGCTCCGACCCGGCGGTCCATTCGTACGCCAGTCTTTTAGTCCTCTGTGAACTCAAGTCCTCGAAAAGCCCCGCTGCCCGACCGAAGGACGCTTTGACCGGCGAGGGCGAGGTGGTGCTGCAGCGGTCGGTGAGGCAGTGCAGGAGGAAGAGAGAGGTGAGGAGGGAGCACAGCATGACCGCCGCTTTCCTGAGGATGCCTCGGGACGGGGGGTCCAGTTTACTGATGCGGCTAAAAGCCATACCGGTCCCTTGGTGGTCGGTACAGGAGCCACAGCCATGTTAGGCACACATTATTGAGTCTTCTTGCCATTAAGAAACTGAGGAGTCTTCATCCACAGTGTGCTGTGGACAACACCTGTCTCCTCCAGAAAAAAAAAGTGCCAAAGGATACCTGCACACAGGTGAGGAAGCCCAAACTGACCGTCAAACTCAGGTGTTTCCTGACTGTCTGCCCTCAGGTGATGAAGTCTCCTCTATCCTTGCTCTGTGTAGGATGTCACCGTCAGCCCTGATGTACCAGCCGCACGTGTATAGAGTTGTAAACTTGTCTCGCACGTCAGGTTGCTTGACAGGCACCTCCCTGACCAATGAGATGAGGAGAGGAGCAGACAGGAGCCAATGATATTTCAGGTGGGAGGGGACACTGACGCACAGGACATCTCAGCCAAATTGGAGCTAATTTTCATGTCTAGGTATTTGTACTTGTATTTCCAAAGTCCTACTTCTACTCTAGTAAATGTCATAAAGAAATATACTATCTTCTAAATACTGTTGCCCTTAAATTAAATTAATATTAAAAAACTAACTAACTAACTAACTAAAACATATGAAAGAGCTCATTAAAGTGCATTACTGAAGCTTAAACTGGTGGTCCCCAACATTTTTGTTAGTGACCAGTGTGTCTACTTATGTTTGACTTTTCATTTGTCTATGAGTTGTTAGAAAAAGTCTAAAATAAGAAAATAATTTTGTGCGGCAGCAGTTTATTTTTTCTTCTTTCCTCTCTAATCATCTCAGGACCCCTCAGATTTATTTTACGTGACCCTTTGATCCGGCCTGAGCCATCCGTTCAGAACCACAAAATGAAACTACCTAACTGTAATCGTACTCCAAATTAGCTCCACTTCGACCAGCTACAACAGGGAAATGCTACATGTACATCGATAGAAATAATGGTTAGTTGCAGCTCTACTAACAGACAGGAAAATGTGGAATGAGTACTATTACTTTTGATACTTTAAGTACATTTAGCAGATAATACTGCTGCACTTTTTGTAGGAGTGTTTTTACACCGTGGGGATGTTACTTTTATTTAACGATCTGAGTTCTTACACCACCGCAAAATAAATCTGTGAAGTGGAAAAATGCTGCAATGACACACTGGAATACAAGCTACAATGGTGTGCAAAGAGACGTGACAAAAACACATTTGCAAACTTACAAAATAGAAGCAAATACACGTTTATTTTATTTATTTAAACCAATTTAAATGTAGATCTGTGCACAAGAATGAACATTTACAGTATAAGAATAGACAAATGTGCTGAAATTCACAACAACACTTTCCTGGATGCTTAAACTTCTTACGTACTAAAACCAAACTATACTAAAAACCAAACACACACACCACCACCAACGTGTATGAGCAAACAGACAGAAGCTGCTGTCATGCTTGCTGGGGTAATTAATGTTTGTTTAGTGCAATCGGCCCCAGTTTTTCCACTGTAACAGCATGTTCTGAGATGCCGTAATGATGCCATTTCTCCGTCACTGACAGCGGCCACATGCAGCTGAAGTCAGGCCACCAAAGAAGATGTCCTCCGCCATGAACTCCTTTTTTTATGACACACAGAAGAACAAAAAAAGTGAAATAATGATAACGGGGCGCATTATTTCTTTACAAGTGAACAAGAACAGAACCAAATGTTTCACATCTGCTCCTGCCTTTTGCGTATTAGCATGAGAATGTGCAGGCAGTGCTTCAATGCTGCACAGCTCACTGCTCGAGAAAGAGGATGGAGACCTCAACACTGGGCTGCATTGCCAGTGCCAGATGTCCCCCCATGTTGTCGAAACAATACAAGGGGGTGTCCCGCATTTAACAAATCACACCCCATGTCTTTTCTCTGTCTCTCTGACACTGGAGAGATGCTCAGCCCCCCTCAAACCAACTGTGATGACACCCAGCATTCCCTCACAGAGGTCAAATGGCTTCACACTCCGTATTATGCTGATGCTTAAAAAAAGCAACTTTCTCTTTCTTTTTATGGCAAATTAAATGCTAAAAGTTTCTAGAACTGACGTTAGCGCACTTTATTTATTAATTCATGCATTTACTGAGTTATGAAGGGACAAACCAACAGGATAGCAACGACATAGGGGTTCCCAACCTGTTGGTCTGGGCCCCCTAAACGGGTCACAAGATAAATCCGAGGGGTCAGACATGATTAATGTTAAAGGAGGGACACACAAAATGTTTTTCTGACCAGTGCTGGAAGAAGTTTTCATCTCGTAAAAATATAAATACGGCAATATGAAACTACTCCTTTACAAGGGTTAGAGTTAGGGTTAGTAAAAGTCCTGCATTAAAGTGTCACTTAAGTAAAAGTGTGTAAGTATTATTAGCAAGATGGACCAATAGTTTAAAATGTAAAAGTACTTATTTATAATGCAGAAAATGTCTCATGTGTCACACTATTATTTATTATATTATTATTGTTGGTGCATTAATGTGTACGCAGCATTTTAATGTTGTAATCGGTCGAGGTTCGGTTACTTTTAACTACTTTATATACTGTTAGGTTGTTTAATCTTTAAGCACTGTGTCATATTTCATTAAATGATCATGTTTTGAACAGAAAATGTTCAATATGCAGTGTAACTATAGCTGTACGTTAAAGGTAGTGAAGTAAAAAGTTAATTTCTCTCTGAAATAAAGAGCGTAAAATGGATATGCTTGAGTGAGTATTGGAGTAAATGTATTTACTTGATTGTAGCCCTTGAGGCCCCTTAAAAAATGATTTAAATGAAACACTCTGAGGGAGAAATCACTGCTCATGACTCATAGACATATTACATTTGTGACGAGGGGCCGCTGATCAAGACCATTGATTAGTCTAATAGCGCTGTTGTCATCAGTGGCGTCTGAGTAAGTACTCTAAATCTGGGGCGCGCCTTGTGCAATGTACCCATTTTCAGTCGGGCTTAATGTTTGTGCAGCGACACATACTTCCTTTAAAAAAAAAAAAAAACAGCATTTAGTGTGTAATTACACACCCAGACATTGGTGCTTTTAGAAAAATGTGCAAGCAGTCTAGAAGGCATGTAAAAACGTAATTCGGCTTTCATCTTCACCGTTTATCCAAATTGCAGCACTATGGTTACACTGACGCAGCCGTTTTGGAATCTTGGATGCAGAGTTGGGGTTTTAAGTTTAAAGTGCACAAACACAAACTGTTTATTATCCTTTGAATATAATCATGCATTTACTTTGCATATTGAATAAATTCTCAGGACATGCCATGGGAAAGCAAACGTGTGCCAAGAAGGCAAAAAAAACAAATAAGGACCGGCCGAATTGAATCTGAACCCGATTGTTGTTTCGTAGAAATGTATAAACCATACGTAGACTTGTGCATTAGCTCTCTCAAATGCACCATCAACAGTGAGAATATAGTCATGCAGAAACTGTTTCCACTGCTGAGCTGGCCAAGTAGTTAGACTGTGTCTCAGCCATGCACATAATCTCTAGACAGGTTTATGAACTGAGGTTTGGGAGCTGTCTGTTTGGAGGAGACATCTTTACTGCCAATATTATGGCTTTACGTTTCTCGACCTGAAATCCGTGGCGATAAAAATTCTGCCTACTTTTTTTTTTTTTTTCTTTTCTGTACAATGTTCATCTTCAGTTTTGGACAGCCAGAATGTTTTAATGGCATAAAAATTTAATAAGTTGCTAAAAATTTATGCTGGATATTGAAATATTGTCCTAAAAAGGTACAATGCTCCATGTGGCAAACATGCTTAGAAACAGATGTAGCTTTTAGAAAAAAAAAAAGATTTACACATGGAAATTGTATGGATAAAATTTACGACATGTTCCATGCCTGAACTAAGATCAGCGCCACAAATTTCCACACAAAGCCGAGCAGCTACTTGGCTCCGGGAGTTCATCTCCTAAAACCATCTCGTTCTGAGTGAAATTGAAATGGCGTTGCCCACTTAAAAGCTAAATTAGGTAAGAACTTAAGAAAATGAAAAATATACAGTGTAATATCTGCCACCCAGATGGTTAGAATGCAAATCAAACCTATTCAGTATTCATTAAGAGACACTTAAAATACATTCATGCAACAAAAAGATGAAAAACGAATAACTTGTTTGTAAAAATTACAGAACACATGCAAATTTTGAACCGCGTACTTACACACATGTATATGGTCTGTGAGCGATGACTCAGTGTTTTACTGAAACAGGGTGTTCTTTTCTTTTTTCACTGCGAGAGGAAATGTACTCGTTCTATATACACAGCTGTTGGCCATTCATCGAGGTCGGGTTCTTCTGCTTCATTGGCAGGCCGTGCGCTCGACAGGAAGGGTTTCTATTGGGCACAGAAACCCAAATAAATTGTGCTCTTAATCAGATTAATGCTCATCTGAAGTGGGCTGTTTCTCTAAATAGTCTCAGAATGTCAACATACAACCCATTTGAATTAAGCACACAAGCAATTACGCCCCATTCATCAGCGCTTTATCTTTTTTTGCTTGCTCGTGTCTTCCACAAGCAGAGGTGGAGGAGATGGCACGTGATTAGGCGTTTTCTTTTTAAATGGGAGCATGTTATGATTGCAATAATTTCAAGGGAAAGCCATTTCCTTGAAACTTTAGATTGTCCTATAAAATCTGATACCATTGGTTATGCTTTAAAACAAAAGCATAATTAATTTATGCATAGAGAAGGTGAATGCATTTATAATCAAACCTTTCTGTACTTGTGTATGCACTTGTAACTGAAATTAGTCTCTCAGCAGCATGTGTGTGGTGTATTACATTTTGTGTCACATTCCTTCCTCCAAGAGGCAGCAGGATGCAGCTGATTACAGGAGAGGCAGGCGGGGTGGGGAGGGATGGAGGGGAAGAGGGATGGAGGGAGGGAGGCGCTGCTCGAGTTGGAAGGTTGTGTGGCTGCATGTCCATCTCTACAGGCCAGTGATCAGGTTTAAAGGCAAGCTGGTGCAGGTACAAAGGGGTTAATGGCACATATGGCTGACTGTGCTACATCGCAATTGTGAGAACAATTGTCCAAATTAATCTCCAAATGCACTCTGCACTAGGAAAATAATGTCATGGTGACATTGTGTCAAGCGAAATTATATAAAACAAGGTGGGCAGCTAAAAATCGGGATTGTTTTCATTCAAACGGTCATCAGATTTTTTTCCAACTGAGCCCTGCCCACTTTAAACAAGACAAAAACACAAATACAGATATTTATCATGTTAAAATAACCAAAAGTGTTCTTACTTGGGGAGAAAATGTGTGTTTTCGGGGGCTTTTAACACTTTTTATTTACCATTTCCACACTGAAGGCATCAATAAATGCCGTTCTCTTCTTTTGTCTGAGCTGTTAGTATTGCCCTCTATAACCAGGCTGCAGGAAGAGATGATAGCATCATTACACAAAGAGTCACAAAGTCCAACAAATGTGCGCCACGTTGACCTTTTGACCCTGCTCCGTGCCTGGGACAGGGCCAAAACGTGGAGATGGTGTTTGGTGATATGGGATTGATATTGGTGTCCAAATGACCAGAGCAGATGAAGCGTCACATGTGAGCCAATTAGAGCCCTGTTGGACGGCGGCGTGATCTGTTCATTAAAAAGCAATATGTGGAAGTCTGATCTGCCATTTCCTGCAGATAAGTATCTGCTCATACATCCAAAGACGACAGCCAGGCTGTGGGCTGTATTAGCCACTACAGGGCAGGGTAATCGCAAGGCATAGATCCTCCGACTGTGAGTTCGAATTAGGCGTGTTGCTAACTGAGCTTGAAATTGTGTGGGATTGAGGGTTAGGGCCTGCAATCTGGCCAGGATATCTTCATGCTGTTTGCTGTCGTAATGCAATGATGGAGCCCAAGCAGAATCGATTAAAGCAATCATTTGTTGAATCAGGTGTTTTTCTGCCTGGCTGCAATAACAGTATGACGTTTCTGCGGTGCTTGTGTTCCACCGAATAACCTCTGCCTGATGTAGTACAGTACACGCTGAGCGGCAACAGTCTTTATTTTGGCAAAATGACCATGTTTCATGTCAAATAACTGACAAAATCCAGTATCACAGACCATATGGAAATTATATTAGCTATAGCACTGAATATGTGATGTTGTGGTTTTAAGGCATGTTGCACAACCACAACTGGGACTTAAATCACTTCTTTGATGATATCATAGCAATCAGAGACATTTAAAGCGACTTTTCGGGGGTGTGATGTTGCAGAGTTAGCGCACCTCGCACACCAGCGACCACCGTGTCGTCCCTCTTACCTGTTTTCTTTGGAAGCGATATCAATCCCGGGCGTGACACCTCAAACCCTCTGTCCGTAAAATGAGCTCTGTGTGGTCTTCAGCCCACATTGAGGTGCGAGTCAGCGAGAGAGTCGGTGAACGTCGTCCAAGACAAACAAGACCCTCAGTTTGTGTGATTATTGTGCATAGTTAGAATAATTCTCAGTGAAAGCAAAGCCGAGGACGAAGGGGGGGGGGTAGCTGGTGTCAGAGTCAGGAAACCTGACGGCGTGCAGCATGATGTATGGAGAGACTCTGTTTTTGGAGATCGTAGCCCACCCCCCCCCTTCCCATTAATGAACTCCCTAAAGGGTATATGAGCAGAGATGCAGCGATAGAGAAGACTGTGGTGTTGGATATGGCGGATATTGCCTTACCTCTGGAGAGGGCTCCATTGCTAATGACAAATGGATGGTTGAGGTGACTGGAAAGAGATTGATCTCCTTACATTTTACCCCACAGGCATTCCATCTTTTCCCGGGCCATCTACGAGGTGTGCCGTGATATTAACTCAGACCTTTTTATGGCTGTCAGATTTAAGACATTTTTTTTTTTTTTTCTTCTCAGGTGCAACCAGGCTGGAAACCACACACTCTGAAAACACGTGAGATTGGTTCTCCTCGTCAAAAAGGTCATGAGAACTGGGATGACTGGCAGCGAGAGCGTGTCTGTGAGTATGTTTGGGGAGATGTTTATAGGGATCACGTTACATGTGATGTCGCCACCAGATATCCTGAAGGGGTACGTGGATGACTAATACACTGAGCAATTTGTTAGCGGTGCAAGCAACAGGCAACAAATTCCCTCGGTCTAAAAAATCTATTTAGGTTTTATCACAATGATTAAAACAGTAACTCAAATGCAACTACTTGATCATGTCACTTGGATCTGATTACAGAAGTTTAGGCAGGTAAGTAGTCTAAATATTTCATGTAATCACAAACTCCTGTTTTAAATTTCATCGCTGAACAGGGCTGATGAGTCGGAAATAATGTTCCGAGGCGATTTTTCTTTGTCAATTGGACAATAAACTTGCCATCTCTCACTGCCGATAAGGCTGCTTTTTTTTAATCTTTCATGCGTAGGTGAGGAGCTAACCTCTCGCCCCACCGTGGCAATATTTACATCAGAGAAGATCTCGCTTGGTCACATGGAAAATTTGTAATGAAGACTATTTGTTAATGTCAGCGCCTGGCACAGTCGTGCCTCTTGAAATAATCTGAGCCCTCGGCCATTTACGGACTTCTTTTTTTTTTTGTTTTTTTAAACTCGGAAGTCTAATTAAATTTCTGCCTGGGATGACTCCTTAATAACAGCTGGAGCGTGGATGATACCTTGTTAGCCGCGGCACATTATCAAAAGGCAGTGACAAGCTTTTGTTTGCATGTGGCTGCCGCTGTGTGTCATTTTCTAACATTTTTGCAGTTGCTGCTTCAAAATTGTTGTTTTGGCTTGAAAAAAATATAGCAATTGTTGTCGGAATTGCAGCTTAAAGTAGCTCTTAGCATATCAGGCCTTTAGTTATGTTGGATATGAAAACTCTATAATTGCTCCCTTTTGAGAAGACGTAATTTCACCGTGCATCAGGCCTACTGATTCACCTAAAAGCAGGTTAGAGGTAAAAGTTCGATACAGTAGTTTAAGTGTGGTGCCAATTAGCTACTTCAGACTTCAGTTGCATGTTAGAGCAGGAGACCCAGGAAGCCACTTGATGCAGCATTGTCATTTACATTCCTGCAGACTAAATTCACAAGAAATTACACATTTGCATACTTACGCATAGAACTACAGACCCTGAACAGTCTTCAAATAGAGCTGCTGAAGACAAGCGACAAAGATAGAGACAAAACACATAATTCAACCTAAAAAAGTCTTTGTTAAAGAGGTACTGCATACTCCAGGGATTTAGTACTACTATTATAAAGCTGGGGGATTAAAAATGAATTGTCAAAACTGAAACAAAGGCAAGATACCCTGAATTTTATTCCCAAGTATGGGTCAAGCCCCAAAAGACCTTTCAAACTGCCAAACTCAGGTAACAAGTTTTATTTTATGACTTTTCAGTCTCCATACTGAAGCTGAGATAACCCTAATGATGTCATTATTTTTTTCAGACTTGACAGAGCTCTTTCAGAGCCGCAGCAGACATTATACAACTGTTGTTGACTTCCCCATTAAAACCTGGAACACAGCGAAGAGATGCATCATCCATCACAGCAAACAAGTTTTGAAATCCAAGTACTTATCCCATTTAAAAGGAAGGGTCACTGGACAGTCGCTGTCGTATTTTATTCAACAACAAGGAAAGAAAAAGAGATAGCAGACAGTTTAAAACAGGTAAAAGATGACAGAATTCTGCGGAAATGTTTCCTCATTGATAAATATAGACTGTATATAGTATATTTATACAATACCAATCAAGAGTTTGGTTGCATCTTTGCACTCAGTGATTATTCTTTATTTTTGTTAGTTTCTGCTTTGCAGAAAAAAGCTGAAGACATCAAAACTATGAAACAACACTTGGATGCTTTGATGACAGCTTTGCACACTCTTGGCATTCTCTCACTCGGCTTCATGAGGTTGTCACCTGGAATGATTTTCCAACAGTCTTGAAGGAGTTTCCATATCTGCTGATCAGTTGTTGGCTGCTTTTCCTTCGCTGTGCGCTCCAACTGATCCCAAACCATTTTAATTGGGTTTAGTGGGGGATAGTTCATGTTATGCAGCACTCCATCACTCCTCTTCTTGGTGGAATAGACCTCACATAGCCTGGAGATATGTTTTTGGGTCTTTGTCAAGTTGAAAAGCAAATAATAGTCCCACTATGTGCAAATCAGAAGGGATGACATGTTGCTGCAGAATGCTGCTGGTTAAGTGTGCCTTGACTTTTGAATGAATTGCCGACAGTGTCACCAGCAGAGCACCTCCACACCATCATGACTCCTCTTCCAAGCTTCACGGTGGGAACCACACATGCAGATACCATCCAATCACCTTCTCTGTATCTCACCAGAACACGGTGGTTAGAACCACAACTTTGAGATTTGGATTCATCGGACCAAAGTATAGATTTCCACTGGTCTAATGTCCATTCCTTGTGTTTCTTGGCCAAAACAATTCTCTTCTTCGTCTTGGCCTCCCACTGTAGTGGTTTCTTTGCAGTAATTCGACCGTGAAGGCCCGATTCAAGCAGTCTTCTCCAAGCAGATGATGTTGATGTGTCTGTTACTTGAACTCTGTGAAAAAAAATTTGCGGGCTCTAATCTGAGGTGCTGTTAACTGGAACTTTCTGAGACTGGTGACTGTAATGAACTTATCCTCCGCAGCGGAGGTAACCCTTGGTCTCTCTTTCCCCGGGAGGTCCTCACGAGAGCCAGATTCATCATGGAGTTTGATGGTTTTTGCAATTGCACTTGAAGACACATAAAAAATGTAAGTAATAAGAGACTGTTGTTTCTCTTTACTTGTGTGGCCATAATATTGCGTGGCTATTCACTGTATGTCAATGATGCCTCTGAACAACACAACTGACGGTCTTAAACACATTAAGAAGGCAAGAAATTACACTAATTAACTTTTGACAAGGCATGCCTGTTAATTGAAAACTATTTCACGACCTCATGAAGCACAGGCAGACAGGCAGATAAACAGACAGGCAGACAGACTCCATAGATTTCTGCCATTAACGTTTGAAGATGCCGGTGGCCAACGTTCAAACTTCAAATGCACCGATCAGTCAAAGCAGTATATCCAGTCTGTATTTGAACCTCTTTTTTTCTTTTATGTTGGGCTAGCACAGCCTTCCACTGTGGCACTGTGTCTTAAATGTCTATCTTTACAACAAAGTCACTTAAAGTTAATCACTGCAGAGCAAGTAAAGTCATCAAAGCCGTAAACGTTGCTCAACTGTTAGAATTGTAACTACCCGAGGCCTTTGCTGATGTCAGGTGGACCCTTCACAGGGTGAAACTGCTAAAGCTATTAAGGGATGAGAGTCCCTATGCTGCAGAACATTAACCGAGATCCATCAGCACCAGCGAGGATGCAGACAAATAGTGTACACACAGACAGACACATATACACAGCGGCATATGCTGGGAAACTGACACACACAGACATATTTATACACAGTTATACACATGGAGACACCCACGCACACTGATCGCAGAGCCGAGACAGATGTGACCGCTCTCAATCGAAACAGAACCACATCTGGGCTAACAGTTAGGTATGTGGACGTTTCCCAGGAGCGTTCCCCTTTATACCCCGAACATATCGCTCTCTCCACCCACACAGGCTAAAGACACAGCAACAATGTTGTTGTCTGTGGATGTGCGTAGGTGCGTAGGTGCTACGCTTGATCAATTTTCTTCCAATTTTCAGCCTGGTCAAAGTGTTACATTCCACACACACACTCATGCACACACACCTTACCATAAAGTCTGACCGACAAAGAAGCGACCCCTTCTCACTCTGATGAGCTGCAGAAAGGAGGGGGGTGGAAATGAGAATAAAACATGGTGTCGTAACGCAACCTTTCGTATCACTTTTACCACGCGTAGGATGACAGAGAGCGATAAAATGAAAGTCCGGCCAAGGTTGCGTCAACTCCCCTTCATAACGACAAAGGGGAATGCTTTGAAATGCTTATTAACGGGATGATTTGGACACTTAGCACTTAGAAACAAGGAAAAAAAAATCCAGGATTTTTTTTTTTTTTAGGTATTCCTCTTTTTCCGATTAGCTTTAGCTGGCAGTGAGGGATGAAGGTAACACAAGCCCCCTGATCTTTTTTAATTGATACCCTGGAACAGTGATGAGTGAAAGTCTATTTTACACAGAGACTGAAAAAGCTATCATTTAATGGGGAAAGAAATACAGGGTGGCTGAGCTTCCTGCTTCTGCAACTGCACTGAACATCGCCTCTACTCCCCCCCACCACCACACCACAATGTCAGCACAACCTCATTTCGATCTACAGATAGGGGAGATAGGGCCAACACTTCGGCCGCCACAATTTGACACAACTAATTTAGAACTGGTCTTTTATGGAAGCCTGGAATACATTACCTTGCCAGAACATAATAATAATGGAGAAGCATCAATCAAACAGGCCCTGTGCATACATTGTGTAATAAAGCTTATCTCTGGGTGACACAGTCTGTCTGAGTCAGCCTGCCAGCCAGAACGAAACTATATGCAAGCTCTGCCATCAGGCACTGGTTAACACTGCATAAATATGCAGTTTAAGAGTCAATGACATTTTAATAAGGTAAAGCTGACAGCTTAGGGCTTGCACACAAACACCCAGTTGTTTCCAGAGTCCCTGAATCAAAAAATAGACAAACTAGGAGTCCATGTCTACACAGAGTCACGCTGTGAGAAAGAATGTTGTTTCTCTGAATATGTATACCCCCCTCAGCTGTCATCACACACACACACCCCGCCAAATTGTCAGACATTGGTGTGTGTGTGTGTGTCCCTCTCTCTCTCCCACCGTCAAATGTTTCTATAATTTTTTCCAGGCGTTAACTGGATTCAGCTGCCTGTGAACTGGTGAACTGCTTTGGCTCTCATCTCCACTTTCCATATTATTTAGAAGGGGCCTTTTTGTTGATGTATGGTGCCGAGCTTGTTTTGCTGACTGTTCTCACCGGCACCTCTCAAAGTCCTCATTGTGTTCGGACGGAGGCGATGTGATGTCATGCCTCCCAAACACCTGGGAAATCCTGGAGTTTATGTCAGAGTCTGTTTGGATGAGGCTTTTCACAGGCGTCGTGCATGCCCGGCGCATTTGGGACAGCTTAGTCTTTGCAAGCTGTGATTGATGGTGGCAATGGGTGGGCACGCGGATTTTAGAGAGTAGTCTGAATTGTCATTAACAACAAAGGTGGCGCTAGTTTCTGCATTTACATAAACTGATTATATCACAGCAAAACTGACATAAAAATGTGTCATATTCGGAGTTGTTTGACTCTCCTGTGAAACAAATTACCAAACTATTTATGTATTTATCCCACAAAGACCCACACAGTGTGATCCGAAGTCCAAGGATTTTGTTATTTCACGCCTAGGCCTCCACTCCACCTTGTCATTCAAAAGTAAATGTCTGCTGTCATTGCGTCACAGTTGCAGACAGCCACCCGTTTCATGACAGGGGTCAACAGACAGGACTATGACGGCTCCAGATGGGCTGGAAAAACATCAGCCTAACAAACACGCGCGCACATTTTTCCGTTCTTTAAGCAACGGCGATTAGGTCTCTTCACTCCCTTTGGCGTTTCGCATCAACTGAGATCTCGCCGCAGTTGGCGGCGTCTCTCTTTTAGTCCCCTCGTCTTTGGAAAGAATGCCCTCCAACGCCAGTAATCCAAAAACTGCAACACGCATGCTTTATTCTTTATTTGGATCCCTATTAGATCCTGTTGAAGACACCAATAACATTTTTGGTAGCCTCTGTTTACCCGCCGGCACCTAATGCATCACATTTGGTGTAGCCGATCACCCCTTGACTCCCGGCCTGAGGAGGAATGTGGAGATGGATACAGGCACAATGAGGGCTAATGGGGATGATCCTCTCAATGAGGACTGTCGCTCATTGTCACTGTGGTTTGGGCATTAGACAGATCAGTGTGAGGACATGGCTCATTGGACTCCAAACGTTTGTAGTCCAGCTTCCTCCCTTTGTAATGACTGAACTCTGAGTGTGCTCAGAGTAATGTCAACATAATAGATCTCAGATGGCTCTTGATGCAAGTAGTGACAATAAAAATGCTAAATCCGAAGCAAATAAGGCAGTAAAAGCACAGAATAACAACGGCAGTGTGCCTGTCCAGTGTGTTTTTACTCCACTTTAGAGGCTACAAATCAAAAAGAAAACAGTGAGACAGTCATAACCTAAACATTGTTATGAAGAGTTTGAACTCGTCTAGACAAATCACCGGTTAGTCAGCAGTCATTCTTCTGTTTATGCATGTGCTTTCTGTCCTCCACATTTTAAACGCAGGGTTGCTGATATCTCATTAGGTGACAGCCAGTCCGGTGATAAGCTGCAGCCAGACAGGATGAATCCCTGTCTCGTCTGCAGGCCTTTAGACAACCACACCCAGTCCGAGCCCTGACACACACACACACACAATCACGCACGAGCCGACCTGAACCTTTTGCACATGAGCGTACATTACACATTCAGGGACACACACACACACACACACACACACACACACAACATCCTCAGCTGTCACAGTCTTCACAGCTGATTTACTGTCTTGCCTTTGAAAATGTGAGCCGCCATATACTTACAGAGCAGGGCAGAGGAAGGGTAAGGCTTTTTTTTTTTTTTTTTTTTTTTAAAGATGGTCGTGTATCACATCTGATTGTAAAAATAACTTGTAACCATGCTGGTGATGTACTACAACGTCTAATTACGTCTTGCTATTTCCTCCTGTGAGGTTGTACCGTTTGTACCGTTTACCACGCTGATGTCGAAGACAAAGTAGCACATATTATTTTGACATCTGAAGCCATTCTGACTACATTTTGCATTTTGAAATTGTCCCACTTAGGAGAAGCTTTTAGCTTTGATTACAACTTGTTTTGACAACTCGCTCAAGTAGCAACAGAGGCAGTAAAACACAATATTCAGCAACGCGAAGAGGAGTTGTGGAATTGCTTTGTGAAAGGCTTCCTTGTTCAAGCTTGAGCTGTCCAAGTATTTTTTTGTTACATAGTCACGGTATCTCAACAACTATTGGATGAATTACTAGAATATTTGCGACAGAGAGGACAGATTTAATAACCTTTGTGATCCCCTGGCTCTTAAATCTGGAGTAGTTAATGTACTGTATATTATTTTTGTTGAAATTCTCTTTACATTCCAACAGAAATCAATAAATCAAATTCTGTGGAAATAAAGAGAAAAAGATCCAGTATCTGTGGCTGCTGCAGGCCTGAAATGCCCAAATGTCTGGCCTACCTGTGTGCACTCACAGCACATGAAGGGTGGGATTATTTCCATTGGATACTTCCAAAATCTAGCCGTCTCTTGCTAGTTTCCCCAATGCCACCTACCCTAGCTTGTACAAACAAGTGCAGTTGCCCCAGATTTAACCCTTCCCTATGAAAGATGACCTTTAATCTAGCTTTAATCAAGCATCAAGCGCCACCATCAGGTCATAATTTTATTTTGTTTGTAACCAAACACCTGTTTACTGTAACACCTTGTTTAACCGGTGATACGAAAGACTTAACGCAGCACCCAGGCATCATTGTTCACCAACAATCTACGTCTCTGCCAATGTTTTAGATTAGCTGGGAGTTGGTGGAAGCGCTCGCCAAGGTGGAGCTTCACAACCTACCAACCAGAAACCTAAGGGTGATGTCACATAGACATGACATCCATATTTATACTGTGTGAAACCTAGATTTCCCATGCCCTGGATAATGCAATGAGATGAAAGTGTACTTTTTTCACTGTTGCCTAAAAATAAATATATTAAAATGGGTGTGTTTGTCTGTAAAACATCAACATCACAAAACAGTAATTTTAAGGATAATTCCACTTAATTATGACTCTGGTGAAATTAGTGAAATTACTAGTGTTTAAAACACAAACTAAAGATGATCTAAAAGGGCCTGAAGTGCTGCTAACAATCCGTGATTGCAGACAAAATCTGTGGGTGTGCACAGCTACAGTGTGCTCGGTCTGGCCAAGCTGAACAAAGTCAGCTGAAGGTTTGGGGAATACTTTTAAAGTTTGCCTTTGGTTTCTCCTCTGACTCCTTCTCAGCAAATGTTGCCATGTTCTCAGACCTCAGCAATTAGCTCCGTGAATAAAATGTTATTATTGCAAATAGAAATAATGGCAAAAACTATGAAAATATGACCCCGGGTTGTATTAAACTGCAATCAGGATTTAATTAACAAGCTCGACATTTCTCGTGCACCGTATGTTTGGTTTCAAAACTAATGTTATAAGTTCACACCAATCATTTTAACTATGTGCAGCACAAACTGCCAACACATAAATTGTTTAATAGTTACATATAATAGAATTAGAGGCCCTCTTTTATACCCTGTGGTAAAACAAACATGTTGGGGGGAGGATGGACAATCTTTGAAGGCAAAGGACGTGTTTTAGTGCACATTTGTGTGTTATGATTGAGATATGCTGTGTACACTATGGCTATATTTTCTTTTTAGCTGAAGTTTACATTGTGCCCTCGCCATATAACAGTTTATATTACACTTAAATCAATCTTTATTACTTGCATGAGTGTGCAGTGGTGCAGACAGATGGAACATCTCCAAATGCTGCAATATGGCAACTTCTAGGGATGTCAGTTCTCCCTAAACAAACCTGAAGGCTTTCCACTGGGGCTGCCTTGTGTCATGCACAGCTCTAACTCATCAATGTCAACCCGAAATGCCTCTCGTCTCCTCTCCTCTCCTCTCCTCTCCTCTCGAGAACCTAATTACAAGTCACGTACGAGGACATAACTTTGATCCAGACACATATCCCGTGCCAAACCAGTGTATTGAGCCAGCTAATCCCTGACACGCTAAATGAGTACCTGCTTTGCTAACCTTTGATCTGTTGGGGTTAGGACGCGCACTGGTCCAATTACATTCAAGCTTTTATGAGAGGGCAACAACGTGCTCTTTCAAAACCACCGGGATTTAAGCTTTTTTTTTTTTTTTTATTATTACAAAGCCAGGCTTGTTTCTCAGACAGAACCCTAAAGTATTAAGGATTAGGCGTGAGGGAAGAAAATTGAGTTGGCCAGTTTTTATTAATGTACAGCCACATTTTGGCTTGTTACATGCTTTAATTCTAACCCCTGGCCCTTGAGGACCCTAAAAAACCCACCACAGCCACTGCTAGGATTTCAGCCACGCCGTTTGAGGTTAATGATTTCTTGGCAAAAGTTTTGACTGTGAAATTAAGTTGTTAGATACAGCCTTGCATGGTGGAATTATGCATTTTGTTGACGAATAACCCAAATTATGCTTTGGTCAGCTCGGAAATCATTTTGAGGTTTCGCATTTCTGGCGATGTGAGCCGGCCTAGCATTTCAAAATATGTCATTAGCAAAAGCATACACATATTAGATGCTTAATCTATATTCTATTATATGCTTGTGCTGCTTCGACACAGTCTGTGCCGCACACATCTCCATTTCTTTGTGTTTTTCTGCAGAAGCAAGCAGCAACAGTTTCAGACCTCTGGTTAGGAGCCTCATGGGAACACTGAGCTGTAATCTACAGAAAACTGATGAAACCTCCATTCCCTGACAGCCTCAGTGTTTAGGCATATGTTGTGTGTGTGTGTGTGTGTGTGTAGTAAGTGTATGGATAACTGCTCACTGGGGTCTTATAGTCAGACTGGGAAGGACTGATTCTAATAAAAACCCTCTCCTTCCTCCTCTCTGTTCACCATTTCAAGCCACTCCTGCTTAACTGGTCACATTGGCAGAGATTATATAAAAAAAATTTTTTTAAAAAAAGAGGAAGAAGAAGCCGAGAAGATCCAAAGGACCAATTTCATTTCAAAACTCAATCCACCAGTGCATGGGATTTGCATAGCTAATTAGAGGCTGTCTTATCCCTTTTTTCTCTCCCTTCCTCTCCTCCTCCTCCTCTGAGCTCGGCTTTGTACTGACAGCAAAGGGAGGCTGAGCCCCACGCAAAGACCTCTGAACCGAGCTTATCTGGCTAAATGAAACACCATGTTACTAATGTAAACTATTTTGTAGCACATCGCCGAGTCGCTGTGTCAGCCCAGGCTGACTCTTAAGTGTGGAAACATTAGGACTTATGGCTGGCCTACTTTTACTCTTACAGCAAAGGGAGGTTGTTGTCCTTTATGGCTTTATTTAGCTTGTGTTCTCCTCGCGTGTTGTTTAGTGTAAAGATTAGTGGTATGCAGTCGATTGGCCTCCATCTAGCTACAAGATTAGGAGACATCAGGGACGGGCATTACACGGACTTTCACTTGTATTTAATACAGCAGAGAGTCTTTATTACCACTCAGAGATGTGTGCTCTCTCGCAAACCTATGGTGACCATTTTTCTTCGCTCTCTCTTGCTATTTCTTTGTCTCCGTCTCAATCATTCAGTCTGCCTCCTCCTCCTCCTCCTCCTCTTCCTTCTCCTCTCAGTGCATTGGAGAGTGGTATTAAAACACGAGGAGTCACTGGAGGCAGGTTAAATCAGCACACGCCGATGAAACGCATTGTTCTCTGCCAACCCGCTGAGGAAGGGGAGGGCGAGACGCGACGGAGAAACGGATGAGACGGACACGGGAAAGTGATGGGGAAGGGTGCGACCGCGCGTAATACCGAGAAGTTAAATGGGTATCGCTCCATATATGGCGTCTTTTTCTACGCAAAGCTTTACACCTAATTACCCCTAAGTGCTCTTTGGAACGGATGTGAGGCTGGGGTCTCATAATCATAATAGAAATAATAACAGTGTGCTGCATATGTAAATGATCAGAGGAAAGAATGATATTCTGGACTGAGTGGAAATGGATAATGAGGGTTCAGGAGTTCAGCAGGAGCATTAGAAAATAAAAATGTCTGTGCGCTTATACTGCAACTACCATTCCACGTGAGCAATGGCTTTGCTATTGATTTTCAATACTGTATTCTTGTCTAATGGCATTTTAATGATTCCAGGATTAGATGAAGATAAATATTTACCTTAACCTATTTCTCCATGTTAACAGAAATCAGACATTAATCCCCCAAGAAACACGGGGCCCCTGTGAGCGTCTCCATCACTGTAATCACCCGTAATAGCTGCTTTAAGGTACTTCGCTTCAAGTCTTTCAGGGCAGGTTTGTTGTCTCCACGTCCACCCCCTCTTCTCTCTCTCTCTCTCTCTCCTATTCATTTGCAGTGTCAACCTTTCTCGCCCCTTCTCTCTCCGAATCTCTCGTGTCGCTGAGAGACTTTACACTGTGTGTTTTCTTAATCATGTGCAAATTAGCCCCTCGTCGCCGATAAAATCCTCAAATCCCCTCAGCTTCCATCGCCCCCTCCGATCCCATCCAGCGCCCAGCGACGCGGGGCTCGAGCGGAAAACTCTGCCTCACCATCATCATTTATTTTCACTACGCAAGAAGAAAATATGCACTGTTTGTGTTTGTGGATGTGTTAAAAGGCCCACAACGTTTTGGTTGTAAACCCTCTTCTCTAAGGCTGTTAATTCCAAGTTCAACATCGGCTCTCGTAGAGTCTGTTTTGCTACATGTGTATAGTATCCTGCAGCTGAGTTTGTACAGTGGCTGCACGGCCTTCCCACCCTCCTCTCTCTCTGTCTCACACATCAGAACCGCTCGCTTGTTTCGTGGCGAGGCAGATCAGTTGAAATAAATCACAGGCGGTTTTAATCAGAGTGAAGCGACGCAGGCCAGGGCTATAAATGATGGGCCAAACTTAGTTCAACTTCCACAACCCTCCTCTCCCTTCTTCTCCTCCATCTGTCTCCATTCTTTCGCCTGCTCACTCTCTTTTAACAAGCCCTTTATCTTCCCTCTCCTCCTGCTTTCCCACCATCGCTTTGCCTCCTCCTCCTCTCACTATCTTACTTTCTCTCACTCACTATCTCTCTCCGTGTCCTTGACTGCCGGGCTCCTCCTGTAAACAAGCCGGAGGGGGGGAATCACATTTTGGCATTCCTGAAACAACTCTGGATTTGATTTTACAACTCAATTAAAGTTGAGTAGTAAATCAGCAGGGCCAAGGAACCCATTTTTATTCTTTTTTTTTCTCTCTCAGTGGGCACCTCTGTTTGAATTTAGGACTCTCTTGAGCCACAAACAAATATGTGAACAGGTCCACTTTAATAGAAATAACACACAGAGAACAGGAGACATCTGATGAGTGTGTTTACGGGGGCGGAGATCCAGATGTGTGTGTCCTATCTAAGTGAGGAATGCCAACACGCACAAACTCGGTCATACAATCATTCATTTGCACTGTAGCTACTGTCTCTCTTCCTTTATTTACACCTCTCTCTCTCACACACACACATACATGCACAAGAACTGGCAGACCTGACTAGATATATGGTAAACCTGTCACTAAAACGTAGGCATTTGATTCATCAGAAAAAAATCAATAGTGGAATATTCTCCACTCTACCAGTGTCCCATTAATCTGCCTGTAGATTAAAATGTCACACAGAGTAGCGGGACGGGAGCTGCGGCGGCGGCGGAGCTGTTTTTCATGCAGCTCTATGGCTCAGACAGTAATTGCGTACGCTAATCAATCAAAGGGGATGCGCGTGATTGTCATTCTTCATTACAAAGACAACAGGTTACGACAGCCCGTCGGCTTTCCTGGAGAAATGTGTGTTAATGACCTATCAATAACTGGCCGGCGATGTGCAGATTTGAATGAAAAAAAACGAATCCACGGATCACAACTGGAGGATTATTTACCTTTCAAGAAACCAGATACAGTTAAAGTAGCTAGAAATCAGACTTTCGACTGATTAACTCGTCGTCTGACTCATTGTCAAACATCTTCTGGCCAAGTGAGATACTTGCTGAACACATTTGTAAACTGTTTGCACTGAGGCCTTGATTGGAAAGCTCTGCAGACAGGCGGGAACCATCAGGGGGATTCTAAGTGTGGTTTTAGATGAGCTGAATAAACGAACGCGATTCTGCTCATTACATCGGTAGCTCTCTTACACACGCACAAAATCAGAGCCATATTAATATACTCGCACTGAAAACACCCATAATGCAAACAGTATTTTTTGGCGCATGAGCTCGACGCTGCTAAGTGATAAATGTTGCAAGCACCTTACAAAGACTGGATGACAAAGTTAATTTGGCCCCAGCAGACACGTCAGACCGATGAAGTTCCATATTACTGCCACTGGCTCACAAAGGAACCATTATGCTGAGTTGAGCCGTCGTTCATCCACAGAGCTGCTTTAACATGAAGGCTCCCAGCTCCTTTTATTAACTCTGTGGAACTCCCGCAGTAAAGTTGGAGACGTAACAGAGGAAGGTATGAGGCTAATCAGACTCAACTCCTTTTGCCAAACAACTGCCACGGCGCTTTGACAAATAAAGGACGCAGCCTTGAAAAAGCTGTATCTATGTTAGCGCTTTGTTTGGGCTGAACGGCGGAGGGGGAAAATTAGAAATGGCAATTAGCGAAGTAGAATGAGAACATATGGTCTGCCTTGCATCACGGTTTTGGTACTCCACATACTAAACTAAATAATGTATCTCACTACGTAGAGTAGGTGTTGCGTGTTAGGAAAGGAATCCCCTGCCAAGGTCAGTTTTACATGCTAATTATGTCATGCTTCTCAGCTACCTACCTCCGGCCACGCATTGGATAAGACGCAGAGGGAGTGGAGTGGATAATACAACCGGGGTCAAAAGGCAACAGGCGCTGGAGACTCTCATGATTACACAGGTATCTCAACAATGCGCTGCTTTGTTTCCAGTGAGGGAGACCGATACGATACAAGTCAAAATAAGGTCGCATGAATTAAATGATGGATGTCCATCAAAGGCGACTGATTCCAAAAACTATATTGTGCACGGCTGAAGACTCGATGATAACTCAAGTCAAAGGATATTTTGTATGCTTTGCAAATCCAGGGCTGTCAAACACCCGCAAGACACTCAATCTATCACGTGTTTGATGTGTTTTTTCAGCTGCGGCCTTCAGAATATTTCCACAAAGTAAACTTTTAGTTGGAGAGGAATCCCACCTGTGAGAGCGAGAGCGAGAGTGTGACCATTAACAATGAAGGCTTGACTTTTTAGAGTTTTACACCGTGTGATTTACTCCGCTGCAGCTGTGCGGAGACGTGAGCGCCGACAATGATCTTTTTGCAGGCGATGACCAGAAAGCCCCATATTTTGCACTCAAGATTTCTAAAGGTTGCATCACTGTTGCGGATTGTGATAACAACCGCGACTGTTGTAAATAATGTATTGAGCCGCGTTTTATCTGCAAGTTTTCCTTTTCCTGCTGCCTTTGACTTATCAATCCAGTGGAAGGCACGTGTCAGATATGAGCTTGACATTTCTGAAATTGGATAAAATAAACACAAAGAGCAGATTATTGAGGACATGGTAGCGCTGTAATCTGTCACCACAACCAAAGCAGTGCGAGGAGATACTAATGCAGTGTTGATTCACATGCACAAATCAAACTAGACCCTTTCATTGATGAGCAGTTCATTAATTAATGATTTTTAACCTGTTGGTCTATTGGAACGTTTGCTATGGGCTTCCTGGTTCCCAGTTTATGGATCCTATCCTCCCCATTGGTGATCCCCTGACTTTTCCTTCACTAGCCGCCATGAGGTTCACATTTGTGACTCTTGGATGGATTGCCATGAAATTCAGTACCAACAGTTATGTTCCAATTTAATTATTTTGCTCAACTTTTCTCTAGCAACATAATTAGGTCACAATTTGACCAATATTTTGGTTTATGACCAAGTATTTGCAAAACTAATAACACAATTAGCAAATCTTGCTAATACACTACACTGACTTGTTCTCAAAGCACCACAGTGCCTACTAAACATCTTAATCTTTTATTTTGTTTTATATAATCTTAATTTAACCAAGTAAGTCCCATTGAAGCTATTGAAAAGTCAAAAGAGCCACATATTAGACTCTTTGGCTACGTGTTTTGTAAATGAGACCAGTCCAATATAGCAACACAAAACTACACTAAACATGACGAGAGCTAATACTAGAGACAATTTCCAGATGGAGCCATTCACCATACAAGTTATAATTCTGTTAAATTTGGCCCGACGTGCCGGTTTCCTCATTTACTCTCCAAGTTGTTGGAGCAGAAAATATGAAGCCTTTCTTTCCCATCTCTGTCTGAGCATTTGGGACCGACAGCACAAAATATATATACGCCTCGTGATTGGAAGCAATGATTGCAACGACACATGGACAGACACCGACTCTGGAATCCAGAGCGCAGCGACGAGTCGGCGGTTTTCATTTAGTAACAAACCTCAAAACCTGAATGATGAGTGAGAAAGAATGAAGTGCAATAAATAAGTCAAAGTGCCGTGGTTTGGGCTCATACTGAAAACATATGGCGACTATATGACATTCTCTTAACGTCCCCCCCTTGATGCCATCTCCAGCTGTACCTGCCCAGTGGGACCTCCGTGCTGCATGTGGAGGTGGTGACTCATCAATGGGTGGCCCTTTTCGCCCATTATTAATAGTAGTAACTCAGCGGTTTATGCCATTGGTGGTGTTAAAATCTACGTCTGATAGCTGCGTAAAATAATCTCTGGGGACGCAGGGTGGTAGTGGCACCATGGGGGCTGTAAGGAGGCCCCTGTAGGGGCTTGATGTGGTGGAGAAGGAGACCTACGTATAGGAACTTATCACACTCTGCTCTCACTTTCTTTCAAAACCACTCACAGATGCACACTTTCTCCCCCCTCCAACTCATCTTTTAATATCTTTGTGGGTGTGATATAAGCAAGCGTGTTTCAAGAATAGATTTAAAAGTGGATACCAGTCTGGCTAACCTACTCTCCTCAGGGCCATATGCTTATACTCAATTCAATACTCAATTCAGTGTTGAAGTGTGTTTTGTGAAAGGAAATGAAGAGGACCCACGGGGGATGTTTTAGGCCTGCGTGAGAAAAAGGGTAGAGTGAACGACGGCTGCCATCTGGGATGAAGGGCATTTTAGTAGCAGAACGTCAATAACTTTGGTTAGAAATTGACCATTAGGTAGTTTACTGTGCATCACACTTAGCGCCTAAATGGGATGTTAGCACTGAGTACACAACTTAAAAAATTCTAAGCCGTGTATTAACATCAGTTTAAACCCCCCACTCCTCTTTCTCTGCTCTAATCCTCTCTTAGTTTGTGCTTGTGGAGGTTTAGGAGAACAAGTTCTTTGTTAGTATAACATGAGATTAACGTGAGTGTGGCGCTGCTAAACCCACAGGATTACAAAAGTTTACTTTGCCTTAATTCATGGAGATAAGCAACACTGGACACTGTCTTTTCTGAGCGATTTAACTGAGCCTACGATGTGAAATAAGTTCAAATAAACCGACGGCAAAAGGGATAAAATATATTTCACTTTTATTATACTTTTTCTATTTTCGTCCAGTTATTTTCTCGTCAAAATGCTGACATGGCCGAGGTTTTGTTTTCAAAGAAGGAGTTGTTTTTGATCTATTCTCGAAAGATGTATTCCTGTGATAGCACTTTTTTTTTTTTTTACTGTCATGGTGGACAGCAACCAGAACTTTTTGAAAATACAGAAAAGCACAAAATACTGTAATTATTCTCCACTGGGAATTCTCTCTCTGTTCAAAGTCTTACAGCAGAATCACTTTCATAACGGCATCAAATATGGAAGGAATGGGGAAAAAGTAGAAAAAAACACAGGCTGGTGCTGAATAAAAATGTGCTGCAAAATGTCAACTCACATACTACTTACTACAGTTGAATATGGGAAACCGCAGTCTAAATATTATGCCAAGGCATCTGCCGGCAATGCTGCATTGGCATTTGATCAGGAATACGAGCAAAATGGTGTTATCAAAACAGTGGTCCCGCAGGATGGAGGAGGAGGAGGCACAGAGGAAGTCTTATTAACACTCACTCCTTCCTACGTAAAGAGCCCAGCAACTAATACGCTGCATTCATGGCATCCGTGGTGTTAAAAGGTAGGCTCGGTAGGTGTGCTGAAATAATTGCACCCCATTGATCTTGATGAAAATAACTACGATCCATGAATGTGTGGTACACTTAAAGGTCCTGGTTGGAGGTTTAAAAATATGGTCACCCTAGCCTATAAGTAAAGCTATATATAAGGCCTAAAGTTGCTATAGACTCCTAGTCTTCTGTGTTTAGAGGTTTGATTCCAACCAGGACCAAACACATTCACCAAATGTTCATTGAGGGACTCTTTCTTTTAAACTGTCTTTTAAAGGTAATATTGGCTGGCAGCTGTAGAAAGTGAGCAATAAAGCCACGGGGGGCACTGAAGAACTCCTTCAGTTATCACTTGCAAACCTATAGGAAGGTATAATTGCGCGTACTCCCTCCTAAAACACACACAGAAGAAACGGGCAAAGTGCCAGCTCCCTCGGGCGTAATGCTCCTTTGACCACAAAACCCAAACTTAACACCTCACCCCCCCCCCCCCCCCCACCCCGTAAGAACACCCTCAACGCATCCTCAAAGACAAAGAACGACTGTTCTGCCCTTTTCCTCGTATCTGTCTATGATATTTCTCTGCCAGTGCCGCTCTTGAAAAAAGCACAAAATGATGATTAATGTCATGTTAATGTCTTTACTCCTATTAATATACAGCTGTAGATTGGAGAGAACAGACTTGTCCCTGCAAAGGGATTTGGAGGGTAGGTAGTGTGTGTGTGTGTGTGTGTGTGTGCGTGTGTGTGGATGCTGAAGGGGGATTTCGGTGTAGTTGTGTGAGGCAGACAGGTGGTGCTGATGGGGCTACGTGATTCACTTTGCTCCTTATTTGCATACATATGACAACCATCTGTGCTAATAGGCCTCCGCGATGTCTCTATTAGGCTCAATGCCACGCTGTTTCGCCTGAGGACTGCGGCGTCGTACCAACATTGTGCTCATGTCCGTCGGCTTTATGCAACACACCAGCTGATGCCTAGTCTAGTGAATTGTGATACGAAAAAAGGATGCACCGATTTAGGGGGATGCAAGTGCAGCAGGAAGCCATATGGGCTCCAAAACTCGGGTCAACCTGTATTTTTAGCATTTGTTTGGAACAGCTTGTCGTAGCAGGTAGGTCCACACAGGAGACTGCAATGACTGGCATAAAGTTTTGAAAGTCAACCAGTCTGTGGCATTAAAATTAAAATTGACCTCTGCGATGATTCATAGAGATGATATTCCCTGTTGTTTATGAAGACATATAGCACATAAGGCAGAAAGCTTTTTTAAATAGATTGCAGCATGCATGCTGTGTCAGCTGTTGACTGAGAAACGGCATCGCTTCGCATCACCGCTTCACAAATACTTTCATTTACCAGGAGAAAAAAACAAAACAAAAAAGAAATATCACAGTGAAAGTGACAATAAACCGAGCGCGATGGTGGATGCTCCACACACACACAGCCCCATGCAATAATGCATTACTCCCAGGAAACTGACGCGAAATTGTCCACGGTGGTGTTTTAGCAACTCCAGGGTGTTCAAGTGCATGACAATTCAGCTGAATGTGTCAGAACGCTTTTGCTATTTCAAGGTTTTCCCAGAAAGTGCTGTATTATTTTTTTCCTGCATTGCAACCACAGGAACGTGATGGAGACGGCAACCGGAGAATACACACCTCAGCAGGTTATCCAGTCATCAGTAAACACTGAGAAATACTGTACTGTTTGCATTAATGGTTGGTTTGTTTTCCTCATCAGGCGTTAAGAGCACCACAGTGCTCGTCTGTTGTCGTTAATTTACCTGAATTTGCCACGTTTATTCGAGTTTTGGACTTAATTTACAGTTAAAGGTGCCCCGGGGAGTTTTTAAAAACACTAGTCATGCCCTGGAGCAATGTTGTGGTGAGTGGGTGCTGATATTTTGTGCTGATATTCATGCTGACTGCAGAGGGTCGTGATGCAAATGTGTCATGAATGCAAGTCATAAAAGAAAAACAGGTGCAACCCTCTCTCCTAGAAATTCAGTTTAGACTAATTTGATGCTAAAGATGTTTTGTCATAATTGCTCCCAGGATTAATTTATTCAGTGTTTTGAGGAAGGAAGGTCTTCGGTCTTTTAGGACCGGACTCAAGGCCGATGGCTGTGGTTCACATCCATGGTCGCACTTGGTTGGTCAAGTTTAAAGATAGATCATGATATCAGTGAAACTGAAAGTAAGATCATCCATGTCTTGCTTTCACTTAACATTTTCCTTGCCTTTCTGTCTGGATCTTCTCCCCATGTCTGCCTGGGTTCTGTCCCGGTACTCCTTCTACAGTCCAAAGACACTTAACAGGTTAATTATTGACTCTAAATTGCCCATAGGTGTAAATATGAGTGTGAATAGTTGTTTGTCTCTATGTGAGAACTGGTGACTTGTCCAGGGTGGACCTCGCCCTAAGTGGGCTGGGATAGGGGGATAAGAGCATCTTATTGTAAATGTAACTTCTGGAGGTAACTGCTAGCTAGGCATGAAAATTTGTCTAGTGTAACGGTAAATAAAACTTGCTATGCTATTCCACTAATTGAGAATTGTTGTAATTATGTTGTAACATGACAAGAAACAAGAAGTCTTAGAAGAAGAACAATTGGTGTTGCAAATGTTTCAAGAGGAAGGAAATACATCCAACAAATTGGTAGGCCTCTGGGACACCCACAGTCCATTTTGGTAATGGACACTGAGCGTAGAAGGAATCTCCACGGGGTGAAAATGAAATAAAAGCAATATAAATGTAATACATAAATATGTAGCACTACAGGGGAGATGGTGAGGAAACGAATGGCGATACTCACCTCTGACTAAGTAGTTAGACCAGAGGAACAATGTGGCAAAGTGATCCTCTTACAGTGAAACCTAATCTGGAGAACACTGAACATATTAGGCGGTGAACAAGATTGGTAGAGAAAAGGAAACGGCAGACAGAGAGGGAGAAAAAAAGAGAGACAGAGTGCCCCATAAGGGAGACTGCCAACATCAGCACTCTATTTTATTGTAGAATCCAAGCTATTTTTTTTTTCTTCTTAGATTTTCCTCCAGCATGTATAGAGGAAACAACTCAGAACTGTATGTCTTGGAGATACATAAAAGTCTCCCAAACTTGTTGAGTTGCTGTGGCGCCTGCGGAGTTCCAGGCGCTGCACTTTGAACAACTGTCTGTGTCTGTTCCATAAATTTACTAATAAGAGACGAAAAAACAGAAGAAAATGAAATCACACTTGTTTTTGCGCGACGGCTCCTCCGTGTCACGTCCGAGCAGAGAGAATTGATACCAGGAGTGATGTCTGCCACGTCTTGTCCAGCACGTACAGTCGGCTGTATGGATTTCTTGTGCTGTTTTGGCTGCTAATTGTTGCCAAAACTTGAGCGAAATGTCGTTTGAATCACTTTACTTGACCCGACCCAAACACGCCATGACACCCTGACATTTTCATCACACTGAAGACAGACGACGGGGCCGACTTTGCCAACCTGCTGCAGCTCAGACGGGTTAATGAATGGGAAGATGCTGATCGCAGTGCTTTGGTTTAATTTGTATTTCACAAGTGTGCATTGAACCTTCTGGTTTCTTTCATTCTCGTACTAATGGTATCATCAGCAGACTACGGCGTCGTAGTGATCAAGTGTTCATAGAACCTGGGAATACTGAACTAAACACAAAAACACATTTTTTTCCCTCCTCAGCGTCTTTTCATTTCATTTTATCTCCTCCTCCACTCCCACCGCTTAGCTCTTCCTCTTGATGATTGCTAAAAGCTTGCGTAGGTGTGATGAGTTCAAACACAATGGAGCCATCCCCTAATGTGATCCTTCCTTCTCTTTCTCCCCTCCCCTCCTCTATCTTCTCCTTTCTCCCGCTGCTCCGTTTTGACTCTTTAATTTTACTTTCCTCCTCCCTGTCCTCCTCCTCGCGTTAGCGCTGACATCTTGCGTAGGTGTGATTAGTTCGAATCTAGCGAACCTGTTCGACTGACTCCGTTCACTTTTACGCTTTTTCCTGTCTTGCTGCTCCTGTTCCTCCATCTCCTCCTCCTCCTCCTCCTCCTCCTCCTCCTCCTTCTCCCGTTGATAAGTGGCAGCTTGGAGAGGTGGGATGAGCTCTGTCTGCAGCTGCTCCATTGGCCCCTTCCATCAGTGGTTTGGTCCAGACAGCAGACTCCCAAGGTGGTAATGACCACTGAACAGATGATGATAATAGCATCCAGACTAAAGACATCCCATACCTCATCCCCGTCTCAATTTCACTTTCCTCGCTTCTCCCTCGATCCTAACTCCTAACATATTTACGGCTCTGAAGTATGAGGAGCAAACTCATGCTTGTAAAATAAGCAGTGCGGTGATTAAACAAGCTTACACAAGGAAGAGGGGTAAGGTTTGATTACTTTAAGTGAAGCCAATAAACCATCTGCAACTTTGTACTTAAACTTCCGAGCAGCATTCTCCGCTGCTCACCCGTGATGCATATAAACCGGAAAAAAAAGAAGTAAAAGACAATACATTATTAACGGCGCACACCACCACCAAACTCCATTCTGCCGAGAAGAGATTTAATTGGAGGTCTCTCCACTTACAACCGCAAGCGCCCCCGGGCCTCTCTTTGGCCCTAATCCTGTTGCGTAATGTTTTCTTGACGTTGTGCCTGGCTGAAAATCAATTAACAAGGGCTGCAATCGCAGAGTGCAGGAAGACTTCTGGACCCGTTCCAAGACACTTAATTTGTTCCTGAACGGACAAGAATTACGCTCTGCTTGTAGTCCAGTAGTGCGATGTTTTTTTTCCTCCCCGTGTGTCATGTATCGAATAGACAGGTTACAGAGTATACAAAAAATGTTTGCCTGACCCTTCCCACCCCAATGAGCTAATCAATGCTCATTTCCCCCCATCCTACTCCCGTCACTCGACAATCCCTCTAATGCCTCAAACCGTGTGTCATCTATCATCTCCACACTCCACTCTGCTCCTCCTTTGCCTTATTTTGCTTCACCCTGGAGAACAGAGGCTGAACGAAGGGACTAAGAGGAAGGGAAAAGGCAGCTAAAATCCTACCCTCAGTGCAATGTGTCATCCACTTACTGCAGAGTGAAGGACAGACGAGAGATAAATCACATCACCCAAAGGATTAATATGTTTCTATGCAGATGAGAGCAACAGACAAGGACATGTGCATCCTCTTAGATTCACTCGTCGCGGAGGTTCTATTGGGAACAGCTCGTGTTTTCCTCCTTTAATGGAAATATGACTAATGAACGCATGTTGTATGCAAATTAGAGATTAAATGAGAAAAGCAAAGCTGTGTGTAATGCATCGCAATACAGAACATCATAACAGAAAGAAAAACACAGTAACAAAGCCACACACACACAAACCAAACCACACACAAAGCCATCCAGTGTCACTGATGAGTCGAATGACCTCGCCGCCACAGGGGATGCTTATCTTGGAAGTGTCGCGTTTATGAGTTGAAGGGATGCGGCCATTAATAAAAAGAAGTGCCAGTGTCTCATTAGACTCGCGGTCCGGGTGCCAGCTCGGCAGAGCGAGCGCAGCCATGCACAAAGAACTAGCAGGCTCATCAAACCGAGGGAGGACTCAGACCTGACACAGCGGACCAACGTCCGCGATAACGTCTGCTGCGCCCGGGCCAAGGCCCAGCTGCTCGGCTCTCGATAAAATCTCCTCCGCGACGACATTTGTATCCGATGACGGCTCGAGTGAATAAACACGAAACTACAAGTGCAGCAGAAAAATATTTGTATCAGATGTTTTGGACGGTTTGCATTAGCTGATCTCACTCAGCTTCTGCATTTGTGTGTGCAAGATTTTTTATATAAACCTCTTTATTTGGAGGTAAAACTCAGTGAGTCAGTAATAATCCCTCAGAGCAAAGGAAAATGTGTGTGTGCAAAACTAAAGCAAATACAAAAAGGTCAGTGTTGAAGCAGGAATTTTCCCTCTAAACTTTAATAGATTTAATTAATTTTAGAGTTCAACTTGATTTCCACTTTCAAATAAATTTGAGCAACTTGCTCATGTTTTGTACCCTGTCTGTGTTAACTTAGTGAGTACTATGATAGTTCTTTTTTTGTGGGAATGATGGTGAAATCTGTGTACATAAATAAGACCTGAGTTGTAATGAACCACGATTATTCTTTAAAAAGGAAAATGTTGACATGTTCGGAAACAGACTAATTCCCTTTCCTTGCTCGGGAAGGTAAATGCCACCGAACTGGCGACCTGTCCAGGTTGTACCCACGCCTCCCGCCCAATGCCAGCTGGGATCGGCTCCAGCCCCCCACGACCCTAAAGGATAAGTGCTTATGGAAAAAGGATGGATGGATGGTAAATGCAACTCTCATGCCAGTGCCTTGAATACAGAACAAGAGCCAGGAGGTGATTATTGCCCTAGCTTAGCATAAAACCTGGAAACAAGGAGGGAACAACTAGCCTGGCTTGTTTCCAAAGTTCCAAAGTACGCCTAGATTTTAATGAACACTGTTTAATCCACACACAAACACAAATGGAAAAACAACAGGTTGTGCTTTAATGGGGAGGAAGTTGCTGTAACTATTTGTGGGCAAACGGGAGCCAGGTGCAGTGACTTCCTGGAGTCTCCACTGATTACCTGGCAACCTCATATTAACAAAAAGTCTCCAACTTGTTGTTTTTATATTTCCTTTTGTGTATGGATTAAAAAAACACGGCACGGAATGTGTTAATTAGTTTAACTAACCCCCCACATGCTTCGAGTCTTGATGCTAAGCTAGGATATTAACCTCCCGGCTTCAGCTCCACACAGAAAAAACATAAACATACAGTAAGTGATTGCATTTCCAAAAATGTCTAACTACTCCTTTAACTCATTTTTGGAGTTTCTTTCTTGCCATCAAAAACTTTAAAAATACGGTGATCCTAAAGTGTGCTGTATTCTGTCTGTGAGTCCATTTTACAGCAGGTCTGTGTGACAGTGAGAGAGAGCCTGATGCATGTGGAAAGCCCCTGCTCGCCTAATGTTTGGATTAATTAGGGAATCTCATCCCCTGACGTCCTCTAGGAGGACACACTTTATCACTCCAGCCTGTGTCTGTTTACCCGAAGTAGACTAAGCAATCCGGGCTGACAGAATGTCCTCTCCTCCTCGCCTTCCTTAGCTTTTCGCCGGAGTAATTGAGCAATTAAGCGTGATTGATTGATCGGGGAGAGTGAGAAGAGGGAAATCTGCCCGGGGACATTGAAGGAATCCATACAGTAGCTTTAAATTAGTGAGAGAAATGGCAGGAGCGACTGAGGCAGCCAGACATCTGACTTGCAGTGCGGCTGGGGAGGTTTCAGCGGCTTCAGCTCAGAAGAAAGATAAGAAAAATAAGACGTGCGTTTAACGTGTGTCTGTGTGTGTGTGTGTGTGTGTGTGAACTTGTGCATATAACTGCCCATGAGGGACGAGATGGATGTCTGGCTTGGAAAAGACAGAGCTGCGAGGAGGAGGAGGAGGAGGAGGAGGAGGAGGAGGAGGAGGCCTGAGAAGGGGAATCGAAAGTGTAATTAGTCTCTGAATGATAGCAAAGTGGTGTCCAGCCTCCATCATATTTTCCCAGAAATCTTGCAAATACAGTCTACATTTCAGAAAGACACCGCCGTCACAGGCTGTTAAATTCATGTGATATCAGATCAAAAGACAACCGGAGAGGAGGCTATTTCCCTCCCGAGTAGTCGACCTTAGGCTGTCATCCCGACTCTGGCGGACTTTTTGAGGTCATTACTGAAGACAGATTTACAGTTCTATTTGTTTTTTATCTCACACTTTCATTTTTTCGCCATATCTGTAACTGAATCAAGGCAACACATGTCAGATAACATGGTGTTTCATTACCATAAACACAGCCGGGTTATAGAAAAGTAGCATATCCATTAAAGAGGAGCTTGTCTTCAGTATAATTCCCATTATTTTCACTCGTTGCTTTTTGCCTGTTGGGTGACGGGTCAAACAGTAATAAACAATCTCATCAGCCTCATGAGGAGCACGCTGGCTCCATGCGGCGCAGAGTAATGTTGGCTATTTTTATTGCTGCCCCAAAGAGAACCGACCGACTAATGCTAAATGGGCTTTTAAATGTACACAAGATTATCTTTAGGGATCTCCCTGAGCCCTTCCTGCACATATGGCTCCTTCCTGTTCTTCTCCAGCCAATTATTGATATATGAGGGTATTAAATATGACACCTGTGTCACAGACAAATCCCCCACACTGGGGTTCAACCATCGTTTAACCGCCGCTAGTTTATCCGCCACCGGTGGCAGCTGCGTGACAGAGATTACCTCGACGTCCTCTGCCCACCCAAGCAGAGCAATATCTATACATTAGCTGTGTCTCCGCGGACGGCAGCTACATCCGCACATAGCTCATGCGCACATGAAGACAAACGCTAACACGTTTAATCTTTAAATTGAACTCTTGTAGGATTTCACTCAACTTTCCGTCTTCAACGGGACATTTACTGCAGAAAGGAACACAAGAGGAGAGGCAATTTTGCAAGCACACACGTCTGCGCTCGTGGAAACACACACAAGCACTTTTACACAGGCCAATTAGATCTAATATAGCATGATTCTAATATGCCAGCAGAAAGAGCAGGTAGGTATTCCCACTGCTGACAAAGTCGTTTTGTAATGATCACACTCTGAACATGGAGCAACACTTCATTTCCTCTCGAAGTGGTGATAAAAGAGTAATAAAAGCAATGGGCAGTTGGCATAAAGCGTGTGTCAACAGCTTTTTTTCATACTGAATTAAACATGAGAAAAGGTGGCTGAGTTATTTATGAGCTGGATGGAATAACCGAGCGGTTGAGACCTCACCGGCATGAGGATGTGCTGAGTGTTTAGCATGCGTGAGATGTCCGTAGAGCATAATCGATATATGACGCAGTCAGCTCAAACGCAGATGCTCGAATCCTGCCGAGTGTGTCGACGGAAAAACGTGAAATCCCAAACGCTGCTCCTTCTTCCTGCGTGAGAATAGCGCGCTCTATGTTTTCTGTTACACCTCGACACATGTGACCGACAGTTGGTAGAAAAATCACTTAACTCCGGAACAATAATGTAAGAATGTAAAGCTTCAGCAGGAAACACAACATTGACATATTTCACCTATAAAGTTGCTGTGGCTAACCACCAAACAGTGGCTTATATTCACCCATGCAAACTACTGACACAGAGGAACATTAGCATGCCTTTGGGATAAGTAGCTCTGTTTTTTCTCTGCACCAACGCCTGAGTGAAATAGCTCATTTCCTGCATGTCTCACAAGTACAAAAAATATACAAAGAGAAAAAAATCAAGTGTGACTTTTGGCACAATCTTTCCGCCGTGATTGTGCTGATGATGCATTTGTTTCTGAAGCCACAGCTTAATACCACCGGGCATGGCTGCGACACATTCCGGCGACACGTCAGAAGTGTCTCACCGCTGTTTTATTTTTGAAGAATGTCGTGACCAACAACACAGAGCAGATTGAGCCCTGTGCAGACTTCTGATCGTAAAAACAGACAAAAGGGAAACTATTTAACTATGTAGCCTACTTACCAACCTACTGACCAAATCTGAGCAAGTTAACAAAGTCTGGTGGGATATGAAGGCACGTGGAGAACGAACCAAAACCACGTCACAGCTGCGACATCACAGAGCCGTCCCCGGTGGAATCCAGGGATTACAGATATTTTGCATTTGTTAATTTGTGTTTATTAGTACTAGCTAGTGTTAGCTTCATAGCTAGATGCTAAATTTGTCTGCAGTTTTGTGATTGGAAGGTCGTGTACAGTGGGTTTATCAGAGCTTTTTTTTTGTTGCAGAAAACAGCTCCCTGGTGTGAGTGAAAAGGTTAACGAAAGCAGTGACACTGAACCAAAACAATGAGCTGAAAGACACTAAAACCCTCCATAGAGCTCAGGGGAACTGCAGAGTTGGGTGAAAATTCTCTGTAACATAGTCACTGCATTCAACCCCTCTGACATGACACATTGCAATGTGATTATATTTATATAAAAATATTTAGTGTAGCTCCAAAGGACTCATGAAACCAAACTCCAAATGATGTTTTCAAGGCTAAAACTCAAACTTATTAAACTTTTTTATCATCCTTGGTATTTGAAAATGAACCGTAACCCCCACACCAACAGGTATGATGTTCTGTTAGTGAGAGGAGAAACATAAACAAGCTTCAAAAAGCCATTCTGGTCTCGTCAGTGTTACACTTTAAAGCAGATTTCCTCCCTAAAGGCAATAACACTTTGTGCAAGCAAGACACCCGCGTGGGAGGGAGGTTCAGACCAACTCCTTAACACACTCTCATTCCTGAATTGAACGTAACTGTCTCGCAAAACCCTTGTTTCCTCGTCTAAACCTCTCCAGTCTTCCATTTGAACATGATCCAAACCACTGGCAGAGACTCCTCCAACACCTAATGGTGGGAGTGTGTCCGGAACTGGCTCGAATTCCATCTGCAGTCAAAGAGTGCACTTCCTAATTAAAAAGAGTGACGCTGCTCCGACGATACCCAAGTTTGCCCTCAGTTGAACTTCGTCTGTCCGCTTTCTACATCCATTATTGCTCTTAAACACACTGTGCAAAATATCCAAAAATGGACATTATAACGCGGCCATGGTGCCATTATGTGAGGCTGTTTTGTTTCACTCGCTCTCTGTGAGATACCACATGTATTCTTTTCCCGCTTTGTTCTCAAGGCCGTGACCTGTGTGACCTCTGGATTTCGGTTTCCTTCTGAGCTTGAAAAAGCTGCCAGTAAACACTTTGTTTATGGAAAGCCTCTTCAGAGCGATGGGAACCACTTTGTGTCAGGAAATGTTGCGAAAACTGAACAGCTGAAAAATAAAATACAGTGAGTTTATGGATACTATTATCGCCAGACTTTAGCATGTACTTTTAAGCAACAACACAAAAAAAGATGTGGTAATGATAATAAATGATAATAAAAGTTAATAAAAGCATCCCCTTTCCGTTTCCACTCCACAAGACAAACACAACCCCTGGGAAAAACAAATCAGTGTGCTCTCATATGTCTGCTGCTGAAAAGTGTGTGATTAGAAACACTTGTCATGAGGAAATAAAATCCTACATGTGTCAACTGACATTCCTCACACTTAGCAGCAGAGGTCGAAGCACATCTTAACAATATATGAGTGATTGTCTGTGTTTTCCCCCTTCAGTCCCAGAGGGATCGTGTACAAGCCAGTAAAGGTCCGAAGGGGAAAATTTCCCACAAGGCATGTTGTTGGTGGACGTACATCCTATGGGTTCATCTCGAGCGGAAACCTCCGTGGCTGTGAAGTGAAGCCTTAAAGCTGCAGTTCCTCAAACAACACTTGAGGCTGGCTACAGAACAAATCAGTCTCCATAAGTCCCCATGTTAGAATGTCCAACTTCACAGCAGAAATAAACATGTTTACAGCCTGGTACAAAAAACAGTTTTGGTCTCTATAGCTAATTTCCCCGTTCATGACAACTGTACTGAGGGTGAATTTTTATAGAACTCACCTGTTCAAATTATATTAAGGCTTAAAGTCATGCAGAATTAGTGGACACTTTGATTGAGGTCCACCAATGATCCATGTCTTTGGCGACTTTTAACAGATTAACCGGGAGGTGGAAGAGGCAGGACTGCCAACGTGGCAGCGGTCAGTGCCACAGATTTTGAGCTTCTAAACAGCTCTAAAAAAAAAATCTATGGGTGGTGCCATGCATGCACTCTATATACTGCTAGTTGTTCATGTTATTGATCTGGACATGGACAAATCTAATTTGTTTAGTAAAAAAAACTTTTGTAGATTCAGAATTTTACCAGCAAATTTAATTGTATAAAATTCAGAATTAAGCGACTAAACACATGTGCTACCAACCACAAAGGTAACTTGAAATGACACACCCATTTTCATGCTATTCAGATGTTGGAAGAACTGAGGTGTAACAATGTGTGCTGTACAGAAGAATGTTAAAGCACCACATTGGTTCCGTCTTTTTTTTTCTGTTTTCCAGAAAGATGTCTGCAAAGATGAAGACAAATGTTCAACATTATTCTTTCCCGAATCTTAAGGATACCAAATTTATCACTGCTGAACATCACATGCAGATAAAGGAATGCAAAAGACGAATCCATCATAAATCACGGCTTCGTTTTTGTTCATTAAAACGAGGAGCAGCCAGCCAGTGGAAGAGCAGGTGTTCTCAACCTGCCGGCAATTCTTTAAAGCTTCAAGACTTTTGAGAGAATCAAGCAGCACGAGTAACAAAAGGCTCGGACTATCAAACGTGTCTGTACTGTGCTAAAAGGTATCCAGCTGGAGACAATGTGCCACTGGGGGAATAAACACACACACACACACACACACATATGTACACTGAAAAGATGGCTTCTCAACCTGGCTACCACATCTAGCACACAGCTGTTTTCCATTAAGAGGTCAAAACATGTTTTCCATTTTAGTTTAAATCAAATTAGTCCGACAGTATTTACAGGCCCTTCAAAGTGCGCACACACCTGAATCTGGACAACAGAAACACAAAACCACAACACACACACACACTGCCGATTTCTATCCATACAGGCAAACAAGCAAAATAGAGCATGTTGTGTGTATCGTCTAACGTTCTTCCTGTGACTTGTTGATATATTGAACTGTGGAAAAGCAGAAAAATGTCTTCTCCTCGCCCCCATCTGGAATTGCAGACATCCTTTTTCTTAATTCACAACTTCAAGAAGACAGCGTCTATTTCTGTGTGTTGCTTTTGCAGGAATGCTGGCGGTTAAGCTTATGTTTTGCAGCACAGGATACCGTCACAACAGCCCTCAAGCCCTATAAAGTATCCCGGGATTCCTGAGTACGGAATGTCCATCTATTCCTCTCCTGTCTTCTTCCCGCCCAAGTAACTGTCCTGTGAATGCCAGATAATGACTATCCCACCTGGCACAAATGTCCTTAAAAAAAGAAACAGAATCAAGTTGGGAAAAAAAATAATAAATCTGTGCGATTCGTTATGCTGTGGCTGATATAGCATATGCACGTATTAAGCGATTTCATATGGATTCCTCTTGCGTTTTGAATTGACGTCTATGACTGGTCAGATGGGGGAGATTTGGGAAGGAATGAGAAAAACAAGATGACAGCGTGTCTATTTTCTGTTGAAAGCTGCTGGCGTTTGACTGACACCGTAACACATACATGCTACACGTTGTCAGTGTTTTTTTCGCTTCCCCCTTCACAGAAAGACCTGTTTAATATTCTTAAGTAGCCGAGTAAATATTTGGCATAAGGAAGCACTTGATTCAGGCAGGACGATTCAAGGCTGACACCGGATGGGAAGGGGACATGAAAGAGGCCCTTCATGAATCCAACTGGCCCCCCTCGGGTCAAGTTTCAAACAACCAGTCCTGTCATCCACGCACACACACGCTCTTCTGGAGTACGTGCACGCATTAGATGCACAAACATGCACATTCACACGAAACACACTCCGCTGAAAAGCACGTGTAAAATGTTTAGTGTGGAGACATGTACCTCATAACATAAGGCAATTGGTAGTTTATTGTAAAAACTCAGGAATTCAGCCTAATGAAAGCTTTAACGCTGTGTAAATGAACCCAGAGGTCTTTTGAAAGACAAAGACCTTCAAGGTGATGGACCACTGCACAGCTTCTGTATTACCATGTTTCACATGATAACACATAAAGAGTTACATGTGGTCGTATATATCAGGGGATGGAAACTTTTGTTGTTCACATTTACTAAATACATCCCCAAACAGTGGTGTGTGTGCACACGGTTAGGAGCTTGTTGATCATTTGTTTGAATAGTTTTATGACTACATGTCTCTTTTGGGTGCCTAGGAGATCGTTCTCCAGGGTGGCTGCGGTAGAGCGTGTTGTCTAGAAATTGGAGAGTCACTGGTTTGATTCCCAACTCCTCCAGTCTCGTCAGAGAAAGATACTGAACTCTAAGTGTACATCATGTATGTATGTATGTATGTGGGCTTAGTATCAGTCTGAGTGCTTTGAGTAGGATGCTGTACCGCTCCTTATGTGCAGTTGGCAGCTTACTTGCTAGCTATAGCTTGCCATTAGTGTATGAAGGTGTACGTGAAGTGTTTTGGAACCTATGTTTAGGTGAGATTTTTGTCTTGCATAAAGCATACATGTCACCTTTGTGTGGCTGCTCCATCATGGAATGATCTTGTTGCTTGTCTTGATCCTTGGGGGAAGAAAACACCAACTACAGTTACAGTTGTAGTTGTGGGTGTTGTCTGCCGTCTGGCTTTGGCACACCAGGATGAGCTGAAGAAGATGCTGCATTGAAGAACTTACTTGGACAAGCCACATAAAGGTAAAATGTAATCTTTCATCCAGTCTGCACAGTGAAACCCTTTTCAGATGATCCAGAAGTTCAATCAAACCAAAAGGGCACGTTACCCCAGCGAGCTCGACATTAAATTCAAACCACTAACTGGTTGGTTTGTCAAATCCACAGATTGTTACTTTTCCTTCTTCTGATAAAGATGAGCACACCTCCCAAAGATTTTCCATGTAAAGCATGTCCCCTGTGCAGTGGAAATGGGGCCGTGACATCATTACACTGCTGCAAAACCTCTCATAGGGTTGGGATGGATGGTTGAGTGTACAAAGCAGTTGGCTGGGACACCGGAGACCACGTTCAGAGGCCACAGCCAGACCAGAAAATGCTCACAGGACTTGTTTTGGAAGGCAACAGCAACCTAACAGTGCCAATTCAGTAAATTCTGTCACCACAGACAGCTTTTTCACAGAACCAAGGCTTTAATCAGAAGTGTTATCAAGATGTTAAGGCTTCACCATTCCTGTCAGTCTAAAGATGTGACGTTGGTTGGTGTCTAAGCTGTTTTTTATGAGCATTGCTGGTCAGAACAGCTGAACAGAGATGGCGCAATGCTGGTAAATGGACTCACTGATGCTTGTAAACCGGAGAAGATAAGCAAAAAGTCGTGTATATCCTCAGCTTATGTGAGGTAGTTTACTGGAAATTGCTTCCCGTGGGGATCGCCATTGCGATTCAAGCATACGGAACGTTGAGCTTAAAGCTTCACAGAGCTGCAGACACAGAAACACATCACTTGGTCTTTATGAATTCAGTCCTCAGTTAACTTCAGCCTGTAGTTGTTACTGTGTTAACCAGCATGTTTGTTTGATCTACTGCAGCAAAATCAGCTTCATTTTACACATTTAGCAACTGATTGATTTTATAAATGTGTCGCAGTTCGCATATGTTTCAGTTCACCAGCATGACATCACTACCTAATTAGGAAATGGACTACTGTCTCTTTTATTGCCCACCCAGGGCTGTTGTAAAGGCGCCTGGTATACCACAGTCTTTGACTTTAGTGAGAAGGCTGCAGAGCTTCTCTGTCATTTATTACAACAGCAGAAGAAAAATTAGGATGAGAGAGAGAGAGAGAGAGAGAGAGAGAGAGAGAGAGAGAGAGAGAGAGCTGATTTCAACCACCTGTATTCCCAATAGCTGTGCGAGTTCCCTCTCAGCGGCGCATACTGCACAGATAATTCCCCGCTATGCAAATGTTTTTGGTTGAAAAAGAAATTATTGATCATAGATCAGAGAAATGTGTCAGCAGGCAGGAAATACATATTGGTGGTGGTGGTGGTGGTGGTGGCGAGGAGGAGGCCGGGGCAGGTTTAAATGAGAAAAGCAAAATGAATTATGCAAGTCTCTAACACATCCACCTTTTCCTCATTATGTGGAGCCATCTGAGTGGTAATTAAATTCATGCACTGATAGGATTCCCTCGTTTTCTGCCACCACGCTCTTCTTGCACACTTTGTCATTCTGGCACTTTCAAAAAAAAAAAAAAAAAAAAGGGGGAGCTGAGAGGGAGGGGCGTTCAGCGTCGGAGCTCTGCTGTGACAACATAACCACTTACAGTACAGAACAAGCTCCTTAGTCATTATTCTAACTTACTTGTTTCTTTTTTCTTTACTTTTTTAATGTAATGTCTTAACAGATTATCAGAGCTCCTGTTCAAATTGCAGTCAGGGATGTAATCGACTGGAATAGTCAAACTCTGACTGCCTTTTTTTTTGGTAACACAGGCAGATTGCAAAATAGACAGTTTGAATAAAACCTCATTCCGAAGCATTTAATGAGTTGTTAGCAGTAATTTGGTTATAAAATGGTTATAATCTAAATAATCTAATCATCGCGATGAACTGGATTATGAAGAGTGTAATTGGAGAGTGTAATCCTATCACATCAGATTCTTTCTCTATATGCTACATCCCTCTACGGGTGAGTGCGCGGTGGGTGGGGAAATGATGAACAGACCACCACCGTAGTACAGGCCGCCCAGACTGTTATGGTAATGTGTGAAACAGCTTTGTCCCCGTAGATAAGGGGCATCCAGGAATGTTCCATATTTTTCCTGCCTTACAAGAACCTTTTAGCCTTACAGCTGCCAAGACTCTGTCACACAATCAGCCATGCACACTGACCTGCAGTCTGGAAGGTCCTCCTCTGGCCTTGAGGCTATCACACGGTGTGTAAAACTCGCTGGTTTCCACTGAGAATAGAACATTTTCGCAGAGAGAATAAAGCCTGGTTCACAGTCATTACAGAAAGTGTGTGACAGGGACATAAAAAGTTAAATACACTGTAGGCTCAAGCCAATTTATATGGCAGAGGGGGCTGTTCTAGTGTCACTTTACATGGATCTAAAAAGAGGAGGTGCAAAGAAACGTCTGACGGAGGATACAAGTGTACAACTGACTCTACAGTGATCTTCAGCTGAACCACAAAGATTAAAATATTTTAAGATTAGCTTCGGTTTTGCCAGTTGTATTAGATTCACAGCAATGTAAACACAGCAAATGCAACAGTATAGTGCAGGATTAGGTTATATGGTTTATGATTAGGTTAATCAAAAATGATTCCCCTCCTGAACCAATAAATGTCAGACAGACTGGGGACAACTCTTCAACAGAAATTACGTTTTATGGCAATGCCTGCTTTTATATCCATGGATTCACCGTATGTCTGCATTTTCGGTTTACCAGAGGGGTTCAAAATGAAGATCATACTGACAATTAAAAACAATTTTAGTTTTCCCATGTTTACCCACAGTGTTCATGTTTTTCCCATTCATTCACAGGCTTTCATCTACAGAGACCGAGCTACAAATCTGCATCTGTTTGTAAAAAATTGCCTCGAACCCAAACATTATTTCAGCGGGGAGGAAGACACAGTCCATTTTACAAATTGACTCCTTCAGGAGACTGCGGTCTTGCAATATCCTCGCCTCCCCCATGTACTCCTCTGTTGGGAGATACGCACAAAGCAGGAAACCGATCCCGCGAAGACGGCCGTGGATTTATGACACAGAGGCAAGTGCGACTGAACAAGGCCTATTCCCATCTGGGCTGGGAGCCACTGCCGTACTTGGAGATTTATGACGAGGATGACACAGCTGATTACTCTCGGTTACTGAAGAGAATTGGACATGGACCGGCTTCAGGGAGGTTTAGTGTGTGTATTTGTGTTTATTATATGGCAAATGAAAGCACAGTAACCCAGTTTTGTTTGATTTGTTCTTCATCAAGCCTCCGTGACCTCCATTTCCCATCGACAAACATAACGGAGAACCTGACTTGTAAGAAAATCAACTATTGAATGAACGAACAGAGGAATGAAAGAATGAAAAAATAATTATATAAATAAATAACACACCCAGACTGATGGAGAAAACATATTGAGTGTTGTGCATGCCGTCTCTGGATGTGAAGAAATGTGGAGACATTGCTGTGATCCCATAAACCGCATGTGCTGTGGACATTTCCTTATTCCTCTTGACAAATTTGTGGGCTCTGCGTTACACTGTGGCCAAATCCTGGACTTTGAGAGTTCAGCCAAACCAAATAATGGCTGCACAATGGCTGAGGAGTTGTTATGACCCCTGTGACCCTGTCTGAAGCATGCTTCTGGATTATGGTCCCAGACACGCTTTACTTTAGTGTCACCTTGTCCGATGCCACATCAAATGGCTCTCCACTGTCCACTTGCCAGGCGCTGACACCAAACCAAGATAATAAAGTAGATTGAAGGAAATGCTCTCGTTCAAGTTCGAGTGAAAACTGCAAATAAGAAACAAAGTGAAGCCAGATGTTTGTCTGTTCTCCTTGAACTGACATTAATTGTAATAAAATGAGATTCAATCGAGATCAGCGTGCATGCCAGTCTGAGCATCTTGTGCATTATTAAAAAGTTCTTCCACTGTATCATAAACTGGGGTGACACATCTCTATTTATTTCTCAGTTTTAATGGGAAGTAGCTGTAGGCATGTCAGGAAAGACAAAGGACAGACGCATACATTGCTTCACATCAACTTGGAATAAGTGTGGTTTTCTCACAAACCACTTGCCCCTCCCAAAGCCTACTTTTAGGCCTTTGGGAGGCATAGAGTCCATTCCACGGGTCTCATTCCTCTTAGCTGTTTGGATGAGACTTTGGGTGAAAGGGGTTCCTCTGTGTGATTGATGAGCCATGGCCAATTAGAGGCTTAGCCTCGGAGGCCCACAAAGACACCCCTGATCTCAGACATAAACATTGGCGGCCATAGGGTCTGAAGATACCTGTTGTCCATGTAAAGAGGACAAACCTCCGGCCAGCAGCTGGGCTTGACAACAGTTCTCCCATGGAGGTTTTGGATGCTTGGCCGACTCTAAATACCTTTAAAAAGGATTTTAAAAGAGAACAAGAGTCTGTCCCACATGGAAATACCACAGATGATGTCAGTATTCCAGCATGGTGCCATCCCAGAAGGGGTAGGGTAGTGGGTGGCTGCTACATCTGACACCCTGTAGTCGACAAGCAACAGGGCGCCAGCTAGAGGCTCATTAGACAAACTATGACAACAAGATGTTGCCCTTGAAAATCAATTATAAACAGGAGAGTGTCTCTGCATCTGTTTCTACTTGGAGTTATGCAGCACCGTCTGCCTCTTTCTGTTTTTTTTAGATGGTCTGACTCCACTGCCATTCAGATGGTCATCCCTGTGGGATTAGTGATGGCACTAAAGCCTCTGGGACAGTGCTTGTAAATCAGAGCAGACGATCCGGGGCGATGACAGGTCTGGGAGGCGTCCGTTATTTGACTACGCCATTTATTGGGGCTTCCTTGGAGGGGGTGGGGGGTGGGGGGGCGTCTCATTATAGGCGCTTAAGTGCGTTCCCCAGTGTGCGACATGTAAAACTAGAATAAAAAATGATTTGACCATTTTGTGAGGGCCATATGTGGGCAGAAAGCTGTTTGCGTGGAGTAACAGGGCCTTTCTTATTAATACTATTAATGACCCTTCAGCACTTTGCTTACACAACCTGGGGCCCGCGCTACCTTCAATTGATTCAACATGTCACCTTTTCACCACTAAGTGCCAAGGAGCTGTGTTTTAAATAGAAAACGGGGTAAATTCCTGGACCCTTGAAATTACTAAAGAGACCCCGTTTTCCTCTTGCCACACCAACTTCACAGTAATCCAGACAGCCAGAGTTCCTAACACTGTGCTGGCCCATCAATCTTACTGACATCTGCTTGCCACTTTAGAATTATTTGTCTTTGCTCTCCTTGAAAGTAAAATATACTATTTTGCAAAACATTTGGCTAAGATAACAAAGGATTTTAAGTGTTCAGTTATTTTTTCTGTGAGGGAAAAACAGACAGTCTTCACTCCCATATTTAGAATACTACCCATAAGTTATTCAGTGTGTTTTTATTTCAAGCTCATTTATAAGAGCCTAAACATATTTAAAGTCCTGCCATTGTTTTCCACTCAGTCAAATAAGCAAACTTCCAAAACTGTCCTGCAACTGGACACCACTACAAGGCTAGCTCTCTGTGCCTACTTTTACCCAAATATGTCGTCACCTTCGCGCAATATAACCCCTTGACTCCTTTTGTGTCTTTGTTTCTCTCTGGAGAGGATGTTTATAGCCATTTCATTTTTCAAGATGCAGTGAAAGCAGCGTAATAAAAGGCCCTCATACTGAGACCACCACCAGAGCTAGAACAACTGTAAAGCTCCTTTGAGAGAGCCCTTTGGGTTGAATAGACCTCACAAACTCCTATTGTTATGGAGCCATTCCGCTCTGTTTTCGTCCATCTGTTCTCCAGGTCCTGTCTTGTGGTCCACCTTATGGACAGAAGGCATTAAAAGCATGTTTGGCTTTGTGTTTGGTCACCGGAGCACATCCTGCAATTATCTAAACTAGTGGAGCTTCCTTAGAAGTTTAGCAAAACAACTCACCATAATCCTAGGTAAAAAGGTGCTACCGCATATCTTACATAACACCCTTGAATTAATGAACACAAGAATGAAACACCAAATCATGCAGTCAAAATGCGTTAACCAGAGCTGTCAGACTAATGGTGAAGCAGAAGGATAAGGAGGGTTGGTTCCTTGCAATTGATTCCCCCAAGCTACTCCAACTCACACTCATTGGCAGGGGATAAACTAGTCCTTGATGCAATAAACAAATATTATTCCAGTCCAGAGGAGAAGGAGTAGGCGGCTGCATACTCATGAATGAGCCTGTTTGTTAATGTGAGGCCCTGACATTCTGTTAAGGATGTCAGTCATGTGTAGTGGTAGTCTACAGATTGCTATACAAAAGATTATGGTTTGACGTAGTGCCCTGCACAGCCATAAACTTGGCAGATTTGATCCTACCCTCAGACTCTGTACTTCTGCAGCCCCGGAGAAGCAAAATGAAGCAAACATGGAACATTGAAAGTGTATAACAGTACCCTAGAAATAAATAATATGGTGTAAAAACCTAGCAATAAACCTTCCTTTCAGCACTCACATTAAAACCAAGCCCAAAGAGGTTGACCGGGTCAGTGCAGAATGAAATCTTGTAGAACAGCACATAATGGGTATCTCCTGCAATAAAGGTGCTCTTGTGCTGGATCTGGGATGGCCTTGTGTGTATTGTTGGCATTCATCAGCCCCTGCATCTTGATGGTGCATGAAGATTACACCATGTAATCTTAGCAGGGAAGGAGGAGTTGGCAGTAGAGTGGAATGAATGAGATGAATCAGGAGAATTGGATGCTCGGCTTGGATTGCAGTGGGATTTGAGTTCATAGACAACACCTGTGGTTGTAAAGGGTATTTTCATTGTGACCATACATAAAACAAATTATACATGTCATTTGATTCTGTGTTGTATCGTACACAACGATTGCAAAATTGTAATACCTGAAATTAATTAGCAAATAAACATCAAGAAATATTTTTTTTATTATATTGAATACGATCTCTACAATCAGAGCAGCATAATAATCGCCCTCCTGGTTCAGTAAAATATTATTGTTCGAGAAAATGAAACACTGTCGTGAAACACGCAATCATACTGTTTTATTATCTTTGTTTCAATAAAGCAAAGCTGCAAAGTGAAAGCAGCGGTGGGGGCATTAATCAGGAGGTTTCCATCTTGTCGGCTATGGCAGCCGGGGCCAACAAGATGATCATACACATAAATAACAGGCCAAACAGCTGGGGCTAGCCAGAGGACGAACAAGGGCAGGAGGCAAAAGGCCAGACATTGAATTAAACGGCAATTTCGATGAAATGGATCCCATTTTCAACTCAGATTTATTGGTCAATGATAGAGGACTTTTGGCAACCTGACTTCTGAAAAAATAGAACTGCAACTGGTATTTGGTACAACACATTATTAATTCAGCTGAACTCATTGAAGTTATCCAGGTATTAAAATGTCAAAAAAAGGAGCCTTGCTTCCTTTTGAAACTAATATCACATCATTACACTAATATACAACTGTTTGGAATGGGGAAAAAAACGGCTGTTCTCTGTTGTTTTTGTAAATCACAGTGCCTGAAATAAAGACCATAGAGACCATGAGAAATGAAGGTACTTTGATTAAAATTTATTTGAACCTTTCAGTGAAAACAGCAGATGCACCATTTCACACAGTGTGTGTCATATATTTACCAAGTGTGACTATTGCTTTAGTCTTCTATTAGACTGGATGCATGAGAACCTGGGTGGCTTATTGCCACCTCTGATTTCACAATTTCCTGAAGGAAACTATGAAAACATGACACAAGGAATTCAAGGAAATAAACTTAAAGACATGAAATAAAATGTTCAAACAACGAAACAAAATAATTAATAGAATATTAGATGCACTCAGCACTCATCATTAATATTATTTAAACCTGGGTTATCACTTTAACACACAATGTGGTTCAAACCCTGGCTCCTTGAGTCTGCATGTCAAAGTGTCCTTGGGCAAGACACTGAACCCCAAACTGCTCCCACTGTGAATGTGATTAGTTACTTTCTGATGAGCAGTTGGCACCTTGCATGGCAGCCTCTGCTGTCATTGTATGAACGGGTCAAAACGATGTGCAGTGCATGAGACTTTGTGCTATATAAACACAGTCCATTTACTTGTACATTGTATTTTATTTTGTTATATTTTATTCAAATCATTCCATATGAGACATATCAAAATATCCTGTTAAAAAAACATTTTTAAATGCTGCAGACTCATTTAGGGACAAAAAATAACCCCAAATGTAACGACTGAAACTGAAAGAACATAATACAATATTTATAAATCTGTAAAATTGTCCATTTATATCATATTACCTTAATGGATTTTAAATCTTATTATTCTGTGTTATTATTTTAATATGATTTTCAATTTAATCTGTCAGTGATCTCATAAAAGAAGCAACTGAAGTAATTCTAGAGGCAATTTTATGGCAATTATTATATCATTATTGGTAATATGATGAATATATATCAGTTTCAGTGAGTATTATTATTTTAAATATTATTTTTGTATAATTATTTGCCGCTTGTTCAGGGCCATTTCTTGCTATATGCAGACTATGCGGATGCATAGGGCCCCTCAGCCTCAATACATTTTGAGAGAATCAAAAGTCTTTATTTGACATCACGTGTTGGCGGAGGGGGATAATGGAAACATAAGACTGTGATCATACAGATCATGAACACAAAGTCGTGCAATCATGTTGTACAGTTACATATTGTTCCTTTTAAACTACAACATAACTATTATTCTTATTGTTGGTTTGTTTTCATTGCTTGCACGTTAAAATAGATGCTGCTGGTTTCATGTATTTTTATTCAAGGTAATAGCTTTTGCTGATTTCTGTCAGACTTGTGGTTATACATACCACAATCAGGGGTTGCAATGTTACATGTGAATGTTTCTTACTACCTGAAACATCAGTATTATATATACATATATAATATAATATATATATATATATATATATATATATATATATATATATATATATATATATATATATATATATATATATATATATATATATATATATAGGAATCTCTCCCTCATAGTTTGACAAAATAGGGGGCCCCAAATAGCGTCTTGCACAGGGCCCCCCAAACAGCTAGAAACAGCCCTGCGTTTGTTGTCGCGCTGTGGCTCTGCCCCGGAAGTGCTTCTTCTTCTACGAGGTGAAAATGGCGGCTTGCTGCATGTGAAAGGGTCGACACCGGAGCCGGCTGTATGAACCGAAAACATGTATAAAACACCATGTAGCAGACTGTCAGGTAAGACTAAGAGGCTGTTTGATATCCCGTTTAACACGCGGTTACACTTTAAAGCCATTTTTAATTTATTCCCGCCGAAAACAGCCGTTGAAGCTAACGCGGAAGCTAGCTGGCTAAGTTAGCATGTAGCTATCTTGTATAGCAGAGATGTTTGGTAAGAGGCTAGCCGTGACCTTAGATGGAAGTCATCCACATCTGCACAGGCCAAAATTAGCAAATTAATGGCGGGCTTTAATACGACAACGTTTGAGCTATTTTGTTACAACTGTGTGTCAGCAAAACGCGATAAAAGTAGCACACAAAGCCATGTTGTTGTGAGGTTACGTGACAGGTCAACTTGAGGACACCATCAACAACATAGTCGACTCATGTTTGTGTTATACTGGAGTTTCTCTAGCATGTCTACCCGAATTCATGCAAACGAGGTGTATAAAATATTAAAAACATCATTCGTGAATTAATGAACTGCCAAAATGACCATAAAGTTTACTAAAACTAAGTTATGTCTATCTATCTATTATTATTATTACTATATACTGTTATTAACAATAACATAACCATCATATCATCAGTAGTATTACCATCATCTTGCCACTGCACCTTATCTACCTGTGTATCTTGTGTTTTTAAGTGTCCTTGTCCCATTCTGTGTTTTTATTTTATCTATCTATCTATCTATCTATCTATCTATCTATCTATCTATCTATCTATCTATCTATCTCAGAAACAGTGGTGTTTGTTTGTTATCATGCTGTTTATAGCTTTTTTTTCTCCTGTTTTATGCAAGATTGAATCTGTGTTTTAGATTCAACAGAATGAAACCAAACCTACATTTTTTTATTTCAACGACTCAATATTGTGTTTTATATTTCTTGTAGGTTTGATTGGTGTGAGCGTGAAAAGGAAATTGGTTCAAAATGTTCCTCGGTGTAATCAGACCGCTCGCAGCCTCATTCAGCTGTACAGAAGAGATCCAACAAACTGGCTGACGTATCAGCATCTCAACTTCCTGAAACGCCAGGTATCATTCACAGAGGGAACAATATCTTTTTATTTGTATTTCTTTTCTCGTGCATGTCTGCATTCTGTGTTATTACTGTAACACTGCACTGTTTTCCTTTCAGTATGTAACAAAGAACAAAAGTGAGCTTCACCAACGTGCCATCCCGAAACAGGCTCCAGTCCTGACCATTTTGGATGAGAGAGAAGACAGTGTTGAGAGACAAGTGCAAAGAATATCAACTATTGATCCCGTGGTTTCGCAGCCAGAGGATGTCACCAGTAAGGCACAGGCTGAAATATCCGACTCGAAGCCCACGGCGGAAGATGTGGCAGCACAGAAGGATTCTGTGTCCAGCGCGGTTTCGACACGAGACGAGACCCCCTACGTCCATGTGGAGACGGAAGAGGCGAGGGAGGCACGTCTAGACAGACAGTGGAAGGAGCTAAAGGTTAACGTAGCTGACTTGCCGGATATCTATGCCAAGCTCGCCAAAGTCAAACTCACAGGTACATCTTGATTTTGTCGCATAATCTGTCCCATAAACTGTTAATTTATGGAAGTTCAAACATGCAAAGACCAGATGGATGAAGTGAATACAGAGATGTGTTCTACAACAATATGGAAAGCAGGAAAGATTTCATGCACAGCACAGTGTCAGAGAAAATCTTGTTGTTCATTTACTGAGTGAGTGAGTTTATGGAACTACTGCTGTGTTTCTCGGCATCAGTAGGCCTTTGTCTGTGCCAGAACACCACCGGGCATGTTTCTGTGACATCGCGTCCGCAACGCTGTTTTGGTCTCTTCTCCACGCAGCTTTAAACCACACCGGGAGAAGCTGAGCTTTTTCCCCGCCAGACTCTGTTAACTTGCTCAGATTTGGTCATGTTTTCTTGTTTTTTTATGCTTCTGCCATGAGTGAATAGACTGTGTAGTTAAATTGTTTGCCTTTGGGCTGTTTTTATGATTGGAAGTTTGTGTTTTATTTTGAAAATCGTCCAGATTCTCTAAGCCCTTTTGTGTGTCTGATTTCCGGCCAGCTCCATCTTCTCTTTGCTGATTGACGTCAATCAAAAATAGGCCGGCCACATATTCTTGGCGGAGCCGGGTGGAGAGTTGTGCTTCTGGTGGGGTTACAAACATTGTCACGATCAGCTCCGGCAGCCACGGAGCACCCGGAACACGTCGCACACAAGCCTTAAATTACACTGTGCCTGGTGTAATTTAAGGCTCCAGCTTTTGGCACAGGAGACAAGACATTCACCTTCATACACTTCTCTGCTGTTTATCCTTATGCTCAGTATGTTCCAAACAACCCTGGCTTAATATATTACTTCCGGTGCTATGGGGAGCCTGTAGTGTGACACATAAGTACTGTGTTTAGCTAGCACTGGTTGCTTGACTCCACCAAGACATGATGTCTGCTCTATAGATGGTTATTATTGACTGATATTAATTAGTTTTAAAATAAATAAAAGCAGTGTTCTTCAGCTGTTACTGTAAAACGTCCTGTTTTAAATTGTTCTTTTGTTTTTGCTTGGTGATTTCAGCACTGGTGGTTACGACTGCAGCGGCTGGCTTTGCGATGGCTCCAGTGCCCTTTGACCCTCTCATCTTCTTCGTGTCTTGCCTCGGAACAGGCCTCGCCTCTTGTACCGCCAATTCAATCAACCAGGTCAGTTATCCTCAGACGGGGGTCAAACAAGGACACGCATGGCTATCTTTAGACACCATATGTAGGCCTAATCATAGCACAAACCCTCTGAATTAAAACTCAATCACGTGTCATTACTATCATCCAGCATTCACTGATTAACACCGCTTCCATACATTGTCATCACACCTGAACATTAGGACGTACTGCAGCATTATACATGTTTATTGTCTGATAATGCTAGTAAAATGAGTAATTAGCCACAGCTAATTTACTCCAAACTTTACTCCGACGAAGCAAAAAATATTAAACACATGGGTTGCATAATTGTTTCAAGGATAGCTGTTAACTGTGCAGATGTTCCGTGTCTTTCATAAGTTTATTTTTTAAAGTACCAATTTCCTTTTGGAAAGAACGTGACGAGGGCTAGAGCTGGCACGATATCTGTTGGTGCTATGAAGGATAATACATTTTTTGTTGACATGTTATACAAACATGAACGTGCTTGTTGACGGAAACACACATTTCTTCTTCTTATAATGATGCTTGTGTTGTGAAAATGCTAAAAGAGCCAGCACGTCCCCCCCTCTTTTTATTGTTTTTTCTACCCATACCACATTCCTCTTTTGCTACGCATTTCAAAAATGGATTGAGTTGACTGTGATGCTGTTATTATTTCCCTGCTGAAAGCTCCTTTTGGAGCTATAAACCAAGGCGAGCTAGTGTGCTTAGACACTTAGAATGCCTGGAATAAGTATGGCCTTCCTCTGCTGTCAAGTGTTTGACGCTGTGCACAGGAATTTACTGTGACTTAAGAATATTAGTGTAAGGGGTGACGTGTTCCTCAGCCCGATGTTGAACTCTGTTTAGCAGTGTCTTTGGCCTGTAATTTGGCAAAAGCCTTGATTACACTGCAGGTTCCTGCCCCTGGGGCCAACCCTCCACCCACCCCCAGCCTGCCATCAACGGCAACGTTCCAACTGCTGTCTACATTGTTTTACAACAATAATGAAGCGTCCCGCCAAGTCAAACAAACTTAAATTGTACTGATACTGATCGTCCTGGACCTGAACTAGCTTTCTGTGATTTAGGTACAGTGTGACCCCCTCTGTGCATCAACCCAGGGGGGTGGAGTTACATCTATGGATACGAATGTGCAAATATTTACACAGTTCTGTTTTTGCAGTCGGGTCTGAATAGTGTCAATCAGTCCATCGCTCAGGTTAAAATTGTATTGTGTCTTCAGTGGCCTGAAACAGAGCTGTGCTGTGCGCCTCTACCTCACACCGAGCAGGTGTGTAAATATCCTCCAGGTATTTGAAGAATGTCCCCGTCTCCTCCTCGTGCTGCTGAGAGTAGCTCAGGTTCGAGCTCCAAAACGTTCAGAGCGTTGAGTGATGTAAGAGGCTGTTGCCACTGTTCGTACCCTGGGTGTCCCTTTATCTGCAGGCCCACCCTCACGTCAGTCCTGTCAGTCTTCATTTTCTCCACTAACTGAGCCCCGAGGTTAGGATACAACACGGCTTCATATTTCATTGAAACAATGTTATTTGCCTTTCAGTGCCTCTCCGTTGGCCTCCTCCGCTCAGGTCTAGTTTCAAACCTACGTGAAGGTGAAGTGTGAGCAGAGGTGAAGTTCAGAGCACGTGTAGACCAAATATTAGTCGCAAATTAGATAAGTGTGTGTTTAAAACCCTGCAGGAAATAGTCGTGGCATCTTATCACCTCTCAAAAAGTGGGTCAACTTTAGCATTTTTGCAAAATTAAAATGGCAAAATTAGGAAGAAATATGATGAGTTATGTGTTTCCAAACATGTTTCCAACTTCTTGCTGCGTCACTTTCTGAGTTCTAGTCTAAAACGCTAAAAAGTTTCACTGTCATAACATTTTTAAATGCTTCTTTTTGCATTAAACCAGAGGAGACCAGTCACAAAACGTCCGTTTGAAGTTGTGAGAATATTTTATTGTATAAATGGACAGTCCAGATAGTAATTATGAGGTTTTTTTTGACAGGATTAAAGTTCATTTTGCATATCACACATGAGTAAAAAGTGGTCCATTGTCTGTCATTGTGAACGTATGGTATTTTGGGAATGCTTCACATGGGTTCTGTAGATAAATACACACAACTGTGAAGAGATCCTGGTGGAATATTACTTCCAACATTTCTCTCTGTTTTTATAAATGGCCTTGTTTGTATTAGCCCCAAAAATTTATCATTGGTTTCTCTATTTGAAGCCAAGAACGCTTTTTTTTTTTTTTTTTGTGGCTAGTAGCTGGTATGTGAGGCCGAGCCTTCGCGCTAGTCACATTGAGTCTGCTCCCCCATCCCTCACTCCCCGTGGGGACGTTTTGCGTGCCATCATCGTCTTAATTGGAGATGGATTATTGTTTCAGACAAATTAGCCACCTGTCTCGTAGTGAGACTGACTTTGAAGTCGGCTGTCAGACGGAGTCATGCGAGGGCACATCTTTCATTTAAACGGTGGTTAAAAAGATAAACAACATTAGGAATGTAAACTTATTTGTAGTTGGTAGTATCTTGTCTCCCTCTGCTTGGCTGGTATGAGAAGTATGTGCCTTTATGGATACGATGTCATAGTAATCGCTGGTGCTGCTTTGTTTGGAGAAGAATGTCATTTTCCTGTGTGTAATTATACACACACAAGCAGAAGGCATGTCATGTGTGACACGTAATTGCCTGTTGTGCTACCACTGTGGCGGCACTCTGCACTTCTTTGCGACGGACTAACACTCTGTCGGCTCTTTTTTTTTTTGTCAAAGACACACCCTCACCTGCGTGTAAATGATCTCAACACTTTGGTCATCCATTTGTTTTTCACAATCCTGGAAAGGAAAAAGTGGAACGCAGGAGAAAAACATCCTACCTTCAGATCTGTTGCCAGATATTCCCTTTCATCTTGGAAAAAGGGGCGCTTCACTATTAGTGTGGTTAGTCGTGATCAAAGCTGGATGCCTCTTTATATGACAAAATCAAACAGAAACTTGACAAACAAATCAAAGCGGAGGAAGACCCTCGTGAAGATCAGCTCTTATGGATCCTGCTGCTGGGCCCTAATCCCTTAATGCTCAGCATCTATAGAGGCAGAGGAGTATGCAAATATGTATGACCACACAACTGTCGAATTACCTTGAGGAAAGCAGCAAAATGCCTTGAGGGAGAGAAAAATGCTTTGGCTCTTGGAAGTGGCAGCCAGACCTTCAGTGGAGCTGTCAAAAGCCAAGGCTGCTCTTTGTCCCATTGGGAAGTGCCTGTATGGCAAACAGAAATGTTGTGGTTTCCTTTTAAAATGTTACTCTATTTAGGAAACTGACGGAAGGGTGTAAGCTCTTGGAGTCACGTAACAATGGCATTTCAGTCTAGAGTTTCTCACCACAGTCAAAAGACTTAATGCTGTCATGTCTGTCTTGTCTTACAATCAGCAAGGACAGTCAGCTTCAGCAGTGAAGAGATGTAATTATTTGAGCTTCCAGTTCAAGTAGCTCTCTTAGATAGATCATGGCAGTTATGAACGTTTCTAGCATGGCCATTGAATCCTGTGAAACAGGTAATACTCTGTAAAATAACTCTGTAAACTCCAAGTCTCACCAAAGTTTTCACTACAGAGTTCCAGCCAGAGAGAGTTCTTGCTAACGTTTGTAGAAAAAGTGCAAGTTGGTCTAGTCTTCAGGACTCCTGGGCCCCACACCAGGCGCAGCCTCCACAGGTGTTCCAGCCGTCATCACCTTCCAGTCTGGCCACTACCTCAGCTAATTGGATAATTGGGTCAGATGAGAGTTCCAGGCTGGAGCCCAAAAAGACCCCGAGGAAGTCTGAGATCCCCAGCAGTGTAAAACAGACCTGATATGGCCTTTCACTGTCAAATAAGTACCACTCGACTGTTTTGACAGCGGCCATAGTGTAAGTCACACCATGTCAGCTCGCGTGCTTGTTTTGATGAAAATTCAAGCTGGCCTGTTTTGTGGCTGCCTAGTGTCATTTCTGCTTTCGTGACCATGACAGTGAGTTTTTTTGTGTCTGTGTCTCTCCTGTGGTGAGCTGTCTGAGGCTGGCACGCATAAGCGAGCCCCCACAAGCCCCCAGCCCCATCCACTCTGAGCTACGCCCATCTCTCGTCCTGTGCAGGCTTGCATTATTTACCCTCCTTCGTGCCTCCTTCTGCGTGCATCTTGGTCAGAGTGTATGGATACATGACTGAACATGGGGATAAGTTATGCAGACAATTATCTGTTAACTGTACATTCTAAAAAAAATGTTGTGTTTAAAAGGAGTAACTTTTTGAGTTTAGAAGATTAAAAATTAAAAAGAGTTGAATTTGGTTTTGTAAAATGTCATCAGACAATGACATTTTGTAGTCCAAGTCTAGAGCATTTTTGACATGAACAACTAAATTTATATAACTAAAGTTTTTAATCTGCAGAATAATGCAGATTCAAACTGATAGCACTAAGATGTTTTACTCTTAAAGCAACAGTTGAAGAGTACAACTTTGCTAACACAGCCAAACATCACATCACATCCAGCTGTTATTACTTTTACTCAGCTTCTGTCTTTCAGCCTTTTATTTCATGAACACGCCAACAACTGACAGTCAGTCCCAGATTTACTCTTGTCCAGCGGCCTCTTGCTCAGTCATGCTCTCGTTTTCACTTCTTAGCTTCCTTCCTAACCCATCGTCTCCATAGAGGCTGCTGAGCCAAGTTATTTATATTGCCCATTTTCCCAGCTCCGGTAGAAAAGGTGGACAATGTTGCTTTGATAAACAATACTATGTCATCATATATGTAGTGAAAGCTCATGCTTTCAACTTTAAAAGCATCGCCAAGCTCCACAGAGTCTATAGAGACCAAAGTATACGATTTTAAGCTCATGTTATTGCATTACAAATGTTGTCATTACCTCTATCATCTTTTTTGTTCGCAGTAGCAGTGATCTTTTTATTCATATTCATCCACACTTCCAGAGGTCAGTTTAGTGTAGTGCCATATGAAATGTGAAATTCACTCACAGTTTACATATAGAATCCGCCTGTGAGGCATCTAGTGTAATACATGCATCTGTGTGGGTTCTTAAACTGCACTGATACAGTTTTGACTGTGTAATGTTTATATTACAGTGGAGTCAGAAAGTATTAGGGCCGTGACCTCTTTTTTGTTTTGGCTCTTTACTGCGTCACATTTGATTTGAAATGTAACACTGGCTATGCGGTTTAAACGCTGACTGTCAGCTTTAATTTGAGGCTGTTTACATCCACATCAGAGTCAGCCCTCAATTGTAGCCCCTTTTTTGTACACAGTAATCCGGCATGTCAACATAAACCTAAATAAAATCAGCCCCTGTTTGTAAAATGTTCAACGCAGTTAGAATTATTAATGAAACCAATAAACAATCAATAATATCTTGCAGTATATATTCCATTGGCATGGAAAGGGAGTATTATCACAGGCAGTGTACTGAGATATGATGTGAGCATGCCAGAAAGACTGTGCAGGCTGTCTTAGGACATTAATTTTGCTGTTATTTGTGTATGTGTTTCTTAATCACAGCAAAATAAATCTCTACATGGCCATTCATTTCTCTAAAGAGTGTCAGCACATCAGTATAGACAATAATTACCCATTCCTCTTTGTTGGCTTTTATGCGAGGGTGCTATATCTTCGATGGGCTCTGTTCACTTCTAAGCTGTTTGGCTGTGACTACAGCGACGCTTGCCAACTTGACTACACCGATACTGTTTGACAGACTCAAGGTGGAGACGGTGGCATCGGCGGCGCAGTAGGTGGTAGCAGTCTGCCTCAGGCTGGGCCGATTTGATGCGCCCCCCCCCCAACAGTCAAGGCTGCCACAATTTTCCAAGATAGGGCTCCTCTCATTGTAGTTTGGGGGTACCTCTTGAGAGGATCATTAGTTGTAACAAGACCTCAGAGCGGCTAAAACCGTACCGACCGCCACGCTCTTCAAAGACAATCAAAACCTTCCAACTCTGGATTTGTGTCTGTTTCCTGCTGAGAAGTAGCGACAGAAGATACGGTTTCAAACGGATGCTACAGAATACCTCGAGCATGATGACATCGCTATCCCTTTTTGTGCAATTTATTCTCATCCTGCTTGAGAATCACCCCCCCACCATTCTCATACCAGAGTCCACTTGATGGATTGCAGTGGATGCCTTTTTAGAATAACCCCTGTGTTGAGGGTGTACTGTATTTGTTTTTCTTGCGTGGCAAGCTTCAAAGATATCACAAGACAGATGGAGTTGTAAAAGTATCACTGCTTGTCATATTAGTTCCACCGGCTATGCGCTGTAATTGACTGTTCAAAAGTGTTTTGTCAGTCAGAGGATTATGTTTTGGGCATTTTTGTGGGCTGCCCTTTTTTTAGAGTTAAAGGCCAAACACATCAGAGGCTTAGCCAAACGGGTGATTTAACAAAAAAAACGAGATCCCTTCCTCGGTGCAGATGCTGCTCTTAAGATCCTGTTTTCCAACAGCTTAGTTAAAACAAAAGAGCGAGCTGATCTTTGACATCGATAGTTTTGAGGGTTTTTTTGTTTTAATGGCCTCCACCAAGCTGTTAGTTCAGCCTGGGAGAAGGGAGGGAAAATCCTTTTTAATTGCCTAGCAAGGTGATACAAAAGGGCCTGGATGGATATCTCTTTTGATTCTGGATTAAAATGAATATTTTACTAGACAGCGCCTGTTTAATACTTCATTTCTTTTTAAAGGCTTTTGTCTTTGTCGACCACGGGGTGCCATTTGATTTCAAACTGTACAAACGGATCTCTTGCAGCCTCAGACTGGAGACAGATGCTTTCCTCTGATAAAGTCATGAAGGGTAAATCCATCTATTATATACCCCCAAGATAATGCCCAGAGGGGAAGCTGGAGCAGATACTGTTGCCAAGCAGAGTGCTAGTTAAACATAGATACAAGGATTTTAATAATATTCTGGTTTCCAGTAATGTTTTGATTTTATTTTGAGGGTTTTTTTCATCGTACATCACTTTAACTTTATCTGTTGTGTGTGGCTGTAATTGTCCCTGAAACGTTGCCAAAGTAACACTGTCCCAGCAGTAGCAAATCCTATTTCTGACTCTAATCTTCATTGAAGTTGAAGGTTTCAAAAAACGTCTGTCTGATGGTAGCTATTGACACTGTCCTTGTACATTTTGTACATTTCAATCAGAGTGGAGGCACTGCAACATTTAAAGGTTCGGGACAAACTCAGTAAAGTAGACGGACATGGAGCTGGAGGCGGCTCATTTATAAAAGAGTCTTGGCAGGCAGCAGCAGCGGTCTAATGAAGTACTTTTAGGGTGTTGATTTTATGCAGCACAGCTTTCCAACTGATGTGAATCCTTAATATACCGGCTCATCTCATGCAGTCAGTAAAACCGGCCCTGTCCAGTTTCCAACAGTCAATTTAGACAAATATTGGAAACGGCTAAAGCAAGGTCTTTCTCAGTATCAGTTCTCAGGAATTTCTTTCAATTCAGCGATATATTTATCACATCATATACATTTTGTGATACACGATATAGTACTGTGGGCCAAGACCTGGTGTTTAGACGCCAACATTTACAGCATAAATACATAATGTTTCTTTTATAAGTCAGAATAATTAGCTGGCTTATAACAGTAAGCATCAGCCTCATTCTGAAATCTGTTTGTCATCCACTGACCTGGAAATCAGAGGGAAGACGTGGTGTATAAAAACGACCTCTGCTTGTTAATATTTTTTTACTCCAGGGAAATAATCATGACCCCTCAGCTAACTCTTGCAAAAAAGCAGTGTTGTAGTCAGGACCACCTAAACTGAGACCAAGGCATGACCAAGACCCCACAGTGTATCGAGACTGAGACAAGACCAGGACTATGAGGGGTTGAGACCAACCCAAGACCAAGACCAGACAGTATATAGCCTACTTAGGTAGCAAATATGTAGCTAATGTTTTTATGTGCAGTATTTACAGACTGCTGTGTGTTTTCTTTCTGACTTTTTCTCTTTTTGGTTTAGGAAGTCAAATTTTATTACACAAGATTTGTCGCAAAACCCCCTACCAGACAGCCATCCATCCATCCGATAGAGATTAGTCAAGTTACTGGAAGTTTTAACTCGAAATGATGTTGACAAATAAATCAGACAATTTAGTAATATCCCTGCAGTTGTGGTCTAAAATGAAATAAAATCCTGAGTCATCTTTGTCCGAGACAAGTAAGTAAAAATGTGGTCAATTCCAAGACCAAGACCTTCATAAAGTGGTCTTGATACTACAACACTGGTATAAAGGATAAAAATGGGTACTCTCACAAGACAAATATTTGGAGTCGTCTTAATCTTTAGTTCTGTGTCTTAGATCACAGGGTAACTCAAGAGTATCTTAGTAACAGTAACATGTATTGTATCAGACGTGTACATTACTTTTTTCCATTCAACATGTATTCCTTTTGATCTTATTATATGAGAGCTTTAGCAAACACAGCGTACTTCAAAAGACGAGAAGAACGCGGCTTCTCGTAGAAGTTGTCCAACATGTCGTCATCTTTTGTGAGGATCACACTTAACAGACGCGGCCCTTCTTCTCACACGCAAAGTGCCTCTCTGAACTGTCAATGCCACAGCTTGTTTGGGCAAACACACCTCACCACAATAGAGCTGCCGTCAGCCCCGAGGGGGATGAACATGACTGACTGATGGGCAGGTGGAGCCCCTCCTCTCCACCTCCCTGATTAGCCTTTAGTTTTTAACAAAACACTGTGATTATGGGCTTCAGTGACCAACAAGTCAAGATGCAGACACTATTGAGGCTTGAGTCAGAGCGGGGGAAACACCCACCTCAGAGCTGTCTGGCACCAGTGAACCTTTCTGCACCTCGCACTGCATTTTGGCAATGACTGATCTCATACAAGCTGAGTAAATGATGTGGTTACATCAACTAGGACACGTCGTCTGATGTTTTCTGTCTTAATACTGAGCGTGTCAGTGTTCTACAGGTTAAAAACAGTCTGAATATTTGCAGTGAACACGTTAGGACCATATCAGAATTTGCCTTTAGCACATGTCAACATGTCAAAGCAGCTTCTTGAGCTTTGTGTAACAGTATTGGTACTGTCAGTGTCTCAATTTCAGTTTCCTTTGACCATTGTGGACACTCCTTTCCCACTGAAACAGATAGTGGCATGTCAGCACCTCCAGCGTGCATTGTTGAGGTATCAGTGAATGGAGGCAGTCAGCGCAGAGGCCCCTGTATGTCTAGAGGACAAACCATTCCTCTGGCACTGGTGTCACACTGAAGCAGATTGCGGACGGCGATAATGGGTTGCTGAAGATGCACTCCTCCTTTTAGAAGTGGCCCTCTCTGCTTGTCATCAATCCATCGCACTGCTGAACATTAGCAGTTTGGGGGCAGAGGTTTGCGTGCCCAGACAATGGATGTAATATCACCGAATCTTGCCAAAGCCTTAACCCAAATGTTTTTGTTTAGCTGACCTGTTATGACATGATGTGTGCATTAAAATCTGTGACAGAGAGGTGAGTAACAAATGTCATGAGCTGAAACTTTCTGTGTTTTAGTCTGCCGGCTTCTTTTTAGTTTCTGGAAAGATCATTTTGTGGACATCTCTCACGTTAACTCATATCTGTGAACTACTAAAGTAGAGAATGAGATGAGATATTGATTTAGGAAATGACATATTTAGGGCATCTACTTTCTTAAGATATCACATTTGTGTGTATTTTTGGTTTTTTTCCATGAAACTCAAGTTCGCCCTCTCCATCTGAAGGTAACTTAGCCAAAGGCAAGTAGGAACACTCTTTGTAATGCTGAGATCCGTGGATAATTAACAAAAGCGGCCCTGTTTATGGTGTGCCCGTGAGCCAAACACTGAATGCTAATTTGAATCAAACCAAGAGGCTTTTAGGGGCGAGGGCATCGCTGCTGGAAAACAAAATGGTTACCGGCGTTAAGGCTTCCCCTAAGCCGTGGGCGTGTCTCACATTCTCAGTTTAACAGTCAAGTTTCTTCGTTTGCAGCGTGACTTTTATGATTTTTAACAAAAAACTCATGAAGGGCTTAATTCATTAAGCTTTCCGTCTTGCCATTCGCTGAAAGAGGCGTGTATTTTAAATATTAATGAAGTGGCAGGATTAATGAAATCCAAATTAGCATCTTTGTGGTCGACTGGTTGGCAAATTGTCATAAAAGAAGCAACGTTGACTGACTTGATCTTCTTTCTCCGTCACTGAGTTCGTAAACGCCTCTAGCCTTTTTAATAAAGCACTGTCTGACTAAATATGCGTCCACTGAATGAAAAATCATCCTGCTACACTTATTGTAAAGTGCTCCGTATCGGCTGAGCACGATGAAGACATCACATTCATACCAGGCACCCTCGATTTCGACTCTGTCATTTCTCACCACTCTGTAGTTTGAGTAACTGTTTCCGCGCTCTCAGCTTCTGCTCTTAATACTTTAGAAATGTAAAAAAGGGCTCCTCGCCTGTTCTCCAATGACTATTATTCAGGCTGAATTTCCTGAATCTTAACTGCCACCCAACTCCTCAGTCCCTCATTATGTAATCACACGGCGTACTCTGAACGGTTGAAAAAAGCCACAGGTGATATTTAGAATACAAAAAAGGATGTTTTGTATGACTGTGGCTTTTTGCTTTTGGCCCATAATAGTCACATTCAAACGCTAGATATTCTTGAAGGTTATATTATGACTATTGTAATCATGCCAAGACTGCTCAGTGTGAGAGGCAGGAGACACTATTAACTTCTCCTTCATGGTCTCGCTCAACATTTTCTGCATTACGTGAATTTATGTCTCCTGTCACTGAGATTTTAATACAATACAGGCTCGTGAAAAACCTTCTCACACACACACAACTTCCTCTTAACATACACACACTCTAATCTGCTGATGCTTTTTATAGGTGAAACTTAGAATGCGTACTCAGCCACACTATCTCCTGTGATTCGTGTTATCTCGCCTTAAATGCATAAAGCATAGAGGTGTGTTTGACTGTGTGCAAACTGCACTGCCCTGAACAGTACGTCGGTTTAAAACACGCTCTAATCTGAGCATGGGCTGTGGTGTAGGTGCTCTGAACATTGAGTGACTAAGCGCTGTCAAGTTGAGGAAGGAAGGGTGGAACTGTTAACCCCATGGCATGCATGCGTGCTCATAGATAAACTGTGGTTTTCGGCACTAACCAAATCTATTGTCCCTCCGTATTATAAGCTTTGTATCAGTCCAGCTCACCCTGAGGTAACCTGAGCAGATGCACCGACTCCTGCCTACCAATCTGCCTCTTGAACATCCCCTTTAAAGATTTCCGGTGCCATATAACATCCACTGGCCTTTTATACGGGGTGGCGGCACTGAAGAGCACAAAAGGCTTAGTAAGTCTGCCTTTGTGTCTCTGCCTCGGTATAGCATTACTCGCGTTCTGTCGGCATGTTGGTCCACCTGTTCTCCTCCGCCACCTGAGGAAGTCGTCCTGCTGGGCTGGGTGTGGACCCCCTTGTCTGTCTCTGTTTCACAGGAAACACTGCAGATAGTTAAAAGGATCTTCAGCTACATGATGACATAGCAGTCTCTCTGACTCAAGATGCACCAAAGTCTGTGCAGACAAACTGTTCCTCTCTTCTTCTTCTCTTTCTATGAGGCAATGCTTTTTGCTTTTTGCTCCACCTGAGGATCACAAAGAGATTGTATAACCACACTTTTTTCTTTCTTTGTTTATGTCTACAGCATAACATCACTTTACCCCTCTGGGCTTTTTTTTTTGCGTCTTAATAACTGTTTTCTCTCATTACCGAGGCTCACCCGTAAGCTAGCTTTTAGAAACATCGCTGCCTTTTCAGCCCTCAAACAAAAGTGACGTATCTACTGTAAGTGTGGCTGTTTAACTCGAGTCTTTGCTTTGAAGGGGCCTCTGTCATTATTGTTTTATGCATTCCCAAATATGTGTCTAAAGGTAAGTGAGACCTTGTGCAATCATCCAGGTCCACTTTAACAAAAGACTCATCCTCTGTGGCATTATCCGCCTGCCCACCTGCCTCCAACACAAACAAAAAAAAAGGCCTTGAAGCGCAACACGTGTGTTTTACTCCATTAATGTCACCGTACTGTACGGTACGTCACTCATTCAAGCAGAATGAAGTAACCACTACTGTGCTCCCATTAATTTACACCCACACAGCTGTAATCAGCTTGACAATGATAGACATCGGGGTGTGTGTTATACCCATACGTGTGTGTGTGTGGGTGTGTTACTCTTGTCTCACTTGGGGATTTAACATTTCCGCTGTCTGTGCACTGGAAGTGGTGCAGGGGGTGAGTGGGTGTCCTGTGCCTGTAGATCTTTTATCTGTGTGCTTCTCTTGTCGTAATCGCTCACGAAGAGACCGACCGACTGGGTGGGTTGGGGGGGGGGGGGGGTGTCTCCAATTTCACCAGCCCACAATTTTTAATGGCACTCGACTGCTTTGAAATCGCTGTCTTTGTGTAAGACTTTGTTACATCCTTTATCCAGTGCGCTGTGAAGTAGAAAGGAAATGTGTCTTTTAACTTAAGCTTTAAGGAGGCAGATAAAACAGACATTATCCTCGGGCTTAGGGAATTCTTTTTTTAAACTAAATAAACCTGTAAAGTGATCTTTTTGGGAAGACATTGCTGTTCTGCTGCAGTTGTCTGTCCATAATCTCGGCTAAATCAGTGTCATTTTCTGGTTTGTGACCGCCACTGTCACTCCCAGGAACTGTGGCAGCTGTGTCACGTAACAACCCGACAGGAAGAATTTCCGTTACAATCGCAGGACAGACGGTTGACAGCTCACTTCTAGAACCCGTCGAGAAGCTAACTGGTCGCCTTAGCACTTGAGGGCGAGGGGGATGCAAAGAATATGGCAGAAAGAAGGATGGGTCTCAGGGGGCAAAGCTCTGGCGGTGGAGGAGGACCGACTCTGACAGGAACTTTGTTAGCCTGTTCACACAGTCTCATCCCATTTGCTCCAGCAAACAAGATTGAAACTCATGGATAAATTATTTACTCCTGGTGCTTTTTTGCCACTGTTTACTGTATTTTCTGTTGCTTTGGGTGTATCAGCAAATGTTCCCCCTCCATATAAACATGGTTTAATCTTTTCCTTATTCTGTTTTCTGTCAGTCAAAAGCATGGAACTAAAAAGACGAGGGTTAGCACACTAGGAGATGTCTTAAACTGAGTTTATTGGCTGAAAACCACAACTCTCTACTTAATAATCAGGGATGTAACAGTTGGATGGCATTCTTTTATTAAACAGTGATGGTTAAAGAGTTCTCCTTCCTACTTCTTGAGGCCAGCACAGAGCAGACCCTTGACATTAACCATGTGCTCTCTTTGTCTTCTCCTATTTGGATTAAGAAGGACGTGTCAGCGGTTTTACTTCACTGCACAAGCATGCACAAAAAAACATCTTTGCACATACAGTACAATACAGAGAGAACGCTAGTCTCGGCTGTAACCAAACCGTGCTCCACGTGTGTTATCAGAAGTCGGGTTTACAGAACATGCTGGCGAGCAGAAAGGGAGGGAGAACAAAGATGTTGATTGAACAAAGTAAAGCCCGTGTCACTTTGCGTTCAGTTCGTCGGATCTGCAGGATATTTTCAGAAACAACCTCACGGCGGAGGGGAAGCAGGCGGCGTGCAGACCTGTGACCCGTGTCCCAGCATGCCAGAGTGCAAACCACAGGCCAGAGATAAAAAATAAATAAAAGGAACGAACCGAAACTGAACAATCAGTTTTCTTTTAGTTTACCGACAGTATGGCAAAATAATAGAAAGCATGTGTTTCACAAGTTGTGAGTAACTGAAATAACAATTTTCATATAAAGCCAATGAGTTGAATGCAAACATTGATCCTCTTCAGTGCATATCATAACAGGCATCTGACACTGAAGCTTTTCTGCAGAGTTGACATGTTTCATTAACAGGTAGTTGACCTTCATCCAGATTTTTAACTTTAATGTCCTTAAAAGGTAAAGCTATGGCTGATTGGGGGGGGGGGGGACCAGACCTCACCACGTGTTGTTGTCTTCTTCTGCAGTCCTCATCATTTTGATTTGAAAGGCTCGTTGAATGAGCCCGTCTAGATGAAGGGCTGGATTTTGCCGCGGGTCACCGACGCAAATACAAATCTGCCCGGAGGTGCCGACGGCTGCTGTCATGTTTGAGAGAACAGCGTGGGCCTTATGTGTGTCCGCACCTTATCGCTTCTAATATCCAAAGGGGTGCGTTTTTTTTTTTTTTTTTTTGGTTTTTCTTTCGAGATCTTTGGCCGCTGGCCGTATCGGAGGCGTATCAAAGCGGACACACACACATTCACACCCATTCCGCTCTCGTTGTGGTCGGACGCAGCTGTGCACGGAAAAAAAAAATCTAAACACTCACATTCTCTCAAACGTACACACGGTCATGCACATGCCTCTTTTTCAACTGCACCCGAACTGTTGAGAGCTCTTTCATACGGCATGTCATGTCAGTCACACTCTCAAAGTATTTGCAAATGCCCACTGATGGCGGAAAGGACTGTTTATTTCTCTTTAAACAAGTGACCACACACACTCACAGCCTAGTTCTACGTATTCAGCTTTCACTGATATGTTTTCCCACAGTATGTGAGACCGAATAGAAAGCAGTCAAGTGTGCACACAGTTAATGGTAATCATGAAGCGGAGTGAAATGCCCTCATTAGTATGAACGTTAACTTATCAGGCTCAGACTGGAGATATGGCTGGCCAGCGCTCCGACAAAGGAATTTGTCTTGTTTGCACAGTAGATATGTTTACAGTGGAGTGAAAATGAATGTGTCAGCCTGCATGGCCCAACGTCCAGGCAAACCCCCTTTTTGCACAAATGAAGATTAATATACAAACTCGAGCCGTTTGGCCCCAACTTTAAAGATTTAGTAACATTCTTTTGCTGTGACGCATATTTTGACTAAAGTGGCAAATTTATGGATGAAGGTCTGGGGTCAGAAGTGGTAGGTGCTCTTTCTGTGACGTTAAACAAACGCACCACTGTAATGAAGTATCTCCTTGTGAGCAAAGGTCTCTCGGTGGTTAAGATTTGCTGTCATCCCCAACACCATCCACCGAGAGTTTGGCTTGTAATCCGAGTCCTCCCTCACACTAGGAGGCACTGTGGCCCGCTCACGGCGCAGCTTTAATGATTACAAAACTACAGCATCACTTCTAAACACAAGGCACATATCCCCCCCCCCCCCAGACAGCACTGCCTCAGAGGCTTAAGATAGCCTTCTTCAGAGAACAGAAATAGACAAAGCTCATTTATCTTTAGTTGCGCACCAAAAACTTTTTTTTATGATGTTTATGGAGGCAAAGCAGCAGCTGCCAAAGCCTCCTTTGATCAGACGACTTAGAAGAAAAGCAGCATGTAAGAATAATCCTCTTCTTTTTACATTTTCTTCATCCTCTTTTTGTTCCACCACTCCTTCCCTCTGATCGTGGCTCAGGCGCTGAGAGTGTAGCATGCCTCTGCCCCTGCAGTAAGCTTTCCCAGATCCTGCTCATATCTTCACAGGCAAAGGGACTGATTAGGGCAGAGGTAATGTGGCTCTGCTCAGCATTAATTGGCTGATTAACATAAGGACAGTTTAGCACTTCACTGTCCCACACTCAGGCCATTAATCAAGAGGGAGGCCGTGCCAGCTGAACCGCTGCCAACAGCTCTACACAGACCACTATAAAGAGAGGGAGGAGAGGTGTGGGTTCAGCTGAAAGTGGAGACGTGATCCTCTCGTTGGCCAGACGGAGTACTGCAGTCTCTACAGCGGTGCCCAGGAAGAAGGAAAGGAGAGTTTAGTGTGTGGAAGCAGGATAGTTCTGTACGGTCACAGTGAAAAGATGTCTGGATCATAGATTATGTGCTGGATTATTATTTTTCTCTCGTGAATTAAACAGTGCAGCAACAATTTGAGCTTTTCACGTCCAATCACACCAGCTAATCCTATCGTTTCATCGCATCAAAGGAGCGCAGAGGGCGAGGAACCCAAGGAACATCTGCCGGCTGTCCATACGCAACATTCCACACACAGACACATGTCTCCCGTTTTTATCTTTCACCTCCACTCTAGATAGTGTGAACTAAATATTGCTATTTTCTCTCTGACAGGAATGAAGTGATAGAGCTGCACTCTTTTCCACACTTTAGTCCACTCTCTAGTGAGATTTCTGCTTTGTTTTTCTGACCTTTTGCAACCAAAACGTTGCAACATAATTTGTCTGCATCATTTCATCTTTGTTTTTTTAGCAGAAAAGGGAATCCTTCACTCTCGTACTGTGGATCTTTCATTGCACAAGTTAAAATAAGTCAGTTGTGCTGATGCTTTGATGCATTTTATGTCACGTGGTGATTAAAGTCCATGCTGTACCTGCACCGGTGTACGACTTATAAACTACCACCCTAATTACAATGTACCCTGTTTGCTCGGTGTCTGCGTCCAGCCTCCCTCTCTCTCTACACTTTAAGTTCATCTTCCTGCGTCCTCATCACTTTTCGTACGTCTTCTATATGTTTTTACTGTCCCTTTACACCTCCGCTCTCCACACAGATGCGTACGCAGATTCTTGCTTACAGTCTAATAAGTACTTTGGCGGTGTTCAGCAGGTTCTTCAGGGAAGCGGTGTAAAATCACAGCATTGCTCACATAGCTCCAAGACTATTTGTTTGACTCGAGAGACTTCAATAGCATTTCTGTGACAGAACAGCAGTCCCACTCCTGCCGCAGAAACACCCCGAAATAACCTTTATCTGCCATACCAGCGTTTTGTTTTTGTGTGTTGTGACTAGTCAGGTTGCATGCCTGCCTTGTCTGTTTTGTTCCATTTTTCTTTCATTTGACTTCAGAATGTTGCGAAAGTCTGCCAGAGCCATTGAATTGACTTCTGAGGGAAGCTTAATCTATGTAAATCTTTGGCTGCTTGTTTGTCAAGTGGTTGATCAGAGACAGTTCACAGTTGGTATTGAAGAGGGGCCTTTGAGAGCTCTCATGCTAAGTCGACTTGGCTCGCGTGCATCAAGAGCACCTCCTCCCACCCCTGTGGATGTTTGAGTCTCCCATTCAACCCCAGTGTGCAAACAGGTGACATCCTGACAAGTGAAAACTTGGTCTCTCTTCTTTTTGTTGGTTTTAGTGCACCTGGGTTTCCCTCGGCAGAGTGAAAGAGACGCGCTGTTTAGACCAGCTGATGTTTCTGCGAGCCAAAACCGTACAGCTGCTCAGCCGTGTGCGTTCCTGTGCTCGTGTTTAGGCCCACTCTTGCCTCTCAAGTAAACACAGTAAATGCACAGCGTGTAGTTACTGTGTCCCTCCTCTCTGACCTTCACTGCAATTCCAATTGTTGTTTTTGCAGGCAGATAGGAGGTGTGGGGTTGGTAACGCAAACCTTCACTCATGTGGAGCACAAGGAGCGGCTGGTGCGCAATCAAATGCTTGATTTTTTTTCAGTGTTACTCATTCTTCTGAGTGAAATCAAACACCTTGCGTACTTTGTCCAAACTACACAGCCTGCAAACTCCTACTGCTTCAGTGTCGCCGTAAATTTTACGATGATATAAAGCCAAGTTATCTTCCGTAGCTTCTACACAAGAATAGGAAATGTCTCCCTGCGGCCTGTTATCAATTCAGCCCTGGTGTTTGGCGGTGGATCCCATTCTGTCTTTCATAGCTCTGAGGATTTGGCAGCTGAACCCCCCCTCCTTCTTCTCCTTTGCCTTCTCACTTTGGTCTTGCCTGTTTTCCATCCTCATCATCTGGCAGATAATTGTGCCTACAGTTATGGGTTGTGTGTGTGTGTTTGTGTTCATAATTGAAAGCAGCAGCCGACTCTCTATAACTTCCGGTTCAGTCAGAGCCACCTCTCCGTGTATATCTTGAGCCGATCGAAAAACTGCCTGAATCAAAACACCAACTCTTATCTCCATTCATTCCACCATTTCTGAACATTTGTTTGCCGTAGGTACACTACTTATCAAAAATGCCTCACTTTGCTCCGCTGCACAGCATTGTGGACTGCAGCGCTTGCAGAATAAAGTAGCCGGCTGTTTCAATTAGATATGTCATTGTTTGTCAGTGAGTGACGTGAGCAGAGCTCCATCGGGTTAAGAATGAACAAACAAACCAGCAAAGTGTGTGTGTTTAATAAAAACTGAGTTTGAACACTAAGATACTGTTAAAGCTGGAGGTACTGTGGGACACGATAGAAAATATTAAAGTAAAGAAAAATGTAAATAAAACATGTAGTAAAATGAATTAAAGCTGTAAGGCAGGCTGTATTTGTATTCACATTAATGATTTATAGGAGGCTCATGTTAGGCTGTGTTAAGCATGCACAGTGCGTCTGTGTCATAAAGGAAACACATGAAAATAATTACAAAAACTCCATCGACACATGCTCACTATTAAAATAAATTATCTTTATTAAGATTGCTACATACATAGTCACACAAGAAAAGCTGTTGCTTCTTTGTTTTATTAATTACTTAGCATTTTTTCAGCCAAAAGATTGTAAAAGAAACTCATTATTAACAATGTTTTATTAAATATAATGTTCCTTTAGTATTTTGGGCTGTTTTTTATTGTAATCTGATTATTTTTATTAGCTTAAACCGATGCACCCTGAACCCGTGACCCCTAGGGGGTCTGCGGTACTGCAGGGGGGTGCGCCAATTTTTGTTATAATAATTGTCAATCTTCACCAAAATAATGGTCCAAAGATGCATATCTCTTGGCATTTTCTTAACTAACTTTTTATCAATCATAAACACATAAAGGCTAATAACCCAGTATATGAATAGGTTCATAAATAAAAGTTGAATAAAGTAAATATAAAAGTTATTATAGGTCACTTACATGTGGGGCTCCCTGTTCTGTTTGTCTCTCCTTGGGCTGAAAAACGTCGAAGACCTACCTGTAGCAACACACGCGCATGCACACGAAACACAAGCGGCCCAATCGTTTTAATGCCATCGCTGTAACACATGGCAGTGTTGGGCGGAAATAATGACATGGGCTGAGAGGGCCACTGATGCGAACCAGATGAGGCACTCTTGACTTAAAAGGCAAGAGAGGGAGGAACGAGAGCAGAGCCGGACAAACTGTGAAATGACAACACGGCACACGCAGCAGGGGGGTGGTGGACTGAGTGACTTCAACTTTGGCATCAAATGATCCATGTAGCCACACGACAGGTTTATCCAAACAACACAACTGACTGTAGAAGTTGTGCGTTAAAATACTTTTCTCACCCTGGGAAGTTCTTTTCTTATGTACTCTACAGGTGCCTGTTGGGCCACAGAGCGCCGTTATGCACACTATCTGGGTCTTTTTTTTTTTTTTTACACGTGGGATGATGTTATTGGAAACTAAGTGGATCCTTTTTATGTGAGCAGTGTTGCAGCGAGTTTGGCCCCGGGCCTGCCTGAGGTCTGGTTCCACACCGCTCTCTGCTCTGGCCTGGCCAGAAAGTGCATTTCTCTCTCTCATGCGGCCCCTGACCTCCTGACGCATTTCCTGACCCAGGAAATAGAATTAACACCTCAGCCTGGGCCTTGGGGTCCCACAGCCTGCATACACAGCTGTCCATTAGCCTAGCCCAGTCAGACCCAGTTAGATAGTGCTTCGCTACAACTGAACCAAAGATGGAAAAGAGGAGCAGAAGATTTTCTTTGGAGTGTTTGAAGAGTTCATCTGAATGTTTTTGGGTGTAATGAGATAAGGAGATATAACTAACTGTTGCAGGCATGACCATCAAAGGCTCTGTTTCTCTTATTACTAATATTATGTTTTCATATTGGTAGCATAACTGCACTCTGACTAAAGGGTTAAAGGGTCACTGTGATCCATTTCTAGCCAGAATCAGCTCTTGTTATCCGGGCTAATGCAAAGACTGACGACCTAAAGGCTGAAATGGAGATGCAGGGTCCACAATTTGTCGTATTTTTAATCCCCTGCTCCGAGACGTTCAGTGTCCAAACTCCAAACCTCACCTTAGACGACCAGGTTGATACCACGATACCACGGTTGATATTTTCGTTGTTTTGTATTTGTATCCCAGTCGAGTATTGTGAGAGATCTCGTGTGTCGGACTTGAACGGTGAGGCGGCTCCCTAATGTTCTTCAAAATAAAAATCTATACCAAATGAAATGCAGAGACTTCCACCAGGAGGTTTTTTATATTTTTATAATATGGTGACTTTCCGATGTCACGAGTGCAGTAAATCTGGGAACTGAGGTTTAAGAAGAGAAAAGTGGATTATCTGTTTATTAGATATTTTATGTGAACCATATATCAGAAGAGATGGATCTCGATATTCCCCGGTCTAAGTGCTTTATCTGTTTTCTTCATTAGTCAAAGGCTCTTACGCAGGCAAGCAAATACACACATTTATGTGCATTTGCTCATTTACACACACACACACACACACACACACGCACACACACACACACACACACACACACACACACACACACACACACACACACACACACACACACACACACACACAGATTAGCCAGTTCCTGCGTTTAAGCACCCCATGTGTTTGCATTTTAGTCACACATTGCCAATCCCATGGGAGCACTTTGAAGCATACTCCTCCAGAGCAGATCATAAAACGGGAGTATAAGTAGTTTTTCACATAGTTGTATCCCAGAACACCCCGCCACCACCTCCATCACCTCCCACCTCCCACCCAACAGCCCACAGCCTCCACCTTCCACCTCCAAGTCCATTTACTCTCCAAGTGCAGGGCGAGCATTCGGTTCAGAGGTTTGCTGTGACCAGCAGCAGCTCCCCTCACATTGTTTCTCTCCAGATGTTGCATAGAAAGACTCACAGACGCAGCCGTGATCGTTATGAAATTACCAAGTTGATTTCTGTGAACGTTAACACGTCCGTTTGTTTGCATCCGCAGAATGATTGCACTATAAACCTTTACTTGTCTGCCCAACTTTTGCACCTCAGTGTTGCTGCTGAAAGTGTGAATGTACCTTTTCGAGGTGAAGTGTAGGAGCTGTGCAAGAACAGCTGCTTCTGTCATGTTACTTGAATCCTGCTTTCACACTCAAACTGATGTGTGGGAAAAAACATGGATGTGTTTGTTAACCCACTTGTTGCTCTGTCTCCACAGTACTTCGAGGTGCCCTTCGACTCCAACATGAACCGCACGAAGAACCGCCCGCTCGTCAGAGGACAAATCAGGTACTGTTTTTTTTTTTTGTCTTCATCATCTTCTGTATGAAAGATCGGCCAGAGCAACTCCCAGCCCTCTGCACGCTTTATTACTCAGACTGAAGAGTAGTGAGCGGCAGCAGCTCAGCATGAGTTGGAATTCAATTCAATATATAAACAGCCCAGGAACACTACATGACAGCTACTGAGCCTTCCAAGCTGCTTTTTGTACAATTCACACTTGATGAATGACTATGACTGTACGTAGTCTTGCTGAGGGACATTTCTCCAGAGGTGAAACACGACCTGACAGCTTGTGATGTCAAACCATATGTGCATTTGCAGGCAATATTCTAATGAGGATCCCACCTTTTAAATAAAACAGTAGCACCGAGCACACATATTGATTTACACCCTTATGTTCCACTGTAGTTATTGAGTTGTTAAGCCGTGTACGTCGAGCAGCAGCAGCCAGAGACCGTAAGTGCCAGTAGCAGAAATGCATGCCAGCAGTGACGTTCCTCTGCTTTACACCTGTCAGGTGTAACGCAAGCTGGACACCAGGTTGGTAAGGAGGAGGGTCGAGGTTGAGGTGTAGTTTACCTGATCACCCTTCGTTCGCTGCCTCCGCTCTTTAGATGTCAGATAACCTTTGCATTGGTGCTCAGCGAGCGCATCGACACAACAGCTCCTACAAATCTGACGCAGTGACTCGATATGCTCGTCTCTACCTGCTCCTTTGGGAGGCTGCCACCCTCAAGCAGCAGGCAGACGCACAGATATTCACTGATGCATGAACCCAAAAAAAAAACAAAAAACACTCTTAACTTTTAGTCTTTGCCAAGAAACTGCCTCCTTTGCTCGTCACTCTTACAGGATAATCTCTCCTTTCCTTTTAATTCAGGAACTTGTTGACAACAGTCCAATCCACATACAGTCAACAAGTGGAAGCTAAATACCTCCATTGGCTACTGATGCATATCAGGAACATAGTCACTTTAAGGCTGAACAGCCTGTTAGTACCTAACTGGACCTTGACCCACAGCTATCTCATCCCCTTCTCAGGAATTCCCCACTGACACGCTGTTTAAAAGTGGACTCTGGTGCTGCTGAGCTGGTGATTGAAGATGTTCTCTGTCTAAACACACAGCCTCTTTTCTCCGGCTTTTAGGCCGTCCCTGACGAGAGGTGTCTGTCTCTCTCCAAGACGTATAGAAACACTAGATCTCTCTCGCTCTTTGTCTCTCACACATACAATCTTGTGTGGAGAGAGTGAGCAGATGGGAGACTAGCCTGTCCTGTCAAACAAGCCGTCAGAAGGCCACATTTTACACATTCTCCATGCTATCTTCAGGACAAAGCTTTGTGTAAGCCAAATGATGTTCGTCCTTACTGCAGGAGTCGTTCTGCCCCCTCTGATATTTCGGCATCGGAAATAGTTTGTCATCTTATGTCGGGAATACAATAGTGTATCATCTTTCCCACCTTTTTTATTGCTCTTCTCTAAAAAGTGGATGACAGTCTCTCGTGCTTTGTTGTGGTTTTTTTGCAGAGTTTGAGGCCTCCACATGTGGTGAGGCTCAATAGCTTTCAGCTTGCTAAGTAAAGGAGCACAGAGGGTTAGTTACAGTTTCATCAAGGTGGGGACGCACTTTGCAGTTTTTGAGCCTGAAGATGGTTATAATTTCCACATACCAAATCTAACAGTCACACGTGTGTGGGGGTTAAATTATTCCCATCATTTACCTTCTGATGGAGTCACTGCCAGTTGTTCTCGCTAAGATTATCTTTTCTAGAGCTTTCATTTCATGGTCTTCATCTTTTCCATCCATCCATCGGTTTTCTCTTCTTATCCGTGGTCGGGTCGCAGTGGCAGGAGGTTTAGCAGGGCACTTCAGACGTCGTTCTCCCCAGCAACGCACTCCAGCTCCTCCTGGGGGATCACGAGGCATTCCCAGGCTAGATGGGCTATATAGTCCCTCCAGCGGGATCTGGGTCTGCCCTGGGTCTCCTCCCAGTTGGACGTGCCTCCAGAGGGCATCCTAATGAGATGCCCGAACCACCTCAACTGGCTCTTTCCGACGCAAAGGAGCAGCGGCTCTACTCCAAGCTCCTCACCCCATCACTAAGGCTGAGCCTTTATCTTTTTCAAGCTGCTATTTCCAACAAATAGATCAAGAATGAACTTAAACGTTTTGATTTACGTTCTTTTTTTTCAGGGATCTGTAGCCAGAGAAATATTACTTTTTTTATGGCTGAAACTTGATAGCAAACGGTGAAACGATACAGCGCGCTGTGAATTATTCTATAATTCAGTTAATCTAGTTTTTACTGCAGAGCTGCAGCTCGACTGACGCTCATCTCATTCTTATGAATTTCACTTACCTCCTGCTCTTACTGCATAGCTCAACATCTTACCCAAATTTTCTGTATTTCTTTGCTTTCCACGCAGATTAACAAGACAGACTGCTCTAGTTATGTTTCTGTCTCTGTACGGGAACACTTGAGAATCCTCCTGCAGGATTAGTCATTCCAAAGTGTCCAGACGGTGCTCCTCTCTGGCTGTTCATACAAAAAAAATCAACATGTTTGTGGAAATACTCCTTCTCTTTGTTGAAACTCTTTGTAACGGTTAAATTCCACGGGGCACGGCTGCAACACGTGACCAAGTTTGAGTAAATGAACAAAGTCTGGTAGGCAAAACACAATCGAGATGTGCCCGGTGGAGTTTTGACACAAGACTTAAACATTTGGAAAGTTCACAGTTCCTCTCTGACCACTCGAATGTTTAACAGGTAACTCAAGTAGAACCCTGTTTCTTTAAGTTTCGTTAAATCCCGTTGGATCCCCGGCCTTGGTTGTGGTCTAACCAGGCGGCCACATCTTTGGCTGTCCGTATTGACATTACTCACCTGACACAGTGCTGCTGTTGTGTCAGGACAGTAAACCCACCTCAGGCCATGTGACTCACTCCCCTCCCCTCCCCTGACCCCCACTGAGCCAGCCCACAGCCAGACTGTCGACAGCCCATAGCCAGCCTGCACGGCCCCACCTCAGCCCACATAAAACAGACATAACACCACTAATCACATTAATGTACCGATCTCCCCGCTCAGCCACGCCACCAAAATAAAAGCCCTGTTTGCTTTTTGAAGAAAAGGGCCTGCGTTTGGTCAAGATTTTAATCTAGCCTCTCTTTAATTTATGGAGCATTTACTGGTGAATTTGAACCAGACCTCACCATCACTGCTTTCAATAAAAGATGAGGGGAGGAGGAGGAAGAGGAGGAGGAGGAAGTCTTCATCCGGCTAAAAGCCTGAGCCGCAGTGGTTTTCTCCAGTTAGTTTTGATCTCCGTCGTGTGCACATGCTCTTCATCTTGCAGGGCTACTTTTGTTCCCGACAAACTCTTATCAGATGAGCTTCCTCTAAGCCTCCTGCTGCTGACAGTCAGTGTGTGGCCCCCATGGGTCTGCACGTGTGTGTGTGTGGAACAAGTGGAGCTATCATTGTCTTATCTGTTGTCTGCACAAGCCCACAAAACTATCATCCCATAGTTCCCATGCCGGTGATGGCCTTTTGTCTGATCCTGAATCTGTGTTTTGTAACTCGCCTTTTATCAAAAGAAAACATCTGAAACTCATCTTTTAAACTCGACTTTGTGTATATATTTCTTCTTTCTCCTGCTGATTGAGCTGATTCTCATATTCTCTCTCTCTGTTTCTTATCTCTCGCCTCTCTCCTCGTATCAGTCCCCTCCATGCAGTGTCCTTTGCTCTCGCCTGCGGAGTTCCCGGAGTCGCCCTGCTCACGCTGGCGGTAAACCCCTTGACGGGCTTCCTCGGCGCCCTCAACATCTTCCTCTACACTTGTTGCTACACACCACTCAAGAGGCTCAGCATCAGCAACACCTGGGTGGGAGCCATCGTGGGCGCGATACCTCCTGTCATGGGCTGGACGGCGGCTACAGGTTGTCTGGAGCCAGGTATGACCCACCAGCTGAGATATGCTGCATTAATTACTCAGTGTCATTTAATCGTTTGATGTTTTTACTAAGTGATCATTTAGTTTAATAAAATATCAGAAAATATAAATAAATAATTTAATAAAATATGTAATTACACTGATATAAAACAGAGGAGCCGTCTGTGCTCTTCCTCTCATTGATCTAATCATTAACTGCAGCCCTCATGCACACAGCCAGATTGTATCACTGTCATCATGAGCTCGATCTTAGGTGTCACCACTCTCACCTTTCAAATACGCCACTCTGTGATGAGATCCAAACCCAGCATGTTGTGAACTGAACACTCGTACTATTTCCAGTCAGCAGACGCCATCTAGGACAAAGAACTGACACAAAGTTCATGTAGCTGTATTTGTCTCTCAAGAATGTTGTGTTTTTTGTGTGTGGGGACCTTCATAAATACTGAATTTCAGTATATGGCAATCAAGTAAAAAGCTGTTCCAATCAGAGGTCTTATAATTTATCTTGGTAGTACCTTGAATGTAATATATCTCTATCGCAATCCAGCATTAAATATACATCAAAATAATCCATGAAACAGTCAGTTGTGTGCAAATTTAAAATTTATATTATTTTCTTGCTGTAATTAATTATTTTGAACACAATTCACGATCCTGACAGTTTGAGTCAATTTATTAGATAAAAGTTTCATCTGAGGCTTCGATTAATCGATAACTACAACAATTAGTTAATTAATTGAACAGCCAATCAACAGAAAATAAACCAGCAGCAAGTACTTTGATGAGCCAAAATCACTGATTCAAGAACTTTTTAATCATTTTATACACAAAATCAATGAATCAAGCAGATAAAGTAATATTGAAAATAACCGTTAGCTGCGTCACATTGACGTGTGTTTGTTGTTCATCAGGACCTGTCAGACCGGGCCCGATCTCACACCACATAAAGCTTTATTTACATCTGGCCCAGAATCCCCGCAGCGCCGTTAGCTCGCTCTTGTTCTCTTGTTCCCGTGGAGTTTGAATGCTCTTATTGTAAGTCGCGTCGGACAAAAGCGTCTGCCAGATGAATGTGATGTTAAGTTAGCGACGAGGCCGAGAGAGCAAGAGCGAGAGAGACGGGGGGGTGGGGGGGGGGCTTATTCAGCTTGTTTGGTGGACACATTAAGTGTTCTGTTATGGCAACTGTATGAAATGTGTTTCATCATGTCGCGGCCGTACCCCTGAGAAGTGCTCGCACTATTCACGCTCCAAATATTTGGCTCTCTCGACATAATGTTTAATGAATTTATTGGCTTTGTGTCTGTGAAATGAAAGCACTGGATTTCTGTTGATTTGAAGAGAAGGCCACCGATTCCATGGTAACTATTCACGAAAGCTTTAATAAACAGCATAAAGTGTGGACCATGAGCTGTGTTATCAAATGATTAAGCCTGATTAATACATTAAATACATGAATGCAGCCAATGTTCTCTCTCAGAGCAGTTTACAGGCACTGTATGTTCATATTCATGTTTACTAAAAGACACGTCGCTCTGTTCGCAGCTCTCTGATCTGTGTGCAAGTTTCTGCTGCTCGTTCTGCTGACTCGCTCTGAAACACAAGACGGGAACACTGGGAACAAAATAAAAAAAAAAAAAAGGATTTGGGGTTGTGGCGAGGACATTATCTCAACTTCCTGTCAGTTTATACACTTGTTCTTCTGGTTTGTCTCATTCAAACGATCACACCTAACATTACCAAACAGTACAATGCTTCTGAGAACAATTGTGCGACCGTCAAAAGGAACCGGTAAAGATGATCAGCAACATTTTGTGCTGGTTGGGCAGTTTTTGTTCTCTACTGTTCACTCAGTAGCTGTGATGAACTAAAAGCACAGAGGTCTGAGGTGAAATGGATGAAGACATCACATGCAAAACTGCATGTTTTGTCATAATACACGATATTTAGTTGAAACAGTAGTTTTAGTTTTCACATTGGACAGATGTTTTCAGTTACTTCTGGATGAAAAATAGTTGGGGAAACTAGTTTTTGGAAAGACCAAAACTCTTTTCTAAACACTGAATATTTGAGAGTAAAATAAAGTTTTGCACTGAGGCGTTTGTGTTGTGAAACAGACGTGTTAAAGTTATGAAAGTTCTATCTTTTATCACCACGTTGAGATTAAAAATGTGATCTTTAGCCTAATATTTGTCACATTAATCCCGTCCTCCTCATTCTTTAATCTCTCCCCTCAGGTGCCTTGTTGCTGGGTGGCTTCCTGTACAGCTGGCAGTTCCCTCACTTCAACGCCCTCAGCTGGAACTTAAAGGAAGACTATTCCCGCGGCGGCTACCGCATGATGTCCGTCACCCACCCCGGCATGTGCCAGCGGGTGGCCCTGCGCCACAGCGTGGGCCTGATCGGCCTGTCGACCTTAGCGCCGGCGCTGGACGTCACCACCTGGACGTTCCCGCTCATCTCCCTCCCCATCAACCTGTACATCAGCTACCTGGCCTTCCGCTTCTACCGCAAGGGAGACCGCAACAACGCCCGCAAGCTGTTCTTCTGCAGCCTCTGGCACCTGCCCATGCTGCTGCTGCTGGCGCTCACGTGCAAGAAGCCTCGCAGAGATCCGGAGGACGCGGCTCTACCTTCAGCTTCTTTAGTTTCATAGGCGCACCGACATTTCTAAGACCACTGAGACTCTTATTTTAACTGAGATACTCCCTCTGTGTCCCCGTTAACCACTTGTTGCGCTCGGGGGAGGCTGAATGACGGACATTATTTCGCGTGTGTTGAATTTGCTGCTCAGGAAATGAGCTGGAAATGATTTGAATCAAAACAAAAAGCTGATTTACAGAAAACACACTGAATCATTACATGGGTTTGTAATCATTTCAATGTGTGTGTACTGTATATATTCTGTATTTATTTATATAGAGGCCCATGTTGTACATGACTGATCATAAATGATCTTGAACAGTGTAAATTGCTCGTATGGATCCACACGGTGGATCATTGCATTGTACAAATGCAAAAATATGAATATGAAGACATCATGGTATCAAATAATGTTTGCTTTTCAGTCAGTGTGTACAAATAGGACAAATATAAAGTAGATATCTGTTGATTGTTGTTCTGACTTTCACCTGATCCCTGATACTTGACAGTCGGTACACCTCTTCATACTGATGGGTCTGCCTTCATTTACATAACGCTTTAATTCAACACGGTTCGCCTGCACCAAAACAAAGAGAGCAGCTCACCCCTGTTATAAAACACAAGGGCACACGTTCTCCTCACAATAAACACGTCATGATTGTAGTTCTGTCTCTCGTGTCATCATTTACTCGTTGACTCGTTTCCACTTAGCGGCTGCGTACCTGAAGTGGACGCCTCACACTCAGTCACACACACACACACACACACACAAAGCAGCACTGCGCCTCGTTAGGTGGCGGTGCTGACCCAACGTCCACATAATATATGGATTTAAGTTTCAATTATAGCCTTAGTGGATATGCTCGCTTTAAGTACAATCACCATCCCTCCAATGAGCTCTATTTAGCAGGCCACCTCTGCACCTGTCAGTCAGCATGTGCTCCCCTTCCGCCCTTTACCCCTAGTTTTGGTATTCGGTTACATTTCCATCACTGCACTCGGAGAAACAAACGTCCCCCCCCCTCTTCCCTTCCCGTCCCTTCCCTCTTTGCTTGCCATCCTCCATCCATAAAAATGGGCTGTGGGATTTAGCCAAGGCCGGGAGACCTGAAACGGCTCGACATCCTCGTAAAGTGTCTGACCGGATACAGAGTTTCATATCAGAGGGGTGAAAGGGGAGCGATGGAGCCAGCTGTTACAGTTGAGAGAAAAGTGAGGAAAAAGCACACACACACACACACACACACACACACACACATACACACATTCACAACCAACCTGTGTGGAGATTGAATGTCGTAGCCAACCTCCAGGGCTCAGTGTGATGGCCTGTCATAGTTTACAACATCCGCTCCTATAGAGGTGCAGCAGCAGCGACTCTGGTGCTGTCCTGTCAGCCAGGAGCTCTGTTCTCTTTCCTGATGGTTGCGCATATGAATTCTATTCAGTATTCAGCATTAGGGCCTATAGCTGAGCTTTCGACTGTTTGCTTGATTTATGAAGCCACAACCCGCAGAGGCATTCCTCCTCAGATTATACAAGAGATGACTTATTCAAAAAATAAAGCTGGGGCACGTTGATCCTCTGATTCAGACGTGGGAGTCGAACAAAAACTTTATGAACTTAAACCAACATGTGGGGATTTTTTTTTTTTAAACTCCTCTCCACTCAAAAATGTGTTTTTGCTTTTTTTTTTTTGTGGTAACTTCATCTTGGATGTTTCGGCTTCCTTGTGCCGAATTTGACACTGTTTTCAAATTGATCTGCTGCAGGGAGGGAAAGTTTCTCTCTCCGGGCACTACCATGAATCTTTTACGACGTGAACTGTGCGATCAGATCAGGATTTTGTGACGTCACAGCTAAACATTCACGGCCTGATGTTGAAACCTAAAACCTCCCGGTGCACGTACACTGAGAATGGACTTCACGGTGTGTTAGGAGACATTCTGTGTCCAGTAATTAAACTTTTTCAGATTATTAGATGTAGTTTTTAATGAGGTGAACATCTCAAACACAAAGTATTATTCAAAGCAGTATTTTCATATATCTAAAAGGATGTCTGGGGGCCATTTTAGTATATTATTAGTGCCTTAGTAACTTGATAAATCATGCAAGGAGACCATGCGGGCCTGTTATGCACCATATATCACTTTCCATAAAAGGGTAGTTGACTAGTAAATTGTTAGACATTTTTGTACATTAGATTTATCATATTTACTCTCACGTAAATTGAAGAAAAACTTCAAAAAGTTTATTATTTCATAAGCCAAAGATGTGTCACTCACTCTCTCCTCCCCTTATTTCACTTCTCCTGATGCATAAAAACATGGACTTTTCTCTCTTTTCCCATCGCTAATATCAGTCATTAAATCATTCATGTTATTTGCCATGCAGTGTGAGGCTCGGCTCTCCACTCCAGAGTCAACAAACTGAAGAGCAAAAATATGCATCTGTAAACAGGGGAGAGGAATCCCAGGACAGCAATCTGCAGTCAACCCCCAAGTGCTGCAGCTTTAATATCCACACTCAGACCGAGGAGGGGAAATACTGTACAACAGCTCGGATTCCAGGATTCTTCAAACCCAGCAAATGAAATCTCAGGATGACGGATGACCTCTGGCCTCTCTTCAAAGGTTGGTTTGTTGCAAAATAGAAGCCAAAGAGCTGCAGTGATCCTAAAGCAATATTTAGACTGAAACTATACAACCAGCACTGTAAAACTATCCATTTGAGTCCCCGAAGGGACATTAGAGTCTAAAATGACTGAAGAAAAAGAAACTTTAAGTACGATTGACTATTGAACAGAACCACAAAGCAACAGGTCTTCTGGTGATTTTCTCAGACATTATTTAATGACACATAAAAAGATATTTTTAAAAATGACACTTTGGCTCCGGTTTCCATCAGATCATCTCTTCGTTCAGTGTTTTTCTAATGACTCAGGCCGTTAGTTCGGCGTGACTTTGACCGCGCTATCTGCAGCCAAGAGTAGAAAAAGAAAAAGAAAAAAGAGTCCATATTCACGTACAATAAAGTCATATTTAAGTCCATGTTGTGCACATTAAGTCTAATCTGTTCGTTCGTTTGAAACCATGAAAAACAGTCTGTCAGTGGGTCTGTTTCATGCGCGGCTGAAGGTTTTAAATTACGGATCTGTTTTGACTCATCTCCAGTCTCAGATGAAAAATACTCGCTGCAAGTTTCTTCTTCTTCTTCTTCTTCTTCTTCTTCTTCTTCAAATGCTCTCAGATGTTTGAAAATGTGCGTTTGGAAAATGACTTAATTATGTAAAAATAAATAAATACGATCCAGTCTGGTCCACATGTACAGCCGTCTCTTTCTTCGAAGTAAAACAGCTTCAACAAATTAAATAAACAAAAAAAAGTTAATTACCTTTTTTCCTAATTTGCTGTTTATTGATTAGAACACGTTTAGAAGAAGACGTCTAATAAAACAACAAAGCCACGGCAGAGTAGTCTATTACTTTAATTATTAATATTAATTTAAAAAGATGCAAAGATTTCGCTGTGCGCAGGAGCACGAGGCGGAATGAACGTGTTTGATATGTTTTTATTTACTTCACAGCACGGTGTCCGTCATTTGAGCTGTGACATTCGTGCGTAAAAACGTGCGTAATAATGCGTAAAAGCACTTTACGCGTAAAGGCACGCATGTTAAGAGGGAAAACACGTAAAAAGAAACAAATTAAAATTATAAGTAGATATTGTTTTTAGTTATTTTGTCTTAAATTACTTTAAATTGTTATTTTGGTGATTGTTATTGTCCGTTTTTGCAGTTTTAATTGTTCAAATTAACATTTTTGCGCACAAACTTAATTATCAGTAATTATATAATTACTGCTATAATTAAAACAACGTCAGTTTGTAAATTTGGATCTGTTTTAGTTTGTTTTTCTCTTTTTAATTTTACAAATAAAACAGCGTGAACTCATACGTGACCTCTCTGTTACTTCTCGTTCAGTGTCAGAGGTGAAGTCAAACTTCACGAAGTCTGTGCTCAGACTCGAATCTTAAAATGATTTAAACATGTTGGAATTATTTTTCTTTCTTTTCAAACCTCCTGAAACTTTAAAAAAAGTTTTTTTTTTTTTTGCAGAATAAAAAGCTCCACAAAAACTGTTGCGATGTGTAAACGGTGCCAGAACAAACATTTAAAGTCTCGTCCGAACAATCTGTGCCTACATGACAAACAAGAGTTAATTGGACTCTATGCCCAATAAGAAAAGTTTTCCAAACTCTCGGCACAGTCTCGCACACACGCTTCATCTCCATACCGAGGCTCCCACGGCCGGGAACGCCCACTCTACCCTCTGATTGGTCCGCTTCTATCAACAAACGTCTGCATATTTATATTCCGCTCAGCTATTGGCTGCCGCCGCTGTCACTCTCGCGCATGCCTCTCTATAAGGTCTCGTGCTCCAGCAGCAGTTTTAACAAACCTGAGATGAGCCCGGAGCAGCACCTCGGTGCGCCTGTCGCAACTCAACAATTCTCCATATTTTAACCACAAGTATGATTGAAAAATATTTTCAATTCTGGATATATAACTCTCTTCGATTGTATTTAGATTAGTTTCTTTTGTTTTTTGTTTTTATTTGTAAGTTTTATTTAGTTTTAGTTTTAGACGAGCATGTGCGTAATTTTGCGAGGATTGCCGAGGTGCCACCGGGACTGAGTTTGGCAATATGCGCCGCTGGGATATGATTTTCAACCGAAAGGCTTATGGAATATAGCCTGGTGTGTCACAGCCTGTATGCCCTCTGGTCTAGCCCCGTGAAGAAGAAACTAATACTGCTCAGCATCATGTTTTTAATCTGGGTATACATGCTGTACTCCTGCGTGGGCTACTGCTCCACCATGCCAAGTTTGGTGGTGGACAGTTACCGGGGCAAGGAGACTGGCTCGGCGGTGGGCAAGAGGACAGAGAGCAGCAGCAGCAGGACGGACCTGGTGTCCAGACTGTTGGCCAAACCGCAGCCGTGGGAGGATATAGAGAGCGACTACGAGGAGCCGTCCATCAGGACCGCTGCGTCCAGAGACCTGCTCAATAACGAGCTGGAGACGGACAGAACCGACGACTGGGACGAGATGCGGGGCGACCAGCAGCAGAGAGCACCGGAGCCAAGCGCCATGTCCAGCTTCTCCAACGGCTCCGGGAGTAAGAAGCTGCCGCAGGCGATCATCATCGGGGTGAAGAAAGGAGGGACCCGGGCTCTGCTGGAGTTTCTCCGGGTTCATCCGGACATCAGAGCCGTGGGAGCGGAGCCGCACTTCTTCGACCGCAACTACGAGAACGGACTGGAGTGGTACAGGTAAATGTAGTTCTTTTGGATGATGATTGAATGTGTGCAGAAAAGAAAATGTTGGCTCATTTCAGATGATTTTATTGCTCCATAAAATAGATTTATAGGTGAACTGGCAGAGCTGATAACCAGTTAACACAGATATTGATTAGTAAGCAAACACAGCGGGTTAAATATGTATTTTATAATTTATTTTTTAGTGTTTTGTCTTCACAGACGCTTTTATAGGTTTCTTTACTCACTTGTCCAGCAGCATTAACGCCGTTACAGCACAACAAGCTGATTAACTCCAAATTGGTTTATAAGGACACCCATGTGGTCTTCATAAAAGCTCACAAATTAAACCTATATTTTTTTAATTATAGTAATTATCCAGTAAGTTTGCAGTTTAAACCAAACTGAGTCTATTAAACTGGTTAAACACGGTGACACTTAGTTTTATGTCCTTTTACGCATCAGGCTGTTGGCACGCACAGATTATTCCTGATTAATTAAATCTGTTAATTATTAGTTTGGATTGCAGATTTATTTTATTTTGTGTGTGTGCGCGTGTGCGTGTGTTATTTTAAAAAGTGTTGACTTGTGTCACATTTATGAATCTGCTCGGAGATCACGCTCGCTCCGGCCTGTTTCTGCGACGTGCAGTGATCTCTATTGGACACAGTGCAACATTGCACCTTCACGGTGACGCGTCCTCAGACGTCTCTGTGCAGGTTAAAATGAAAAAAATGATGTTGTTGTTTTTTTAATGTTTCGATGCGTTCTCATAGATGAAACGTGCTTTATTCGGAGCAGGTGTTGGCATTGTGGTCAAGCTGTGCTGATTTGAGCTCTCAGTAAGCTTTTGTTGCGTGTGTGTGCGCGCCTGTGTGACTAAATCTGACCCCACAGACCTGTTTTATACTTTCCTATAACGCATTGTGGTTATAAGGCTTAACGTGGGCGCCACAGTCTGCACAAATTGCCTGAACTCGATGTGAAAAGATCCAAATATCAAGAATTCTCCAAACTTTTCGTTTTTTAACTTCTTAGATCATTTGGAGAATTAAAAAAATATAATATCCGAGTGTTTTTCTCTTGTAGAATAATGAACTAATAAGTGTTTGCACATCGTTTGGACCATTCTTATGTCAATGGGCTCCACGGGCCTGTAAGAGCCCACGGTGCAAGAGGGATCTGCAAGACAAAGTGAGGATAGAACAAAAACCCGCAACAAAAGCGTTTAACGTCTTCAGAGGTCGACAAACTAACATTATCCTTGTCATTTACATCACAAAGTGTTAATATAAGGAGCTGAGGGGCTGTCGAGTTTAATGACTGTGTGAAAAGCCTTCAGCTCGGTTTTATAAAATAAAACGGGCTGAGCTGCTTCAAGTTTCCAAGTGTAAAACCATTTTTCTGTTTGTTTTTAGTCATAATTAAATCTGAATAATCTCCATGTTGGATCAGATTGGTCATTTATTTCTTTATTTCATCCACAACTAAACAAGGTTAGGTTGTGGCTAATAAATTGCAGTTGGCCAGATCAATTTATTGATTGGAAATTGGAACTCCACTTAAAATCTGCTAATTATTTTCAGCCCTTCAAATTAGATAAGCTGTGAAAAAGTTTTTGGCCTCTGCTTGTAGTTGTTTGCAAGTTTTCACAAAGTTTCCTCTCAAGTTAAAACCAAAAAAAAAGCTCATCTGACAAATCGATTTTCAAAAAAAGATTTTGCGTTTCACGGCCTCTTGAATTAACACATTTGCAGATTTCCATGCTTTTACTCTCCATGTTAAATATTCAAGACCTTGAAAAGGGGCCCCAACAAAGTTCTTAAAAAAAAAAAAAAAGAAGAGTCGAATGGGGAACCATTGCTGGCAGCATTCAAAATAAAGACACTGTTCCTTGATTTGTGCAAAGTGCTTTGCTTTGATAGACACAGAGATTTACTGCAGGTCTTTTTTTTTTTTTTAAGGAAAGTTGTTATTCAATCCAACTCTCATCTACAGTATTTCCAACTTTTCTGGATGGGGGAATTGTGGAAAAAAAAGAGAGTGCTGTCTGCTAGTTTTCAGGGCATGAAATCTAATACTTTTCAAGCCATGTAAAGAAGTCCATGACTCAAGGTTTTTTTGTGTTGAGATAGAATGGAAGCACATTGTCTGGAGCTAAATTTCATTTTAGTTCTTTTTTTTTTTTTTTTTTTTTTTGGTCCTGTTGGTGCCAAAAAAATAACCTCATACGCCGAGTCTCGCTCAGAAGCACACGGAGAACAATTTTGGAGTTTGATTTTTTTCAGATATTTCGTATGAAACGAGGCATTTTATGCTGCAACAGGATATCTGAACGGTGGTGTTTGTGACATACAAGGACAGTAAAATCTGTCTGCACATATTTTTATGGAAGAACTGCAGTAAGAAATGTATGTTTCAGTGAAACAGCTGGTGTAAGCAGTCCCTGTAGTGGAGGAAAAAAAAAAGTTTAAGTAGGTCTATTTCTCGAGCGAGGATGGACCGAGGAAAAAAAATCATACTTCATTCATTGCTGATCCTCCAAAGTTTCCCATTAGGACCAGATACTGGAGATGGCTTTGGAGGGAACGCAGGAATGTTCCAGACAGAGGCAAAATTGCATGGCATTGAAAATCTATTCTGTGGGAATATGATCTGATCACGGTGAGGGTCATTTATGGAGGCGGTTATAGACGGTTATGTGTGTGTGTGTGTGTGTGTGTGTGTGTTTGTGTGCAAGTTGAGCAATTCACCTCTCCCTGTTTGTTCATTTGCACAATCTCTCTGCCATCCGCTATTGTAACTAGCTTGCACCATCTTTGCCTCCCCCAATGGACGCACATTTAGAGTTGGAATACCACCAAGTCAATGCAGCCATAGAGGCAGAGCAGAAAAGACTCGAGGAAGCAGCAGAGAGAGAGAGAGAGAGAGAGAGAGAGAGTGAGAGTTTTCAAAATGAATGGAGGTGGCGATAACAAGTCTTATTGTGGATTTCTGATGTAGTTTGACAGCTTTTATTTGTGCCAAAGACAAACACATGATTCATGCTTTTGACCGAGGGGTCCTTGTATCAGGAGGTACACATTTTAGCAGTGAGGTCATGCATGAACTGGCCTAAAGGAACACACACACACACACACATAGAAAGAGAGTCAGGGCACAACAGGCCAGTGTGACTGAACGTGAACAGGAACATTGGTTCATTATTTCTCATTTTCTGTTTGCACCTGTTCAGCCGTGTGGTGAAAGTCGACTCGTGTTATCTGGTGGCGATAAGTAAAAAATGTACTTATCTTCTAGCACATACATTAATGGCAAATTCAGCGCGTTAACTCCTCAGAAGGTTAATAACCCGTACGCGGTATATAATGGAGCTCAGGGTCAGCAGCGTGAGCATTTTGTGAAGCAACACATGCTTTTTAAATGTGCTACCATGTAATTTGTGGCATTAAAAGTTATGTGAAAGTACATTTTTGTAGTTTTCACAACGCATCGTTACAAAGAAGTTTACAATAGAAATGTGGGATAAAAGGCAGAGAAGGCAATTTATCCAAACAAGGAGACAAAGTGGACAAACCGCAAAATATAAAGTTATGAAATCATGAAAAGGCCAAAGAAGAAATGTAGGATTTTAAAAGGAAATTGCAGTGATTTGGCTTCTTTGAGACTTTGTGGGAGGTTGTCCTAAAGTTTAGGAACACCAAAAGCACAGTCACCTTTTTAGTTTTAGCTCAGCTGCATGTAAAAATCACCGATCTTATTGAATATTTATTTATATATTTACAGTTTGCCTGAAGGAGCTCGTCACTTTTAAGTAGCTCTGCTAAAAGTTCACTCTCTGCACGCTGCTCCAGTTTCTCTTGAACGTATCGAAGGTATTTTATTTACTCCTAACTCTTGTTGACTGCAGCCCTCATCTCACCCTGTCAGTCTGTGGTGCATGTCCCTCTCTTCATATTCCATTTAGCCCTATTGGCTATGAAGGGGCTTTGATATATAATTACTGTACTGTGGTTTTGCTGTCGTGTCGCGGGCTCTGGTCTTAGCTCGCTGTCAGGGCCCGGCAGTGTTGACGCCGGTGCTCCTCCCTCGGAGTGGCTTTTAGCATTAAAGAAGGAGCTCGGAACATGTTGGAGAGAGGCTCACGGACATATGGGTGGTGTGTGTTATATTTGGGTGGCGTTCTGTTTGTCGTGTTGTGATTATTTTGATTTTACAGTTTCTGGAATGTGTCCGGAAATTTGCAGCAAGACTAAAAGTGCTTCTAGTTAGCGAGCTTTAGTGAACTTTTCAGACATAATAATGAAATATGTAGCTCGGAGCCCACGCGCTGAACTATATAATCTTCAGTCCTCGTCGTGTGATGTGGTTTATGATCAAAGGTTGGGCTTCAGTCGCTGTCGAGAGACTGGTGGGATTGAATCGGCGCCATCCCCTGAGCAGGATGTCTCTCTGGTCAACCTTTGTATCTAGTCTGTGATAAAACACGGTGGAGGTAAACAGAAGGCTGCGTCAGTAAAAGCTACTTGTAGTGCCACACCATAAAAAAAAAAAAAAGGACAAGCGGAGTATTGTTAAAGAAGGGGGTTCCCTGAGAGAAAAAAAATCACGTTCCGCTATCAGACTTGGGATACTTGCGCCGTTTAAAAGGCGTTATCTGAAAGCCAGTCCACCCCGACGGAGTCAGACGCTCCTTGCCATGTCAGGGACAGTTCTGGATGGGTGCACGTGCTTTTATCTACTCACCGCATGGGGTGCTCCTATTTCCATGTAGGTGACCCGTCCACTCTCTGTTGCCACTGACCTCACCCTCCTTCCCTTCCTTCCTTCCTCTCAGTGGGCTAAAAGAGGCCACCTGGTTCTATAGAGCTCCAGTGAAAGGCATCATCATTGTCCACAACAACATCCAGCGCTGATGTTTGCATACATGGTTATGAAGAAAGCCAGTAGGTAAAGAAAGGTGTTATTATGTCCGTGACAGGCTCAGCTGTGAAGCCACAGATAATTTTCATCTCCAGTCATGAAAGAATGAAACACTTAGACGGCGCACACAAATGTCGCCGTGGGCTGCCTCCTCTGGGATGGCCGGTATTGATCGGTCAGGCCTGATTGGAGGTAATGTGCAGAGATGGGTTAAGGGCCTTTGAATGGGGGTCAGACCCACGTCTGCTTGTTGACAGGGTCTGTGTGTTGACCATCTGCAGAGCTACAGAAAGCTGCTGGATCCTACAAGGCCCCAGTGGGGATTTTACAGCCGTTCCTCGCAGAAAACAATAGCACGACAGAGCCTACTGAGTTTTGTTTTGTTTTAAAACTCTGTATTTGACAGAATCAATGAGAGCTGAAACTTTAAGTGGCTCTAACCCAGTTATAGTTCTAGAGAGGACAAAGATGAATTCAGATGATTAGATACTTTGGCGCTCTGATTGTTTCCTGATTCCTGGAACTCCGCGGCTCCTCAGGGACGAGCGCCCCGGGCCAGCCAACCGTACAGCTGACAGCAGGTTCACATCCTCCGTTCAAATCCTCAGCCGCAGTGGCCAACATAAAAACAAGCAGATAGAAACTGTGCCTCTGTGTTGGCTAAACTTCCACCTTGAGTTTCCCAAATGAGTGGATTATTCCCCCTCAGCACCTCCCGGATCCTCCCCCATACATCATCTTCGAAATCCCTCCCTTATGAACTGCTTTTTTCTTAATTCTCCAGCTGTGCACTCGCGCCGCTGATGTGCACGAATAGTGTCACATGTCATGCTCGGTTCGTCCAGTCCTGGGCGGGGCTCTCGCTGTTAGGCCTCGCTGACCACGAGTTGCTGTCTCCTGGAGAAAGCTTTGGTCAGTGTAGAGGGAGGGGGGGATTGAAGGACAGAGGCCCTCTCTCTCTCTCTCTCTCTCCCCGGTGCCTAAGCTGGCATGGCTCATCCGAAAATGGAGAGTGACCGGGGGGTGGAGAAACAGAGAAAAGGCGGCTTTCACCCCCAAATTACGAGCGGTTAATTGTGAAAGGGGAGACCTGTGGAGAGGGGAGTGGCGGCGTTGCACTGTGGTGGCCTGCCCGCCCCCGTTTCGCCTCCCGATGGTGTGCAAGCAAGCACTACCCCACACCAGCGAGGACAATATGGCCGCCACAGACAGGAACCTCCTGCTGAAGCTGAGGATAAAAGCCACACAGAGCCTGACAGGAACTTGCTGTCAAACACTCACACAGTTGATGCAAAAACAGAAAAACAAAAAAAGTGTGAACCATTGTTGGTGCTCTTTCACTCTGACTCACTGCTGCTGCTGCTGCATGCCTTTGATTTTGCAGATGCAAATACTCATAAAGAAGTCTAATGAAGTAGTATGGGGGGAAATAAAGAAGCGTAGGATGGAGAAAGCGGCATACAAACTCTCCCTCTGTGCTATGTGTGAATTTTCTTTTTTTTTACAAGATAATTTGGACGTTGTTGCAAATGTCAGAACAGAACCAGACATCCTCCCTCCTCCAGACTTTACGGTCATTCACTGCTGCTAAATAAACACTCTTTAGCGCCTTAAAAACTTCCCCTGAAGGCCGGAAGAGACAAACGCTAATGCGGCTTTTGTTAATTATTCGCTGTCGCTCTTTCGGAAAAGATCGGCTAGTCGTGGAACTCGTCACTGTTTTCCAAAGAAAAGAAAATGCAACTGAGGACGAAGAAGAGAAAGTGATGACAGTAAAGCTGCACTTGTCCCAGGTATTAAGTCCCAGAGGTAGCCATTAGGGTGCTGGAGAGTGTGCTCGCCTCTGGGATAGAGAGGAGGGCACACACACACACACACACACACACACACACAGAAAGAGACAGAGAGCGACTGAGGTCTCCTGAGGTTTCCATTAGCCTGGCAGTAAAAGAGCAGAGCTCATTAGAAGCCCTGAGTTGTCTCTCTGCACCACGGCTGCTCGACACTAGTCACTCTCTCCATTTAGATGTACTCCCAGAGCTGCTGGGCTCATAAGAGCTGTGAGAACACTTCAGCTCAACTCCAAGATGACCCGGCCAAATGCAACTCACTTCCAATTATTTTTCCAGCGCAAGTTAGTTTTTCTCTCCCTTGTTTAAGTGATCAGAATCAAGGCAGTCCTGGAAAGAGCGCTGGGTGTGTTTGAAAACTGCTGCACTGCTATCAACATGCCACATTTCTGCTCCGGCAAAAAGAGATGATGTCCAAAAAATTGATTTGAAATTGGATTCAGGAACAAGTGGTGTGTGTGTGTGTGTGTGTGTGTGTGTGTGTGTGTGTGTGTGTGGATTATTTTCTTAGTAGACCTTCATCCCATTGTGACGTAGATTGAAGATGTTTCCTCAAACTACTGCACTCACTTGAATCTGGCACATGTAACCTGATGATTTTTTTTAAAAATCTCTGTACTTATAATTTGATCCAAATCTGAATAAAAACTCTTCAGAAATTTAAATGATTGTGCATTTTGGCAAAGGTATGCGAGTGCTTTCTAATTCTGGAAGTGCGCTGACAAGAAAGAAAGAAGAAAAAAACGAAGTGGGTATCCGGTGAAAAGACTTTATTTAGCTGTTGAAACGATTTATGAAAACAAACATCCTCTGAAGTCGCCTGGCCAATGGCTGACATACAGTATTAAGCTGGCATTTCTCAAATATCCTTTTCTGCTCTCCATTTTTTTTCATGTGTGTTTTTTACTCCCTTCACAAAATAGCTAGTGTTCCTGGCAGAGTTTGAACAGATCCCGTTTCGCTCCTAACCGAGAGGCTTACTGATAGAGATACAGCGGAGGAGTGAGACCGTTTGTCATCGTTCTCCCCTCTCCTTGAATACTATAACGAACCCCCCCCCCCCCCCCGAAACTCAACTTGTAGCTCCGATGACTGCTTTTGGCAGCGCATCGTAGCAGAAATGGTTAAAACCTTGCTTGTTGTTCTTAACCGTAATTATCTTGTCTTCGGGGCGCTCACAGATATTGTAGGAGACAACATCTAGGCTCCAATCCAAAGAAAACTGTAGGATTGCCGGAGGATTTGTGCTGCCACTCTTTCCATCGCTGTGAGGAGCAGGTTAATTGTCACGACTGGTGCTATCGTTACTCAATTTAGCTAATTATACGTTCGCTCGGGAGGCAGGCTGTCTTCAGGAATTTGTAAACCATTAACCTGCAACAGCTGCAGTGTGAGTAATGGAAGCTAAATAACAGTCCAAACTCACAGGAAGATGGTTTTCTGCTCACTGAGTGACATACAGTAGATAGGAAATCCCCTCTCTCCCTCTCTCTCACACACACACTTTGTAGTTCACCTGTCTCTTCAAAAAGGTGTGCAGGCAGTTACGGATGACAGCCAATTCAAACAGGATGCAAAGTAGCTTGCTCGCTCCCCTGTCTTTCTGTGTGTGTGTGTGTGTGTGTGACTGTGTGCATCTAGGGAGTGGGGGTGGTGGCATGTATGTTCTTCTCGAGTCTGTTTCATCTTTTATTCATCTTCGCTGTAGCTAGATCAAGGAGTCATGTGCCTCTTGGTGCATGTCAAGTGTCAGGAAATCAGTCAGAATGGCTGATTCTGCCTGCACACCCACACAAAAACATCCAGAAATGCTCACACACACTACACACACACACACACACATACACACACACACATACACAAGCCAAGTCTACACCTGAAGCCCTTCATTGTTGTCTTCCCCTGTTGTTTTTTATCCTTTCACGGTTCATTGCTTTATTTCGTCCGAGCTGTCAGTCAGTCGCAACCTGATGGATACTGATGGAGCCGTGGAATGTGTGGCTAACTCCAGGCTAACACCTTCAGCAAACACCCAGAGCAAACACACTGATTAGTGAGGATTACGAGCGCTAAACAAATTCTGGGTAATATTGCCAAGTGGTGGATTTCGGAGAGCGTGCGCACGCACGCGAGCGTGTCTGCAGACGAGAGTTTGTGGTACGTTGAAACTCAAACAATGAGTAGCCGGATCGCCGCGGCGGTGTCAGGTGATTCATCATGTATCGCATGTCAAACAAAGTGGCGAGATGTTGTGTTAAGCGTTACCAAAACGATGGAATCTTTCACTTCTTTTAAGCCAGAACATTGTTTAGCTTTTGGGCAACATCTTTGAAAGCTTGAAGAAGAAAAAAAATACTTCTGTAAGAATGCTGTTGCACATTCATGAGAGGAAGGGAGGAGGTATTTCTCCTTTCTACCCTCCACCATCCCTTTCACCAACTCCTCTGTTTTATTTATACCACATGGTGGGCTTCCTCGCTTCACTGCAGGGTTATTAACACTCGGTAATTCCAGGCAGCCGTCTATGGCCACAGGCCGATGTGGTTCCGGGCCTTGAGAAAGCCTCATGGCTCCACGCATTCCTGCGTTGTTTTCCAAAGGTGCCAAATAGCAACAAATATACTTAAAAACAGATTTTTCCGAGCAGGAAAAATGATAGTTGGTTATTGAATTGAATAATTTGTGCTTGTCACGCCTCTGCGATGCTGCCCATCACAAAGCGACCACAGTGGTATAAGAGTAGAATGTTTCAGCCTCATTTAAGTACTTTCAGGACATAACAGAGGGGGTATCTGAAGCTGTGGCTGGGGGTAATATGCTGTTGGGGTGTTTGACATGTAGTCTATGACATTATATGTGGTGGTTTGTTCTCTATTTATTTATTCTGCTCTACCAGTGTCTGATGTTGCCTCCAAAACCAGGCTGGGAATGAGCCCGAAACCAGTCTGGATGGTCTGTGACCGCAAGGCCTGACTCCCCTTCTCTCCCTCTTTCTGTCTCTTCCTCCCTCGTTCGACTTGCATTCTCTCTGTCATTCACTCTTCCTCCCCTACACACACTCTGAGAGACACTGCGATAAAAAAATGCTCCACTCTGGCGAAGCATGACTCCCCGATTCCAGTTGAAAAATGATGGATGCACGGGTTGCGTCGGTCGGGTTAACTGCTTTGTTTACATGGAGGGTCAGTAGATTCCCAGGCCGCTCTGACATAGTGCAACTTCTTGATGGAGTTAAGGGTCTGGGAGCTGCATTTATCAACCAGATTAGGACGCCAGTGCATGGTTTGCGTGTCAAAGTGTCACTGAGCAAGAAACAAGATCAGGGCTACTACCAGTTTGGCCATTGCACTCAGCGTTGTTCTGGAAAAGCTTAAAATGGTAGCCACTTCATTATACTTTGACCTTAGATTCCGTTGTGGCTGTTTCCCTTCTTTCCCTCTTGTCAGTACAAATGTTCAGTAAGTACTGTAAAACCAAAGCTTTTATTTTTTCCAATTGTGCCTGAAGTCTACTTTTATCCAAACCAAAGCAAAATAAGCCTCAATCTTCTACTACACAGAGAATTCGTCTCAGCCACTGGTTCCCAGCCTTTTAGGCTTGTGATTCTTTATAGTAGGCAATATCTGCTGACAACACCTTGTCACCTGTTGCCCACGTCCAGCAGTTTAACCAAATAATGGTAATAAAAAAGTACATTTGTGTTGCCCCTCAGATTTATCCCACTCAAAGTTGGGAACCAATGGTCAGTGGCTTCCGTAAATCTTGGGTAAACCGGTCTTACATTGGGATTCTCAGTCCATATTTTGATTTTTTGATCCAGTTGGGCCCGTCTTCGTAACCATTTCGATGTCAGCGTTGGAGATACGGCTACAATGTCAGTATCATGAAGTGTAATGGTGGCACCACAAGAAGGAGTGGTTAAGTGTTTCTCAATCCTGGTCCTCGGGGACCACTGCCCTGCATGTTTTAGATGTTTCCTGCGCCAACACACCTGATTCAAATGAGTGGCTCGTTATCAGGCCACTGCAGAGCTTGATGACGAGCTGATCATTTGAATCAGGTGTGGTGGAGGAGGAAACATCTAAAACATGCAGGGCAGTGGTCGCTGAGGACCGGAATTGAGAAACACTGAGTTAACCCAAGGCAAGTAACACTAGTGTTAGAGCCCAACACTACTTCCACAGCACCCTGGCCCTAAACTCCTCCTTTTCCTGGCCTGTTTTATTCACAAGGACATGCATTCGTATAGCATTGTCGAAAAATACTAAATTTAGATATGACACTGACCTGGGAACCGAGGTAAACAATACCCAGTCGGCAGCATTTCAGCTTAAAATTCATCCTCCTTGGACACTGGCCAGTTCATCACTGTCCACTTGTACTATTGTTGGTGTGGCAGTGTGGACTTTCTAAACAGTTTCTTTAGTCCAGCAACAGAGAGATATGATAGAAAACATGCTGCAGAGGCTCTATTCATACTGAGAGGCCTCTTTGACAACAGCATTCTCAGTAATCTGGTGGTGGAATTTAGCTTTCAAACAGCTCTGCTCCTTATAGCAGCATGACATGCACTATCTCATGCAGGGCCCCTCTATCCAGGTCTGAGTGTGTGATACTAGGCCATCCTGCATTATTAATCCTTTTAGCAGACAGATGATTCGGAGGGGCTTCCACTCAGCCACCTTCCAGAGTTTCCAGTGACACCATTATTCAGTGAAGCCTGTTAATTTGAAACCTCAGGCTCGGGGAGGAGCACTGACAGTTGACTCTGATCGGGTTGATGAAGCTGTGGCATCACTTAGGGTTCATCATGCGGGCGAGGTTAGGGGATTAAGTTACGAGCAGGTGTGAAGATATGGAGACTTACTTCAAGAGCAGGTGCAAAAGTGTGCATATTTTGTTGTAAACATTATCAGCACAAAAAAACAGAGACATTATGAGATACAGATATACCCCTGCAGCATACGCACCTGCAAGATCTCACTTTTAAGCAGGGATCTCTGGCTCTTCTCAGCCAGGAAATGAACTGTCAGAAAGCTCTAAGTGGCCGCATACTAACACCTGGACTCGGAGTGCTTGAAAGAGAGACCAGATGAAGCTTCTGTGACTGGAGCTCGTCTCTCCCTCTCTGCATCGGAGTGGCCCCGGCCTAGAGCGCCATAAACCATCTTCTCTATTCTTTTTAATTTACAGCCAAAGCCATGCTCTGTGGTTAAATATAATGTCAGACTCCAGGCACAGTGGAGTATATTTCAAAAACGTCTGGCTTCTGTATGTGCTTAAATGCTACTTTGAAAATATTCAGTGAGCCAGCAGAGGCGTGCGTGCATGCCTCCCCCCTTGTAGTAGCCATAGTGTGTGTGCATGTGTGCGTCGCTATGCGTGTTACATAAACATGTTGCTCACTTCACTTCCATTTCATGGCATGGAGGCTTCTCCTACTGTGAGCTGTAAAAGGGAACACTTAGTTATTAATGAACACTTTGACTCATCCGTGAATTCTTGCATCGTACCTTCCATATCTGTATGCGTCATCTATCGTCCTTTTCATAGTGTTTCAACACCAGGAAATGGATTTTTACAGTATCAGATTTCACGGACTGTCTTATAAAACACATGCATTTTCTTTGAATTTGCATGTCACACTCCAAATGCCTGTCTCCGGGGGTGGAAACGATTAGATTTAGGACACGTTCAGCTGCGAACGAACAAGCGGCGCTCAAGATCCTTATCGTCCAACGAGGAATAAAGATGTTTCTTTGTATTTCCTGAAAACGCTTGTACGTCCACCACATTGGTTCATGTGAAGGGCTCGGAGTAAGAGGCCCTCTGGAAAAGAAAGAAAGGAAGCCTTTCAGTCCTCCTTCCCTCATTTCCTCCCTCTCTTTCTTCCCCCGGCTTGTGAAGTGTCACTTTGCTATCGGACCTCAGGGCCTGACTGTCAGGGGTCGAGGGAACCTTGGGGGATCAATGGAGTGGTTTAATGTAAAGTGAGTTATTGATAATGAAAGTCAAAAAGTGGTTTATTTGTTTGATTTTCTTGTCTTGGTTAATTCAGACGGGTTAATTCAGCCTCTGCTTCAGTGCACACTGTTGTTTTGCATGGTGTTACCTCCCACGAGGAGATAACTCGCTCTGGGGTCTTCAAGCCATAGAAACCAGACATCTTGAGCTTTAAATGCCCTTAAGAGTAAAACCACGCCCTCCCTTCACTTGTAGATACAAAATGCCCCCTGATTTGTCTGTATTCAAATAAACAAACCCTAATTTGAGATTCAAATGCTTTCAACATCCAGACATGTGAGACAATTGAAGACCTTTTGTATCGAACAGAAAATCGACAGACATGCACCAAATAGCTTTTTTCCCCTTTTGTCTATGAGCAAACCAGTCATTTTGTCAGGGATGCTGTGACACAGACGGCTCAGTGACAGCCCGTTATCATCAAATCAAACATGACAGGAGGGAGGCAGAAGCATAAGACAGAAATAACCCTTTTCCTGCCTGCCGTTTATCTCCACCGGGATGAGGGCTCTTTAAAACAGAGGCCAAAGGGCCACTCCGCCGGCCCCTGTTTGATGCTGTCATGTGACAAGGGCTTCTGCTTTGTGTCTTATCGCTGTTTTTGGCATGTCTTTTAACTTGGAAATATTCTCAGTGGACAAAGGTGTAGAGAGGCATGTAGGGGAGGAGAAAAACTTGACAGATATACAGTAAATCATGTGAGAGTACAAGCGAGCAAAGGAAGTTTCGCATCATGATCTCTGAGGTTTGTTATTTACAGTTTTTACTATTACCGGTTCCTGTATTAGACAGTAGAAGTCCTCCTTGTTTTCTAGGGGGGGTGTTTGCAGGGCAATTTTGGCACACGTTCCACTTAAGAGCTCTCCAAAAGGCTTCTCTCACTCGAGGTTGAGAAGGACAGAGAAGTGCTCCACTCAACCCTCGATAAGCACCCCCACCCTCCTTCTCCTCTACCCTGCCCCCCATCCCCGCCCCTCTGCCCTGACCACTGCCCTGCTCACCCCTCCGCTCGGGGGACAATGGCTCACTTTCAAAGAAAAGCAGGAAAAAAGAGGAGCCCGGTGTCACAGAATTGCCTGTTTGCTGACGGAATCTTTAAAAGCAGCACCTCATAAATCAAAAAAGAGCATAATAGGCATTGTTTCTCTAAGAGCTACTTGTCCTACTAAAATTCCCCTCTTCTGTTCCTTTTTTTCTCTCTTTCCAACCTCTTTGCCGGAGAGAGTGGGCAAAGTCAGAGGTGGAGATTTTTTATTAGGGGAGGGTCTCCTCTTGTGGATTTGCCGCTTTTTTTTTTTTTTATAGAGGTTTCCTCTCCTCGCCGCTTTCTTTCTCCCTCGCTATCCAACCATCTCCTTGTTTTATGCTCCTCCAACCCCCAACACTTGATTTAAAAAAAAAAAAATCCCTGAGCTTGGATCAGCATAATCTATCACTATGCACATTGTAACTCAGGCCTCCTCCCTATCTCCGCGCCGCATTGTCATTTTGAAATCGGATTAGATGGGAAGCCATTTGCCTCTTCTGTGTCGGCTCTGGACTCTTTTTGTATGTTAGCACAAGGAATGACAAAAAAGCTTGCAGGCAGCATCGACCATTGTTGCATCGAGAGAATGACGGATAGCGCTCGGTTTTAAGTCGAGCGTGTTTGGTTTATATTCCTTGAAGACATTCAAGAGGTGCTGTATAAACAGTTTTAAGTTGTGGCGGAGAATTAATGTGCGCGTGCTGATAGTGTTGTTGTTTGCGTTCATATCTGCAGAAATGGTGTGCTGGCGGAAAAGATCTGTCATGCTCTTGCATAAAACCACATGCTGTATCTGTTTTGATTTCAATACCGTATTAATGAGCTCAGGCCCGGACTCCATTCATCCCTCTGATGTGTCAGCAATCAAGAAGATATTATCATAATTAGATCACTGGCACTGCATTAGGATTACACAAATCTGCCAACACCATTTCCATGAGGCGTTTTATTGGTTACCTGATGTTACCCTGGGTTTTTTCTCTTCCCCCCACCATCCCTCATCCTTGCACACGCATATGTGCATTGATGGAGAGCCGATGTTACATGAATTAGCCATGAGCTAGATGGACATGAACTAGATTCCAGCTTTTAGAGTATATTATTTTAAGGAATAGCTGAAGCTCCAGGGATGAACCGAGTATTACAGACTTTTTAGTGTAGAGAATGGGTCCAACATCGTAGTTTTCACCATTATCATTGAATGTAAATACTCTGCGTTGGATTACACAGTATTTAAATGGGATCGACTACAATTGTACCGTCTACACAATGGTGTATCAGTGCCATAGCCTCAACAACAAAGGCGAGGCTGAGGGCAGGACGGGCTAACAGGAGTCTTATCTGTGAGAGTGTGTTCCCCCTGAGTGTCCTCGGTTATCTCGCCCTTCCTTTTGTTTCTTTCTCCTTTGAGTGCCTTAAATTGCTTATTTGCTATTTTTGGTTGTCGGTGCCTACGATTGTCTTTTTGATTTGACTGTTCCCGTGACAAAACAGAATGAACAGTTTTAGCTGTTGAAGTTTCCAGTCAGCCAGCACCAGAAACACATTTGATCCCACGTACATCACACGGGCTAGTGTTCTTCCCGGGGCGAGGGCCAATGAGAGAAAGGTGATCCACTCTCCCAATGTCAGTCAAACCGCTCTTATCGCCTCCACCATAATCTAGACTGTGCGGTTGGCCACCAATTCTGAAACCTAATGCTGAGGGAGCGGAGCACATTCACTTTTCCTTCAAAACCAGTTGTTCTCAAGTACCTCTTGATTATACGTCTGCATGTAACATATCTGTGCAAACCCCATCAGCCAGGACTCACCCACAACCAAACCCACTCTTGTCAGAAAAACAGATTCCCTTTCTGAAACAAGCCTCATCATCTTTCAGCACTGTAGCGTTTTTAAAAAAAATATTTTTGCAGGATGTAGAGGGGGGTGGGGCACCGTAGCACGGCTACGCCTGAGTCAGCAAGGCAACGTTGCTCCAACGGTATAAAGAAGCAGGATGAATTTTGATGAACTCTGACCACTTTGGAACATTACATCCAGCAGCGAGGTTTGAGGAAAGATGAACTCAAGGGAAGACACATCAGATAATGGAATTCACACATTGGTATTATTTACAGTGCTGAGCACATTAGCTACAAATGGAGAGGAGGTTGGAGGTTGAGGAGTACGAGCAGAGGTGGGAAAACTCCAGCTCCTAATCCCTAATATGGTTAAATTCAGGGTCGGTCATGTTTAGAAATTCCTGTAAATGTTTTCCTGTGCTTGATTGTGCAGTAAATAAGGGTTTTCTGTTTTCTGTCAGAAGTGAGATATCTTATGAGTTAGTGAGCTTGTTGATGTTGGAGAGCTGCCTACACTAATACGTTTTCGAGCCCTATAATAAGACTAAACAGGCTCAGTGAGTCATTGATTACAGAGCATGGTACACTCCATCAACCTGATTACATTATGCAAGTCCTTGCTCCACCTTACCCTTTTCCTAACCCCCTTTTTGTGTCCTCATTCTTTGTCCTCTGCAGGGAGCTGATGCCCAAGACCCTGGAAGGCCAGATCACCATGGAGAAAACCCCCAGCTATTTTGTGACCAGAGAGGCTCCAGCCAGGATATCCGCCATGTCCCGGGACACCAAGCTGATCGTGGTAGTGAGGGACCCCGTCACCAGGGCTATCTCAGACTACACGCAGACATTGTCTAAGAAGCCTGACATTCCCTCGTTCGAGAGCCTCACCTTCAAAAACAGGACTACGGGGCTCATCGACACCTCGTGGAGTGCCATCCAGATCGGCATCTATGCCAAGCACCTGGACAACTGGCTGCAGTATTTCCCCATGGACCAGATCCTGTTCGTGAGCGGCGAGCGCCTAATCAGCGACCCGGCCGGTGAGCTTGGTCGCGTGCAGGACTTCCTGGGTCTGAAGAGGATCATCACAGACAAACACTTTTACTTCAACCAGACCAAGGGTTTCCCGTGCCTGAAGAAGGCTGAGGGCAGCAGCAAGCCCCACTGCCTGGGCAAAACCAAAGGGCGGACCCACCCGAACATTGACCCTGAGGTGGTGCAGAGGCTACGGGACTTCTACAGACCCTTCAATATGAAGTTCTACCAGATGACAGGACATAACTTCGGTTGGGATTGATGTGAAAATCATGAACTTTTTTTTTTGTTTGTTTATTTGTTGAGAAGTTATTTTTTTTTCCTCTGTAATTCAATGGCAAGATGTGGAGATATTGCTATATATATGTAAAATGTACAGAAATCTATTTTATAATAATTTATTTTTATTTCTAAGCAATTAATTCACTAAGCTGCCTAACCATATTTGTACATAACATCTGGCCCACATGTTGTTTTTAACATTCCTCATTTTAATTTTGAATTCTCTCGCTCCTCCCGCGTGGTCCTGTAAACTCAGTGGATTTATCGGTGCTTCACGATGCAGATAATCAAGCGATGACGGAAGTAGAAGTTAGGGTGGAAAATGTAAAAAGCACCATATATACGGGTACAGAGTGCTCACAGAGAAGTGGAGAACACCTATCCATGTGCATCCTTCATTTATATATGCATCATAACTTCATCCTTTTTCACTCTGAGTGTGATTCTTCTATAACGTGTTTCACTGTAGCGCAGACCCTCCAGTTAAGTTTTCCACAGTCCAATTCTCCTGCACTGGCGTTGGCCAAAGCTGCAGATCTCTTGTCCCCTTCCACTCAATAACAGGTAGATCAATAGGGCCTAATTGATCCTCATTGTGTCACTCATGCTTAAAGTATACAGCTGCCCTTTCATTCACAGTGCTCCTGCTGCCTGCTCTAATGAATGGCCCATCCATCAAACGTTAAATCCTATCCCGGACCACATAAGGGCCCATGTTAACATTATGCTAATCGGGTAAAGGTAACTGGCAGATCGATCGAGCCTGCTCTCTAACTCCCCATTAGAAGCAGCGTTGGCTGAGAGCCAGGCTCTTGCCCTATCCGCTCAGTTCAAAGGTCACGCAAAGTCTCAATCAAATTTTCCTCGAGAGGCTTTTGATTTGTTGAGGAGAGCGGAGTCGGAGCGCAGGGTGGAGGGTCGACGGGGTGGAGCGCGTGCCTTGTTTTCACGGTATGATGCAGAATCTTTGCGTGAGGTAGCAGAGGCATAGCTATCCGAAATGGAGCATAAAGATAGAGGAGATAACAGGCAAACGACAACTTGGCTTCGCCTCGCTGAAAAAAAAAAGCGCCTCTTCAAACAGAAGTCCACCAGGCCCCCAATGTTAGATCCCAAACTAAAGAGATCAAAGGAGGAGGAAAGGTTTTTGTGAAGCACTCTCAGCACAGCAAGAATTGCCTCAGGCGGTGTTCAGCGTCTAACCTCTATAGTGTCGTCAGAAAACCTCATGTGCCATCGTCCATGGCCTATATACTTTATGCCTTATTCACTCTCCACATCCTCACACGTCTCATCTCTCCACACCAGATCTCAACTCTCTACTTGTTGCCAAAAAAAAACAAAAAAACAACAACTTTGGGTTGATATCACGGCTTCAATCGCTATCTCTGCTTTTCCCCCTGCATTGCTTCTTTTTTTTTTTGTCTTTCTACTTGAATTCTTGATATGCAAGAGGGAGAAAGCGCGTAGATATCTTTCTTTGATGTGCTGCCCCATCTCTTTGCAGCGGGGTTGGTGCACTGTAATAATAAGGGCACAGGGAGGCGGCCACGCTATGCTACGTTATGCTGTGCTACGCTATGCTATGCATGCTCAATGTGGTGGCCATTATGAAAATGCAGGGATGATGGGAAGGGATTATTAGCGTCCAGAGGAGGGCTTCGTGTGATTAAGCGTGGCCCAGATTGAATGTACACAACCTATCCTCACACAAAAAAAAGTCCCTCGAATCAATTTTAAAGTTCAGTTTTAGTTGAAAGTTGAATTTGATCGTCCCTTTTTCCTTTTGAACTTAAGAAAATGTTGTGCCTCTTTAACTCTCCAATTCAACACAGTTAGCCTGCTTCTGTCATTAAAACAGATAATGACCCTAATTCAGCTATTCCTCTTATTTTCCAGTTGAAACCAGCCGCCTGGTTTAGCCTCAAACCGACGGTTGGTAGCAGGGGAGATGGAGGCTTGTTACACTGTATTTTTTTATAGTGCTATTCTCTACTTTCTCTGCCTGAGCGATGGCACTCCTTGTGAGAATTTATGCGGAGTAAGCCTTCATCCCCCCTTCTCTCCTTAGTGCAATGTTTGATTATAATAATAATAAAAAAGCATTTATGGTGACCTCTGATAGCAAGCTGGAAGGAAAGTCTGACATTTTCCCCTGTAACTGATAGAGTACTGCATTTGAATTATGGTCATGTAACTGAGGGAATATCTGAAAAAAACAAACAAACTGGCACTCATGGGTTTAGTCCATGTTGCTGCATCGGTTATGGTTGAGTTTTATTCAACCTGTTTTGAGATCTAAAAAAAATGTTAGAAATGTTTGTCTTACCCACATATATTATGTATTTAGACTAGAAAAATCTGTATGTACAAAATGAAAAAAGACATGTAAATCAAGTATTTTGTGGTATGTACATCAAAGGAATTAATTTTACACAATGCAAAAGCAAAATGGAACAGATGTTTCTAGATGATTAAATACTGAACATTCATAATATTTCTTTGTATGAAGAAATAAATAAAAAAGTATATATTTTACCAAAAACTTCTTGTGTCTGATTTTATTCCCTCCCAGAGTTTTACGATTTAAATGTCAAATTCCACCCTCAAATATAAGCTTTTTTTTAATGAATACTACCTTTTACAAGAAGTGACTACGCTTCGACTTCATGAAAGAAAATTCTCTCATAAAAGCTGTGACATTAAGCGTACTAGCAGAACCGGGCATTAACTGTACTTTTATTGGTTTAGCAGAAAAATGTTGAAGTCATTCTTAGCATTGGCACAGCGAGCGGCTCTATGACACATCTAATGCATCTATATCCCTCACTGAGGACACATCCATAATTCAAGTGTGTTCATTTCCCTTATTTACCAGGAGTATGAGCGCAGGCAAAACATCACATGGGCATGTTCAACATTAAAGGCTTAGTTTGTGTCCACACTAATAATTTGAGGTGAATTAAAACATTTTTTTGTGCTTTGAAAATCATATTTAGGCTTAAGAAATTCAACAGCAACATCAATTTCCAGACAAAATGTCCTCTGTTTTCATTATTTATCCATTAAAACAGTTAAATTTTATATTCTGTGGGTCATTTAGAGAGGTTAATGCGGACACAGGCCACTGTTGGATTTCATTAACGGTTCAGTGTGGAAGATTTAGGGGACTCTGCTTAGAGAATATGGCAGAAATCAAATATAATATGCATAACTATGTTTTCATTAGTGTATAATCACCTTAATGTAAGAATGTTTTTGTGGCCACTGCAGTTTCTCCTTTACGGAGAGGGTGAAACAGTGCAACTAAATCCTACACACTGGTCCAAAACTACGGGAACATGTTTTGTCATTAAGGTGATGAACTGATAAATGAGTGAACTAGCTGATATACATCAGTATGGTAGCCTGTATCTATCTAACACACCTTTGCAGTCAGGTGTGCTTTTAAGCCCTGATTGCCCCGCCCACTCTGTTTTGATGCTGCATGGCTGCTAGCATGTCATTAGCAAACTTAGCTGTCAAAGTCTGATTTAGTCACTGCAGGACAACTTTGTGGAGGAAATATGTGTTTTTTTTTTTACACACACACTGTTGATTCTTCTTCTTCTACCTTCATTCACATCAGCTGTGGGCCACACTGGAGCTCTTTAAACTGGAGATCATGTTTTTCTGTCCATGATTGAGCAGGAGGCCTACACTCTGCCAAGGAACCAGGAACCTCTGCTGCACTAATCCAAGGTAAACTGAGTGATAACTGCTTTTACTAACATGCATGTTTTGAGTTTGTGTCTTGGCTTTGTTAACACTAAACTGTCTGCTGGCTGATCATTTCTGCTCTCGTGTGTTCGGCTATGTGCAGAATTTGGATTGATATTAGTTTCCTGGTGCACACAGCTTATTCTGGTTGTTGTTTGTTATGTGCTGGAACTTTGTTTTAATTTAAGTATTGACATTTTATCATGTTGCTGTTGTTTTGGGGTTTTCCTTTTGGCTCAATGCAAACCAGGTTGCTAGTGTTGGCTTTAAGGATATAAACATGATTGCTGTTGCACATAACTGCTCCCTTGCAATGATTTGATGTTCAACTCTGCTTCTTCACGCGCACACACACACACACACACACACACACACACACACACACACACACACACACACACACACACACACACACACACACACACACACACACACACACACACACACATTTACATTCACCACCCGATCTACCATGAATCCTCCATTCAGTTGAAAGAAATTGCATATAAGTAGTACATCCTCATGGAATTTCTTTCCATTGAATAGAGGATTCATATGTATTCACACACTTTGTATTCACCTAACATTACAGTGAGCTCTAAAGCATTGGGCTCATGAGTCAGCTGGCTTTATTTTCCTTCATACATCTTAACTGGTGACCTTCCGTTGTGTGCTTGATGCTGCTACACTCCAAACCTCCTGCAAAACGTTCACTGATATGCAGCTACGATCCTTTCCTGTTTATTAACGCCACATCTGTCTGCTTAAAGGAAATGATTCTTGTGGTTTGAATGTGCTGTACAGATAATGTGTCTTGCACTGCTGCTGTATGCCGGGTGGATTGCTGGGTTAAAGTTTAAGCCTCAGTTCAGTACATAAAACAGGAAGATACATTTATGCCATACAAATTTCTCTTTATGCTCTTGTCAGGTCTGTGTCTGTGCATTCTCTGTGGTCATGTAATAATTCTGCTCAGTGTAATTTGGCCTTTTGAATTGAACACACACTCCTGATGCAGTACGAGCCCTTAAAAAGTTAGTATGTTCTCGACACGCCATACCAAAGTACGAGGATTATTGCCATGAAATAAAACAGCTTCTCCGTACATGTTTTTTTTTTGTGCGTCATCGTCCATAATCTGATGTTAACAGTGATTTTTGTGCTTTTTATATGACATTTAAACTTTAATCGACTGAATCCGCCTTCAAACCGGAGTAGACCCCCCAAACACAGAAATATTTGAGTAAGTTGAGCATCTCAAACAATGAAAAAGGTTTCCATGTATCCAGTACGGCTCTGTCTCTGCCTCTTGCGGTTCACACTTAGGTGAGAACAGTATGTTTGTTAACCATGTGACCATTTAATATTTACACTTCTCGTGAAGCGTGCAAAAAACTAAAACAAGATTTGTATCGAGCCTCCCATTCAAAACATGTGGTGAGATCGAGTGAGCGGCGTAGGCAGACGGCGTGTGTGATGTGTAGGACTGGCCAAATGTCTTGGCTAATTTTTTGTTTTTCTGTTTCCTGCTCAGCCTGGCACTGTGGTTATGGAGGTGGGGGGTCTGTGTGGTTTCAGGTGACCCGTAGCTGTGTGGGAGGTTTGGTTGCTGGTAGTGGTGGGTCTGCCTGCTTATCGGAAATGCCCCCCCCCCCCCCCTCCTCCTCCTCTCTCCCCTCCCATTACACACACCCTCAGTCCCTATAAAAGCAGCCAATGTTTCCTTATGGCTCATAATGAGATACACCTCCAGGGCTGTTTATTTACAAGGCTCTGAAACACCTCTGTGTATTAACAGGGCTCCCATTCACAATATCCGAGGCGATGTATTTACAAACCTGTCCACGGATGGGGATGTTGACATCCGTAGCAAAATTGTGGGTGAAGTTTTCTTGGTCGTGGAGATTTTGGCAATTCATATATTGGAATGTATTCCAACAGATAAACATCACCCAGAGTTACAGATCACAAAAACTGGTTTTGTGATCAGTTATATGACAATTTGATACTTTTTTTACACAGCCAAAATCAAGTTGTAGCTTATGACTCCACAATTTTGTCCAATTTTTTTTTTTCAGTAGTTCAATATTTACTAAAATGTTCTTTAACTTGCAACTAAACCAGTGAAACAAAGCTAGGAGGTAATCAAATGTAGTTTTTCCAACAAAATAATAAAAAAATAATAATAAAGCCTCTTGCAGCAAAGAGAATAATATCATATTAAGATTTGTGCAATCTGTGAGTGTGCAGCCCCACTGAAGATATTGTACAGTATTTCCACTCTACCAAGTTACAAGTTGGGTACTTGGACTGTTCTAGATTCCCAAAGTTAAAATTAGCTCTGAATCATTGTTTTCTCTTTGTGTTCTCAGGGGTACAGATGCTCTATATCTGACTGACACATCCTGCTGGTTGTTTGCGTGGGTCTCTCTCTTTTAGGGTTGCATAAACAAAACCAACAACAAGATCCCTGCTGCAAAAACTCAAAAAATGGGGGCTTATTCACATAAGAGAAGAGTCAATAAGTTGAAATGGAACCAAAATGAAACAGTACACTGTATCTTTAAGACCAAATTCAATTTTCTGAGGCTGACTTGGATGGAATCAAACATTTTTTTCTAAGCAATTAAACTTCCCATCCCAATTTGTATTGGCTGAACTTAACGAATAATCCCGTTCGTGCTTTCCAACCCCCAAGGAAGAGGTGGGCTGTAATGAGTGGAACATAGCAGAAATCCCCCACAGAATGCATGCTGTGATGTTGGGGCAAATAAAAAGGTGGCTAAACCATTTCCTTCCTGTCAGTCACATACCTCCCCTGTCCATCCGTAGGGAATAAATACATTAACGTACAGTTAAAAGAAGGTATCAGTGCTTTTTTTTTTTTTTAAATAAATAGAGATTAACATTGTTTGTGTGCCAACATGCCAGCTATGTTTCCGTGGGGAGAGAGAGAGGGCTCAAGTCTGCCATAACAGACACAATGACGATGTCCAAACAAGGACACAGATGTGGCTGAGGCGATGCCAGTTGGAAATATCGGCTAATACCGCTATGGGGGGAGGAGGAGGAGGAGGAGGAGGAGGAGGAGGTGGTGCATGCTAGTGGCATTGCTTCTCCAAAGAGCCACTTATCCTCCAATGGAAAAATGTAACGCACAAAGTAAACGGCGGTCCAATATTACAGCACACGATACGACGCTGTGCAAACAGAGCTATCAGTATCCATCGAAGCAAAGCAGCATGTGGTTTTCGAGCCCTGGCACCCCCCCCCCTCCCCCCGTCCACATGCAGGTAGCGACTTGCTTTTCATCAGGAATCGTGGTTGATATTTACAAGTCTGGAGCTGGATAATTGCTCAGCTGGAGCACTGAAAGACACACCGGAGAGGAAGACAAACAGGATGTGGTGTGAATGATGGAAAAAAAAAAAAAAAAAGCTCAGCTTGGCAGGTTGAAGTGGAGCATGTTCTATTGGCGAGCGCCCAGCTTGTCCCCTGAATCCAAGCCACCTGTATTAACTCATGACTAACCTGATTAACCTGTTCATGGATCCGACAGATGCAGATACAGGAATGATAGATTTCTGGGCCGGCAGCCAAGCGAGCCATCTTGAAGGAAATGGTTTGTGTAATTAACAGAGAAGCTCAGCAGAATGACAGGGGGTAATTGTAGCGTTTGCAGATGATGTCTTATTGTCATCGAGGGTGCCTCCTGGGCTGTTATGGGTACAGTCGGCTGCTGCTTTGGGCTTTGGGATGGGAACAGACACCTGGCAGCAGTAGACACGCGAACCCCCTATTGACTCGTCCCATTCACCGCCTCCCTCCCCTCTCTGATGCAGACCCCCTTCTCCCCCCTCCCCTCCCATCCCTTGACACTATACCTCCAGAGCAGGTTGCTGTGTGGTGTGTTTGATCATATTAGCTTCAAGCTGCTGCAAAGCAATTGCACAATATCCAAACAGGCTTGTCACAATGTCTGGAAACATGGCAGAAGGGGCTTTGGGGAGGGGGGGAGCGGCATTAAAAATTTAGTTGTCTAGCTCAACATGCAGCAGCTCTTTAAAAAGATGGTGGCTCGGTGGTTGGCTTCACACGCGATCTTGCACTTTTGCCTGCGCTGTACCCCTTGTTTAGTCTGCACCCTGCACCCTACAGGTTCTCCTTAATTACATACATGGTTGCAGATGTTTGGGGGTCTTCTTCCCAGGTTTTAAGATCTTTAAGGTGAATTGCGGTTAGAGGTCTTCACGGGTCCCCACAGGTGACCAAATCCAGGACTCCAGTTGCAGGGTGCTGTTGGGGAAAATGTGTTTTTTGAGGCTGTTGCCATTAATGGTGTTCTCGCTCTGTTAGGGTGTGTGGGGTTAAAAACACTATTGATTGGGTGTTATTATCTGCAGGTCTCTTTCGGTCCCCTTCTCTTGTTCTGGTTACCCTCGATAATTCATAGACCTTGACATGAGAAATGCTTGTCGGAGCTACTTTCTGTAACAATGCAGTCCCCATAAAAACCATTGACAGCACGTTCAGTGAATCATCCAGCATAATGAGCATACTGTTTCTGGAAAAAAAACATGTTGCTGTTGCATAAATCTCAAAATGAAAGCCAGTTTTTCATACATTGGGTGAACCGACTCTGGACCTCGGGCAGAAGTATGAATGACAGAAAATAAACACAGCATACAGTAAATTTAGACTTACGTATATACATATGTGGAATTAGGTTAGAAAGAAAGATAAAGAAGAGTCTGCACACATCCATAAAGGAAGGGTTGTCTCAGTGGAATTCCCCAGATTCTACAAAACGGAGATCGAAAAGTGACCTACTGCTTCGGTGGAAAATATAAGTCAGTTTTCAGATGAACTGTGAAAGAGGAAGTGTGTTTTTAAATCCACATTTAGATCATAAACTGAATTAACATGTCCAGAAATGAAAAATCGAAACTGGTTTCAGATGGATGTACGGTCTGCTACATGCCAAATAAAGCCCCTACATCTGGGGCCTCATTGGATCATGCTCCTCTCCCCCTCCTCTCACCCGGTCCTCCCCCGCCTCTCTCTTTCCACTGTTTCCTCTTTCTGACAGATGTCAGACATGCTGCGACAGGCTCAGCCCCAGAGTTATGGCAGGAGGAAACACAGGGATCAAGAGGGAGTCTATCTTATCACCGCAGGTATAAAAGGAGATTAGCCGACGCACCTGAGGAGAAGCCCGTGCTGGTTTACACGGGGGTAATGACCGGTTAAACAAAGGTGGTGTTGCGCTGGGGCCCTATACAGCTGCCCTATCAGGTTTGCTTCCCCCAGATCAGTCAATTACACCTCACGTCCGTCGCCTTTATCCAAGCCAAGATCAGGTTTGGTCTTGTTCCCTCTTAATGCTCCGGCCCTTTCATAAAGAAAGGGGTGAATTTGGATATCACAGGAAACTCCAGGATCATGTTGTATGTAAAACATAAATCTTCTCATTAATTATAAATGCAGTGATTGAAGAGTAAGAGATTGATTTGCATTGATGTATTTGCATGTTTGGAACCTCAGGAGAACAGACCGACAACCTGTTCACGTGTTACATCAGTACTAGTTTGCCTCCCAGTCTGTCATATCCTCTTATTTATGAACGCAGATTCATGTTTGCTTGATGTCTGTGCCATTTCGTGACAGGGTATCTGACGGGAATAGTGTGTGCTACACAAGTGTAAACCCTCCCTTCTGGTCACACGAAGCCCCTGCTGGCTCTATAGATGAGTCTCTGTTACCAGCAGACGCAGGAAGCATTGCAAGCTGGCTCACACACCTGTCTCTCTCACGGCAGCCAAGTTTTTTTTGTTGTTGTTTTTATAAAACGAGGAAATGTAAAGGTAGACCCGATGGCAGGTGGGCTCCGCTGATTAAAGAGAATGAATAAAACAACTGTATGTTAGACAGATGTTTTTCGCTGGTGTTGATACACCTGCAAGAGCTGCCTGCGCGCGAGTGGATCAGCGCTGCTGGTGATTTTTATGGTGTCTGGTTTTTCTATTTGTGTTTGAGTGATTTTATTGTTCCCAGTTTATGTTAAGCTTCAGTGTGCAGCCCATTTCAACTGCAGAAAGAAAGCGCTGCTTTTCTAATGTGTGATTTATTTGCCTTTTAAATCATTTTATAGCTGCTACCTTGTTTGTGCGCTACCCGAGCCCATAAGTAACGTTGTTGTTGTACCGTGCGGGTTTATATATGTTGCACACGTGCTGCATGCTGCGTACACAGCAGCTCTCTGCATCCATACAAGGCGGTTATACAATACTCGTGTGACACGCAGCGCACACACACGTGTATGCATTTGTTTCTATGTGCTTATCAGTTAGTGGGAACAAAATAAATAAATTGCCAAGCAAATGTGTCCTATAATAAACTGTTTAGTCAGCTAAAGCTAAAACCAGCCTGACCTGCAGAAACTCTGCTTTGCAGAAGAAATTATTTGGCCGGGACAAGTCCGAATCAGAGTGTGTTTACTCTGTAAGCCAATAGCTTTACTTACTTACTTTAATTGAGCTGCTCAAAAAACCACACCGTTGACTCGAGTCATGTCTTTTTCCTTCTTGGGTGTTGAACTGAAAACATTCAGGCCTGTTTGTGCACAGCCGGTACTACTCTGGCTCTCCATGATGATTTAATTTGTGACAGAAGTAAGGCCCACCATCAGCAACAACACTGCAGGTACATTTCTGTCAGTTTTTATGCAGTTTTTGTGGGAAAAAGCTAGAATAGCGACAAAGACAAAATGTAGCACTTGGCCGAGGGGGAAAAGTTGGCATAGTTGGATGAAAGGCTGATGGACATGCTGAGTTTTCAAATACAACTTAATGTTGTGCTAGCTGTGTCTGCTTCATGTTTATGTCAAACTGTCACATTCACCGTATCACGGCTCCGCTCGCCAAAAAAATAGAGACTGAAAAGAGCTGGAGTGTCCAGATTGGGGCATGCATGCCTCCCCCACCCTCTGTATCACCATAATTGCTGATAAAAACACTGCAGGGTACACGTCAAGTCAAATCTTAGTTATATAACCCCAAAATCAAAAATCACAATTTGCACTCAGGGGTCATTATAATCTGTGCAACATTCAACACCTTCTGTCCATAGACGTTTGTTTTGGGTAAGGAAATCTCTCCCCAAAATGGAAGAAACCTCAGGAAGTTCCACTTCCAGACATGCAATAGATACTGATTTTACAGAACGAACCAACAAATTTTGATGACAGAATTTGTGATACCTGCGAGACGATGATTTAAAAAAAAGACCTACACATGCCATCTTAGGTGACAAGAATGCATCTGAGTCCTGTTAATGTCGTCACGTCCTCCTGGATATATTTGCGTAACATTTTAATTGAAACATAACCTGACACAACAGGCAAAGAAAAGCAAAATTAGCTTCACATCAAGAAACTAAATTCGGCACACCTCAGTGTAAATGTGTCGGTAATCAGGTCCCTATGCACAACACATCCCTGCACCCTCCTGTGCGTTTGTTTGCACCAACACATCACTTCTGAGTGCCAGTTCCAATGTGCCCGTGCACACTTGATGATGGACAGCATGAGCGAGGGGCGTGGAGGTGGAGACAGTGCTGTGTGTATGTGTGTTTTGATTACTGCACCCACCCCCCTGCTGAGGACACTTAAATGTGGTCAGACACACGCCGACTGATGGCCATCAATAATGCACACGGCGGTAAGATCCGGCAACCCGCGTTATCATCAGGGACAATTGGTCTGTCCCTGCTGGAAGCCCCCCCATTTCTGCAGACGGATGGCTTCAATTTCCTATCTGATGAGGGAAGAAAAGAAGAAGAAAAAAAAAGAACCTTCCATTGCCAGACTAGCCTGGCCCAGGTCTATGAGTGAGTATCATCGTCCCATCTAATGCGTGATTATTAACATTAGGTCTCTGCATGAGACAGCCTGCGTGTTTGTGCTGGAAAAATGGGTCTTGATAATGGTTAAAGCATTCACTTAACAGATGAGGCAATACCTCAAAGTTTGTCAGCAGGGGTCCTTGCCCAGCTGTTGGCATGATAATGTGTAGGAGAGAAGGATGCTGCTGTGTGTGTGTGTGTGTGTGTGTGTGTGTGTGTGTGTGTGTGTGTGTGTGTGTGTGTGTGTAAGAGAGAGAGAGAGAGTGGGAGGCAAATAGAGTGTTAGGGAAGTGGGGTGTCAATTTGTTGGTGATCAGAGCGAGGGAAATCTAAAAAAAGGATTCAGTATTTCAGCACATCGTTTCAGCTTCAGTGGTGTTTGTATCTAATGGTTATCATTCTGTCATCAGGAATTATCAGTTTATCTGATATCAAAGAAGATAAAACTCATTTGAAAGCAGATTTTAGAAGTCAGACAGAGGAATGTCTGGGAATCTTTTAAGCTAGACTCGCGTCTGATATATATTTTTTTCTGAAGGATATTTTCTCTCCTTTGTCAAAGCTGGTTGTGGTTGCATGTTGCGTGCGTCTGTGCATCAAAGAAGAAGAAGAAAAAAAAAGAGGAAAATGTGGGCATGTCTACGTGTGTGAGGGTGTACGCGTGGGCACACGTGCACGTGTGCACAGCAGCGTTTCCACATGCGGCCGCGCTGGCATCACCGTAAACCGCTGCCTCTGCCTCGGGGAGAACAGAGCTACATTTCATCTTTGTTTAGGTGATGTCACATTCAGACTTCAATGGTAATGCTTCCAAGTGCTTGCACACAGTCAATAGCTACCACTCTTTAGTCTGGAAACCATTGCCCCTGCCACTTCCTCCTGCTGGTCCATGACCGACGGCCCACTCGCAGCCCTAATCAGGGCCTGATGAGAGCGGCTCCGGCCTACCGCCCAGCGTTCCTGCATGGCTGAGGGGCTGTTTGAGGTGGTTTGCTGGTGATGGAGGTGGTGGAAACTCCTTCGCCACTATGCCTTCCCAGTCCCTGGCATGGAAACGGGCCCCATTTTGGGGTTTTCCCTCTGGAGACGCGTGGACGAAGTAGACGCGGTGGCAGTGCGGATACACATGTGGTGGCGAGATGGTCAATGAGAGAAGAATGGAGACATCGCAGGCTGAGGCGGTTTTTCCTGCGTATATTTTCCCCTCTCCTTAATGACTGTTACATCAATTGCCTGCATCACTGCAGCGTTTGAACGTCACTTACAGTTTTAAGGTCAGTACATTAGTGTGATAAATTTATTCATAGCCTTCTTCCAGCCCCAGGGGCTGGTGGGCATCTTCTTTAATAAGGCGCTGACATCTGTCTGCTGAGATTGCCCACTGAGCATCATCTTCCACAAATGGGGGCCAGAGACCCCGAGTGTGTGTGTGTGTGTGTGTGTGTGTGCGTGTGTGTGTGTTTGTCATTGTTTCTACAAACACACACACACACACACACACACACACACGGTAATATTTGGCTGCATGCCATCAACGCACCATGAACACAGGAATGAAATGAACACATTAGCTCAAGTCATTGAGCAGCCTGCCACCCATACCGAGTCATACCTGTATTTAACGTCTTGTCCACCGTGTGACTGCTGATTCTTCCCATGATATTGAATACTAATGCATTTTTTTTTGCGCTCCAGCAGACACACATGTAAGTTGCCATCAACAAGTCATTTGAAACATGCGATCACTTCATTACATGGTAGACTTTATTTCCTCCTTCCCCCCGCCCCATCCTTCGTCTTTCCACGGCACCCCTCCGCCTGTATAATTGCCTAGACACTGGAGGCAGTGTTTCAGAGCAGACGTTAGTACCCTGTATGTGAACGGCACAGATAAAAGGCCATTCTTCCTCCTTCTGTGTCGTTAGTTACCATTCTGATCAAACGATTGAGAGTCGTGGATAGTTCACCAGACTAAATTTATCCACTCCAGGTTTGAAGCCTGGTTCAAACGTTCATTTTTTTAAATTTTTTTTTGTCTTCGGGGCAAGAGCTTCTTCACGCTAGTTAAAAGACAAGAAAAATCAAATGGGGATGGTGCATTTGATTATAATGCTTTTGATAGTATCTGCATCACAGAGAATTGAATCATGTCACTGTGCATGTGCAAGTGTGACAGCTGAGGATGTAAAGAAGGCACAGGAACTGGAAATGGTGCAGCTTCTTAGACAAAGGAAGCAGAGATATTGGTACAGTGTTACACTCAGAAATGTCAGTTACCATGTAAGTTAAGCTGGTAGGTTATGCTGTTGTATTTTTTAATTTAACAAATCCCATGAAAATACTAAAGTTAATCCTACAAACAAGTATTGTCTGTGTAGCAAGAGCCTGATGCAGCTTATTCCGTTGTGCCACAGACCTCGTTGTTTCATGCAAGCATTCATGCAACAAATTAAACAACAAAATGCGTTGTTTGTCTGCGCCCTCCAGAATGACAGAAGTGTTTTATGATGCACCTATTGGGAGCACGACATCAAGTTATCTGCGCCTTTCAAAACGGTTACAAGACACTGTTAAAAATTAATCAGTTCACGACGCTACATCGGTATGGTTAAGGTTAGGTTGTGTTTAGGGAGGCAACCCTAAAATTAAAGGCACCTTCGCTGTCATGGTTACAACAATAAACTCGTGGCTGATTGTGGTTTCTGAACGATGGTGGTCAAGCTTAAAAAAAAACCCCAACACTGATTGACTGAAAGTCTCATCCGTCCACCCCGACCTCCTCCTGACGCCGAATTTGTTGCTCTATAATACCGTCACCTTATGTCCTGACATGATTACTGTGGTGAATACAGAGCTTTGTCACTGGAACATAAACATACTGCAAGGCTCGATAGGAACTGTTGCCAATGGCAACCATTTTGAGAAACTGGCAACCAATTCTTGCCACTGATGGTAACCTCTTTTTAACATATAAATAATGGGGAAAACAGCAAAACATGCACCCCAAAATAGATACATTTTTGATATTTGTTGCGATAGAGATATTTAAATATGGCTGCTACAATGAGAACACTGTGCCTGCGTCGGTGCATTCACTCACCTTCAGATAAAGCACAAACTAATACATAAATACCTGACCTGCAACTGCAGTATCTTCTCTTAATTGCTCAAAATAATTGGTGACTAAAAATGGCAACCGTATTTTCAGTTTCAGCGACCAAAAGCTGACTTTTAAAAGTTAGTGATGTGTTCTGTAAGACTGATACTGTTGCGAGGACCGTCTCCTTTTCATTTGGACAAGCCAGGATAAATATGTCTTTATTAGTCACCATTGTTTAAAAGACCCAATCAGAGCAAAGGCAGTACTGTGCCAGTTGGGTTTTAAGGCGTTCCTATTAGTGCACCGACTGTGATTTCACGTAATTCCCAACGTAGATCCACCAACGTTCAGCCTGAGCAGAGGTTTAATCTTCCTTTAAAAACTGAAAACCCTTTCAGTGTCTTAACCGATGTTACTAAACCAGCAAACTCGTCCCAGTGGAAAGCAAGTCACATGGTGCAAATATAGCAGCGCTAGTCACATTTTTAGAAGCGTGTTAAAATTTTAATGTGCTGTTTTAAGATTACAGAAATACCATTAAACTTATACTAGATGGAATTGTGTAAATAAAGAATAAAAACTGGCATTGAACAGTATCTGTATACAGGGTATAAAAACTGAGAGTCCAGCTGCAAACTTGGAGAGGACGGCAAGGAGAGCAGACTAACCTCAGTGCTGCTGAAGTCCATGTCCTTTTTAATAAGTGCCAATAAAAGCAAACGGCCAGACTGCTGATATAACCGCTTCCATTCGATTGTCCTCCAGCAGAGCTAAAAAGGTGAAGGAGAGAGCGAAAAAGTGTGGGTGGTCTTTTTTTTTCATTCTTTTTATGGGTGTCAGGGGGTGGTATTGTAACCTGCATAAAATGTGTCCCTGGCAGAAAAAAAGAAAATCACCAATGAGGGAAGATATGTTGCTATGCATATTTTACAGCTGCTAGAGAGTGCACAGAGTTTACAAGGGTGCAAGTGGTGAGAAGACGTGTTGGAGGTGCCTCCTGTTTTTTTTTCTTCCAGGGTGAAGTAGATAGTATGAGAAGTGGTTAAGACGAGAGAGAGAGGGAGGAAGAAAAAAAAAGAAGGACATTAAAGAAAGTGCAAAAAAGTGGAATGGGAAATTGGGTGTTGAGAGTCTGGAGGACAGAGTCTGCAAAACCCTTTTCCCTCCACGCTACCATATTCTGTCCATTAGTGTGAGTGGTGCTTTTCCACACTGTGGTTACCTCTCTCTTCAGGTTGACTTATCCCTCTTGAAGCATGTGTGAGCGAAGTGGTGGTAAGAGGGGGAAGGCAGTAGATGGAGAGAAAAATGGAAGTGATGGAGGCAGAGGTGGGTGGTAATTAGAAACATTTCTGTCATCGGAGGGGTTATCCGTCCATCTTTCCTGCTGGTCCGCTTTTTGATACTGGCGAGCTTTTGCGGAGAGAAATTACCCCGGCAGCCAATTAAAGGGCCTTTCTCTCTGCCTGATAAGAGGGCTATTAATACTGTGGCAATGGTTGGCACTTAACCGGCAATGAATGCCTGTCGATGAGCATTGAAAGTTTATCAACTCCAACCCGGGCTGCACTCCTTTCTTTCTTCTAGAGAGAATTAACTGATACCACGAGGGGCTAAGCTCCAGGCGTCTTATCAACTGATTACTCACTAAAACCATCAAGTCCATTTTTAATGGAAAGAAGGGGAAGAGTTGTTTCTACGGCGAAGTATAAAAACAGCTGTGGGCGACCAATGTACGAGCTCCGCCGTAAATTATAACAACCGTGTTGTGGAGTTATAATCTCAAGCCGGCTGGTTCGAGGCGTCGTGTGTGGAGACGTACGTGGTGAGGGATTCTACCTCACTCCAGGAATGGACAGGATTGTTCAACAAGCTGTCTCGTTGGAGGCTTTTTCTTAAATATCTGTCTCTGTTTTGTTCTTTGCCACGGAGTAAGAGTGTGTAGGAGTGTGCATATAGCTCTACAAGAATTGGACACATGCCAAACGCTAACAGCACAATAAAATAATGTCAAAACATATTTCTCACATTGTGTTTGACAGGCATTTCTATAATAGCGTCCTAAAGTGTTATTCAGCTACTTTGACTGCACAGGCTTTCATTAAAATTTCATTGTTATATAACTCATTATATATCTATATAACTCGTTATATAACTTATTTAAGTGAAACATTCAACAGCAAAGAGACACATGCACTGAAGTACATACTGTAGATCCTCACTATATCTATGCTACCACTTAAGAGGGAAAAAATTACACAGTGTGAGGCTGTTTTCTTCTTGTGGCGCTCGCCATTGTGCCTGTTTGTTCTACTTTACTCGGCTACTTGTCTGTAGGCAATTAGATCTCAAACAAACCTCAGACCAGTGTTTATGCTAGCGAAAGTCAAAGTAAAAAATTACAGCCGATAAAATTGCATTCCAGAGCTACTTCTTGCTTCGACGTGTAAGAATGATGTTTGTACTTAGTGTTGTGGAGAAATTACTGAAGTCAAAGGTCAATGGTGAGGTCAGGAGGGAAGAAAGTGTTCAGGAGCCTCTGATGTCTTATGCTGTAATATTTATTGAAGCTTGATCAAGGAGAATTAGAGACACTCTCACAGTGCATCAGAAGTGCCTGAGTCGGTCTCACATTCTGCCGAACTCGTGCTGATGAGACTTTAAACCTCAAGATAACACCACAAATACTATACGCCCCAAATGAGACAAAGAGAATGTTTTTACCAAGAACGGTGTTATCGTCAACATATTCTAGCCTGGAGACACAGATGTCTGTTTACGTCAATTGGAACATCAACGGCAAGCTATCTATTATGTCTAGGAAGGCAGCAATAGTCTCTTCGACCTTGGCCACCACAGTGTTGAGATAGACTGGCACCTACTGCTCCCAGTCAAAGCCAAACAATTAGTACTGCCGAGGACCTCAAGGCCCACACGTGACCTCATGTAATCTAAGAATAGAAAATTCCATAACACTTAGTTGAGCTCTTTGTGTGTGGAAAAGGAAAATCTTAATTGAAATGAATTACTGACATCCTCGTTACAGAGGAAAGAATCTGACAATACAGCAAGTTACCTGTGTGCCACATAACACAGAAAAAGCTAAAGGATGAACATTAGTGGATGGATATATCGCCCTTGACTTTCAGGCAGGAGATCAGAGTTTGGATCCTAACCTGGCAATTAGTTTTCAACCAGTCTAATTGATCTGAACCAATTTTGTTGCCCTGTTGGATCTACTCTTCAAAAAAACGCTGCTAGAACCTGATCCCTAACTGATGGAACCGATGGCCAGAGCTATACGCAAATGAAACACGTTGAAATAAACCAACCAATTTTCCTTAACCTTGAAACCAACCACACTGTAGAAATCCATAATTTTGAGACAATGGCAGTGCATGTAATAGGACATCATTTAATGAGGTGTCCTGGTGGCCCAGTGGTTACCGTACAACCACAGTTCAACTGAAATCCCCTGAAAACCCAAAAGTGAAACAAGCAAACAAACAAACAAAAAAGACACTCATTAAATGTAATCTGCAGTTTTGCAGAATCATCCAATATAATGTGTGATTGGGTTTGAATAAAGGTTAGGTCATTTTTGCAAACTGAATCAGGCAACACCCACCAATATGATACTAATTTAACAAGCTAACTTGCTATTATGGTTTTGGCCGTTGCAGACAGTAAAACCTCATTGTATGGCATTAAAAATGTCCTTTAATCCTTTAATACATTTACATTTTCAGTGCAGGGAGGCAAAAGGACAGAACTGCTAATTCATGAGCTGAGCATGTTGTGCTTGGTGTCGTTCGCTGGCTAAAACGTGACACAGATGCTCGGTTTGGATGTTTTCCTGTGGGAACGTCCACACTGAAATATCCCCTCACAGTTCCGTCAGTCACTTTGTACTCATGGGGTTGGTCCACGCCTCTTCTCAGCTGCTACAGACATGAACAAATGAGTCCAGATGTAACAGCCCCATCAAGATGGAGCGAGGTGGAATGTGTGTTGCCTATATATGTATGCTACCTGTCGCTGCGTGCCCGCATGTATATGCACCCAAAGTGTGCACGTGAGTGAGAGAATGAGGCTAGCCTTGCAAACTTGCTGTGAGAGAGAGAGAGAGCGATACTCTCAGTGAAAGCAAGAGTGCCCCCTTTTTAAAAGAGAGGAGAGGGAGGTGAGAGACGGAGCTCAACTGTACATTTGCGGATGAAAATTTCATGACGCTAAATCTAGACAGACTTTTAGTGTCAGTCAGGATTACGGCAGCAGCCCGAACACTCATGAATTATTAAACCGGGAGAGAGATCCCTGGGTGCTCGGACGAGTAGCAGATGAGACGGAGAGAGAACGGAGAAAGGCGAGAGGAGGAATCAAGATAGAAGTAAATAAATAAACAGATCAATACATGCGAAAGCAAATAAAGCTAGCACGCTTAGCTTTAAAGCTGAATTGCACCTCCATAGGTGGTAACTGCAAGGGGGGCACGGCGTTTGGCATGAACCCTGGCTCCTCTGGAATATGTCAGTGCCTGTCTGCTCAGCTTTCACACTATAAGCTCACTGTGACAAGATGAGGAACTTGGGAGTGCTTGTGCCCATAAATTCAGGGGGGGGGGGGCTGGCAGAGAGATGTGTCTAATACAGAAACATGTGCTGGAGAGGAGAAGATCACAGTGCGGTGCCATGACAACCACCCAGTTATCTGAACTGTAGCTCTAAGTGTGTTTGAAGTTAATAGAGGAAAAGTGCTGCAAAGGAGTTAAAACGTTATGTAGAAATTGGTATTTCTGCGATTTAGTGCCCGCAGTTTCAGACTGTGGCGAACATGGACAGCTGTACACATGTTTGTTATGAATATATTGCATACGATTAAAGACTAGTGAGGCGTCAAGCAAGCAAGTGCAACAACACAAGACATAGCAGCCAGCTAATATTACTTACTAGTCCAACAGCATGAAGCCCAGCTCGGCGTCTGTCTTTCAGCCTTTTATTTCATAAAGCTCTCGCCAACGACAAAAAGTCAGTCCCAGGTTTACTCTTGTGTGGTCACTTCTTGCTCTGTCACTCTTATTTAGAGTCTGCTAAGCCTGGTTACGTTGTCCGATTGCTGAGCTCAGGTTCTGGCACGACACTGGCTCTGCTCCCTGTCTCCATGCATGAAAACCTCCTTCTCCTGGTGGTCCAAAATGTATTTTATTTTATTTTTTTAATCGTTTACATTCTTGCCTATTGTATACCAGGAGGATGAGTCTAGGTTTATAACGGCTAATGTTATTAAATGTTGAAATCGTGGCAGAAATAAGACCATATAAATGCAGATAACTGCAGCCACACTTTGTTAGTTTCGACACCACCAAAAGTTTCGTCAGCTGTTGACCCGACGTCTTACTTCACCATTCATGTGCTTAGTCTAATTTTCTGGACATGGAGCATTCATTTCTGCAGAGGTGCAATGTTCTGAAGGAACGCAGGGTAGCCGTGATGTGCATACAAATGTGTAGTTAAAAGAGCTGGAAGGCTAATACGCTAACTTAGACTGAAAATGCTGTTGACGAGTTGTTTTTCTGTCTGCATGAGTGTTTTAAGATCCAACACCAGAACAAATAAAAATGCTTATTTCTATTTCTGTCTATTTTCCATCTTGTGCAGGCTACTTGAGTCAGCTGCTTTACGTCATGCCCAACAAGAGGCTTTCCACTAAGTGTTTTTGTCTTGTTTGCGTCGCGAAGAACATGATGTGCCGGTAAATCAGGATTCTCAGAAATGGATCAGATCATGTGGAAATTCCACCATCATTCTACAACTTAAGACAAGACATGATTTGTTGTTTTAGCAAATTATCAAGCAAAAACGTTCATTGTTTCCAGTTTTTTCAAATATGAGTAATTGCTGCCTTTCTCTGTGTTTTTGAATTTATAGTTTTGTCATCTTGTAATGCAGTTTGAAGACGTCACCCTCGGCTCTGGCCAAAGAGAGGAACAAAACAGAAATGCTGTCATATTTAACTGCCTCGGTGTCTGCCGAGGCCTGACTTGCAGGCTCTGCAAGGACAGAGCTGATACCTCGAACAGCTAAACAAATATTGTGGACAGCCGCACCGCTCCCCTACTGTCCTTTGCTATGCCACACAGCCAAAACCAGGTGAGCCGACACCCCCGTATCTCTCTCACTGCTGGAATGTCAAAGGGTGCACTGTTGACCCAGACGGACCTGCCACTCAGTGTGTGTGTGTGTGTGTGTGTGTGTGTGTGTGTGTGGTATAGGAGGGGGTCTGGCAGGCTTTTACCGCCGTCCTCCCCAGGCTCCTCGTCTGCTGTTCCCTTGGTGGCGGTGGGATGCCAGCAGAGAGGGGACAGATGCAAAGTCTGGCTTCTGGTTTCCACTGTCCCTACTGTATCTTTTTCTTTCACACCCTCCCTGTTAAAAGACATTCCTCCCATTCTTCCCACGTTTACTCCAACTCCTCTTCAGCTGGAACGATCTCTTTTCACTACTCGCTCACTCCCCCGGTGCTGCAGGGATTCTCCTGGGAAAGAAAAAGATATGAATCGGGTTTCCAAAGCGAACCAGTCCCTCGCTGTGTTTGCGAGCTGTCACTTTTTGTCTGTCGGCGTGTGCATCCTGAGTAAACACTGAGGGCAAACATCTCAAGTTGTGGACTAAAACATGTTCAGTTACTGACCTTTGCCCTTTACACTTAATAACGAATAACGATTCTGCTAAGACATCCAATGACAACAAACAAAACACAGTATTTTTAGATTTGGAGGAAATATAATTTGATATTTGTTGGTCAGTATTTAAACTTGTTTACTCCAGGGCTGCAACTAATCATCAATAATTATTATTATTCTTACTTTGCTCTATAAAATGTTAGAAAACAGTTAGAAATACCCCATTACAATTATCCAGAGCCCAAGATGACGTCTTCCAGTTGCTTGTTTTGTCTCCAAAACAGTCCGAAACACAAGTATATTCAATTTACTGTGACATAAAACAGAGAAAAGCAGCAAATCCTTGTGTTCTTGGAAGCTGTAGTCAGGAAACAATAATCAGCTCAGTTTTAGCTGCAGCTGATGCCATGCAGTGAACTTTTGCTGTTATATAAAGCTGATTTATGATTTCCCGTCGCCTGAAATGTACAGCTTTGCCAGTTGCCGTTCATCCGTCTATATGGAGGTCACTGGAGGTGTTTAAAGACGAGGATAGGATAGTTGGTGTTCTCCTAACAGGGCGTAATCCTGCAGATAAATTCAGAAGCCAACCCGCAGAGCACCGGTGCTTGAGATGCACGGGGCACACATGTGTGTCTATCTCTTGCCATCTGCTATAGTGATCATTAGAGAAGATGTCACACTGAGCCGGGACCCTCCATAGATTTGTGTGCCCCTCTTCGAATGCCTCTCCCACTCAGTTATCCCTTTGTTGTCTTCAAGCTTAATTTCGGGGCAAATATGAGATTGGTTTTGTGGGAGGGAGAGTTGATTGTTTTCTTTCTCAGCAAAGGAATCCCCATAAGATGCTGAGGTCATGTCACAAGACCACGGCGGGGGGGAGGGGGTCCCTTGTGGCTTGGCATGAAAGGTCAGATGATGCCCGTCCTCGTGTTTGTGCAGCACGCTTGCATATTTATTTGCATTTACACTTTTTTTTGGAGCATACTTTTGTCTCTTGGGTCATTTGCATATCCATAGCACACAGACAAGCCCCCCACCTCCTCTGTTGTCTCTTAGTCTTTTCCTTCTTCTTCCCTGCATGTGTTCGCCGAGCTACCTACCTCCTCACGGAGTCACAGAGACCAAACACCAGGACTCGGAGATCCCACATGTATGGCACTCATGATGTTCATCATGCACCCAGAATAGCTGGTGAGAAAAAAACCTGCAAAAATATTATGACACATATTATGCGATTTATATAATGTAAATCAGACCGTTATACATTTGCTGATCAGTGTTAATCATTACCCTGGTGATCAACAGGCCTCTCTCTCTGTGTGTGTGTGTGTGTGTGTGTGTGTGTGGTTGCATGTTCAGATAACAGAGATTCAATCTGTGACCTGAGGGACAGGGGGGACTCTCTTTCTGGCTTCTGTTCTTCGTGCCCCTGCAGACCCAGCCAGGACCCTCAACAGCTTGGAAGATAAATATCTAATCAATATACAACTGCATTAGCATAGAAAACACAAGACCAGAAAGCCTTAGAAATCATAGCGCCGAGCATTTAGACTCCAAATCTTACTTAAATTTAGATTTTTACCACGACTCAAATGCATAATATTTGTTGATCAATTGGCTTCTACTCCACTACATTTTGGAGGGTGGAGGAAACATTTATCTGACAGCTTGAGTTGTAATTTACTTTATAAATTAAGCTTTTACAAAAACTTGAATATAATTACCTTCAAAATGATGCATTTGTTCCATGCAATAATCGTTTTTATCAAGTCCTAGTTTCTCAAAATGTGCAAAGAGCCATCAGCACAGTAAGCCTGTTTTAAAATTAGTTTTGTTTTGTTTGTTTTTTCTTAATTCTCGAGCCACAAGACGCTCCGTGCTTCTTACTTCAAGATGCAGTCAGTTTTTAGACAAACATAAATATTCTTATTGCAGTAACAGCTTTTACAAACATGTTTCTGTAAGAAAATAAGAATCTTTAGCGTCAGATTCTAGTCAGGATTGTCTTTATAAGACCGTGAATTTCACACTGCTATCGATCTGCTTAACAGAACATAAAGTGGCTCCACCTTGAGCAGCTACATCAGTAAATTGCTGCATATCCATCAGTATTAACAATCTAATATCATAATCTACATACTTTATAACACTGCTCTGTGAAATAGGCTAGTCTATAGTACCTTTACTCTTGATACTTTAAGCACATTTAGCTGATAATACTTTTCTTTTACTTCCTTATTAAACTCCTGTAAATAGAGCTGTGTAAATCTTACACACCAGACCTTTAAACTTCAACAAGTTATGTGTTAAACACATTAGTGAGTTTGGATGAGATACGTGTGAGGATGTAGCACAGGAGATGAGGGGGAAGATCAGACGTCAAGCTCGAGGTGACAAAGCTGCCGACTGACTTTGTCTTGAATAAACAAGCCAGCTGTTGATGTGAGAAAGGAAAGACCCGCTCAATAAATCACTATCTTTTGTATCTGAAGAGAGACACTCTAACCACAGAGATAGGAGGCTGATTTAAAAAAATCAAATTTTCAGCGTTTATTTCAAACATTTTAATGTTTGTTAATCAGAAATCATCTTTAATCGCCAGCCTACTTTATAGTGCTTAAATATTTAGCCTCCGCTTGTTGTGCCATGTGTGATCTGAGACATCGATGAGAGCTGCCTGAGTGGCGTCGCTCGGACCTTTCGCCAATAGAAGGTCAAGTATCATCCATGCTCCATGTGTCACTGTTCAATCTGTCATGTCAAAGCTGAGGTCCTTCTCCATCCTCGATGGATATGGATGTTCTACAGGCCCCATCGGGAGCCACATCCATTGGGAGAACATAAGGAGCAACACCAACAGAACAGAAGAGAGCTGCACATAAATCAACCATCTGATCACGGAGCAAAAATAAAACTTATGTAGAAACCGATTGCATAAAAAACATTTCATTTGCAAACTTAAAGGAGCCCTGAGGACTTTACACTGTAAACAAACTTCTGTTTACATTTAGAGTTTCTCACTGAAACACAAACTAAACTGTGTCCCGAGGGCCTTAAAAACATGTTGGACGGATTTCCAACATCATGAAGAAATTTGCAGATTTGGAAAAAGGAGAGAAAAAGCCTGCGAGCTGACGCCGTCTTTCGAAACATTCATCGCTACCTTTTATTGCACATTATGGCAACCTTCTGTCAACATGCGTCACTGCCCCTTGCAGTTGGCAGACGAAGGTATCTCATCAACCAGATGAGGTGTTGTGTAACCTCAACGCTGCTGGTGGTGTCATGCATGTGTGTCCTCGTGCTGATGGAACTTGTGATACAAATAAACAACACAGGGATCAGAACATTGCTCTGCAGTGCCCCTAGGGGTTAAAAAATCAAAGAAATATTTAAAATGAATTTTTAACTCCTTAGCCTGTCCTCATTTTTTAATTACACCTCAGATTAAAGGTGTTGGATTAATCTTCTACTGACACTTTTTGCCTGGGGTGAAAGGTGCACCTGTTTCCCAGCAGATTCACTTTATTAAGCAAAGTTTACTTTTACAGAACACATTCTTTCCCCAGTCAAACCCTTACACAACGCATCCAGTATATCCTCGGTGCCTTCAGTAAAAGACTTGCCGAGAAACAGAATCGGGGCAGGAGGAAGAGCTGGTGTTTATTTTTTGAAGTGTCCCCTGATGAAGGTGCCAGAACGTATGACAGGGTGCGAGAGAGAGAGAGAGCGTGGATGAGGAGAGAAATGGGGGAGAAGTAAACTACAAGCTGGTTGACAGTCCCAGGGCTTCTCCGTCACTTTGCAGCCTTGTATGGAGTTAGCTCAGGGAGCCGTGCTGCACCCTGTGGAGCTGCCCTCGACGACAGGCACTGGGAGAGGTGTTATCACCCCTTTAAACACAGAGAGGAGAGGCATTAGTGGCTGAGGGGAGGAGTGGTGACAGTTCTCTGCAGGGCAGGAGACAGGAGAAGATAGAAAGTGATAGGAGCTCCTTCTTTAGGACTTCCTCAGGTGGGGGTGTGCAGGGGGATGAGAGGATGGGAAATGACAAGGAAACTTCATATTGCTGGAGAAAGTTCTCCTGGATATAAAGCATGCAATGCAGTGTGAGAACTGTGAAGAGAAAGTGGGAATTAAAAGGCAGGAAAAATAAGAAGAGTAAGAGCCAGATTATCTTAGAAAAGGTGTCAGAAGTGTTTTTTGTTGACCTGGGAGAGGTGCAGTAACCACTCGCAACTGCCCGCCAGACATTCATTGTAAATATTGTAATTGTAAAAGATGAGAGGCAGGAAGAAAGAGGGTGAAAAAGATGAATGATAGAAGGAGGAAAGAAGAGCCCCTCTTAGAGTCTCTGTTTCACGGCGTTTCTATCTTTTATGGACACTTAAAGAGACAAATTCAGGCTAATTGCAGCTGCATGTCCACCAGAATCTTTGGGACAGGCCACTGCTGGGGTCAGGCCAGCATCAATCACAGAGGGTTGGCCACCCAAATCTGGTCCCCTCTCTGGAGACCATTACAATGGGTCCACAATAGGCTGTGGTCAGCCTCCGTTGTCCTATAGGAGGGGGTGGATGGGGTCAGAGTGTCCTGAATGGACAGTGGCCAGCAGTGACCTAGTCTTTATTGGTATGCAGAATAATGGACAGTGGTCAGTGATGTGGGGGGTTGTGGGAACGGATTTAGTCGTGGAGGTGATCGTGGTCAGTTTGTTTCACAGTGAAAGGGAGACGGAAAACACATCTTTCTTAAAGCAGCTGAACGCACCTTTTTAACGCCACTATTGGATCTTTTTTTCCCCCTTAGCTCATAACATACCCGTCACTTCTCACCTTTAACTACACTACACATTCTTACAGAATAAACACAGATGTATAAAACGCAATGTGGTCTGTGTTAACTGACCATTTTTCCTTTTAAAACCACAAGTCTCAAATCCAATAATCAAGCAGTCAATCAAAACCGGACACAACATTTCAAATCCTTCAGATATTCCAAACGACACGTGATTAATCTTTTCCTCTCCTGCGGAGAACCGTCTTTTTATATCTTCAAAATCACCTCTCCTTGAGTAAACATTTCACTTTGATTCAAAGAGTAGCCTTACGAAACACTGTACATAATGAATCATTTATGAAATGTGAGCCGCTATCAGGCCATATAGGGTTGCGCACGTTCGTTGAAAACTATTCTAAACTTGTGCCAGATGGATTAATCATTTACATTTTGTGTATTTCAAAGCACTATCAAATAACCGCCTGCGTGGTTCGCCGTATTGTTGGTGGAAACTATAAACATACAGTAATAACAAGTGACTTTGGCGCTTTGCGAGCGTGTCACTCAAATGTAGAATCAAATGTAGGACTTTCCGTCACTCCTGATGGGAATACCAACCCGATTTCGCAAGTCATGCTATAATTCCTGCCGTTTCACCTTTCCAGTCTTCCAGCGTTCATAATGGATAAAACACCTGAGGAACCCCCCACCACCACCACCACCATCGCTCTCTGGGGCCCAGGCGTTTTGGTCACAGCCTGATCTTTTAACTGTACCCCCTTTGTGTTCTTGGCATTCTTTAAATCAGTGTTTCCTGTTCGGTCCAATCAAACTCAACATCCTCTATGTTGTCCAGACAGCGTTTTATACTCTCGTATAAAATAGTTTTCCTTACGGGCTTGTTTCGCTGGTCTCTGACCAGTACTCTCCCGATTTCTTCTACGTCCTCACAGTACGATCATATAAACTAGTGCACAATATATACTGCAACACATGCAGTATTCAGTGTATATACAAAGTGAGTGCTTTGAACATGCAAATTAAGGTTCTCAGAGAGTTCAATACATTTTCTCCCTTGCAGTTTTCTTTTCATTTGCAAACACCTGCTAATGTGTAGATACCGCAGCATTATCCTCACTGTTGTTTTGTTGCAGTTATCAGTTGTTTCATCTTCGGTGTCTGTATCGCGCTCTATTTTTATCTGTATCCAATTCTTTTCTGCTGTCCAATTTCCCCACGGGCATTATTATAGCTCGATGCTGAACAACTGAAATCTAATCTCATCTATTATTGCGAGATGAAGGGAAGGTAGAAACCGGGAAACATTCACCCCCCAAAAAATGTGGCCTTCTGTCTTCAGACAATGCAACTTTAAAGTTTTTCTTCGTAGCGTTTTCAGCGGCTCAAATCAAGAGGGCGAGGGCGACTTTTAATGTGGCACTTTAACAGCTGGCTGTGTGAGCGATCACAGAGAGTTACACAAAGAGTTATTTTATGACGATGGGAATTAGCTCCACTCTGACTATTTTCCATATACAAACTAGTTTGCCCTAACAGACATTGGAATCATTCAGCTAATTATTCCTCCAATAAAAGTTAAAAAAACAAAAAAACATACCAGGATAGTTTTTGAAGTTTAACGTGGTTCTGATTTTCCGCCTCATTTCACAACTTGGAGCTAATAGACTAGGCAGTCCATCTTCAAGAGGAATACATTTTCAGATTTATTAGTGCGTTGATAGACAGACCTTAACGCTAATCTGTTCCTTACTGAAGATCTCATTGCTTCATGGCTTTTCAAGTTGCCTCCAAAATCTCATCATTGTGTTTCCGAACATTTGTGAGCTCGTTTGAAGACGCGAGTGGAGAAATGGTGTTTAGTTATGAGGTCAAAACTCTGACCCTTGACTTGTTCCCCTCTGAGTTGATTGCATTAAAGATGCCAGGGTTTAATCCTCGAGTTTTACAATTGCATTCTTTCCCATCAGTGGAAGAGAATCATACGACGTTCCCACAACCCATCCACCAGACCAGTCAGCTCACACACAGCTGCAAAATGCATCTGCATGGAGGGGAACTGTAGCGCAGTCGCTGGGCTAAATTCACGTATTCAAGCGTAATTGGTCTTGTAGCTGCTGGAATACATCAAGTGTTATGTTCTTGCAGGCAGTGATTCAGGAATACTGTGTACAACTTATTAAAGTTCAGCCGAAGTTCAGTTTAAAATTAAAGTTCATTGAAAGTGCTGTTTTCAACTAAGCAGTATCCTAAGTAGGGGTCTTTTGCAGAACACTGTGGGGGGAAGAAAAAAAGGAGAACCAAGCAATACATCAGCTGAAATACATATCATTAACTTTAATGCTTATCTGCATTCACCCATCAATGCAAACCGTTAGCTTATCTGTAAATTTCCATGCAAAGTTTTAGTACCTCAGAACTTGCCGAGGGAGTGAGGGCTCACTAAAATATTTATATAGAGCAACTTCTGCATGAGCGAACCCTTCAAGATGAGATACAGTTAATTTGGGCAGGAGATACATACTATATTAATATGTGTATACTATGAATATTTAAATGCTTCTCTGAGTTGTGTTTGACACTGGGGACAGGTGATGTAAGTTTAAAAGAAATGATGGAATATTTACACAGCCAGTAACACTTTGGAGATGCTCTCCGTGCTTCCTAACCTCAGACCTGCATGGCATTGCACTGGCATCAAGCATTTGATTCGGCTAATGTAAAACATACCAGCAGAGCGAGCCTTTAGGGCTCCCCCAAATGAGATTAGAGAACCTCACATATGGCTTCTAATCCTCTTGATTTAAGGGCCAGTTAAAGCATTTCCCATTAACATGTTTCCAGTTCCTCGTAGATAAAGCCTTATTATATGTTACTTGTTTACTGGAGGCAGGGCTGGTTTCATTAATGAGTGTAGTGTTGATTCTTATGCAAAAAAAATAAGAAAGTAAACCAAAAGCTGCTGCCACAAATATTGCCTTAAAATGTCCCGGCTTAATGTCGGCGTCCCACCCACAGTTCAAGTGAGGCTTGCACACAAACCAGTTTTTGTTGATGAACATGTCAATAACTCTGTTCCAAACTCTGGCTCATCACTTTTGGTTGTGTCCAGTTCTACAGGAAATGAGGTTCACGGTTCACTAAATAGTTTCCTGTTATTCATTTGTTGTAATGCTTTTAATGAAGTATTTAAATTCTAGCATTGAGCCTTGACCGCTATGAAGTCAGAAGAATTTGTGACAGGGTTTAAATGACTTTGAGTAAGTCTTTGTTGTTGCATTTGATCAGATTTAGCCTCAAAGTTGCTGTCAGTTTTCTCCAAATCTCACAGATTACACTGTTTTGTTTTGTATTGAGCTATATTTAATATTTGACACCTTCAGTTCTAATAAAACGTATCCTAAAATTCTAAACATATTGACAATCCATGACAAATTTTAACAATTTTAACTGCAACTATTTACATCAGGAAATGAGCAATGAATCTATGTTTGAAGAGAGAGATTTTCAGTGATTTTCTGAGCTGGAAATGGTGAAAAAAGATTATTAAAGATGAAGTTGTTTGAGGTAAATAAATAAGTTTACACAGAGTCTGAAATCCTCAAAAATATAATGTGAATGTGAGATGTAAAACATATTGTTTTATGTGCAGATATAAATTTCTTAGTAGTGGTTTTACAAATTTAAATGAGTAGAAATAATGTTTAGAGCTTTGATTTTATCCAAATTATTGAATTTATTCAATCAGTGAAGGTAGTTATTTTGAAAATTTAAAAAAGATCTGATGAAATAAATTTAATGAATTAATTATTAATTATTTTTTCAAACTTTGATCTTTCTTTAAACTTATTTTTGCTTTTGTGGGGACTTGAAATCTCAGTTTAAACTATTCTGACCCAAAATTCTGGGTATTTTTTGGTTAAAAACAAACAATAAAAAATTCTAAAATACAATTTAAGTTGAATCTTTAAACTGATTTTAATATACAGTATGTATAGTATGTAAAGAATGTAAACAAACTGTAGCCGGTCTGAATGGGCCAGACGTTCTACAGATGTGTTTCAAAGCTTTCAGCGAGCACTTCACGTGTGTGAGGCTCCAGAACAAAGAAGAAAACACAACTGAGCTCAGTCACCTCCAATCACTGAACTTTTCTTTCAGCAGAGAGACACACAACAAATACAACATATGTGACATATTAGAGTCCGGAAGGAACGGACCAACACGGACACACACACACACACACACACAAAGAACACACATAAATCAGAGCAGGTGGCTTCCACACTGAACTGGACTTTTAATTGAATCCATCTCTAGCAGAGCCAACGGCAACGTTCAGCTCATCCTGCTGCCCTGTAACACCGTCCCGCACAGTGTACAGTGTATTGGAAACTTTACTTACAGTATCTTCTGTTTCTTGCACCCACTCTGAATTCTCCATTTAAAAAAAAACACACAATAAACAGTTAACAAGCAAGCATACAGTCATTTCTGGCCCCCATACACGATGTCACACATTAGTTAACGGAATTCAGATATTTTACAGCTTCTCTAACTTTCCAGTGTCTTTATTTAAAATTAATTGTTCTGTTTTTCCAACTCTTAAATTTCCGCCGTAAATATTGATCCCTCTCTGGCGGCCGGTTGGTCATTAAAAGTAACCACGAGAACAAACAGAGGGAGAAACAGACAGTCAGAGCCGCTGCGGTAAAGCCGAGCGTATGCAGCCCCGTTGGTCAGACATTTCCTGGCAGGCAGCTGGCCTGATGAGCGGCTGGTGAGGCCCGGGTGCTGACACTGATCACATCCTGGCCACAGGCAAACGCTTCCTGTCACAAACTGGATGTGCAGAGAGGTGGACAGCCATCTGGCCAGGCTTACAGGCACCCGTGGGCTTACTGGACCAAATTATACAGAACAATTCTGCTTGCTTACTCGTTACAAGTTCCCAGAACACAACCTTTCATCTTGTAATTGCTTGATTTGTCCTGCCAACACTCCAAAAGCCAAATATTTATCATCCTTTGTACCTAAATGCTGCAATGTGCATCAAAAAAAATGTGCATATCAACTCAAATCGGACCAAGAATGCTTCTTATAACTTCCATCAAAATAATCAAATTTTGACTTGAGAGTCAAAGGTAATCCAGATGATTGTTTCGTGGGCATGTAGTGCCAACAGTGCACCAAAAGGTATATAATAAACCCAAGCAAAAACTGACTAAAGAGTTCATTTTCAGTGATCTTAAAACTGAGAGAAATCATCAAATTCTCACATTCAAGAAGCCTCAACAATGTAATGGTTTTACATTTTTGCTTAATTAATGACGATTTCTCAATGATCACAATTGTTATGTAATGATTTAATGCTAACATTGCAGGGAGGGCGAACAGGTTGAATTGCCAACCTACCAAGGCGTGTAGGAAATGAGCTGGATGGTACAGATGGACAAGCAGAGGGACAAATGCTAATCTTTTCCTCCCTCACATTTCGCCCATGTTCTGTGATATGTGTGCCGACAGCTACTGAATTAAGCAGCAAACTGCTGGTCGCTTTTTATGGTACATATTAATCAATATTCCTCTCACGCTTTCTCGTCTGCCGTTGGATCAGCGGTAATGAATATGCCTGGTTGAAGGTTTCTTAAAAGTTTGATTTGAGAAGCACAAATCCAATATAATCTGAATTTACTTTGCATTTTGTGACTTACGTAAGGTAGCAACAGGGCCCTTTTTGATCCCTCTAATCCTCCCAGACTGTCCTTTTATGAACCCCTCAACGTCTTTGCTCTTCCCAGCCCCCTGAACCTTAAATCCAGGCATTAAGATAAACACTGGAGGAAATTCGGCTCCCTTGCGCAGGCCCTTTGGCCCGCTGATTGGCATTATATCCTCTTTTCCTGTACGGCTCTACCTTTTCTGCACATTTCCACCCCCCATTTCTTATCCTACGCAGTCACTCATTCTCTTATCTGTCGACCCAGGTCATCAGCGAACTTTGTTGTACTTCCATCTTATTCTACCCTCTTTCGTGCCATTTCAAACTTAATCTGTGGTACAGTCGTCATCTCCTTCTCTTGGTGATTACAGCGGCTCTCTGTCTCCTGTCTGGCTGCTTCCCCTCCCCATTCGAGCCCCGTCTCCTTACCCTTCCAGCTCCAGACTCTTACCTCAGCTCCCCTGGTCGGGCTGATTAGCCCCCCTGCTGAAGGGAGCAGGGGCGTGAGTTTATGAGGGCAGTTTATGGGGGGACTATTCAGCCTTATCTTCACAGAGAAGCCGTACTGCAGAAAGCTGAGGGCTGTTTCTGGACCAGTAGGTTCATGGAGATTACTGACCAGTCCTCTGACTGGCAGGCAACAGATTGCATGTGCCTTAGTGGGTCTTGGTTGATGGGGGCAGATGGCTTTTGGTCGAGTTGTTGCCCTGCAGGATGCATGCATGCTGACTGCATGGTGTCAAGTGCAGCAAAGGCGATGCTACAGTATTGTGCTCTTGTTGTTTTGTACTTTTACTTACTGTACACCATATGAATCTTCGATCTGTCATTTGTCAAAGATGTTTTTGTCTGACATGTCTGCGTGGGAGAGCAACCGCAATTCAATCTGTCATCTGAGACTGAGATAAAAGAGAAAATATATCAGATTTATGAAAGAAAACACTTTTACATCAAGCTTTATTAGTAAATCTAATCTTTCTGGCATTTATCAGATGTCGACTCCCTGATGTCGGAATATGTTTGTCCAATAAAGAATCAGAATGCGTCTGATTTAAAGAGCAGGCAGACTTCATATTGATCTGTGCTTCTCCAGGAGACAGTCAAATCAGTCAGGTGAAGTGCAGCAGCAGGGCATTAAACCACACAATATCTGTAATCTATCACTGTGGACAGATCTATAGACAGCAGGGTGTCCAGAGTGTGGTGGTCTGATCTCTGTCAAACAGCAGAAGAAGGTTTGGAGAGGCTGTAATAAAGTGTGGACGGACCGACGGCAGTGAGAATATTGCAGACGTTTGCTGCAACCAATGTTACACTGTCCTTTTTGGATTTCTGCCTCGTTTTAGAAGTAATCAATAAGGCTCGGTCAGAGGAGCGGAGAAAAGTTTTCTGGAGTACAGTTTATTGTCAGAGCAATCTGAAATATAGGATGGAGTTCAGCTATATTGCTGTAAAGTCAGCCGAGTGCAGAGAATTAGTCTGAAACTTTTTACAACAGCGTTTTGGGTTATTTGAAGTTGAGACACAGTTGAGACAAATGCAGCGCAACGGCTCTGATCCGACAACAGCATGGTTCATTCTTCTACGTATTTTGTCAGATTTTTGAATGTGGAAGTCATTTTTACTCAACTAAAATGAACAATAATACAAGATAAACAGGAGCATTAAAAAATAGGAGTAAAGATACAGTCTCAACATAAAATATATATATCAGGTAGCAAAGGTACTCATTAAGCAGCATGTTGGCTAATTCTGGGTTAATACATTTAAACTACTTTGTATTCTGTTGGGTATTTAAATCTATAGCAATGCACAATATTTCCTAATTTACTTGTGTGCTCTTAATGTTTAAAGTAACTGGTCAACTAAAGCTCTCAAATAGTGGAGTAAAAAGTGCAGTATTTCCCTCCTATACGTGGGGTAAGTGATTCTAGGTGATGCGAGTCTAATGTCCCCTTTTGGTCCACTAACTTTCTTCTCTGTGTGCGTGCTAAAAATATATCCGGTGGTTGTACACAGCGCTGGTTCTGTAAATGGAAAACAAGCAACATGGTTCAGACAGAGCCTCACAACTTGTTATTCCTGCCAGGATTTGTGTCAGGTAACGTCAAATTACTTGCCCGCAGACGTTAGGCTCACTTTCTAGTCTGCCGAAGACGTGCAGTTGTTGTGATGTTAGCTATCGTAGCAGGAGAGTTGTTAGTATCGCTGTCTGGAGCTGGTGTGCTGGCTCTAAGAAACCGGTCATCCTCTCTGCATGTTAGCTGATAATTTTAGCAACAGTTTGCAAACAAACAACATATCTAACGTGTGTCACCTTAAAATGTCCTTCAGACGCTAAAAAATACACAGAAGGTCATGTGTTGTTCGAGGTTAGGCTGAACCTTTAAAAAGAGGTAACCAGCTGTTGCTGGATGAGATTAGTGTTTGTCTGCACACAGTATGTGGTCCTGGAGATTTTACCTGCGGAGAGGTGATCATGAATGAGGCTTGAAAGCAAAAACACACAGGAGGATCATCCCACTTTTGCCCGAGGAAAAGCTTATCGGAAGTAAAGAGGCGGCCCCGGGAATGTGGGGAATCCCAGACTTTGTTTTTGGAAGTCAGAGAGGGCATCCTGAGGGCTTCTACAGGTGGCACTATGAAGCATCACACCTGGTGAGATGGGTAAGACAGAGAGAGTTGGCAGATATGATAAAACAAGCATTGGTCGGAAATGTGGAAAACAGCAGTTTGCATGTATGAGCTGTGGCTCTGCATGTCGTATGAATGAATACAATAAGACGTAAATGTGTCACATTGCTCCACACATACGTTCCCACTAGTTAATCAGAAAACGCACTGCATGAGTGACTCCCTGCAGACATGCTAATAGCCTCATACTGTGACCATTAATCAAATTAGCAGAGTCTGATTTGTTAAAAATGCATTCACCATGTTCAGTGGAGTAATTACCTTCCCATGTTATATGATGTCATTTCATCAACCTTTCAAAACATTTCCTTCGTGATTTTTTTTTTTCAAGCTGGCACGTCGCGAAAGCTCCGACACAAGATGAATGTTTCAGTTTCAAAACATCTGCTTCATTTTCATCAGCCATTGAATCACATCGATCATGCATCACAAGCATGTTATTGGCTCATCCTGAGGGAAATTCCCACCTTTCATGGGGGAAATTGCACAGCGCTTTCAGGTGAATGGGGAAATCATTCACGTGTGCACCTTAATTCCACCACCCTCCCCCCTCACCTGATGGCCTTTGTGTTAGTTTTTCAAACTTCCAAAGCAGAGCCGACTGTGAAATCCACATGTAGGGAAACATAAAACTGTCATTTTAGTTTGATGGCTGCTTTATAGTTGTAGGTTCAGAGGACAAACATTACAGCATTAATGTTGCGTTTGGATACATCAGATTTCCCTGGTTTACGTCAGCATTTATGGATTATTTAGCGAGTTCCCCGAATCTAATTTAGGTCTGGTTAAAAAGTGATCAATGCACTGATTAGGTTATTCACTGTGTCTATGAAGCTCCCAGCTGAGGGAGAGTAAAACATTTCCTTCCCGGGCAGCTGTGCCTGCATTGTTATGGTCAATCCATCCTGAGCACACGGAGTCTGATCCTCTAAAGCTCGGAGTCTCTTGTTTGTTCTCCCAAATGTGCTTTCCGTCTTAACGTCACATTCTGATGACAGAACATTGAAAGATAAGGCTTACAGTTTTTTGTTCTGTTTTCATAAAAAAGTATTTCTTGAAAGTGAGCGTGAAGAGCAGACAAAGTATTTTTTGTCACAGTGGGACTCGGGGGTCTATCCATCACCCCTGTCAGTGGCCAAACTGCACCCTCGCATGAGTTACCACAGACACATCTGCAGAAAATACGCCATGAAATTGTGTGGCTCCTACACCATCGGGGCCATCTGCCCCCTCCCAGCCTCCCACCTTCGTGGCCTTCCTCTTTGCAGTCTGCTGGGGCTCCATGTCAGTGGGACAGCTTTACCCAGAAGGCTGCCTCCCGCTTCCATTAGCTAGTTTTTCATATCTATGCCAGCTAGTGAAAACTGGCACCTGGGCACAGCGGCCCGTGTCTCAAAATGACACAGGCACAATTTTTGAGGTATTTTTTAAAAATTGAGATAAAACTGGAGGTCTGGTGTGTGAGATTTAGGGGTCTCTATTTACAGAATATGGCAGACATGCATATTATATTCCATAACTATGTTTTCATTTGTGCATAATCGCCTGAAAATAAGAACTGTTATGTTTTTGTCATCTTAGAATGAGCCTTTTATATCTACAGACACCGCAGTGTCATAACATTGAATTGACTCAAATGATCTAAGTTTAGCCACCATAACTTTATGGTCATAACAGTCCAAGTAAAGCTGCAGTGGCAAAACCTTTGTGTATTAAATTGACTAGTTTTATTGCACATAAATTAATTGTTTTATTTTTATAAAAACGTTTTGTGTTATTTTTTTTGTAATAAAGGAAAAGTTCCACAGTTAGGGAAATACACTTATTTGCTTTCTTGCAAAGTGTTTGTTAGTTAGTTAAAGAGATCGATACTACTTTCATGTCTGTGCATTAATAATTTTTAGCTTGAACCGGAGTAAAACATGCTAATAGTGGGAATGGTTGGGTCTCTGTAATAGACTATGGTCTACAGTGGCTTAGAGATAACTTCTGTTATCTGAATTGAAATTCAATTAAAGAAAATACATAAATGTCAGGCCCTTTATTCTGTACTTAGGTGCTTCAGAAGGGCCTTTGATTTTTTTCAGAAACCATTTGGATTTTTCTCATTGTTAGCACATTCTTCTGTCAGCTTGGTTTCTGTATATTTCTGCAGTTTTTTGTCCAGGAAGCATTCACTCACCATTTTGTGTTGTTAGGCTTAAACGTTTGATTGTTATGGTGTGACAAGCTGTGGTTTAGTCTCATTTATGATTTCCTCGAACAACATTATGTGGTGCTGCTGTAGCCGTTTCACAATCGCTTTTGCAAAAATGCGACTCGAGCTTGGAAAAATTCTGCATTTGAGTTTTTTTTTTTTTTTTCTTTTCACCGTGTCATACCCTATTAGTCCTGCAGATACTCTAATCTGTCTTTCATCCTTATGGAAGACAAATTCTCCCTGTGAGCTGAGTGATCATCTTTATCTTGGCTGGTGTATAGTGCTACGGTGAATAACTGATGTCCTAATAGAGTGGAGTAATTGAATAATGGTCCCAGGTAATGAATTTAGCACATTTGGTCTGAGACACCCCTCTCAGACAGACAGTTATTATCTGCTCAAAGATCCTGGGGCCAGAGTTGCCAATTACACGCCGCACAACTCTCCAAACCAATGAAAAAAGAAAAAAAAGAAACAACTGCTGCCCATTTTTACTGCCTGCCTCGGAGGACAGGCACCATGTCTGTCTGTATGTATGTGTGACAGAGATTGGGAAGGCAAGAAAGAGAGATTGAAATGAAACAATCCTCCCCTTATGTCAAATCAGATTGGAACATTCTTGTCATTTCACACCGCGTAGCCTATATTATTTGGGAGGCTTTAGGAAAGGCAATCTAGTCTTGCTGCAGGCGCTGTGGAGAGTAAAAACGCTGTGATGCGAGCTCAGCCCCTAACCAATTCAATGACTGAATTCCCCCATGCCTCTGTATGCGACTGTTATGAGAATACTTGCCCTTATACTTAACAAGGTTAGGCATTTTTATTATTCCTTCTTAAATAGTCTGTGTTTTAGCTGGAACGGGAAAGCTCTCAGGGGTGCCCACCTCTCCTGCTCAGGTGTCTCTCCTCTGGGGGGCTTTGGCTTCTCCCCCCCGCGCTCTCCGTCCCGCCACATCGAAAGGTATGTGCGGTTTTGTAACAGGATCATGGCGCGCCGGCCAACCAAAACAATGGGGAAAACCTTAATCCAAATTTACTGTCTGAACAGATAATTCAAATTCTCATTTCTTTCAAGCGTTGTTTGGTGTTTTTTCCTATTAGAGTGGACTACTGTGTCAGAGAACTATGTGGTGGGAGCAGGAGTTGGTATGCTATTCTTTGATCATATCAGAGGAAAGTGAGTATGTTTGCTGAGGAATGTGAGATTTTTTTTTTTTTATTAAATTAATTTGATTTTGATTACAAGGCAGTGGGAAAGATGACAAGAAAACACCCCTCTTTATTAAAACGTCTGCAAATCTAAAGCAAATGGAAGACAGCTGAATATATACGGTGCGGATGAATGAAAGTCTTGATCGTGCATGTGGGTTAGCTCAGTGCAAGATTATTGTAAAGCTGCAATCTTTGAGATTTTCATCAAATCAAACCCCATTTTTATACTACTAACAGCCATTCAATGTATTTCAATTCAGTAATTCACTTTTTATAATAGTTTTCAGTGTCAGTGGCGGAGCCCGCCATTCTGGCATTGTATTCAAATTGCTTTCACACACCCAAGGGATTCACAGGTAAAGACTGCACGCATGTAACCGAGTGTAATTCTATGTAGCTGATAACAGCCTCACTGTTTGCTATCAAAGCGAATGCAAATGGAGCGTCCTACTGCTGCTGTTTCATATTAAATGTTCTGTTCGTGTTGTGTTTATTGTGAGGAAGCAACGGATGACGCAACGTATTGTCACCGCGGTTAACCACAACATTTTTTTTTTTTAATATCACAGTGATATTATGCAGTGCTGGAACAAGATGGATCATCCACTTTTAGCTCTCAGATGAAGAGTTTCATGCAACAGGCTGCAAACCTCCAACTCCTCAGCAAAGTATCCGACTTCACTGCATCCTGCTGTTGTGTGGAAATCACTCGGCAGGTTTGGGTTGTAGTTATTATTGACTGACTTCTTTGTTAAACAATATGGGTTTGTTTGGCTGCACTTTAAACAGACGAATAACTCTTCTGTTATTTTTCTGACAAAGTAGCTGCTCAGACCACACTTACTGCACGCCAACCAGGATTAAGACTTTATAGGGAACGTTTTCCACGTTTTATGTGGATCAGTCAGTGCTGATTGAGGAGTTTATTGCTTTTATTGACTACGTTTACTAAGTGCCTGCCGTAGTGACTGAGGAATAGCTGCAAAATCAGCGCTAGTTATTTCACACATACAGTGATGTAGTTCATGTCAAGGAAGAACTACAGACTATTTCAGCTCTGAGCCTGAAGCTAACAATATAGCTTTAGTTGACTACATTTACCATCAACACAGACTGGACATCCATATAAAATATCGCAAATTTTCCCTTTTAAGACAAAGATATTAATCAAATCTAGGATTTGCTGCTTTTTTCTGTTTGGTAACTTTGTAAATTCTTAAATATCTTTGTATTTTTTGCCTGAAGGTCTCACTTTGGTCTCTGGGAACTTGAGACTGAACGAGTACTGAAGTAAGAGAAAAAAAAAATCAAGAGATTAATATGGAAAATAATCGTCACTTGCAGCCCTAATTGAATCTACAGTGCGAGCGTTATACTAAAAAGAAGAAATGGATGGAGCAGTCGTCATAAAAGTCCAACACATATTGTCTGCCTTTTTTTTAATTGGCCTCGCAGTCTAAATGCAGACAAGCTGTTTCCATGTTGCATCTGCATGGATGAATACTCAAGGAAACACTCAGACTTTCCTTATAGATCACTATCGGTCTTACTGTTTAATTCAAAACACCTCTTCCCTAACACGAACACACACACACACACACACATACACACACACACACACAAACAACATCCTCATTCCCCTTCATGAGTCGGTGCCTTTGAACTGCAAAGGCCCACCGATTCGTCACAGCTGAGGTTGTTTTCTCCCTTCCCTCCCTTCCCCCCCTCCTCCACAGTGCAGCTGAAGTAACTGCAGTCCACTTGTTGCCATGATCCCTGTCTGCACCTGTCAATCAAACTCCCCGAGGTATCGCAGTATGCACCCACCACCACCCTCCTAAAGGCACCGCCCACTCCCACCACCCTCTACATCATTTTGACGCCCCCCTCCTTTCCAGCACCTCAGCGTCCACTGTGGGCCCTCACACCAGCTCACTTTGACTGACTGATGAAATGCTCAGGCAGGTGGAGGGGCAGCTATCTTAACAAGCCAACGAGGACTAGTTTGAGCATTCCTTTGATCAGTTACGGGGTAGATAGATAAATAAGAAAATGTAACTCTTAGAGGAAGAAAAGGGCGTTCACCAAGAACAAGGCGAAGAATTGCTTGATTGTTGTGTGATTAAATCCGTGCAAACACCCAGTTCCTCCCATTGGCTCTGTCCCACGACAATAATGTTGTTTCTTTTCCAATGGTTTCTGTGCATTGGTGCTGCGGGCATGTCGTAAAAATGCCATCAAGTGACACAGAAAAATCTTAGGTTTCCCCCCTTTTTTTTTTTCTCCTCGTTGCGGCACAAAAACACAAACCATAAAAATGTCTTTTTACCTCCGGTTGTTTGTAAGAGAAAATGGCTGTTGGTCAGATGCATGTAAGGAGCCTGGCAGCACTCGTGATGAACAAACAACGGAGACTGAACGGTCACAGAGATGCCGAGAAAAGCAGCCAAAGCATCAGTTTGTTTGAACCTCGCTCTCGTATAAGCAGAACCATGATATTCCAAGTAGCTCCTATAAACTTGGCAGTAATGTAGTGTGTTCAAGTTTTAAAGTTTACACTGTAAATACTGGAAACTGGAGTATTTTTATTACTTTCGTATGTTACTCCCAGCTTAGATATGCATACTTTCCAACATGTATATTTGTTTTACTTGAAATAAATCAAACCAAATCAATTAAATATGTATTCATAGCTCGTATGCAGTGAGTACAGAAAGTTTGCTTGATACACATTGCCGATCTTAAAATATGCAAACCAGCAGGCCACTTCGTTATGATCTATTATGTCTCCTGAGCTCTTTCTCAGGTTTATATGCGTTCTGTTCGACCGCAGAGTGGAAATGTGATCGGCAGCAAAGTAAACATGGGTTGAAACGGCAGCGGAACACTTTCTGCCTGGCTTCATTTTATGTTTAGTGGCACATGGCAAGTGTACAGCTGCATAGGCACAGGGAGCTATGTCATGATCTTTGTGCATGCTCGCATGTGCAATTTCTTGTGCTTCACGTCTTCCTTGTGGAGGATCACGAAAAAGAGAGACAGCCGGTGTCTGTGGATCTGCATGAATAACACTCCTCCTGCTGGTGGTAGTATCTTGGTTACTCAAGATGTGCACAGAAGCCCCCTGTCTCTGACTTAAGTTCACATATGCTTCATTGAAAATAATGGGTGCTTGCCAAAGCAAATTCAAGCAAACACAAAGTAAAAATGAGACTGAAAGACAGAGTCATTAAAGGTCCCATGTATAGGTTTTAATGGCATCTAGTAGTGAAGTTTTCAACCAACTGTATACTGCTCGCCTTGCCTCAGAAACTAGGGTGGCCACAAAATTCACAAAATACATGAAAGGCCGTATCTAGAGCCAGTTTTGCTTGTTCGTTCTTGGCTACTGTCGAAACCACAGACTGAAAAAATGGCATGGCCTCTGTGATGACGCCAACAGGTTTCTGAAGAGTGTGATGGTTCTGGCCATCAACATCTTGGCAGTCCTGCCTAGGCCGGTTCCTGGCTAATCCAAAAATGTGCAAAGATATACAACGTTGGTGGAGCTGAGGCCAAATGAAACCAGCCACCTGAGCCTGCACTCACCTGTCACTCAAAACTGACACACCCTTAATTAGGCATAAATCTGAATTTAAGAGTGGGTTATATAAAAATTCAGCCCTGTTGTCATGAATGAAGAAATTTACTCTAGTGACCAAAGCTGTGCCTGTACCAGGCTGTAAACATGTTTATTTCTGCTGTGAAGTTGGGGATTTTAACATGGGGACTTATGGAGACTGACTCACTTCTGGAGCCAGCATCAAGTGGGGAATTGGAGATTTTGACACTTTGGTGTTGGCTTCATTTGCCAGCCAAGGAGGCTGGCACTTGACAGAAACACGGTGGGCTCTGTGGAAGACTCCTCACTCCCTCTGTGCACTAATGAAAACACATTCTGTCAGTAAATCCCACTAATTCTCAGACATTAGACCTTTAATATGTTAAAAAATAACCAATTACAACCAACCAATTAATTTGCTGGTACCAACTTCTTTAACATAAGAAATTTCTGATGCTTTTTTGACTGCAAACTTAATTATTCAGTGTTTTACTGACTGATAATCAAACCAAATGAACATTTTTTTAATTCTTTTTGCAAAACATTAAAAAAAAAAAGTCAGCAGATTAAATAATAAAGAAAATAATCCTTAACTGCAGCCCAAGTAATAATTCAGGAGAATATAACACACAAAAATGCATTTTCATACAGTGTACTCTCATATAAAGTATATCTCCACACACTTTAGATTAGATTTGCAGGCAGTTGATTGGACAGCTGTTTCCTCTGTAAGGTGATGACAGGTATTTCCACCCAGCAGGACACACAGATGCTCTTTACAGCTTAATTAAAAATGTTAGTATATTTGCAGCCAAAGTTCAAATATATTTTCCAACATCCGTGTATTTCAGTTTGGTTGTTGACATGTACTGCTGTTTTCATATGAATCAATCCTTGATTAGTCTCTCCCTTTGCAGCATCTCTTTCACGAATCCAAAAATAAACATTTCATATTTTATGAATATGTTCCCCATGGTTACCTTTGGTGATCCGCTGAGTCGACACACAGCGAAAACATCTTTTGCCCTGAAGACTAACAATTGGCTACGATCACTAATGAACCTCTTTCATTCCTAATGACAAATAGTCACTCCAGGGGTCCAATCAGTGTTCCCACATGTGTAAACATTCACCATACTCTAAAATCCAATATTCAGCACATTACCTGATTAGGGTTAGACTTTCAAGGAAATTTCCATGGAATTAAAGATGGTGGAGGAGCCCGCAAGCAAAAAGTACAGCAGCAGGAGAAGTTTCAGCTTAAGAAGTGAGGTTTGCTGACTGTGCAACGACGGTAAAATTGCTGCACTTTCTTTCTTTTTTTTTTTTTTGTCCATTTGTGACTGTTGCCAATGCCACACATTGTTGTGATTTTCAAGCTTCGACTGAAAAATTACATTCATTTGTTTGATTTAAGACAGCTGTGATTCACACACTTTAATCAGGATAATTAAGGACTTTATAGTGCAGACAAGATGACAGAACATCATGTAAAATGTTAAGTGAAACATAGAAGTTCAAACACAGTTCACCTAAATTACAAGTGGTATATCTAACTATGCACAGCTTTAGCTTTTATTTGACAAATATCTGAGATATCAGTCCAGGATGTGAGATTTCTGCCACCACAGCAATGCAACAGAGATGAACGGAATCTTGTACAAGGAGCTTAAAGTGTTACAATGCAACATCTGTGCATCTTTATAATAAATAATGTCTCAGTTTTCGTCTGAACTACTTTCTACCAAAGAAATAGTCCCTATATGCTGTGCTTTGAAAACCATATATGAGATTCCATTCACAGCTATTGTATTAGGAGGTATAGTAATGATTAAAATCAAACCAGAACTATGTGTATGTCTTGAGAAAATGTTTTTTGTGATTTGAACCTTGGAAAAAAAATTGTAGCAGCAACAGAATAGTAGCAGTATTGACACAGACAAAGATGAATTGGTGAGAAGGAAACATTCTGTGCCCCGGTTTGTTAGTAGCCTCCCACATATCACTAATATCCGCTTCATGTTGTGCTCTGACCATGGCTGCCAAGTGTAGATAGTGATGGAAGGGAAGTAGGCAAGAGGCCCAGGGTTAGCGGCTGAGGGGTGTGCGGGGTTGGCATGCTGCTGACATGCCTCACAGGGAGGCCCACCTGGCTGGCCTTGGCTTTGGCTGTGTACTGCTGGGTAAAGGGGAGATAAGCCCTGAGAGGCAGCCTCTATACTCTCCAGAAGCCTCGGGGCCTGACAGCTCCAGAGTTCCCTGGGAAGGAGGCACAGGTTCTTATCAGCCTGATAAGCCCACGCAGGAACCGGTGGCTCCAGGACCTGTTCGAAAAAAGGAAGACAGAAGGTCAGCTGGACTGGAGAAGTCCAAGTCTGATCTGGTTCTTCATATAGTACATGTTGGTAGAAATATCAGAGGAGGACTGGTATACTGTGTCCATAACACAACACACATCTACAAACTGCTTAGAAGAATGAAATTCACTGTTTCTATCATACCACACAACTCCAAATATCCAAATATATAATAAAAATAATAACAGAAGATAAATAATATATGTTCATAATAATAAGATGGAATACAAGCTTTTAAAAAGAAAACTGATGCTACTACATCAGGATAAATCCAAGGACAATATGGACACAAAGTCAGTAGACGTAATGTAACATCCTGCCTGCTTTGCACGGTGTGTTGATTTTTTTTTAAAGATACAAAACTTGTTCTAAATTAAAAGTGACAAAAAAAACAGTTTTTGCGGACCTTGGAAACCTTTACTGTCTGATATATTAAGTCATTATGGTTATTTACAATTTATTTCCAGTGTAGTTATTTCATTTCTGCCTGTCGAAGGCTCCAAACTCAGCCCACATCTTCGTGCCTGCCCCGAGTCATAAAGATAATTTCAGGAGAACCTAGAAACCAACCATAATTCCGAGGACACCTAATAGACCTACAGTAGCTAAATTCCAAATTCCCCTTGCCATATTGGATTTGCTTCTGATAAACTGCAAAAGAATGGTGAGGATTCTTAGAGAGAATGAACGGAGATCCCAAAGTTGGCCGGCGTGTCTGCCAGAACCAGAATAAATGTGTCTATTATGATTTTTGGGGTTCCTGCGGCTGGGAACAGCCAAACCCACAGATATTTGGGGGATTTTCCTTCAAATGATTCATACTGATTTTGTCTGCATTTGTTGTGGATACTCTCTAGACTAGGTATTTCCTCCGTGCACATGCACACCATTAAAAGCAGTGCAATCGATAAGGTATGAGATCTTTTTTTCATCATGAAAAGGATGTGGTAAGTAGAGCTGACATGAACTCCGAGCCAGGCCAATAGCACATGCCCGTGCGCCCATATACATATGTTTGGCTGCGATAAATCATCATATTAGAAGTTGTCATGGCATTAACATCACTTTCACAAAGCATCTGTCCACTTTTTTTGACGTTTGGAATTAGAGCCAGATACTTTTGTCTCAGTGCCAGACAAGAGGAAGCAAAGAGAAAGATGATAATGGTGAAGAGAAAAAGCAGTGAGGCTCAGGTATGTGCAAAGAGAGGTAAAGAAAATAAAAGTGGAACAGGTGAAACATTGTATGAGGCAAAAGAAGAGAAAGTGGCCAAGAAATATCAGTCTGTATATAATACTGTACCTCTATAAGAGAATGAGGCTGCATCTGGAAATGTTACTGTTATTCTATTTGGGCTGAGACGTCAACGGCTACTGCAGCGGCACATCGCTATGACAACGGAGGCTAAGTGCTTTCCACTGTTTCCGCCTGCCACAGGCCCCCCTGATGAATCGTTCCTAGAACTGCCTTGCAGTCACATGTATAGTCCGCCTTTTAATTTGCCATCTAAAGTGTTTTGCTCCAGTCCCTCCAAAGTTGTTTGTGATTGGTCTGTTGACATAAATAATGACGGGGAAAATCTTTCCTGTAGCTTGCATCACATGAAGAACACATTAATGCATAAAGATGAAATAGTCAGCGGTGACAGCCTTTTTGCCTTTGATATAGGCCTGCCTAAAGTCCCCATGAAACAAAAAGCAGATTTACATGTTTCCTCTAAAAACCGCCAGATAGGGAGGGACTACTTTGCAGCTACAGCTATAAGCTAGTTTCAGCGTCTACCTTCCAGTAAACATGGCCTGACCCGGAGCCAAACACAAACTTCAAAACCGGCAGGAAATCCAGTAGCCTACCGCGGTTTTCTTGCCGGGTTTGGCTCCTGGCATCCCGGTGCTCTGTCAGTTGGGTTAGCTACATGGATGAGTTAATGACAGTTAGTTATCTTTTCATCAGAAATGTTATGTTATGAATGTTATTCCCTGATGGTCTCAGAAGCTGTCCCCAAATGGGCCGGTCCAGCTGCTGAGCCACAGTAGATTCAGTTAGCATCAATAGCAGTTCATCAGGATACTCTAAGAGTTGTATCTGGGAAAACCGCAGGACATTAGAGAGAAAGCCTGCAAATATATACTGTGGTCAGTCAATAGCTACACAGATGCCACTAAATCCTACACACCGATCCTTTAATGTTTATTATAGTTTAGTATAGTTTAAATGAAACATTTTATAAGGTACATATCAGTTATAACTCTTTGATAGTTGATCCATTATGAAAATATGAGTTCTGTGTTATTTTTATTAGCACTAGAAGTATAGCAGTTATAGTTTAAGTAAGAGAAGAATAAAAAGAAGTAGTAGGATAGGAGGGGAGCCACCATTATGAAGGTACTTTCTTTTTTCATGTAGTTGGAGACACGTCCTCTCCTGCAAATTTCTTAATTACAGAACAGCCCCTTTAGCAAAGTTTCCAGTCAAGGAATTCTACTGTGGATTTCCCTTTTTTTCCTCTGAAGCCAAAGCTGGTAATGATTTCCCTCGGCCATTTCAACTCTTGTTTTTTACCTTATACCCAACTCCCTGCGTACCCCCACTTCCCAACTAATGAATAAATATGAATAATCATAGGTAAATTATACATGGAAGAAATATCTGACTTTGTAAAAGGAATTCTTGAGGTGATTTCGTGGAGCTGTTGACCTACTCTGGACCTCTTGAGTGTTTCTTTTTTTTTTTTCACATTCAGCACATGTTCTTTTGAACAGTCTTTTATCATCACCGCGCTCTTGTGATGCGAGCCGAGTGCTGCTGCGTAGAATAAATTCAACATGTGCACCTTTTGTGAAACTGAAGGACTGTTTTCCAAAAGAATCAATCAATTAAACCTTTTGATAAGAAACGTCAGAAGTTATATTGGTTTGCTTTTTGGTGATCCATTGCAGATATTTCTCCAAAAGGCTGTCATGTGAAGCCGATGCTGAGAAAAGCAGCATAGGAGCGCATGACTTCAAAACCAGACCTCTTCCTCTAATCTTTCGATCAGTGTCGAGAGAAATAATCTCCTCTCCAGCCTCTTTATTCTCTCCCTCATGTGAAACTTCACCCAACCTACGGGGGTATCTGTAAATCTTCTTCTTGTTTGGGTTTGTCTGCGGGAGGCTCACTGGCTCTGTAACTTTGAATCACCTTCTGAGAAACACATTCTGAGAGCTTTGAGGGCTCTTAATATGACAGGTAGGGGATTCAGCTACCATCTCCGTTTACTGTGTGAAAAAGCAAGAACCACAGCAGGTATTTCATCAAAGGATTTTCTTACATAGGCTATCATTAAAATGCTTTTACAATAATTTCACAAGACATATTTTTAAAATGATTTATCCCAAGAAGGATTTTCAGTACTCTAGTTTTCCATTTTATGGCTACTAGGTTTGGGTTGTTTCAGATCAGTGGTGCATATTAAAGGAGGACTGCTGATTTTCATCTTTATAACTTATATTAATCACAAGGGATGCGTGTTTTATGTCCGCGGTGTTTGACAGCGCTCCCCGTGTCATCCGCCTGTATGTTTTCTGCATTTGCGCAATCGTCTGATGTCATCTTTCCTGTCAAAGGATGGTGGAAGAACGACGTGGAGAATTTGTCTGTTGACTGAGCTACAGAGTGCTCCCCATGGAGCAGAGAAGAAAACCAATCAGACTTCAGATTTTTGGTCTGCCAAAGTGACCTCCCCCAGTCTATATCCATAGGGGAATTGATCAATTACTTAAAAGTTGTACAGTATAGTATATTGTCAACTTGCATTTTTCCATTTTTGACTTTGTAATGGCTAGGAAAAATAAGCAAAGTAGGCAGTCTGAATAGGCAAACTTATAAAGGAAAAAAAGGGGGTTTAGCAGAAAATCATCCATCTTTGGATCAGGCTGTGAGTCAGGCTGCCAGGGTGGATGCAAACTAGACATTCTGAGTGGAGTTGGGCAGGTATATATATATATATAATGCAAGACTAATGAGGAAAATGGGGAACAGGTGGGCAGGGATGATCCGGTGATGGAAAAGGGTTTACTGCAGGGCAGGTGGTAGAGTGGCTGGATCTGAAATTACAGGATCGTCGGCATATGGAGAGAAAACAGAGCAGACAGGATGAATACTCAGAGCTGGCTAAAGTCTCGACTGCCACGTCTAGAACTTGCTTTGTGTGCTGTCTGAACACACCTTTCGAGGGAAGGACAAGGTAGAAGGTTGACTTTGTCGAGTACCAATTGTTCAGTTGTTGTGCATTGCAACAGTACAGTATTCTGTGTACATTTGTCAAATACAAATATTCAGCGCAGAATGCGATAAGAAGCTTACTCTAGCAGCCACACCCCTCTTAAAGCTGTTCAGGCCTTGTGTGTTCACTGCTGGGAATCATATAAATGCACTAAATCCAACCCCAGGACCGACCAGACGTCCATCTTCTTTATAAAATACAAAAGATTTTTGTTCATCTTATCCCATGAGCTTTTCTCAGCTGGAAATCAATCCAACTCTAGTTACCGGGGAGTCATAAACCTGCTTTTCAGACTTTAGGATACTGTTCTCTCATATTTTAAAGGATCACTGTCTTGCACCGGCTATTGTATCATTAAAAATTGTTCACAGTAATTTTAAATTCATAGATTACCCCAGATTTTGCCAGATACAGTAACAACTTCACAAAATCTCTCTGTAGATAAAGTTTTTTTTACATGCGTGGATTGGCAGATGCTCACAGGATAGGGTATCAGCTTCATCGAATCTCCTGCCACTGAGAGCCAACTGAGGAGCTACTGTCTGTTCCAGTGTCTGGCTTAGTCATCAGAGGATGAGTATGAAAGCCTGATTGTAACTGAAGAATGCGGCTAAGCGGAGCTGTGTGGCGTGCGGTGGGATGATGAATGGAGTGACATTCTGGGGAGCGGATGAGCAGACAGACGGTGGATGTCTGGAGTTGGGGCACTTGTCTAACCACTGGACCCCTAAAAAATCTATCCTCTTTCTTCCTTGCACTTGCAGACCTCTGCTCAGCATTGATGCTGATCATTTCAGCTACATAAGGTGGAACCAGTTGTCAGATATTCAGGCATAAGAGAGTTACCTAACTTGAACTGTTACAGCCGATAACCCAGGTGCAAAATATCGTTTCCAAGTACTCACTATGACTCCTTATGATATGAGCTTTCTGTTTTGTTCTCATCTACATGTGCTTCCAGTCGTGCTTGTGTGTTTGCTGATGTGTGGGTGTTTGTGTGATCCGACACAGGAGGCTTGAGCGTGATGCGTCTCATCTGGTCTCTGAGATCATTAGGCTCCTGTTCAGTGGGTCCACGGGGGGAAGAAAAGGCCATTATGGTTCACAGGGATCATCACTCTCTCTAACTACTGATCCAGCTAACACATCATCATCTTTCTGGCCACAGACACTGTTGTTCAGACACACTGAACCACTACAGTTAGGTGTTCAGTTGAGTTCTGCTCTAGCTGGACTTGAATCAGCGAAAATTTACTAGGTAGCAAATACTTCAAGCAATGGAGACACAGTCTACATGTTGAATTTTAAAATGTAACATTTTAGGTACCCAATTATTAATTAGTTCCATCATCAGTTAATCTATTAATAATTATTTTCCCCAGTAATCGATTGCACTCTTTATATTTTCCAAAGATATCATTATCTCACTTTTTATTAGACAAAATGTAAACAAATATAGGCTTTAAAAAAAACGAGTTATAGCCCATGGCATTAATTATTGAATAGACGATATTATGCTTCCTGTTTACATTTCTCAAAGCTTTATGGGTAGTTGCAAAGCTTAGAATACGATTATCCCCCCAATAAAAGCAAGACAAACAATTGTAATAGGAGTGACAAAACCATTAATATAAACTTTTTTCTGTTGTGCTATCAATGTATATTTAATATATATCATCAGTATGGGTCTTACAGTATATCTTTGGAACAATGGCACAAACCTATCTAAGCACATATAGATATCTGCCTTGTTTTGAAAACCTAAACATGCAAAAAGCTCGATCTTTAATTGTGTACAACTATATTTTAGTATAAAAACCCAACTTAAATGTATTTCTGAGTAGTATTTATCCTGAAAACAACAATATGGCATGCTTGGATAATACATGCGACTCCTGAGCAGACAGGCTTTTGTTTAAAATAAAAAAATGGCCATCATACATTCTCCAAATGAAGGTTCAACTGCTTGTTTACACTAATGACATGAGAAAAACTATCCTGGCATTTAATGGTTGATAGCGTTTATTTCTAAAAAACGATGCGGTCATTATCAAATTAGATTCAGATGGTTGCTAACACTCATATGGCTCACATACACAGTAGATACAGTATACACAGACCCATGGTGCTCAGGCAACACATGCACAGACTCCATGCAGTCAAATGACAGTTCAAAGGGGAGGTGAATAGGAGTTAATAGAGATGAATTGCGTGGCGTCCGCTCCTGTGGCTGCTCGTCATCACTGACGCTTCCCAGATTCCGTCCCACGTCTCCATGTCTTCATCACACTGAAGCATGGACAGCTCTCTCCGCCGTGGCAGATCCCCATATATACGTATGTGAACTCCCGTCTCTCCCTCCCTCTCGTCCTCCCTCCCCGTGGCTGGTTTGCATTATTTTCTCCTTAGAGCAAAATAGGATCTTTCAGTCTACGCTACAGTCGACTGGCCTGTATCAAAGGCGCTGCATGCTCTAAAACCCAACGGCAGTTTGATCATTCTTTTCTTCCATTTCCATCGTTAAAGGGGGTATTTCTGCTGGGTGGCCTGGATGTAATGCAGTTGGATCATCTCCTGAGTTACAGTGCAGGTTTTAATAGTGCCAGTAATATATAGCCCACAATTTTAGAGGAAGAAATGTCATGGCCATGGAGAGAGACACACACTCTGACTCACCTATGAAAACATGCACAAAGACACACACACACGCATACAATACGCTAAAAGTGTGACGCATAAGTTAAGTAACGTTGACCGTGGATGGACAAAGAGGAAAAAGGAGAATTTAATGCACCTTGCACTTAACATAAGTCGTTATGTTTTAGGGTTTCTTTTTGATCTGTCCCATTGGAGACTTTTCACTAATGTGCTATATAGCCATAAGTTTGAGCTGAGGCAAATGACATTTGCAGACAATTCATGGATTTTGGTTTAACCTGTTTGGGGAATGGGGTTTGCCACAAATGACGGTGCCAGAGAGTAGTACTTTTTGCTCCTGGAAAAGCAATTTATTTGACTTTGATTGAAAACTTAATCTGATTATCTGAAATGTCCTGATGGAGGAAACCTATATATTTTCACATACTTTTTGTTTTGACGTATATTCTGTGTGCTAACAGTAGACAGATTTTCTTTTCGTCAACCCCTACATGTTGAAATACCTCCCTGGGGTATTATCCTATGAGTTTGTGCATGTGTGTCTTTCTATTTTAAAGTGTGATAAAGATTTTATTTTCCTGTTTCAGAGCGGAGAAAAGGGGGGTAAAATGGAACATTTGTTTTTTGTTTTTTTACTTCAACTCTGCTCTCAAATTCCTCTCCAAAAATGCTTCTGGATTTTATTTCCCAGTCTGATTTTAATGGCAGGAGAATATAAAGGATGAATATGGGCTTTTCGGGTGGATTCCAAATAGGGGAATGTGAACCTTTCTGTTTCTGTTTCCTGTGGCCTACTGTGCCAATAAGTATGAACAAACTTCTCTCTTTTTTGTTAGGGAATCTACCCACCACATTTGTGAATGTGTTTTTTCATTTTCAAGAGGTTTAACAGACAATCTTTCCACACAAATGCTCTTAGAAAGCTCCCAAGTTTCGTACATGGTTATGTACATTTTTCATTATCATTGTTTGGGTCGACTGAATCTGAGTCAAATCGTTTCAAATTATAAAGTGATATTTGACAGCTGGCTGCTATTAAATGTTTGGAAAATGTCAAATTGATACTGTAAGAATACATTTAGATTCCTCAAATGCCAAAGGGTGTCCATCTGCGAGTGTGTATCGTGCTTGTTCCTCACTGGCTGTCATGGATTCCTTGAATGAAGAATGACTGCGGAGGTAAATGAGCTGTGAGGTATCAGCTTTGAAGCAGATTCTGCTCTGAATTGATGTGGTGTGACTCCTAAACCCACTGTGGGGTTTTTTTTGGATTGGCTCCCACCTTTTGTCTCTGGAGTCTCTAACTGGTTCTGTTCCATTTCAGTGGAGCATGCTTAATACAAAGACAAGTCATTCTCACACACACACATGTGCATACAAGGTGACCTGAATGTAGCACCTCAACTTAAAAGAGGTCATCCAATCAGTGGACATTAAGATATTACTGCAGACTGTTAAAGAATACATCTGGAGAGATGAGCGGACAGCTTAGACGTGCTGTACGCTGCGAGTCTTTATGTATCTCACAAACTTGGCCAGATGAATAAAAGATAGAGCTCAAGATTTGTGGCTTCCTTTACCGTCGGAGCATAAAAGTTTAATTGACAATTTAACATTAAATAATGCGTTGGATGAGGGTGAAGTATAAAAAAAAAAACAACTACTTCATCAGGTTTGGCACATAAAAAGTTTGGCCGCTGACGTCAGACTGAACAACACTGTTTGAAATTGAAATGGCGTGGTGTGTCAGCATGAGCGCTGACTTCTTTGGCGATGCACCGACAAGCTCGTTTTATATTCTTTTCCCAAAACAGCTTGAACGTATGGAGAAGTCATCTCCAACCTTTCAAAATAAGTTTCATCATCAGGCTCTGTAAAGTCTAGCCATTTCTCCAGTTGGCCAAGGAAAGTAGATGTTGTCTTACTTCACGTCATGACTGATTAAGTCTCACTGAATGGGTGGATTTTGTAGCATTGTTTGAATTTAGCTTCTCCAGGGGATTGAAACCTGAACCTGCCACATCTAAATATGGTGGTTAGATGTCACTCATGGATACTAAGATCTTTCCTCTGACACATTTTTTTCATCACTGATAAGGCCTTCCGCTGTGGAGCATATGCGAAAATACTATAGTGCAACAGTTTACTGTGTATGTATCCGTACTTTCCGACCTTGAGATCTAAAAAAATTAGGGAGGATTTCGAAACCAAAGAAGGGAGTTTCGGGGTCCTCGCCCAGAAAAGTTTGACTTGCAATGGATTGCAGCAAGTTGGAAACTCAAAGTTTGATAGTTCCAAGTGAAGATTCCAGACTTCTGATCTAAATGCGTCCCAGTGCATCTGCTCGGGAAAACATGGACACCCGTAGCAAACTGTAGTTTGTATGGCACGTCTTTAAACTGCTGCTACAAAGTTGTTAGTGCATGTTTCACAGCACGAACACTACATATAGTAGAAATATGATATTCACTTTGAGTGTCGCCATATAGCTGAGACTTGGTATTCCGACTACTTTTAATTCTCAGCAAAGAACACAGAACAATTCGCCCCTCTGACATGAATTTGCATGAATCTCTGGAATAAACTAATATTAAACAGTTTTCATTCATTCATTCATTCGTTTGTCTATTTCTGAGGTCTCAAGGTTGGCAAGTGTGACTTAATCCAAAGGCCAAAGAGCAACCAACGTATTTCTTTTGAGGTTCTAGGTAAAGGATTGATGCTTTGTTCATCCATTGTGTAGTATTTACCAAGTGTGTGGAAGCTGGGATTCTAACTTTTTGCCTGGGAAAGGGCAGTGAAAAAACGTGAGTCTCCCAGGAAAATCAGGAGGGTTGGGAAGTATGCGTATATTCGTGCGTGCGTGTGTTTTTGCAGTGGATTTATCTATGTCTGCACACATTTGTGAGCCTGTCTATGAGCCTGCCTCTTTCTGTAATGTACGTGTCTGTGGAGCTCTTCTTGCTATAAACCATCATTAAGTCTCTCCCCCTGTTTCACGGAGGCTTGTCTAACGGGGGTGATGTGATTAATGACCACTCAGGGTCTAATGAAAGCATGTTAAAAGCAAAGGAAGTATTTCAACATGGCACAGCGCAAGGCAGGAGCCAGGACCGGGCGGCCGCGTTCAAGCTAAAAAAAAAAAAACACCCATATTTCACTAATGTTTGACCTGCAGTTACTCATTAGCCCTTTTCAACTCGCTTTTGTGAGGCTGTTTGTTGTCCTTGGAGTCCATTATGCCACCATCATCATCTCCAAAGCAAGACAAACACGTCTTGCGTTGCTATGTTCTGCAGAGGTAAACAACAAACCCAACGGGGTCAGAGAGCTGGTATGAGATCTTTTTGGACGAGGTATATTTGTCATACTTTTCTTTTGTATTAGTTTGGCTGTTTGCACTACGATATAATTTAATTATGAGTAAACGTGTCACCAGAGTTTCTTAGATGGCGAGTTTTTTTTCTGTGTTGCTTTGAAATATAATCAATAAACCCATTTATGGCCTAATATGGTGAAGGTAGGAAAATCTGTGCAGTCTGTATGTGCTTGTGTGTACTTTGGTGCTTGAATACAAGTGTTATTTATGAGTTTGTTTGTGCGAATGTGAAAATGATTAGTCGTTTTGACCAAAAAAATGACAAATATTTGCTTGTTCCAACATCTCAAATGTGAGGTTTTTCTGTTTTTGTCTGCTTATATCATTGCAAAATGAAATATTTTCTACATTTTGGCCTCTTGGTTGAGCAAAACAAGCATTTTAAAGATCTCCCACGGTCTCTAGGATGTTGCTGATGAGCTTTTTTCATTTTTATTTAACATCAGAGATTCCCAACAAATATACGAAGAGACAGATTCAATGACGATGAAACGGTCAATTGTTTGCAGCCCAAGCGCATCTGCAAGTTTGTATGCGAGTGCACATTCGGCTGCATATGGTGTATCAGTATTTTCAGAGACATGCTGCCACCGCAGTGCGAGTCTGGCTCGTCATGGTTACATGTGGCAGGCCATTAGTGGGGCACTCTGACTGAATAAACAGCCATCAGAAGCACGCTGCGGACTGGGTCGTCTGCAGCTGCACTCATCTCCACACCGAGCCAAAAATGTCCAATATAGCTAGTAGGCACCATGAAACCTGCAGCTACAGTCTGGCCCTGGCTTTGACCTGGCATGGTGGAGGGCTCTGATGTCACACCCCTGCTGAATGATGGATGGATGGAAGACCAGCTGAACTGTAAACCTGATTTGAAAAGCAAGGACGTGGAAAGATAGTTTACGCTGCGGTGGCACCACCCTAGGATATCCGTCCTTTCTTGTAAATCTGATCTTTTAAAATCCAGCACCGCAAGGTGACTGTTGTGTGTTCTCACATTACAGCTGCCTCAGAGCTGCTGGACATGTTGGGCGTAATTTGTCAAAGATCAAGGAAGGCTGGTTAAGACAGGTGGGGTCTGTGCGGTCTGTAGTGCACCTGAGTTATTACAGTGGAGAGACGACCAGACACATGCGTATTTTTGATGAGGCCAGTATCAAGGATGAGTGGGGGGGGGGGGGGGGCCGGTAATCGGGACAGATTGTGTGCTTTGGCTGAGGCACAGGGTGCTGCTGGGTAGAGAGAGGGGGAGCATATGGGCTGAATTCTGAGGGGTCTTGGCCCACCTTAATATGGTGGGCACGCAAAGACGGCCCCCTGAAGACATGAAGGCAATGCCAGGAATCTTAAGCCACGTAGTCGTGCCAACAGCCTGCTATTGAAATCCTCCCTGCTGCCTTGGCTACAACATAGCATCTTATCCCCTCACATCCACTTTCCTCCAACCGTCTTTCTACCCCTTCATTTCGTCTCTGTGCGCTTCTTCAAAGTGGACCCCTCTGGTGATTAATCCATTTGAATAAGTATCTCTTTCCAGAGGACAAGATGAGCTAAGTGGCCACAGGGGCACAAGATGTGAGTGGAAAACCCAACCGAGTGACTGCGATTGGTTGAAATCATTTATGGCACAGCCTAAAGTAGAAATGCTGGCCATGCTGCTCATATCCACATGCACAAAAACACCCATACAGTTGAAAGAAAAGACTCAAGAGAACCATTTTAATATCTTTTAATTTGATGCTGTGGCTTTTTCTTGTTGACATCAGTGATCAGACGCAGCAAAACTTCAGCAAACTAACCCTTCTCCACAGGACGTCTTCTGTCACGATGACGTACACGTCAGCACCCATGGCGGGCTAGTGCGTATTTCATCAGACGGGACTTCATTATGTGTATGCGCATGTTTTGCATGTGTGCTTTATTTATATGTGTGTGTACAGTAATACATGTGTGGAATGATATGCTCACTCAGCAGAACCGGAGTTGAATTGGTCCGACAATGACTCATCCAATACCCGCATGCCAATAGCCACAGCAAACACTTTGCGTGTGGGGAAATGATAGAAAACAGGGTCTAACATATAATAACCTCATCGGGAACAACATTAATGTTCCTTTTATGCAGTGAGGTTTTTAACCTCAAAGATGATGCAGGCAGTCATCACATTTGCCATCCTTGCATGAATTAAAATTTCATGAAATGGCTTCGAGACAGACTGAAAGTCCGTGCCATGGGGGAAGGGAACTAAAAACTTGACTTTGTGACTTTCAAATGATATTAATGGTTTTTTGGGGTCAAAACAGCTGAACCAGGTTCACATGATGAAGTGATTTCCTTAAAGGCCTGAGGGCTGAACTATACGGTGAAAGATTTGGGGGGGGGGGGGTCCAATTTACCGGGCGTCATCACAGGTGCCATAAAGAAGTGCTTTTCAAATTCTGGTTTAGAGCAATGGGCCTCATGTTAAGAAGGAATGTTGCAATCATCAATTTTCATGTATCTAGGGTTTTCTCTTCAGTACTTACTGAATTCACGAGTGGTCCAGGCCTGTCGCATGAGTCATGTTAGAAGCATGTACAGATTTCTTCGAATCATAATCTCTGAAGTCTAAATATCTTCATGAAATCAAGTCAGATTAAAATAACTCAAGGTCCAGTGTGCAAGATTTAAGGGCCTCTATTTACAGAATATGGCAGAAATGGAATATAATATGCATAACTGTATTTTCACGAGTGTATAATCATCTGAAAATAAGTATATCTACAGACACTGTGGGTCCTCTTCCAGCCCAGAATAGGTCTAAATAGGGCCTTTCTCGTTTTGTGTGCCGCCACTGTAGTCTTCTCCTTCATGCTTGGAAGAAGAGGGTGAGGCGAGGCGGTTGCAATCAGTAGCGCTAGATGCCACTCAATCAAACACACTGGTCCTTTAAATAAACTTAATGCAAAATGAATATTCTTTTCAGCATAACATCTTCATTATCGTCGTCTCTTGCCAATTTTCAGAGAGTTTTCTTTTTAATTACATTTGCAAATTTTGGCACAGTGACTCGTGCATTCAGTAGCTGTTAGGAAAGTTCTCTTACCGTGGCAGCTGCCTCAGCATCTTAATGCAAGTCGCTGTCCAGGGGAAAACCCTCTATTATAACACTGAATAATGTAACTATAATATTCTGTCATCCAAGTCATGGGCCGCTATGCTTTAGTGCTTTAGACGTTTTCTCAGAATTTAACATGTCAAATCATTCTTTATTTATTTTGTCACAGCGTAGCACTGCTTTGATGATAGATGGCAGCTGTATTAATCTGTTTTAGGTCCTCATACATACTACGACTGCCGAAACTGCTGAATATGTTTTTTGCGTCCTGATACATGCCAACAGAAGTTGAGGCTCGATGGTGTGACTTTTTACTCTCTGGTGACACTTGGCCACAAATACAGCAGAACAAGCAGCCTTATATAGCAATTTCATGTTGCCAATTACACTAATGATCAAATCTCACGGATGCACTCCTCCTGCTCCTACTACATTAAGTTAAAACAAGTATTTTACAACATGTTTGTGCAGCAAAGAGAATTTGGTGAATCCTTGGAACATTTGTGCGTGCAAACCTTACATAAAATGATAAGATCACCTCTGTAATGTTATCCTGAGATCCAGCAAGTCAGATCAAGTCTGGAGAAATTAGTGGCCTCGGCTAATGAAGGTATTTAACTCGACAGTGCTTGCTTGAGTTTATTTGTTGCAATGCAGTGAAGTTCCCTCAGCTACAGGGTTTTTTGTGGACGTGTACGGTATTCATCCAGAGACAGAAATAATTTGACACAATTTTATGCAGCAGCAGTGGCGGCCTGTTTTATTTTTAATCAAAATATTAGGACAAAAAGAATTAAAGGAAGCTAAAGGAAAGTGTGGACGAAGCTTGTGTGCGCACACTCTGTATATGTATATAGCTGAATCTCTTGTCTGACAGTGCAAAAGTACCCAGGGGATGACACGTGGCTGGTTATACAAATATGATACTGATAAAACAAAACAGACGCCTAAGAGGCCTGACACCGTATTAGACATTTCCACTGTACACTTATATAAGTCTTTTCAAAGATTGTTTTAAAAGGAACACCCAAGAATTTTTCGGCAGGCTTCATAGCCCAGAGGAGACGTGGGGTTTTGGCTGGTGTTTTTCTCTACTCAAATCACTTACTGTGCCCGAATAGTGGTGTCTGGGCAGAACCGAGCTGGTTCCCATTTAGAGACAGTGGCTGGCTCCGGCCTGTAATTCGCAGAAGGGGAAACAAATTGCTCTCTGGTCTCTGTCTCTCCTTGAGGCCAGTTTATTTCATGCTACTTTGGCGCTGCCATTCTTTTCCTTGCGTGTGTCATCCTTCCAACTATTTCAAACACTTGTGAGGGCCATTACCACGGGCCTCTCAGGAGGGGTGAAGGGTGGGGCCCCGGCTGGTTGCTTGGCTCGCTGGTTGGTAGAAAACATGTGCCTCAAAACATACACACCACACCCTCCGCTCAAAGTACTGCGAGGACCTATGTAATGGCAGCTCAGCCGTCACAGCACTCATCAGGAGATTTGTCTTCAACTGCTCGGTAGCTATTACTTTACCGGTGACATCACTATTAGCTCTCGAGCATGCCGGAGGATACAGAAACTTTTTAAGACACATCATGGGTCTCCGCCTATCTGTCTGTCTCTCTTGCCCTGTCAACCAGGCTCAGATCTTCTCTGGTCCAGTGTTTGGAACCACAACAAGGGCTGAAGCAGCAGCAGTGAACAGCAGTTGCCCTGGTGGCCTCTATTTCTGCAGTAGATCACTCAGCAAACATTTTTTAATCACATATCAAAAGCCAGACGGGATTAGGCTTAAACTTCACATTAGAACAAACTGACTGCTCTTTTTCTCCACCCTCAAGCTTAGAAAACTATGGAAGGCTTTACACTGTCTCAAGTTTGAGGAAGAAGACGTACAGATACAGAGAGGTTTCACATTTACTTTAGCTGAGGAACATGCAACTTTATATAATACATTAATATTCAGTGGTCTCCATTGGTCAAGTCTGATGGGTAACACTTTATAATAACCATCATTAATCTTGCCCCATCTGGGGAAACTCAACTTGGCTGTAGATCAATGAGGTCACTTCACCTCTCATCCAAGAACTGAAGAATTCTCTTGGATGAGACGTGAAACATCTTCATGAATGCACAACCAAAGTGCCGCAGATTTAACTGCTCAAGGAAAGATGACCTGGATGAGAGAACCTTCAAAAACAACCACCAACAAATCATCAACAGATGGTAAATTGATAGATAAACTTAATTTAATAGTTATTTTAACAAACAATGAAATGGCAATTTATTAATTAAGCGTGCTTCCCTAACTAGTAAATATTAGTTGCACCTTTCTCACAATCACTCAAATAATATTTATGTCTCCTTTATGAAGCAATTATTATCCATTTTTACAGTATTATAAACTTTTTTATTAGCCATTGAAATAATGTTCATCAACACATTCCCATTCACCCCTCTGGCATCTTATACAGACACACAGGGAGAGTTTCTATGAGGCACACCAGCTGCTGGAGCCTTTGTAACACATGGTTAATATTGTGAAATGGTTGCAGCAGTTTGGTTAGGTTTAGGCAACAACACTGCATGGTTAGGTTACTTTAAGAGAATATTCAGTGACTAAGTACTCTCAGAAGAGGTACGACTTCAGGACTCTGCTAACTGAATCAAGGTTGGTAACTCATTCCACCACAGAGGCACCATACAGGAGAAGAGTGTGATTTTCCCTAACCAGATTCAAAGCATGACTCTAACCAAAAAAAACAAACACATAAAAACAGTTCTTAATCCTGAAATAGGACCCAAACAAAATGTCCTCATATTCCAAAAATGTCCTCACTCTGTGTCTCAAAGTCAAACTGGACCTCGTGCAGATAAAAGTACAAGAGTCTGCACAAACACACACACACACACTCACACATAGCCATATCATCAGACCTGTCAGCTCCATGTGCAGTAAACATATTACTAAAAGCACTTATCCGCACACTCCTGTTCCGTGTTCACACACATGTTCTTCATGTTCTGCATCTGTTTTGTGTTTATTTAGATGCCCCTGGCTGTCTAACCAACTCCCCACCCCCTTCCTTTCTCTCTCTCTCTCTCTCTCTCTCTCTCCCTCTCTCCTTCTCCTTCTCCTTTTCCTGAGAGTATATGGAGTGATTTCTAGGATTTTCTGCATCCTGTTTGCCTCAGGGAGTGTGGAGCCTCTGGCTGATTAGAGGAAGCCCCATATCAGATTGCCCCCAGCACCCTCCCCTCTTTGCTGTGCTGGTGCCCAGGTTTAATACCTTTTATACCTCAGCCTCCTCATTGCAGACCTGTGCTGTAAATCTGGCCCATGTCCACCAAGACTTGCAGAGGGAAGCTTGAGCTCTCAGGCTGACAGCAAATACATAAATGTTAGCGGTCAGACAGAAAAATCCAGGCAGAATTGTTTTTTCAGAAGAGTTTTTTGTCTTATTTTAGCTAAAAATAGATTTTTTTAAAGACTTTTCACTGTGGAATGATATTCTTCATATAATCTGCATGCTTTCATGCACAAACACATAAAAGAAATTTGATACTTTTTTTGGCCCACTGACATGAAACACACACCTTTTGTACCTTTTGAACATGCATACACATGCACACTCCAGCGCAAATCCACTTAACTCATTTCCCCTGATACACTCATCCACTCAAGCTTTTGCATGACAGTTATGGTGAAACCTCACGTGGTTCTGTTGCAACACCTCAGCGACCCGTTCCATATAAGACTCTCCTTTACAGTACACTATAGCTCTATGATAGATTAGCTCTTCCAGACTTCTGTGTCTTTCTTGCCAACAAAAGCCCGAGCCAGTATTCAGTCATCAGATAGTGAGTAATACTGAGAGAGCTCATTGTGCAGAACAAAGGCGTCGCCCATGCTCTCTCCGCTGATGTACAATATATTTTCAACAGGAGCCTTTTTTTTTTTTTTTTTTTTCAGCCTGTCTCCTTTCACGAGCCACTGAGGCCTGTGTCCAAAAAATATTGCTTTTTAAACCCTCCTGAGACTTGCAGATAAGTTACATTTTCATCACAGAGCGGTGAAGATTTCAAAGCGGTAAAAATGTGGTGCAATATTTGAGAGTTTCTCAGACATCACAAGACTCTGTAAGATTTTCCTTCTCTTCAGTTAAAAAGAAAAATGCGTTAATCTGCCTGCTGTAATATTCAGTTTGATGCCACTGAGTTCATTTCTTTTTTAAACACAAAGATTAAGTGTTTAGCAGTCGAACTTCAGAGAGGGAAGATGTTAAGTGGTTGTCCAATTTTCTGTGTCCCTGATTAAATCTACTAATGTGGTTTGGTGTCTGTATTTGAGAGCTCAGAACATGATTCTGTGAATCCACATGAAGGGTACAGCCCACATTGCATGAGACAAAACCTTTGCATCAAGTTGCTTCCTTTCATTCTGAGGAAATGAAACCAAAAATGTAAATGAAGCCATCATAATTAAAGCAAAAACACTATTTTTGATTTGAGAACACAATCTTTTGAGTGCCTCAAAATCCGAGTATCTGGTTCTTTTTTTTTCTCTGCTTCTTACCCATCACTCATCACAAAGAGTTAACCCGCAACCAAAAATAAACGGACAAACCTGACCTAGATTATGAGAAGCCGATCTATCTAATTAATCTTTCCAAAAGCTTAAGGGTTGGAAATAAATAGGCCTACATGTTGCTGCAAATTATGTTTTAGTCAATCTCCCACCTGCCATTACAACATCTGTCTGTCAGTAGCTGCCAGGTAGCCTCCAGCTTCCCTCCTTCATGCAATTAAACAATTACCACAATTTACCCTTCTCTCATGTACAGAGGCGCTCATTTGTAGAATTTGGAGTGTATTCTTCTATCCTGCCGACTCCTGCCCATTTCATTTTTCACCTCAGGCAATCAACGGATTTTGTTTTACTGTGGGCCTTGTCTCAGCCAAAGTGTGGCCAAAGCTACAATTCAACTGTTTTGCTCCATTTGCAGTTAAATAAATGGGGGTACACTGAGCCAAAGTGGGTGTCAGTGCACAGCATGGGGGAGCATGCAGGCGTGGAGCATGTGATTGGAATATATGGCTCAGGCAGTGTGCCGGATGCTAGAGGTCTCATCAAGCCTGTGTAAATGTTTACCCTGCACACAGTTTCCATTTCAGCTAGCGGCCCAGCATCACCTTACCACTTAGTGGTTCGTAGGTTTCAGTTCTGTCAACGCTACCGTCTCGCAGCTGGCGGGGACTGGAGGTACGGCAGCAAAGGCCCGGTCTGTTGCCAGAGCTGCTTATGACTTTGCCTAAGCAACGTCTCCAGACGCTATTTACCTTGTCTCACTACATTACCTCGTTTCTAAATTATTGTCTGTGTTTACATGTATCGCAGTGTCCATGAATCATTAACAGAGAAAAGTAAATTCCGAATTACGTCGATTCTGTCTTTTTTCCACCATCTTCTGGTAAAGCTAGCGTCTGATGAGCTCCTGGGAAGGTTAGCGTCGCAGAAGAAGCAGAGAAGCTTGCGTCAGTACTTGAGTTATCCTGTATGTCTCTTTGGAAATCCTTACATGGTACATAAGGACACATAATGTAACACGTGCACTTGAACCAACGCCTACCAATTAGGCGAGATGTGTGGCAAGAAAATTAAGGAGACAAATGTAAAATTCCTGCATGCTAAACATTCCCACTTCCTGTTTAATTCATGATCTACTCTTACTGTTTGTGTCTCTGCTTCAAAGACTCGTTGAAAGACAGATTCGGGCTGATGATGCGGCGACCACTTAAAAGCTAATTGTCACATTTTATATTTCTCGTTTCATGTTTCTCTATTTTTGCTCCTGAAGCGAATCTACTCGTGCCCATCTCCGCTCCACCTCCGATTGCACATACGGATTTGGAAACACGGTACAGTAGATCAGAAAGCACAGCTTGTACTTGCAGTCCATACTCAGTAAATCAAGAAGATTCAGGGCCCCTAAGAGACAAGAGCTGCAATCTGTGATCCTTTAGCCACAGCTAAGGGCTTTGGCTCAAATGATTCATCACATGATGATTAGTTGTGGCCGGGCTGGTATCCTTTCTCTTCTAACCCTGGCCCAGTTGGAGGCTATTTTGGAGATGAACAGGCAGTCGCTGCTAACCAACCTTCAGATGTGGAGAAGAGATAAGTGTTATGTCTCTTAACAATCTGACAAACCTGCAAACCAGATGAGCAACGCTGCAGATTTGGTTTCACTGTTCATGTGGGGTTGTGTGTGTGTGTATGAAAGAGAGAGAGAGGGAGAGGTAGAAAGAGATGGAGATGGTGGTGGCATTGCAATGTGTAAGGGATTACAATTAAAAATTCAGAATTTACATTACTGCTAATCCCGTCATCAGTGAAGTCGGCTTGCTCGCAGTCTTGCAGGAATTTCAACGAGATGGTGGAGTTTCATCTCTCAGCGTTGAAGTTGGAGGTGGTCTTACTTATCAAGTTTGAACGAATAAGAACTGACACGCCGTTTGATTTAATTCGAACATGACCCACTTAGCGTAATCTTAGACTACGCTGTGGACTTTGTTTAGTCGCAGTGCCTCCACTGTCTCACTTGAGTGACAAGCCATCAGGTTAGCTTGGTTCTCAACCTCTGAATCACAGTCATCAGTGCTATTTCTTTATTGTATATAGTAAAGTGGGTGATGAACTGTTAGTGAGTGATTATATTTTTCAACTTGCCCAACACTGATGGTTTTGGGCTGTTGGTGAACTGAAAGGAATGAAATCTGAATCTTGGTACGTGGCTTTTGGTTTTTTGTAGTGGACACTTGAGGTGATCCATTAGTCCATCCTATATTGTACTTGGCATGACTTTGTAGTAAGACAGCCTGCTTGGTCACTTGTTTATTCTCTCTGTTGGGTTTTTTACATAGTTGCTCTGACAGTGAAATGGATGCAACCCAGTCTGGAATGCATGTAAACACTCCTGCTTAAAGATGGGCTTCACTGTCCTTGGGGCAGACAGAGAGACAACACACAGCTTGTGTGGGCTCCCTTTGTGTCTTGGGTCTTCTCTGTTGGTGGCACTGTTTTAACAGCCTCCCTCCCTTAAACTATTACCCAGCAGCATAGATATTCTGCTGTAAACTTCCATGTTTAATTAATGTTGTTTTGCAACTTATTTATACATCATAAATGGCTATGGGGGCCATATTGGAAGCATGTTGTTTATCAAATGTCTGGCTTTTTAACAGCACGCTGTTTTATGCAAGGTCTTTGCTGCTGTGAAGGTAAAAAAGAGGGAGGGGGTTAGGGGTGTAAAGCGCAGTATGGGTCTGTGATAAAAAGGTTGTGGTTTTACTTGGACCGGTCTTAAGCAGGGAGGTGGTCGCTCAGGGCTGACACACACTGACGAGACCACCAGAGGTAGTGGTCTGAGAGAGCAGGAGGTATGGAAATATGTCCCATCCACAGGAAAGGAGGGATGGAAAAAGCTGTCCGATGAGTAATGAATCATAACATCATATCAATATCCTGGATCCCGCCCTACTATAACAGAATAGAAATGAGAGAGAAAATATGGGAAAGGAAGAAATTGAGGTGAGAGAGAGAGAGAGAGAGAGAAAAAAAAAGAATAGACAGAGGGAGGAAGTTTAAGCAGGGTCAAGGGGGGACAAGGACTACGAAAACAGCGAAAGGTAAACAGACTCAGAGAAGTGGTGGATGATGATGATGATGATGGGGGTGTGACGTCTCTGTAATAACGTGCAATCAGACACATGGTACAGCAGCAACAGGAGCCACAGCTGTCCTGTGCCTCAGTGACTTGTAATGAGAATGAAGCCTGTGCTCTCCTACCTACCTCACCCCATTTCCTCTCCCGCTCTGTCACCCTTTCTTCTCTACTCACTTTGTCTCTTGGCTTTTTTTTTCATCCTCTCATCATCTCCCTTACTTCCTCTTTTTATCCCTTGTTATCTCCAGCAATCTTCCTTTTTTCTACTTGGTTCTCTCCCGTTGCGGACGTGGACGCGTGTCCCTTCGTCCGTCCTCTGCCCACACCACCTCCTTCTTTCTCTTTCTCCACCATCCTCGTGTATTGAAGCCAACAGATCAAACACAATCCCCCCCCCCCCCCCCTATAAATACCAGCCTAGTTCATCTAATCAGCCAAATTGCAGCAGAACGCCGTGCCTGAGGGGAACGTTTTTCTGTGCTGGGAAACATTACTTAATGGCATCAAATCAGCCATTGAGAGCATGCTGCTGTCTCATTATTAAGAAATTGGTGTCTTTTTTCTCTGTCTTTTGCCCATAGCTTATAGCATTTGAGCTTAAGTTTGGGTTTTCGCGAGGAATTGACAGGTTTATGAACGACGTTGAGAAGTTGCAATCAACCATTTAATCACAATATTCAGAAATAAAATTCACTGGAGTTTCTGAAATTTTGAAAAATAACCAAATGAAAGTCAAAAAACAAACCATACAACATTAAAATGTACAATTTCTGTGTGTTGTTTGCTGTTTTTTTTTCTTGATTTACGCTAAAATGAGTACATGAGAGGTGAATTTGTGACTTATATCTCCTTCAACTCGAGAAGCCAATCTTCCTCCTCTCTGTGTACAATTCCAGCTCTCACCCGCTTTCCATTATTTCTGAGCCAAAATGAAATTTCAGTGAACCATTCAGTATAAAAAGGAAGAAATAAAATCTATTCCGAGAAGGAATGGCGGTGTCTACAGTCCTTCTACCTAATGACTCTTCGCAAAACTTGACTGTCTTCATGAAAAAATAAGGTCCTAAGCTTTTTCTCTGATTGCTTTTCTTGTTCCCTCCATCCTTTAGTCATGAATGCTCTTGTTATGGACATGGTGTTTCAGCCATGACAATATTAGCCTCGGTCACTGTGCTGTATCGCAGCCTTGGTGGTAGGGCAGGACTTGGCCAAGGACGTGCAACAGCCGGACGTTATCAGAAAGGCTGCTGTCCTCCAGTTCATAACCTTGGCTCATATCCGCTGCTGCTTCCCACTAACTGAATTGGCACTGAAGCAAGGCTTCTCCGTGATGTGATGTATGTGGAGTAGCAACAGCAACAACATTAGAGAAAACAACAAACACTGAAATTATTCTAATATGGTATGTAGCATTATCTAGCTTTCAGCTGAGGACATACTGTTCAGCCTAAGTATACATTATATAGTCTAAGAGCTCATTATGCAAAGCTTTTTGGTATTTCATTTCTGCTCTGAAGATTGGAAACAGATTATGAGTTAAATAATGTGCATGTAAAAGAATCCTTATGACTATCTCCACTTAAGGAATTTCTTTGTATAACTTTGGCAGCCGGTTGGGAGTAAATTCCATTTTAATCCCAGGTTGCTTTACTTAACTTTGGCATATGCTCTTCGACAAAGATCTTAATTCGGTGGAAAATCATTTAATTACTTTGGCTTTCCTGCAAATCCGCCATCAGGAGTACAGTCTTGTCTCCCCACTGTAAACCAAGGTTGAAGAATTTGTATTATTATTAGCCTGAGTTGGCAATCAATCTGTAGATCTCAGACTCTTCAAATAAAAAAAAAAAGCACTGGTCAAGGTCTTGGCCGTACAGACAATTAGAAAGGAAAGCCATGCGAGAGAGAGCTCGAAGCAGCTGTAAATCTTCACCACAGCCAAGTTTATGACAGTGGAGGATAATGCATGTCTAGAATGAGGGTGAGGGGATTAATTTGGCTCTTTTTTGTAACTCTGGGGGCTTAGTCCAAGCGGCCCTTCCTCACCCTGACTCCCACTCCATGGCCTTGAGATTCTCTGGTCCTGATTGTAGTTGGAGTGGAAGCACCATTAATGGATGACTCATTGTTTGGAGGCCTCACATGGAGCTTTCAGAAAGAATGGACTATCATCCACAATGCGACAGTTAAAGAACTTTTGATTTGTTCACCAAGACTAAAGCAAGCATTTATAGTGTAGGTTTTTGGGGCAAGTCCAAGTCAAAGTCTTGTCATCTAGCTAAAACCAAGTCCTTTCAACGTAGAGGCTTAATAATTAAGTGTTTGACTATGCAGAGCTGGCCCGTCACTGTCAAAACTTGTTGACTTGAAACGGGTCAAGCTTTTAGATTTCATGTAGCAGTCAAGTTGAGTCTGAATCTCATTTTTGTGACTTAAATCTGATATAAAAAGTCTCAAGTCTCCCCTGTGGGTCATCCTTAATAGCTTAGTTTTAATAGCAATCATCTTTAATCACATCCATCATCAGCATTGATCAGCACCACTGACAAAAGACCTCCTTTTAGTGTAGTCTTTACCCTCTTGACTGTTTCCTTTCATGCCTTAGTGCACATGGTGCTACGTTTAGTTGCACCTCAAGGCCATTCTCTCTTACCATTGGCCAAGGTGCGAGTGATTACCTCTTTCTCCTGCCTCAATCCATATAGCTGTCGATTCCCTCAATTGGCTCGACTCTTAGCGTTAAATATCAGCCTCATTTTGCACTGCTCTCGCCCCCGAGGGTTAATGACGCATCCTCAGAGACCTCAACTCCAGCCACCGGCCAAAATTCATCCTCCCCATCCCACCTAGATCCACGGCTATCTCCATAGCAACAGGCATGTGTACATATAGTGGTCGGGGAATGGAAGGTGTTTTTGGTAGGGAGGAAATGAATCACCATGGGAAATAAAGGTCATCGTCCCCGCAGGGTCAAAGGTGAACCGAGACTGGGGAGCCCACTGATTCCTTGTAAAACGACCCCCATTCTATATTCTCTCTCAACCACTCAGCCTGTGCCCATCAGTTTCCTCTCGAGCTATGATTAGAAACCATAACCTCATGCTTCACTGTCACACTGTGTCTACATCCATTTTGCGAGGAGAGCTAAATGACCCGTTTGTCCGACTGAGACTGTGGCTGCCCCTCAGCTCCGGGAGAATGGGAACTTTGGGGTCTAATCACCTTTGCAGGCTGATTATAGAGGCCCACATCTTCCTGTGACATGTTAATCAGGCCGGTGTTGTGGACTTAGTTTTGACGCAGCCATTCTGCGGCTTTGATGCCTCCTCCGCTCGAGGCCTGGTCAGGGTCACCGCTGATGACTTCTTTGATGTTACCTCACAGGCTACTCCACAGGGTGAATATGTCAGCATCAATTATAGTATTATGGGACGGTAATTGCTTAACACAGGATCCTGATGGTGTAAGTGGTGTAACCGCGTAGTATTCTGTTTTTATTTTTTATTGTAGTCTTGCCTTTTGGTCTGTTTCCTGAAGTATTCTTCTGTTATATTACACTGGGGGTTTTGCCAAGACTCTCCAGACAAATTGTCCTTTATCTCACAGTTTGGCATTTCTTTAACTCCTTCATTGATTTTGGGGGCACTGCTGCATTTTTTTGAAAAATGAGGGTCGGATATAGAGATTTTAGATTAATTCCCTTCCCATTTTGTGGCTTAAGAACTACCAATGAGGTATGAGTTTCAGCAGTGACCTCATAAATAAGACTATTACAGCAATCAAAGTGAAGTATAAAAAAGGTGGATTTTAGTTTGAAGAAACATTGGGGCAGGAAGCCTTTCATTAAGGACACAAATGAATCTTTGGTATGGGAGACTTCTGCGCAGGCCAAGTGATCCCCAGACGATGGTAAATCAATCTGAATATCCGCTGGTGTCATCACGCAGTTAATGGTTATGAAAGAGGCCTGTGAGAGAAAGAGCTAAACTTTTTCTTCCTTTTTCCTCACTGAGCCAAAGTTGAACCTCTTTACTTTCCTCGGTCACCCTTTCAAAGGAGGATGGATTTGACAGAAGACACACATGGCATTGAGAAGGAAAAAAAATACCTCTTACCATCTGTCATTTCTACTCTCATCTTGTCATAGGAATATTTATTATCTTTAACCATAAGCACCCGTGCTTTAAACCCCCTGCCAGTGACCTCATCGACCGTTACAGGCCTGTCATGCAAATCATTGTTATACGGCGCAAAAATGGGAGCAATAACTCATCCTTACAAACTTAAAACAGCACTCTTGTGTCTTCCCTTCCACTGCACACCTGTACTTCATTGATTCGGGGATTGGGACTGCCGGAGACAAATATTACATCCCGTTTCTGAGATAAACCCTTTTCAAAGAGGCTAATAAATTTAAATGGGGTCACAGGAGGATGCCTTTAAGGATGAAAGAATCGAAAGTCTGACAAGTTACTTTCTCTGAAAAAGAATACTTTTCACCTGTACTTCACCACATACTTGCTCTACTTGATATATCTGGATTCATATTTTCAATTTTACACCACCTTTCATGATATTCAACTTTATCGCCCAGGAATTACATTAATACACAACTGTTTTGTATTAGCGTGATATGTTTTGGCGTAGCTTTTTTTGGCGAATTTCTTTCTCAAATCAGATACTTCTGTTCCCTGTTATGTAATTTAGCCGATGCTAGAGAAGTTTTGTCCTTTATCAACATTGGTTACATCGAAAAAATGTACAATATGTGGACCCACATACCCTTAGTTGGCATCAAGGGACACACAGCACACGGTGTCCAACTTTGTGGCCAACAGTTCCTATCTCAACATTGTGCCGTTAATTAGTTTGTGAGTTTGGTGTGGAAGAATTTTCTCAACCCTATCCAACACCTTTGGGATGAACTGGAACACTGTCTGTGAGCCAGGCCTTATCGCCCAGCATCAGTGCCTGACCTCATTAATACTCTTGTGACTGAATGGGAGCAAATCCCTGCAACCAGGATCCAAAATCTTGTGGAAAGCCTTCCTAGAGGAGTGGAGGTTGTTATAGCAGCATGTTGATGAAACCCATGGTTATAGAAGCCCCCCCATGCTCATGTAGAGTACTTTTAAAGCTTTTTGAGACCACGATCAAATAAGCTATCCCACTTTCTCTGTTGTCTTGAGTCCTTCACCTGCGCTCCCACCCTCCATTTTTTTCTGTCGTCTTCCTCTCTACACCTCTGCAGCCTCTCTCTTCTCTTGTACCTGTCATGCATGTTAGGGGCTCTCGAAGGGATGAGAGAAGAAGAAAGAGTCTGTAGGCCCGGAGCTTGAAAAGATTCAGGGAAGCAGAGGAGGGGAGAGGAAGAGCAGGCAACCAATAACTCCCTCTGAACATCTTAAACTTCTGGCTTGGCTTTCAAGTGCTGCGTCTCTCATATCCTCACCAATCTCTGCCAATCCCACAGGCCTGCCATGGACGCGGTGAACGGTGAAAACATCCATTTTCTGCCTCCTCTCTCTTTTCTTTTAAACTTCCTTTGTACCTGGCCTTTATTCTTTAGTCTTTACACTTGCCAGCCATTGTACTAAAACTGTCTTTATTCATTCTTCATTCAAATGTAGGACTTGAGTGAGTCCATTAGCATGTGCGTATACACTTTTGTGTGCTTTCTGCAATTGTGAGTCTGAATGTGCTTGTGTCAGTCACTTTTTTTTTTTTTAATTTTCCGTTCCCTCTTTCCCAAACTAATTTTCAGGAAACTAGACTTTGAAGAGGATTACTTCTGGTTGCCAGATATTTATGTCAGAGTATGAGCATGAGGCATGTCTCAAACTGTGGATCAGCCGGAGGTTTTCATTCTTAAAGTCAGCCCGAGCCACCCCTACATGAGACATCTCTTGGCTCTCCTCCTTGAGCCCTGGAAGTTTCTGTTCACACTTCAGACATACAGTACACAAAGTACTAGAGTAAATGTAGACTTGCCGCCCATGGAGAAAACCTTGAATTTACAACCCTGGCCCAAATATGACACTTTTTTAGACATTGTGTTTGAAAAAAGGTTGGGGTCGTATTATTAGCGAGGATTAGATCATAACATCAGATATTCCTATTGAATCGAGAGAGCTGGGATAGTGAGTTTATTCAGGTCAGTTTGCAGAGTGTCTTTTAAGTGTTTGATTTGATTGAGTTGACAGCCTCTCCTCACGTCTTTGCTGGAGACATGACCGTGGTTAGAATCGTCTGTCAAGCGGCTAAGTCTTACCTGTGTTAAAGAATTTAATGATGAGGGGATCAAAAGGACAAAAAAGACAATCTGAAAAATGCTGACAGCCAGAGAAACTCATTTGCTTTCGCTTCAAGGGGCCTTACAAGGGAGAGTAGGTAGGCGATACACTGTTACATAAATACTACCTTACACTGTACCTAAATGGTACACTTACACGAGAAAAAACAGGTCTTATATTTAGGGTTACCTTATGTTTGGGCCAATATGGTCATTTATTTGTTAGCTAAAGAATTGTGTCACCATCTTCATTATGAAATAAAATAGTTGCTTAACTTCTACTGACCTTAGATGGGTCACTTGGCCATTAGCGTAGTATCTTTCACTCCAGGCTAACAGCCTCTGCATGGCTAATTAAATCACACAGTGATGCATAAATGGTTTGATAAGTTATTTTGACAAATTAAGTAATAATATTTCCAACATTAATTAGCCTCCTTAATCATGCTGCATATTCCATCTGGCTCTCTTTGTCTTACTGCGGACTTGAACGTTAACACAACCCACCTAAGCTGCCATCAGTCTTGTCATACATGCATAACTTTCTATTTACCACACCAATCAAGCTCTTATTTGCAGTTGCTATGAAACCGTGCCATTACCGTTGCTCGCTTTCAGTGAGTGCCTCTTCTCTCAAAGCCCCACAGGAACAACTGTTGTTATTCTGTATCAAGCAGGGCAACCAAATATTGTGCAATTACAAAACCAAGGGTGTTGCTGAAACTTGCACGGAAACCCTGATAAGTCGTATTCCTTGGACAGAGACCATACAAACTGAGTAATAGCACAATATATTATACATTATCTGTAACACACTGACCTGACTTGACCTGTATTTGAACAGATGTGCTGCACCCTCTGAACCCCACCATGATATCAGTAAAAGATGTTTGATTTAAGCCTCATCTCTGATGTAGAGTTTACTGTAGATAAGATTCACAGATGATTACGATTATATTTCTTCGTCATGGAGACGATGTGGAATGGTCACATGGATTTCTGTGCATCCCCCCCTGACAAATGCTGCCTCACACAATAAGACTGCAGGTAATAAGAACTAAATCACATTTCAGAGCAAAACCTCATAGGGCATCATTATGACTGTATGTCCCCACTGAGACAAAAGGCGAGACAATTCAGATAGCCTGGGTGCCTATAAAACCTCCCTTACTGTTATTGGCTCCTCTCCTGATGGGGTCGGGGTCAGAGTTCAAGTGTTGGGGGACCACTATAGTCCCCACAGGGAATGTTGGGTAATGGAATGGGAGATTCAGGTCAAATGGAATGATTTGGGTGCAACCTCTGGCACCGGGATGGATTCAAGCCATAGTGAAGGTCTAATGCTTGATTTGGGACCGCAAGCAGCAGCAATAAAGGCCATTAAAAGTCCATCGAGCGACAAAGAGAGCTGTAAATCTAATCCCATATTGGGCTGTGCACATATGTTGGCTGTAATTCGGTTACACCTAAATAACTTGATGTCTCTTCGTATTTTCTCAGCAATTATTCAACGTCATCACTTGTCTGATAAAACTTAATTTAAAAGAGAACAAAAGATTCGTCTAGCACTGTGCTACTAAACACCTGAATTTAAACTAAACATTTAGCTCTATTCCTTGTAGTGTTTTTTTCTAGCGTGAAATATTGAATATGAGCCAAAGCTTATTTAAGCATCAAAGGTACACACACACACACACACACTCTTTCGGTCCTGTCTTAGATCTGACAGCATCAGCAGCATCAGTGCAGCAGGTACTTTTTAATCCCAGCAGGGTATACAGCGATCAAAAGTTGATATGCTGTTGCGTGTATGTGCGCATATATGTATTTGTGAATGTGCTATACACTTCTGAGTGTGTGTGCAGATGTTTTTACATACAGTGGTAGATTCAGTATCAGTGCATTCATGTTTCATCAGCAAAGTTTGAATATGTTTGTCTGTGCATGTATAGTTCAACACAATACAGTCACTCTTATTGAGCAACATCAAGTGAATGCAAAGATAAAGTGAAATTCAATAAAAAGTTCCACGTTCTGATAAATTAGCGAGCTAAATCTGCAGTCAGGAGATGTTTTGCATTTTAGTAATCTCTGTATAATTTCTTGGCCACTTCCTGGAGTCTGTACTGGTTGCCTGGCAACCACATAATGATGATAGGACACCAGTCACTGTGCCCAGCCAGGAAACAGCCCACCAGAGAACATTTTAAACTTCATACGTGATTTTTTTTTTTAATGCCAAGCTAACTAACCAGCTGTTGGCTTGAGCTACATATTTAGCACACAGAAATGGGAGTCATGTTACCAAAATGTGTAACTACTGCTTTAAAATCAGTCAGAACATGTATATGGTATACATGGGTAAAAAAAACCAAAACACTTGTTTGTGCTGGAGGTGAAGTGCAGTCACAGGAGTCACAGGAGATGGATATTCAGCCTGAGGTGAAACTGTGCAGTTCTGACTGAGGTGGGAAGATCATTACAGCACTGCAATGCTAGCAGAGAGAGCGCTGTAACCATGTTGTATTCAAAAGTGTTAAGATTTCCCTCAAATATCTACTTTTTACCATTCCTGACATTTCCATTGATACCCCTGCTGTTAAAGAAGTTATACAACAGGTCTCAGAGGGAATCAAAATGACCTTGTAATCCCACCCCAGTCGTGTTAAACAAAGCTGCTATATGTGTTTATATGCAAGCACACATTCACACTCCGAACAACACTGGGATATGTATGAAGGTTTGAGTGTCTGTGGCACTCGCTGTCTGGTTGGCTTCACCTGTCACCTGTCAGTCTGTCACCATTCATGACGCCCCCCGCTCCTCTCCCTCAACCTGCCAGCATGGGGGGCATGACAGGGGACAAAGCCAGAGTGACAGACAGTGACAGGGCGGTGATCCCTTCTGTACGCCACGAGCAGGGGGCTGCCTCTCCGTGTGTCACCCTGAGTGACAGAGTGGAGTCCTGTGCCCGAGGTGGAATGATGCAGCTACTAGATAGAAGATGGGTCCACGGTGCAGGGCTGTTTCACATGCATACAAATGATTGTGGGGACAATTGCAAACACTTAAATGTGCGTTCGTATAAACATGTTGTTTGCAGCTACCTGCAAACATCCAGAGCCAGATCTGTTATTTATGTGCTCTTTCTCACAGAGTGGAGACCGGTGATCAATTTTGAAAGAGAAAATAATTTAGTAAAGCTGAATATACTCATTTTACTGGCTGCATTAAAGGCTGCTGCACATATGATGAAGTTGTAAATTCGATTTTATGTGCGATTGTAAAAAAAAAATATAGAAAACAAGCTTTTATAAATACCACTTGATTGGATTTTAGATCAATCAGATTCGGAGGCGCCACATGAAAACACAAACAAATTCCACCCTCAGCTGTGTAAATTACATTTAGCCCTTTTTCCATTGCTCTTTATTGCATGTGCAGAAATGACACACCCACATAGCCGGGCTAGTGCCTTTGCTGCATTCAGAATTGAATGGACTCTATGACTCTCTGATATATGCTGAAGGTTATTAAATACAAAAGTGAAGAGGAAAAAAATGTGTACTCTGCAGGCGGTCTTTATTCAGCTGCCACCGTAAATGTGTTTCGGCAACGCAACCCTCAGCAACCATCTGCATGAAACCAGTTCTTCCGAGATCAAGGCAATGATGTGTTTCCAGTAGCCCCAGTAGCCATCGTATATTGATATATCTTCACTATCTGGCCTCAGCCCCCCCAAGGCATCACTAAACCCAATCAGGCTTGCAATGAGTAGCGTCATCACTGGATGAGATATCTCCCCCCGGAGACCCCCAGTGTCTGATCTCTGTGGGCTCAGGGAGGAGGGTGAGGGGGGGGGGGAGCAGAATCCACATGAAGGGCTTTCAGGAAGGTCTGTGTTGGGGAGGAGGGTCGTGAGGAAAACCCCATTATAACATCAGCACCAATATTTATGCTCGGGAGTTCAAAAGGAGGATATTGTCATCCCTGCCTCCCAGTAACCACCTCCTGTCTACCAAAAGTTCAACTTCAAAGCTCTGAAAATAAATTTCTTCCTCTTTCTGCCTTAATATTCTGTCTCTTCATCTTCTTCCTCTCTATTTACTGTTGTCTCAATTGCAAAAAGCTGTTACGGATCGACCAAAATGTATATTTACACTCATGGAGAGGGCAAATGTGACACCATTGGGTTGAATAAGGGTAACAACACAATAAAAGATAACGGTTGATTCTCAGGTGAAATCAAAACTTCTGGAACAAAGCAAACTTCTTTTCATAAGCAACGTAAGCAGGCAATTAAAAGATAAGTTTACAGCACGATTAAATGGGTTTCTAAAAAGCCTTTCTAACTTGTTCTTTATCAGCTTTGTATTAATTGTGAGGCGCTTGCTGGATTAAAAGGTCAAGAGATATGCGTGGGGTCAAACCTGGCCTGGACTTAGCGATGCATTGGGGTGTTGGATCGTGGATTGAAGCAGCTAAATATTGGGTGTATCCATTAGTACCTCCAGGAATCTGATTGGGACTGACAAGCTTGGCCTCCTCTGTATCGCCGAAGAAACGTAGCGAAGCGTTGGAGGGAACAGACAGGCTAACACAGATAAGCATCTCAACCTGATCCAGACAATTAGCCTGTGTTTACTTCAGGAAGCTCGCAGTGACAGATCAAAGAGACCTGGGGCCAGTATCAATGGCTCCGGAGGTTGCCTCCCTGTCTCTCTCGTTCATTCTCATTCTCCCAGACTGCTGCTCTCTCCCTCCCTTTCTCTGTCTCTGCTAGTCAATTTGGCTGTGAATGACCTCGGGAGAACTCTGACCCATAGCCTCAGGCCACACTCCTGCTTAGCTACTCTTTCACACCACCTAGCTACTCTCTCCCTCTATCGGTGCTGCCTGTCTTGGAGGATTTATAGTGAGCCTGCAGTGTGTTTTGCAGGAAACGTAGTCAGAGGTAGTTGAGGAGGCTGCATGGGATGAATTTCCTGCATTCATACAGGAAATGGCACGATATGTGTGCCTGTGCGTGTGGTATAGTAAACGGCTCAGACAGTCTACATAAAAGGTTTTTTTCCTGCAAGGGGTTATCAGTACAGGGGACCCCGGTGGTTTGACATGAGCAGGCAGAAACAGAATGAGGGGTGCTGATGCTAGGTGGCTTATCTCCAGCTTCCCTGGTCCCAGAGGTCTGCAGAGAGCCAGCCCCCCCCCCCCCCCCCCTTTTTTGTGCTCACACAAGCTTGCACAGATGACACAGACCCGTCTCCACTATTCTCTGGTCTCATGTCTGCAAGAGCAATTTGACATTTAAGCATTTCCATTCACACACATATAAACACTAATTCACTACTACTGATGATTATCTTAGATTTTTTTAATAGTATTCAGTCTTAAAATCTGACTTTTTAATTCCAATTAATAGTCCTATCCCCAAAAATATCCAATATAGAATAATATAAAACAGAAAAATAATAAATCCTCACATTTGTTTGACATCTTTGCTTTCTAAATTACTTTACTGATAATGTTCTGCTGATCAACTAATCAATTCATCGACTGTTTCGACACCAGCAAAAGGATCTGACTTATTTGAATAATTTGTCAGTAAATTAAACAAGTGGAGCTGAATAGAAACAGACTTGATTATCTGAATTACAGCCTGCTTCCTATTTTATCTGCTTCATGCATGGATGCTACTTCACACATTCTCTCCAAAGCACCGCCCGCCCAGCCCCGCCACTCCCACCCAGACATCTACACTATGTGCCCTCTAGCCTGCAGGCCACAGTAGTCAATAGTGAGCCCAAGAAGATGGAGACAGTAGAGCCGTAAAACTGAACCCACAGAACCCATAGACGGACATTAAAAGGTTCCTCCTTCCATTCCTTTCTTTCCTTTCTGCCCTCTGTGATATGGAGGCAGTCACAGTGGTGAGTGGCAGAGGAAGCTCTGATTGTGTTGTCTGCTTTGGTCTGGAAGCGGAATTGCCGACCTTGCAAATGTGCTGACATGAGATGATGGTGGCTTGTTAGCATCAAAAACGCGCTTGTCAAGGTTGATTCAGCATAAGTTGGCAACATTTGAGGAATTCTGTCTTAATTGTTAGAATCGACCAGATTAGTGGAAACCAGATTACTGGATCAGTGGAAACCAGATTGCTAGATTACTGGCTAAAGACATGCTTTACTACTTAGGCCTATGCGTCATCAGTATGCCGTTTGATTACCATGCAAACCCAACTGCCTATTTTTGGAGTTTTGTTGGTCTGAGTAGGTTTGATCAATGCGGATGGGGTAGAGATGAAAAATATGTTGCAAGGATGTACAGATAGCCAGGGGACTGACATGGCACTGTAATGTCACCACATAGAAAGAAGGTCTTTGTACAGAGTCCAGCTGAACTGAAGGTTCCCTGTATGCTGCCGCCAAAGTTCTTGTTGGATGGTTGAACAGGATCTGAATTCTCTCCCCCCCACACCTTTACGACATCTGAGTTTCAGGGGCTGCATCCAACATTTTAGAACGAAACTTTCCGAGACCAGCAATTATGCCCACTTCATTCAGTGATAAAGTGATGAAGAAGGTTGACAGCATTCTCTTTCAATCTCTCTTTGGACTGCTTTGGAGTGCGGCCTTTGGACTTGTGTGGTCCAACAACTAGTTCATGTCAAACCTACCCTATCTTAAATTGTCATGCTTGCTCACGGCGTATGACTGACTGACAACCTATCTGATGTGTTTTCCTGGCAACCACGATCCTGAATACAGATCGGGCATTACAGAAAATTACCAGGTTTTTTGGTGAACGTCTTAACATTCCCCTTTAGATCTAAATCTACTTTGAGATATGATCAAAGGCCATCTTTTGAGGCTGTAGGCTGAGTCTGAACATCAGACAAACCAAATTTCCCATGTTCCCCATCTGTTTCTGTCCAGACAATAGTTTCCTCCTGGCAACTCTTCACTTCTCACCTCACACCCAGTTCTGTGGCTATGCTAACATCACATCCCACCTTGTTCACATTCCCCATTCTACTTCCTGAAGAAATGGAGAAAGAAATGGCGAAAGGAAGGGTCGACATAAATCTAGGTCAGCTCTCAGCCCAATTTCTGCCACTAAGTGAGTTATTTGCGAGCGCAGCTGAATCATTTATTATAATGGGAAGTTGGTGCGCAAAAGGTAAGGCTTGGTTATTGTCTGACAGAGCTGTGAATGCAATGGATCTGGGAAAAATCACAACGTCTAGTCCTTCTGTTTTTTTCATTTCCTAGATTAAATGGAGTCATTTTTACGGGCCAAATAGTGTTCTATCCATACTTAGAAGGAAGACAAAGGAAGATCAAACAAATGTTCTCATCTCAGGTGGAATGAAAGAGACAAGAAAGTTATCTGATGAGCCACAAGGCAGAAAACAAAAGTTCAAACGACCCATCATAGTTTGTAGATCATTTATTTTGGAGGCTACACTTAACAACCCTCTTTGTTTATACTGTAAATCTTGATGTATGTTAAAGAATAACCATGGTAACCACCAACTCATGGTGACTCAAGACTGTTTGGTCTTGTTTAGGACAGGGTCAACTATCACATCATTTTCCCGTCTGATCAGAAGAATGATCCTGTCAAGCCTAATTTCCCCTCGAGCAATCCTTGACTTGACTTGACTTGACTTGAGCACAGCCTGGTACCCTGGAGCCTTCAGCTTTTTGGCCATAGGCGAAACAAGTGCCTCAGTCTTGATGACCTCTTAAGCAAACATCAGTTGGGTCAATACAGGGTTAAGGCCTGGGCTAAAGAAAGGGCAAAGAACAGTAAGGGGTTTGCTTAATCCAAGCTGAACACCTCTGCCTGCCTCTGTGAGCCTTCAGTCAAAGGCAACCAGATGTATCAGGCTTCAAAGCATCTTTAGAGCACAGGGTCAGCCCTGGGGTCTGTAGAGAGGTGGGGGTGAAACCTGATATTTTAATTTATCTTCATCTGTTGCCGCCCATAGCTTTGGTATTCAAAGAGAGACGCAGTGGAAGAAACACTGTGCTACTTATGAACCTGCACAGTCACCGTCTCTCTGACAAGCGCACACAAAATACATCCCACGAACCGTTTTGATGGCCAGGCTGTCAGACGTCTGGCATATTGGCTACTTGGACAAGGGGCCTAAGCACTCCAAATGTGAGTGCTCCCACCGACTCTCTGACAGTGATGAGAAATGCGTCCCTGTTCGCTGGCTGACCCCAGAACAGCCCCGGCCAGCAGGCAGTGCAGCCCCCAACCTCCAACGGCTGCGCTCTCAATCATGCGCTGCACGTCAGACAGAGGCCGGTCCCCTGTTGAGCCACCATTACCTGATGAGGAGTGGCAGTAATCAGCCTGATAACTGGTCATTCCTGTCCAATTAGTCTGAACATTACCTGGCTTAGCTGACCAAGGCCGCTTGCTCGCCTCAGAAATAAAGCCAGTGAGAAATGTTCATCACGTGGATCATATGATAGCGTCAACTGTTGGGTTAATCCATTGCAGGGCAACGAGGGGGCGAAATGTAATTCCCTGCAGAAAAACAAGGATATAGACTCACACAGCATAATCAATGTTTGTCCCGACTTGAACCCTTTAGAGGAAGATGGAGAAAATAGCTAAATCTTGAGGGAGAACAGTACTGGTGTCACAGTGTTTTTAAATCTTTGCATAAAGAGTGTAAATTTTGTGGACTGCGCCTGCGTTCACACTCCCTTTGTGCACCTACATCTCCGTTGTCATTAATAATTTCAGGCTGTCTTTATTTCCCCACGTTCGCCTGTCAGTGACTTTAAAGGTTTTTGGCTAATAAGTCTCATTTCACTTCATTAACTTCTGGCTTGGGGGTCTATTCAAGCTGAGATGATATATTACCCGGCGACACACACACACACACACACGGGCATGTGTATGCAGGAGTTTGTGCACGCACATTTTCTACCCTCACACATTTGCACACACACACACACACACACACACACACACACACACACAGTCTCATGGGTAGCCTGAAGGTGCAGCGGTGAGCCCCGGCTCGACTGTGTGCAAGGAGACACACACAGGAAGGAGAATGAGGGCCTGGGTAATGTGCAGTAATGGTGGTAATTGATGCTGGTACTCGAGGAGTTCTTTTCAGGCTCTGTCTGTGGTTTGCTGCTTTCCTCCTTACAAGCTGTGGGCCCCGCCTACAGCTACAACACAGTATGGCTTCTTGCTCCCAGCTAGCCCTCGTATCACTCACATTTAAAACAAGCTCAACAATTTTACCTGATGTGCCTCGAAAAAGTCATTACCGGCAGCACAATCTGTTCAGGATTTGGGAAAGTTGCCTAAAATGACTGAAGCAGTATATTGCATTAGCGCAGCTCCCTGCAGGGTACAATGAGCTTCCCTTGTATTGTTTGTATTTTTAGGCACCGGTTGTTATTGTTTGTCTTTTATCACCTTTTATGGCCGACAGCATTTTTTCCTTTGGAGGCAAGGGATGTTGTTTACCGCAGTAATCTGTAATCAGCAAACTAGATCTCCATTAAACCCACTTGTTTCCTCGATGAATGTGGCAGGGGAAATGGAGCTGTGGTTAATGCATGGGTTGTTTTGCCTCTGAGATAGAGAGCGGGAGAGCGAGAGGCTGCGTTTGTGATTTTTTTGGTCCTGCTGCAATAAGAGAGGTGGCTCGAAACAGACAAGATGGAAGTTTGAGTGGACGCTCAGCTCATTAGATCCAAATATCAGGGCGAGTGCCAAAATGGCACGACTCATTAGTTTACTTAATGACAACTTATAGCCTGGGTATGTGTGTCGGTTCGAATCAACTGCATTGCTTGATCCAAACAATGGGTATTAAGTGATATGACAGCCAATTAAGAGGTGCGGTGAGAGATTTCTCACAAGCATTAACGTCATTAATGTGCGGTTTTATTATGGAACAAGATCTAATCAAAGAAACAACAGCAGAAAATCGTGCAAAACAACCTCAACCAGGACAATCCTGCATGTTTAAGACTTTAAGAAGTTTTTTTTTACGACGGGTGCAAGTTGGTCAGCTTTTATGGATCCAGTCTCCGTCCAGAAGTTTCAGGCTCTGATTTTGCTGCCCTTTTTCTCCCTGTCATTAAAGCAATTTCAAAAGTTTTATAGACATTCTGTCTGATGCACTCATCTATAACAAAGTCAAAGATTTTGCAGTGTATTATATGATCTATATCCTCCAATAAAGACTGCCGTATCCTTGGACTAATTTGGCCTCTTCTGGCACACTGGAAACCCCAGGAGCCTGAGTGGCAGCTGAGCTTGGTCAGGACATTGTTTCCTGAAGGAAATACGGCCTTGCCAAAATTCTTGAGATGCTCCAGTTGCATTTATATCATCTGCTATGGAATATGAAATATGAGACTGTCATTGAAGACAGCTTTATAATGCCAGTTGTAAACATAATCTGGGACTCGGTGTAGGCTAAATGAGTACTGCCACTTCCCATAGCTGAATAAACTGGCAATCAAGTTTTGTGAACATTTGGAGCTCCAATGTTTTTTCAGCTTAAGCCCTACTGCATATACTGTACGATAAACACGGCACCAGAGAGCTTTCTGGGGTGATTCAGTCAGTTTTGGGTCCTTCAAATGATTCTTGTAGAAAATAAACTAAACACAAACGACTGATCTGACAGCAGCAACAGTAAACCAAAAACTTTGTAGGCAACTTTATGGCTGGAAATTTTTTCAGGTCAACACTGTTGAAAATTAGTCTGCAAACCACTTTAAGATAAAGCAATAAAGCATCCAATGCAGTTTCAAAGGTTATAATTCTGTTAAGTTCACACTTGAAGTTGAAGAAAGGAAACTTTTCCTTTTTTACGAGCCTCTAAAATGACACAGTAAAAGCTGTTTTTATTTATTGCGTTCTTTGCCTGTAAATTAACCCCCCCTCGCTCAGACTTTATGTTTGCAGAAGTGGATTGGCTTTGGCCTTGTGCTGCATGCAGTTTTACTGCGATTTGTAAATATTAAAGTGTTCTTTTACAGGCTAAGTGGGTTCAAATGTGCCAAAAGCTCCCTCAATGGGCTTTTCAATGGCCTCATTCTCCTCTTCTCTTCAGTTGCTTTGAAGATCAGAGTGTAGAGTGTTAGTCTGTTATTAGTATGTCTAAAAAAAGTACCTAACCTTCATGGTGTGTGTGTGTGTCTGTGTGTGTGTCTGTGTAATTCTCTGTGTGTACGTGCATGTGTGCCATTGCTTCCAGAAATCTGAGAAATCCTTTCAAGTAGGAGGGGAAAATGTGATTTTACAAGGGGAGGAGAGAGAGCTCCCCGCCTCCTTCACCTACATTCTCATCTTCCCAAGGGGAAAGGATAGAAAAGAAGACTCTGCCGCAGGGAGTCTGGGCGAAATATTCTCATGTTTTTGCAACATTTACATACAGAATTATGCTAGTGCAAACAATTGGTATGGCTTCGGAGCACCAGACAGCTCCCATAGTCTGTTCACCTTAGCAGAAGTATCCAGCCAGTGGCTAATGTGCATCTTCAAACACAAAAGGACAGAGGGATGGCCCTGCGCCTGAATGAGATTCATTTACCAAAGATTTATAGGCCAACACTGAAACCAAAACGAAAGAATGCAGCCTCCACCTACTCCCACTGTTCTCTCTATAGCTGGCTCACATCTAAAGACTCAAGGTTTTTTTTTGCCGAGAAAACCCAATGGTTCGTAACTAATTTGAGCGCAATCCTGGTGCTCCTGGTTAGTGTAAAGTGTCGATGGCATGGAGGGTAAGAGAACGCTCTGAGCGTCTTGGGGATTCTTGGGAGAGAGAGAGAGAGAGAGGTGTGGTGCATTTGAGAGAAATGTGGAAAATGATTGTAAATGCAGAAATTCCACTTAGGGGCTCCGCGAGACTCCGCTGGGCAGACCACTGTTAAAGGGGACTTGATGATATATGTGCTGCAGCGACGACCATTGTGTGAGGCCTGCTGCATCAACGCTCGCTGGCCCCGCAGAGGGGGAAAATGACTGTCACTTCTGATTCACATGATGAAGATATTTCATTTAGTCGTGGGCTCAGCAGGCCCTTGTGCTACATTAGCTGAACTATTCCCTCTTCCCATCAGGTTTCTTTCTTTTTTTCCCCCGAAAGAGCAATATTCTCGTATTTGCCCACACAAATATGGGCCTGCTTGGAACTGGCTAATGAAATGGTACACATAAACACTCTCTGTGGCCATATCAGAGGTTCATGCAGTGTGACATATGCTAGCATTTTTGGAAAAATCTGGATTAGACCTTAAGGGAAGACGTTTAATTTCACAGGGTTAAAACAACTGTGTCTTTTTAACCCTGACCCTTATGCCGTGCAGCAATGCACAGCCGCACACGCTCATGCAGAACTGACCGACCCCTTTGACTTCACACACTTGCAATTTGGTACCAACTGTGGCACATGCATGCCTGCACTCTTACCAACCTGTTCTAGTTTAACCCTTTGACTCTCCACCTGCCTTCTAGCCCTCCACACCCACCGAGACTTCACGCAACAACCTGCTCCACATATTCTACACTCCGGGCATACTTGACCCTTGTGTACCTATTATCCCCAGGTCAAGATAGGGCACTGCTCCCACACAGGCACAGCCGTGCATATGGACAAACAATAAACAGACACTCCTAGGTCGGGGCAAGGCACACACAGTTGCAGACCTGATCCCTGAGATGGCCTTTGACAATCTATACCAATCTTTTACTCTGTTTGTTATAAAGGCTAACCTCAAAGTAACCACCTGAACGTCCATAACCTTTAGGGTTAAATGTTGTTGAAATTGGGATAAAGCTTGAAAAGCAGCTCTCCTTGACTTTGTTATCAGTTTGTGAAAAGGAGTAGAGCTTTTGCTTTGTTCTTCAGTCTGTTAGTCGTGCCGCACATATATTTATTTTTCCTATTCATACTTTTCTTCGAGGGATTTGTGGACACTGGAAATCTGGCAAAGCTGTGTGGTTATTTACTCATAGAAAAGTTCATATAATGTGTGTTCATCCTGAAGAAGTTAACCAGTCAGCATTTCTGGAACATGTTCTCCTATTTACAAGTGCCCATGTGGCTACCATCGTGTGGAAGATGGCAGCTTGTTCTCATGGTGGTGTATTGTTTAGAGTAGTGTGTTCTGCGGTTTGTCTGACCTAACCACATGTTATGTCTCAACAACCTTTCTGAGACCAGTAGAGACAAAAAAGAAACGTTCAAAGGAAAATGAGCGACTTTGCTCTCATTCTCTTTTGAAACAAAACAGACCCGGACCAGCCTGTTTACTTTTATATATGGGAAAAGCCAATTGTTAAATGTTGTGCAACTTTTTTCATTGACAAGGAGTGAATGTTAGCTTGTCAAAGTATACTGCTGCTTAGGATTACGGTTAACCCCAACGCTACACGATAATAAAATAAAGTCAGAATCCCTTTAAAATGTCATCTTTTACATAAACATTTACATACAGTACTTGTTTTCAGGATTATGTTGAATCCACTTGGTGGACACAATGAATGAAACAACTTTAACATTTAGCATTTTACCTTTCACAGGTTTTAAATGAACGTAGCACTTAACGCTATCCCTAATTCTGCCATTGGCAATTAGGCCCAATGCATTTTATACATTTATTCTTTTAATGTGGTTAGTGCTGTGTTCATTTAAAACCTGTGTTTGGAAGCCTGTCAGGAAAACATAGCCAAAGTACACTGAAAATAACTTTTGTCCTGCAAGACCAAATCAGTGTTTTGCATGCTATAGATCAGGGATATTCAACTTCAATAGCAAGTGGGCCAAATAGGAAAATCACTGTGGGTTTGTGGGCCACGCAGAATACTTAGTCAATTAATGGCTACAAATAACTCTTACAGTATAATCTTCGGTTTCTGCCTCGGTAAAAGGCCCCATACTTTCTGGTTAGCAAAGATGCTATAGCAGTCCCCTTAACATTCCTCTGAGCCCTGGCAGAAAGTAAACCACATTTTGACGTTGTATTTACATTGTTGTCTTTCATCATGATGCATTTGTTGTACAAAAAAACTACACTACCCTACAATCAGCCCACAGTTCTTGACCGAGTGAATGTCTGTTGAGGAACTACTGTAATCCTGTTGCAGCCAATCACAGCACATAGGTGTGCAACGTGACATAAAGATGTATCCAAAACATATGGTCTATGGTTCAGGGTCTCAAAGTAGCTCACAGATACAGTGTGTGCCTGTTTTATTTATCATATTACACACACACACACACACACACACACACACACACACACACACACACACGCAGGACTGATTTGCAGGCAGTCACTTGTGAGAAAATTGTAGTTGTATCCATTACAATACAGCATGGAATAATTAAATTAAAAGCACCGGCTCATTTAAAAGAGAACTGCATTCAAGTGATGTTTTAATTAAATTATGCGCAGAATTCCTCAGAAACATGAAATATTTACTATTTCTAATTTCCAAGCTGTAATCGCTAACAGTTAAAGAAAATCTGGTATTTGATACCCTGGAGATTATGTTCCATAATTTGTTTTTAATCAACTTCTAGCTTGTTGTAGACTCACCAGTTACTCCATCCAGGCTGGCCATCAAGCTAAACACTTCACTTGTCAAACGTTGAAAGGATTGTTCTGATTTATTACAACTTGGATCTTATTTTATAGATTTGGCCATTGTCTCCGTTGGTTTTTTATCACTGTGCTCAGCAACTTATTTGCTGAGACCAGAGAATCCAAAGACACTCTACTGGACACAAAACACAATCAGATGGCAGGCATCATGCATACAAAGTTATTTGGGAGAGCGAGAGAGAGAAAAAAAAGACAACCTGAATAATCAATCATAATTTTCAGACCAGCTTCCTGCTTCAACTTTGACCCACAGTAATTATAATAATTTAGGCTTTAGTGTTAAGGGAGCTGTCACAACACGCAGTCAGCCTTGCTGCCAATTTGCACCAATGACCGACCGCAGGCCTGCACCAAAAAAAACACCCTGCGGCCCAAAAAGCATTTTCCCCACGCTAGAGATCATCTCCAACCTGGTCAATTCCTCCTCTTTGTGGTGTAATTCATAACACAGAGGTTTTGTTTTGACAAAACTTTCCCAAACACAAGAAAAGCTGGCAGGCCGAGAAGGTAGGACAGAGGAAGAATAACTAATGCAAGGGCGCAGAGGGCAACACCAAAGTGCACGAGGAAGCGGTGAACCTTTTTTTGGCTTATGCGCCGAGTGAGTAATTCTCATTTAAAGGAGTGGCCGCCATCTCGAGGTAACAAAACATCCGTTTCTCACGGATTTCTTGTCCGATGAGCAATTGTTACTGACATGTTGGCCGTGCTGTCGAACCATAGAAATGATGGCCAAAGTGAAAATCTGACCTAAGTTTTAACACAATGGAATTCTCAATCGAAAATACAGAAATTGCATTTCTAAAATGTGGAACTTGATGTTCGTTTCTCTACGATATCAGTCAGATTATCAAATTTTAGTTGAATCTCACTGCTGGATTAGCAAGTCTGGAACAAACCATGAGATGTGTGGGGGTTCTCTCTCCACGCCGCATTCACAAATCTGGTGATTTTCTGTTTCTCAAGGCTGAAAAAATGCCAATAAATAGGAGCCCAGAGAAAAGAATGCTATAGCCGAAGAACAGAGACGTCTATCACTCACTCATACCACTCGGCCTATTTTCTCCGCATTTAACGGGGTCTTACAGAGTGTATAGGATGCATTGGAATGCAAAAAAAAAGAGAATGAAAGGAAGCCTCTTCCTTGCAGCGGGGGTCCCCAAAAGGATACACGCATAAACTAAAGTGGAGGGTTAAACCCCTTTACTTCATCTCCATCACATGCACAAAGACATGCACGCACAGACACACACTCTCTCTCACACACACACACACACAAGCCAAAAAAAAAAAAAAGGTCTTACTCTCGCTCACGCTGTCTCTCACAATATACACACATATATTAACCTCTTTCTTCCTCTCTCTCTCTTTCTTGCCCCTCCCCTATTTCACACACACTCACATGAACAAACACAGACCCAGGCACACACACACACACACACACACACACACACAAACATCCCCCCCAATTGAAATGGTGCCTCTGCACTGAGGCTGGAGGAGAAAATAGTGGGTGGAATTAAAAGTGCTGAGTGAAAGAGAGAGGAGGAATGGGGGGAAGAAACAACAACAACAATACAAACTGGGAAAGGAAGTGAGGCTGAAAAGAGGGAGATGCGTTTGAAAAGAGGGAACACGGTTAGGGGACGGGAAGAGCATGGAGGATGAGAAAAGGCAGCAAAGATGAGGTTGAAAATAGAAAATGTTTTGATTCCCGCTTTGATGGGAGCAGTTTGATTCTCTTGTGTGTGCACGCATCGGCGGGGTGAACGCGCGTCAGTGCGTTGTAGGTCTCTCTTGACTTGTTGTTGTCTCTCCGCTGCCGTCTCGCCAATTCACCGGGGCTGTGATGAAAATAACTGAATTGTTTTGATCACGCTTTCTCCCACTGGACAGTCATTACGTGGTGCACACGTTGTCCACAGGTGAAAACTTCTTGAAAATGTTGCATGTTTAAATGAAAACCACCTGGAAACATCGTTAAATTTATCTCATCGATCCTTGATTGTTGGTTTTTATCGCATCTTGGATCAAGATCTTTTAATTATTTTCTGGAAGCTGCACAAACTCTTTTATCTTCTATGTGTATAATAAGTGATGCATTACAGAGGAGGCTTGCCCATGAGCCAGGACGCTTTGTGAGGCCTTCTGAAAGGCTCCCTGAAAGGAGCCGCCAGTCCATGCCCGGGCGGATTTAGGGGAGTGAGTTTAGGGGGTCAGCACGGTCACCCAGGGGATAAATGCCTCCCATTGTCTCTTCTAAGGAGATGCTCTCAGTAGGGAGTCTATAAAGCCCCAGTGGCAACACTAACACCCACAGTTCTGGGGCTCCCCAGGGGAACACCCTAGGACCCCCAGCCAGAGACAGGCTCACAGTCTGTGGGGGAGAGAAACAGCTGAGGGGACCCCTGTATGGTTTGGTAGTCTGCTGGGTTTGTCATCAACTCGCCTGGGAGTTGTGACAGGGTTGGGTTTCTTTACGCTCCTCATGAAGACATACAACAATATGAACAGGTCAACAAATAGGTACATGAGATGGTAACCGCTGTGAGGCTCACGGAAAATCCCCTGAACACCACAGAAGCAGAAAACGAAACAGAATGAAGCCTTTGTTTGTGGTAAATTGGCACAAGCTTTTCTTTCCTTGGGTGGGAGTGGAAACAAGAGGTTTAGGTAGGATACGGGTGTGCGTGCATGTTCGGTGGTGTACGTTCATGTCTGTACACACATTTACCTATACATGTGTGCGTGTGTGTGTGTGTATAAGGGATGTGTGTTATTATGTATATGTGGTGTGTGTGTGCAGGAAGCGGAGGGGGCTTGCGTCTCATGGGGTCTTTTGTGGAATGTCTCCGCTCGCCCCGTCTCAGAGCCATGAGATGGGCAAACATGAAATCAAAGTGGAAAAGACCCACAAAGACGGTGGAAAGAGGATGACTAGGGTCTGGATTGGGGGGGGGTAGGATGAGGGATGGAGGGAGGGAATGGGGTGGCTTGTCCCCCTGCACCCCAGGCCCCAGAAAGCACCAGGCCCCACAGCTCCATGAAAAGAGCCCTTATGAGGACCTGGCTGGTCTGCCTGTGTCGGATTAAGACCCCAAACCCACAGGCTGCCAACACGGTGCATCTATGTCCTATTTTATCACTCTCTCACAGCACAAGCATCAACTGCAGCACATTATTTTTCTCAGCTGCTATAGTCATAACCATCCCAGTAACTAGACTTTTTAGAATATTTAATTCATAGTTATGAGTCATTATATTCACTATTAAAAGAAAAGTCCAGGAATCTATGTGTGTTTATTTTAAATATTAAAGAACTGGTGAAAATCTGATTGTAGTTTAACCATTTAATGTCTTTAAGCAACTCTGGAGCATCACCAGCAGTGTATTTGCATTCTCCCGTTACTCTTCTCTTCAGTTTCTTTTACTGGAAGCATCTTCCGCGCTGTCCTTCTCGTAGGTGCACCCATTTTAACATTGACTGCAGCGACAGAGGATGAAAAAAACTGATCAAAAACTGATCATTTAAGAAATATTTTTCGGTAAATATCTGTAGAAATTTGCCATAAAACTTGTTCCATGCCTACATTTCAAGGCTACATGTGAATATTCTCCCATCAAAAGCACTTTCTGTGTAATTGACATGTCTGTTCTGCGAGCTAAATGATTACAGATCTGACATGCAGAGAAAGAGTGAGCTACTAAAAGCGACCGTGTACCGGTATCTTAGCAATTATACTGTAAGACGTGCATCACCTCGCGGAAAGGGCTTTTGTTGTTTCCGCCCGTAGGGCATTGTTCTTAAGTCTTAGAGAATTACAAATGTCTAAATGTCATCTTCATTTAGCATGCCTCTGAATAATCCACATACAGTATGCATATATTTAACTCTTTCAGCTTCCTGAGGCCTCTTCTTCTTAAGACTTCGCTTACACAATACACTGTACCCCCTGCCTCTTTCTCACACATACTGTACACACACACACACACACACACACACACACACACACACACACACAGTCCCGATCCCTGAACGTCTCAGAATAAAGGGACGTCATGCTCCAAATGGGATCTCCCATTCTTCCAGAGGGTAATGATGTATAGCTCATAATGGGAGCAGAGATTGATACCATAGGTAATTGGACAGTTATGAGCAAGAAGGAGAGAAACAGCATGAGTGTGTGAGAGAGAGGAAGCAAAAGAATAATTTATGGATTATGAAGAAAAGACAAAAATACCTCCATCTAGAAATTTTCCATATTTTTTGTTGAGAAAATTGTGTTTGGAGGGTGTGTGCAACTAGTCCTGGTGCTTATTTCTTCTTTTTCTGCCTGTGTGTGTTGAGGACTGACAGCGGATGTAGCAAAAACCTTTGTAGCTTTGCCGCTGTGTGTCATCAGAGCTGGGACCCTCATCTCAAAGGGGAGCATCTGCTGGGGATTGAGAGATGCGAGGCAAGGTGCATGTCTGCTCCCTAAAATCATCCGTCCCGTAACCGCTATGAAATAATCCCCCCGGCAGGTCGTTTGCGGCAGGGAGGAGGGGTGCAACCGAATCCTCCTTTGTTCGACACAGCCTTTACCACATCAACCCTCTGTGTTAACATCTGTGTGTGTGTGTGTGTGTGCATGCGTGTGAGTGAGTGTGTGTCTGGGCGTCTCAGTTTGTGTCTCAGACATGTATGACAAAGACTGTGAGTCTTTTTTTTACAGAAAATAAATGAAAAGAAACCTAAACCTACATATTAAGTTATATTTATCTGTCCAGTAAAGTCTAAACTTTAAAGTTTATCATTGCTTGTTGATCACAAATAAAGAGAATTGTAGTGAAAGTTTCTTGGAGCAACAGTCTATGAGGTAGTGAATTGGCTTTGCCTTACAGGAGTGTAACGCTGTCTGGGTGTATAGAGGGGAAAAAGGACAGTACTACTATTTCAGTCCAAAGAATGATTGAGAATGCAAACTTAATCTAAGATTGGAACAGAAACCTTAAAGGAATAGTTTGACAATATGAAAATATGTTCAGCACATTGATTTCACTCTCATAACTGCCCATTTAATATGCAGTTTCAGTCAGTAAACAGTTAGCTTAGCATAAAGACTGGAAGCGGGGTGAAACAGCTAGCCTGGCTCTGTTCAGAAGTAAAAGAAATCTGCACCTCCAAAGTTCACAAATTAGCATCACATATATCATTTGTTTATTACGGAAGTTGTGTTTTTTCACAGTATGTGCTATGGACTATTTCTTGCCGAGGTGCAGTGACTTCCTTGAGTCTCCGCTGGTTGTCTTGTTGACAACCTGACAGAGAAGACAAAGATCCATGCAGCACAGTTGAAGTCAATGGAAAGACTGCTGTAAATGCAATGCAAAGTGAGGTGAAGATGTGTGTGTGTGTGACAAAACCTTCTCTTGAAGCTGTAGGAATCTTTTTTCATGAATCTACAGACGCAAGAGGAATTAAAATACAGTAAAGAACTGTTTCCAGTCTGGTGAGATGACTGTAAATGTTGCAGCTACATCTTACATTCATACCATGCTATGTACACTTGGCAGGCCGCAGTGGATTTTGGTCTTTAAGTACAGAGTTCAAAAACACCAATGGCGAAATGTTCACAAGTAAAGCGAGGGGGGAAAATGTGCCTAATTTTCAGCCTGAATGCACCTTTACAGTAAACATGTAAAAAGTGTAACCATGCAGGTGTATGATGTCAGCAGTGACCCCGGTCACATCTAACAGTGCCAACACCACCCTGCCTCCACTGGCTGTGGACACATTTTCCTTTCGGACACCCCATTAGATCACCAGCATGAGGTCACCAGTTTACTGTACCCGTCTTAACAGCCAAATCACCCCAAACAAGGTGTACGTGCGCGCTCGTATATGTACATGTACAGTGTGCGTGCCAATTAGCGCCCCGCTCCAGACTGATTACCTGTTTATGCTGCTGTAGAGAAGAAAAAAAAAAAGGTTCGCGGCCGCCCTCTGAAAGTATTACCTGCGAGTGTGTGCGCACGCTCGCACACGTGCATCTGTGTTTATCCTGCAAGGCCTGTGATGTCAGCGCTGTCTGGCGACAGGCTGATTAATGTCTGAATGTTTTCCAGCTATTTACCCCAGAGCCTGAACGCTGGGCACACACACTCACAGGGAACAGGGCGAGAGAGGGATAGAAGAAGAAGAACGGACGAGAAATAGAGAAAAATAAGGAATAAAGATGATGAATTCAAGAAGATAATGGGAGGACAGAAACATAGAAGCAATAGGGAAAGAGAAACTAACAGACAGCGGGTAAAGAAAAGGGGAAAGGGCACAAGGAGGATGTGGGAAAGCATCTGCTGTTATTAAGATGGACATTGCAATCATCCTGACTTCCTCTGACTTGATGACTAATCTAATGTCCAAAGTATCATTGATAGTGGGCCTGTCCGGAGTCGTTAGCCAGAGCACAGAGCGACGCCAGCACTGCGGCGACTTTGTAATAGGACCATTTGACTCATGTGTAATAAGGGGAGCCTTGTGATGACAGCATTTCTGAGCAATTATTAATGGCCTCTCCAGGCTGTACCCAATGTCTTTGGCACGAAAAAGCTCTCTCGAACGCTTCTTTCTCACATGTCATGTTCTCTCATTCACACCCTTCTGATTATTTCCCTCCCTCGTTCTCGTCCTCACTGTCTATCTTCCTGTCTTCTCCTTCCATCTCCCCCCCCCCCTTGCTGATCGGAGATTAATTCCCGGCCAGCTCCGGAGAGAGGTTCATTACTGAGATCGCTTGAAGTATCTCGGGGTTCTCGACAGCTGAACAGATGAGATGGTCGTGCTAAAGGTCTCGTTACGAGCGGCTCTGAGGGAGTTTTGCTCGGTAAAGGACATCATCATCATGACTAAGTGAACATGCTGTCGAGGTGGCGGGGAGAGTAGGAGGGAGCGAGATAGAGGTGGTGGTACAGAGAGAGAGAGAAGGAAGGGAGGGTGGGACTTGGGGGGGGGGGCATTTGTTCTGCAATTAGCCAGGAGCCAGCTCTCAACTCCTCCAGTGTAGTCTGGAGTTAATTAGCAGAGCTATCCTCAAGTCTTGTTCATCCGCGCAGATGAACAGCAGCTCTAATCGTACCACACTCTGACGTAGTTTGGAGATCTAATGTATTAGATTTGTTAAAACGGTTGCACCCACCCTACATTAAATACGCACATCGTAGATTAAAGCGTTTTACAGAGAATGGTGCCAGAGTGGCGTTTTGTTGACTAGCCTGGCATGAGCTTTTATCTCAAAGAAACATTTGATCTCTTTCCACACACATGTACGGTTGAATTGATCTAAAATGGGGGTGGAATAAACAGAGACATCATTAATAAAGAGTATCTCTTTCTTCCTCTCTCTCTTCTTTTCCCCCCCCCCTCTCTCTCTCTCTCTCTCTCTCTCTCTCTCTCTCTCGGCTGCCATATTACCAACTGTCCCAATTGTGTCGGACTCGGACTTAGACATCACAGCCACACCAAATCTCCTGGAAGCACGAGGCGAGGGGGGAAGAATTCGGCTTAGCTGGGAGACGGTATGGATATCGGAGGCCCCTGCAGAATCCCCTCCTCCCGTCTCTGTTTCTCTCTCTCTCTCTCTCTCTCTCTCTCTCTCTCTCTCTCTCTCTCTCTCTTTCTCGCTAACTTTTCATTCTGCGCCGTGGAAGATTTACTGTAATCTGGCAGATCAAAGGCGAGCATCGCAATCCTATTCCCCTAATCCAGTTTGATGGTGACTTTTGCACATGTAATAACACTGGCAAAAAGAGAGATCGGTTTTAAGCCAAGTTTTTTTTTCTCCTCCCCCCTCTGTTGTCACAGTAATAATCATATTTATGAAAACACAGGCGAAGCCAGAGCTATTTTAGTCTCTGATTACACATTACATTAATAATAATGTCAAAATTGCTATTTTGCTACATATCTGCTACTCTGCGATGATATCTGCTCTGCTTTTTTCATCCGATTTAAACTCTTTAACTACATCTTTATTGCCGTCACATGATTTGTTGAGTCATTTCTGACCTCTGGTGTTTTCGCCCCCCCCCCAAGATATTTATCTGTGAACAGCAAAATCTCTCTCCGTTGCCAGTCGGTAAATGGATTTACCACATATTAGCATCAAAACATCTGGTTATTCTTAGACTGAGCAAAACATCTCCAAAACCGGGGGTTCGGTGACCCCCTGAGGGTTCTTGTGAGGGTTTAATCAAATCCCTTTCATATTGTATCTGACAGCCGAGTCATATTTTAACAACCCTATAAGATGTAACTTATTTGATTTGCCTAAATAGGAAACAATTAGCACTGACATCCCTCCGAGGCATTTTCTAATTCCTCTTCCCCCCTCCGTGATTGCTCCTCCAACCCTGTGAAAGCCCTTTGAAGGGGGGAGATGGCAGGAAAGAGTTACCTCATTAATCCTATCATTTCTGCCACATAAAGGTGCGAAGCAAGGAGGAAAATATTACCAGGAAGTTGCTGAATATTCTCTCTATCCCTCTCAGTTCTTCTGAATTGGTGATGATCTTGCTTTTATGTTTTCTCGTGCTTAAACACGTCGTCTTTTGAGCATATTGCCCTCCTCGTTTTTGGCATAACGCCACCCCTCGCCCTCAGCATGTTTATTTTTGTACTCTTTAATGCAGCTCTACTCTCTTATCTCCAAGACCGTTCTTTAACCCACATGTGTTCTCTGCTCTAATCTATCTCTATCCAACTTTCTCCTACCATCCAGCTTCTCTCTGCATTTGTATACACATTCTTCTCTCTCCAATCCGAGCATCCATCCCTCACGCTCTCAGTGGTCCTCGCTGACAGCGCCACAAACAAAACTACACATTTTCAACTTTGCGTCTTTCTCATCTGTTTCTCATGCGACTCGAACCGCGATTGTTTGCATTCACTGCTGCAACTGGGGCGTATCTCGCACCATGTTGATGTTTTTTAAACCAACCGCTCCGCTCGCTTTGTTTTTTGTTTTGTTTTTTTCGCCAAAAGGGTTAAAGCGCATGCAGTATATATTTTATTTGTCTCAAATTGGAATGCAGTTGCAGAAAACTTCAAGGGTATAATTTGTTTATTTTGCCTTCTCATCTTAGTGGATGATTTTGCAGAGTAATCATTGTCTCTTTGAACAAGAAAAAAATCACGCGCACACACACACACGCACACACACACACACACACACACACACACACACACACACACACACACACACGCACACACACCTACACACACACACAGATACACACATTCCTTATTTTCACACAGAAATGAAAAGCAGCCCAATTGCACATGCTGGATTAATGTGGAAAACTGCGGTCGCGCTGCTTCAAATTCAAAATGTTTCTTCGGGTTTCTGTTTCTTCTCTTTTCTCTCATTCAAAAAACTTTGATGGATCCATTAGTGAAATGCACACTGCTGGAATAATACACTTTCTGTAATATACTCAGCCTTTAATCCTTTGTCATGAGAAGTGGTTGCTGACTGAAGCTTGGGGGGGAGTTTCAGCTTTCCAGTGGAGGAACCTGTGGAGTAGATAGCCCCTAGTGGCGGCTTCGGTTATAACACTTTCATAAAGTTGACTCAGAGCCTTTCATTCACTGTAATAGTGCCCCGGCTGTCTCTTTTACTGAAATAATATCTTTTGAAAAATGATATAGAGTCCTCATTAAGGGAAAATATTTCTCAATACATCGCAGGATGTTTAAAAAAAAGGAGAAATCTGAGAATGGCTAAAGAATATAACTATTTTACCGTGTTTAATCAAGATGTTAAGACTCACAGAACCACAGACTAATATTTATTAAATTCCAGATTTGTTTAGTTTATGTCACATTGAAGGAAGTGAAAAGGTTTTACATTAAAATATTTTAAATAAAAGTCTTTGTTATGTCACAGAAATCTCAAACACAGCTTCTATCCAGTTTTTCAAAGTGTTTCATTTATAAAGAATTTTGGTTTGTACAAACGTCATCCATGACAGATATCCTTAGATTGTATGTGTAACTGGAACTGTTTAATAACCTCAAGCCAGAGCAACATATGATGTATTACCAATACAACTGTTTTCTGTCCTCTGTCAGAAAGTCTTTTCATTCATTCGGCTTCATAATCAGGTTTATTTTAAGCCTCTCCCAGTAACGGTGCTCTATGAGAAATCGTGTTTATTGTTTCTCATTTCTGTTTTGTTTCATTTCACAGTTTACGTAGCATTTCGCCCTCAGTTTATTTTCTTTGGTGTGATGTTGAGATTGTGTTCTCTTTCGGCGGCTGCCAAGTGGAGAAAGAAATAAAAGCAGATTTGATGGCTCGTGAGCAGTTGCCAGCGCTTATCAAAGCGGGAAGATGGTGAGGCGGATAGATAGATAGATAGATAGATGGATGGACGTGTAAGATGGATGACTCGGTGGTTTGATGGGGTGGATGTGCGCGTGGGAGGAAGATGATCATTGGGCATGTTTTGGGGGAAAAGCAAGGGCGTGCTCCTCTGTGTATGTGGCAGCGGGGGCGGAGGCACGGACGTGTGGGTGCTCATGCATGTTTGTATGTGTGTGTGTGGGTGTAAGTGTGTGTGCGCCTTGTGTGTGTTGCAGAGGTCCTGTCAGTGAACAGGAATGATTAATGGGCTTCTGCCACATGAAGGAGCCACAGACTAAACCCCACAGCCTTAACTGGAGCATAGCATACCTCACCTCTTCCTCCTTTCCTCCTCCTCCTCCTCCTCCTCCTCCTCCTCCTCCTCCTCCTCCTCCTCCTCCTTTCCTCGTCCCTCCTCCTCACCATGGGCCTGTTTTCACACCTGCTTGCAGCTCTCAAAGCTAAGGAAGTGCTTGTTTTTTTTTTTTTTTTTTGCAAGCTGTGCATCTGCAGCCTGGTAAAACTGGGCGGCACCACGGAGAATCGACCGTTAATGGGAGCGGAAGAAAAGCAAGCTCAGAAGTGCAACGGAGCAAAGTGTTCAAATGTTTCTGTTCGACACGACGAATAAAAATGCGAGCTAATCGATGATTGATGAGGTCTTGTATTCGCAAAAACACTGACCGTCACACTGTCACTATTGCATGTTTTGGGTGGAGTTTGGAGGAGGGTAAGGGTGTTTAAGGGTTTTTATGCTGCTTTCCTCCCCTGACTCGTGAGCTCAGGGCTCCAGGTGTCCCACAGTTGGAAGGCCTTCGGGGTCAGTGTTTTGGATGACTGCGGATGTACCGGTGCTGCAAGGCCATTTGGTTTCAGTCACTCTAGCTGGTCTGGTGTGTGCCACATATGCCAGAGGAGGGAACGATGACGATGGGTGGCCTGAGTCACTTTTGGGGCAGACGGGCACTGGCACTGTAAGGTGAAAATGTGTGCGCTGGATGTCTGTGTGCTCACCGGACACGTGTGATTGATGAGCATTCGGTTGAACGTAGACAGGCATGGCAGAGTGTGACAGATTAACACTGTAGTGCGTGCGTACACACAATGTGGAAAGTCATGCCAGAGGGACACCTGTCTTTTCTGTTTCACCAGGGCAGCTCTGATGATGATGTGTCAGCCGCTGCTATTAATTTATATACAGTTTAATCAGGAAGCAGTGAGACAGCAGTTCACGTTCACCCTGGGCTTGCGTCGGATGAAGGCCAACAGACTGTATTGTCATATGGACCCCAAGCACCAGAATTCATTAGCCAGATGTTACCCAGCAGAATCACAATGGGCCTCACCCTAAACATACTTGAGGGATATTGTTCCGTCTATTACTCATTTTAGGTCTCATGAGTTTCACACATCGGTCCACAGAAATGCCGCTCAGGCACAAAGTTTTTCTTCGAGCTGTTTCTGGAGTTACTTTTTTATTTAGCTGTAACTTTTGTGCCGTATACAATAAGCACAAGTAAAGAGAAAGACTATATTTCTATTTCTACGGGTTTGCTCACGTCTCAGCAGTGTTTTAACAAACTACCCATCCTTGATCTTTTCTAGTTTCCTTTATTATTGTTACTGTTGGACATGCAGATTCAGTTCATTAGGCCATCGACTGAAATGACACACCATAAAAGAGCCCAGTCTGTAGGGACTTGGCAAGTCCAGCATGGACCAAAGCATGGAAAGTGGACTGGTAGCTGGAGAGGTGCCAGTTCACCTCCTGGGCACTGCTGAGGTGCCCTTGATCAAGATACCGAACCCCTAACTAACTGCTCCCAGGGCACCGCTACGTGGCTGCCCATCACTCCAGCATCACTCTACATTTGCATGTCTATGAGCCCTTTGTGTGTATGTGGTTGTGTTTCAGGTAAAAATGGGATCTATCTATTCTACTACTGTATTTCTATTCTATACAGCATATTTGTGATCTTTTTTCTGATGGATGCTGGACCTTCTGTTTACTTGTGATAACGGTTTAAGACTTTCAGCAGCTTAAAAACTGAACCTCACGCAGATCGGAAAATTGGTGTGCACAAATTGCCATGACTGCGATAGAAAGATGATGCTGGACCTTAATTTTAAGTCTTCTTCATCTTTACCTGATCCGTGATTTTATACTGTGATGTTTGTAATGTTAAAGGATCGGCATGAAATACGTGAAATGACCCATCTCGAGCCAGTGTTTGTCCATTCTGAGCTACTGTAGAAGCCGTGCAACATGGTGGAATCTGTGGAAGAGGACCTTCAGTGTCTGTAAATGGTAAAGACTAATTCTAAGCCAACAAAAACATCTTGTTTTCAGGTGATTATACAGTATGTTGTGTATATTATATTCCATTTCTACCATATTCTGTAACTAGAGGACCCTAAATCTTACAAACTGGATCTAAAGGGATGAGCTATACGCATTGGGAACCTCGCTCCCAGGAAAACCTGGCAGCCTCGCAGATATAGACTGACAGCTAATTTCAATAATCTGAATGTGCTGCCCAGAAACCCAGAGTTGAACAGTCTGAACTCAGTTTCTAGAAACAAAGAATAACTTTCCCCACTGATCGCTTGACTTAACTTTTGAACTCAAATTGCCAACATCCAGCCCTCTACCAGAATGTGCGTGTGTGTGTGTGCGTTTGCTTATAGTTCCCTCATACATGTGTTCCTCCAGTTCCTCTGCACATGTGTGTTCATGCCCCCCCCCCCCCCCCCTTTAGTTCAGAGTCTTGAGGCCCGGCTTTGTGAGCAGAGCTGATAAGGACGCACAGAAGGGAAAGGACTTCAACTCTTTGCACGCATGCAAACAGCTTCTCTCCTTCATATCCACTTTGTAAAGTTTCTCTACTGAATCAGCTTCTGCATAGCTGCAGTTATTGGTCGGTATAGCGTGGAAGTCAGCCTATGCAAATGGTGTTTAACGGGGCGAATGAAAGTCGACAGCGGCGGATCCTCTTCTGTCTCAGCCTGTAAACGGAGAGGGATTTAAATTTCAGAGAAAACTTCAGAGACGATCCTGAAAGGAAAACTCAAGAGCAAACTCTTTTAGATGATGTAAAGGACTATCAGAGCTCTTAGCGTCGTTCATTTCATTTTGCTCTTTGCAACTTGTGTGGTGTCATGAAATTACTCTCATTCAAGCTCAGTGCACTTTGCAGCTAGTGACTTCTAACAATCTGCGTTTTTATTTCATATCCGTATTCAATTGCAACCTTGTGCTAATGATTATGTACATGATGTCACAGTAAAATTTCACACATCATGTAACCCGAGCTGGCCCAAAGGTCACAAACACAACACATGCGCTCTTCCACGGATATGGTGTCCGTCTCTACTCCACGCTCACGCTTATAGAAAATGAGCTCATGGGATGGAGGTCCGCTGGCACACTGCACATGCCATTCCTATCCTCTGATGGAGGGAGCTGTTTTTATTTATTTATTTATTTTTTTAAGGCGGCTCTTCTGCTCACTTGTTATCCACTCCCACCGCCACCACTGACAAGCACAATCCCACCTGGGCCCTGCCAATCCTGACGTATGAGACAGGAAAAAAAGGAGCAGTTTAGCCAAAAAAAAAAGAGACTTGACAGGAAAAAAGATAAACAGGAAGAGGAGAGAAATAAAGACGAGCCAGGAACATTTGAGGTAATGGGTAGTGAGAGAGAGGAAAGGGAACGAGGATTTAATTTGGAGATACAGGCGTCATATGGCTATTCCTGGGTAGTGACAGTGAACAGTGCTGGTTGCCTGCAGGCCAGGCCTCTCTTATCTCCAGCGTAGTGTACTCTCCAGTGATAATGTCTCTCATTACAGAGCTGCAGCCCTGGGGAGACTTTGGATGAGTTACCAGCTCTAGTCACCACATCACAGAAGGCTATTCCTCATCGCACAGTGGGAAAGTGGGCAATGAGAAGGCCATTCCCATTCGTGTGTGCATATTTGCCCGCTTACGTGCGGATTCATAACTGGACATGAATGCACAGAGGCAACCCAATCAGGAACAGACACTCCAACAAGACAAATATTAACACAGACTCGAAAACACACATCCATCGCATGCAGTTTTATTGGACGCCTGAGAGTCTGGTGCAGAGTAGCCAGGAACAGCTGTATGTCCAGTCAGAGCCTGAGTCCTCTCCAAGTACCAGCAGAGAGACAGACAGTGCCCCCTGCTTAGCCCCATAATCTGGCATAATGCCTTTGCTGTAACTGTAGCTCTCATGTACAGTGATGGACACACAGCCAATTCCCATTCAATCCCATCCTCTGCTCCTCCCTAGCTGGCAAGAACTTCCACCTTACTGACAGTTAACACGTTTCATTCATGCCAAATGGCGTAATACTTCCCATACGTGAGCGTATCTGCAATGTGACGGAACCCGCCGTGAACCCTTGCACTGTACGCTGACGGTGACTGCAGGCACCTGTTGTCATATCCTTAAGGTTGGCATGGGAAATGACAAACACACACACACACAAGTTCACTCATATTACGTAATCAGTTTGGATCAGATCAGCACAGGAGGAGGCAATGCACACAGGTTTTCAGTCCATAAAACAATCTCCAATACAATATAGGACGCTGCGGGTTCAGTAAGAGTACTTCAAATATGTGAAACAGATGTCTTTGGCGCTGAACAAATGCATGTTTATCAAGCCGATGTGTGCATGTGCCTGAGCTTGCTCAGTCCTCGTATGGAATAGGTTATCTCCTGGTCAGCAGTTATCAATTTCAGAAATGTGAGCTCGATGCCCGGTGTTTTGCGAGGCAGAAACGCACCTGTCCCATGCAGTGAGCTACCTTAACCTGAGCAAAGGACATATTCAAGCATAAACACCACAAATCCATAAAAACACACACACACACACACACACACACACACACAAACACACAAGCATGCTATACTCCTGTGCATTCACGCAAATGCAAATACCAACACACACACAGCTTTACCAAAGCATGTTTTCATGTGATTTAGCCTACAGTATATACACATGCACGTACATATGTGCACACACATACATACAGATACTGCTATAACCGGCTAGCTAGAAATAAGAGCTGCACTCTTCTTATTTCAAAACAGGTTCTTGTTGTCTTTCTGACAGGCCTCCCTCCCCACCGCCAAGCTGTCCCACTGAGATAAGCTGGCTGGCATTTTCATCATTCCGGCCATACTGATTGGACCATTATCATAAGAAAGAGGCTGAGAATCCAGGAGGCCTTCCCCCTGGACGCTGATTCATGTTCAAAGTTGGGATTAGCAATCTCGCCCCTCAAATCCCCTCAAACAAGGCCGGGCTGAGCAGGCAAATGAAGCAAGCATTCAACAGATAATGAAGAAGAGTCTCATGGCTCAGTGGATGGATGGATGGATGGATGGACGGACGGATGGATGGTGTATGTGAGTGTGTGGAGAGAAATCAAGAGTAAAAGTTGTCATTCAAACTTCCCTACAAAATGTATCTGCACCTGAGATTTTCTTCAATTTAGATATTATTTATACAATTTTCTCTGTGTGTGACACTCCAGCCATGACTTGAGAGGCTACATTTAAACCTTATACACTATACATGTGTGAGAATCAGTCAAATTTATGTGCCAAATACAATTTAGGAGTAGCACTGGAGTATTTCCTTTGAAACACAAATATAATCCAGGTCAAAAACTGGAAAAGGAACATTTCCACCCTGCTTCAGTTTTTCCAAAAGTCACAAATTCAAGCGTTTGTGGTTTCAGAAAACATTTCAGAAGCTTTTTGTAAAATCTGTTGGGACCAGCGGTTCCTGGCTTCATGTGGCTCACTTGCTCGAGAATGAATAACAGCATACTGTGGTTTTCGTACTGTGGCTGCTGGCAGAGAGGCACTTGAGGTCACCTGCATTTTAATTCTGATTACCTCCATGTCTTGATTTTTATTGTATAATGAATGGGAATGAGAGCATATAAGGTGGCTGGATTTAGACCTAGAAGATTTTCTTCATATGAAAAGCCAGTTTTTCATTTATGGCTCTTTTTTGCAGTAGTATTTGTTTCCTCTTTTTATATAGAAAGACTTCATTGTTAATGGACACCTTACCAATTCATGGCCCAATAACCTCTCAGTTAGGGGTGTCATGATTTTCCCAGTTCGATTGAAACTTTTTTTCAGCACTGATGGCTATGCCATTGTTACACTAACAATCCTGCCCAGGATAAATACTCAGATCTCCCCACCAGTCAGTCAGAACTGAAGAAGCCTCTCGGATGAGTGCTGAAACGTCTTCACGGATTTAGATTTAACTTTCTTGAAGAAAGATGACCTGGATGACTGAGAACCTTTACAGACGTTCAAATGATTGATGTCGATCATTGATTTTATGCCCTGGCAATAATAGAGTAGATAGACAATAGAGTCTAGACACTGTATCATCTTTTAAACACTCACTGGAGACACACAAGTAGGCGGTGGTGGAGAGACAATTAAGTACTGTAAGAATCGTCAATCCTTTTGATTTTGATCATCGAAATGGAACGCTCATTTCAGTCGATTCAATTTAGAATAAAAAATTGTGACACCCGTACTCTCAGCCTGTATGACTGCACAGTAGCTGCTCAAGGTTTGCTGCACCCACAGGTCAATACATGCATCATTTTAAACAAACTCCAGGAGCTGTGCTATTAAAACAAACTTGCTGTTACAACCAGTAAGCACAGGGATTGGCAAATAAAAAGTGCCTACGCCGGCTGGCTGGCTAGATGAATGAAAGAATGGAAAAGAGTGAACAAGGGAGGAGGAAAAGTGGAAGTGGAAATATGTGAACAAGCTGCAAGTCCCTTTGCATCTTCTTCTTTATCTCTCTCTTATTTTTACAACACTTTCTCCAGTCCCGGCTCTCTCTTTTTCCTCCCCCAAACTCACCGTAAAGCTTTAGAGACGTTTAGTGCTGCTTTCCTGCCATGTGCGACTCCAGTAAAACTGCAGCATTAACAGTTTTACAGTGAGACAAACCTTATCATTCTCTACCAGTGTTTATTATACGCTCCCTGTCTGTGCCGATTACAGAAGCGAGCGGCCACTGAGCTGCAAATCACAGACCAAGTGCATGTTTGCACTGTTACTCGTTCCGTTTTTATTTTTCCGAATTATCAAATAAATCCAAAACAATGAGAAACTTGCACACGGCGTAGTGCAGTTACCAGGACAACCTAACACAGCTGTACATATTGTAAATGCAAACGTTCTTTGCAAAGCGTTGTTTGAAGTGTGTTTTAGATTTAGTAGAATCGAGGTGCTGAGAGAAGACTGTATCACATCTCTTTGAAAAAGCAGGAGTCACGACAAGTTTCAGCTTTCAAGTTGTGTCTCTGTTTAGTCTTTGCACGGTGTTGTCTGACATGTGATCACTGTCTTTATATCTGTGTTTGAAAAAAAAGTAGAGGGTCCTAAGATGTCTGCAAAGGCTTGTGGGTGTAGTGACTCCAGAGGAAAATATGGCTTGCACGAAATGGATGTCTTATTTGATCTGCTGCTCACTCCCTATATCTGTCTATTGTAGAATACGTAGTACGTAGTAGCCTGAAATGCAAATAAGTTAAATACTGGCAAATGCCAGTGACATTCTCTTCTAAAGAAATAGAGCAATGGGTTTGAGGATAACTAGGCTTCTCACAATCGGTACTCGTCTCCTCTTCCATGCTGACATGAAGGGACTCTGTAATATCAAATGAGCACAAAGCACTGCCCTCTCCAGGTAGCTAAATGATAGATTATTTAAATTCCAGCCCATAACTCATGCACAAGAGGTTAGAAATCTGAGAACATTGTAATTACGCTCTCACCGGGGGAGCTTTGGCTCATCAGCACCCACAGCTCCGAGGTTCAAAGTGAAATGATCCTTAGTCCAGGTTAATAAAAGGACAAACGCTGTGAATTTCATATAGCTGAATGACTTTCTGTTCCCCTTGGGGTATGCAAAGTCATTCCAAGAAAGTTTAAAGAAACATTTCACCACAGCAGTATAATTTTTTGTATTAATTACTTAACCTCATAGCATGTAATACTAGATGAAAACACATTCTCGCTTGTAGGGCCTCGGGGAGAGCAGAGCTTCTGAAGGTATAGTAGCCTGTGGTAGCCACAATAAAAGTGACTGGCGACTCATTTTAACAACTGCAAAATGATAACTCAATGTCTGTAAAAAACTCATGGACATAACTCAAATTATGGGTTTGGCTAGGGCCCAAAAAAAATCAACAAAGGAAACCACTTCCTCAAATTTGTTATATACTCAATATCAACATTACTTTTAATATAATATAGTATAAAATAAGTGGTTTCTCTGTCTGGGTGGATGAAACCTCAAATCGGGAAAAGGATTTTGTACAAACGTAGAGGTGGGATTGTTGTCACTGGACCAGTGTGTCATATTTACTTACATATAGTACAAAGATATCCATAATCGCTTATTTGAATAAATTCTTTTTGTATATTTTAGCTATTTTGTTAGTATGCACTCTGACTTTTCAAGTTAAAACAGTCGCAAACGATGGCCGCGTCTCAAGTCAAACCACAGAAAAATCCAAGTAAACACAACGTAAACAACACAAAACTGTTTTCAGAACATTTGGTTAGTGGTAGCAAATAGAGAAGAAGACACAAAGCCACTGTAAACAACGCAGTTTTCAAAACATCCAAAAAATACATTTTTTTTGCCAATGTATCATGAGGTTTTAAATGACTTCAACATGTTTGTTAGACCTTGAAGGACACATACAGTGTGTTATGATGAGGAATGTTGAATCTAAACACATTTTTCCAGTGAAAACTCCGCAGGACACCTTTTCAATTTTTCAATTTCCAGCATCACACTGGGTCGCAAGGGTCAAAGCCACAGTGGGAATTAATCGTGAGTGAAAACTCACCACAGAGAATCATTTTATTTAAGATTTTCATTCTGTATGAGCAAAACCACCAAGAGAAATCAGGCCTTGTATTAAAAACTATTGATTCACTAGTTATTAGCACATAATTACAGTATAATCACGCTGCTAACATTTTTATTTTTTATTTTTTTGCAACCACAACACTCGGCTGAGAAAATCCTGGTATTATTCTGAAGAAAATGCTAATTAATTACATTAACGAATGCAACATCTTCCAGCATGGCAGTAATTAAAGCCAGAACAGCAATAAATGATTAACATTCAGTAGATGAAAATGACGATGATTATTCCCACCGATGTTGAGTTCATTAAAAACCGTGTAATCCGAGGGGGATATCAATATGGGGTGTTATTGCAAACGCAAATGAAATATGGGAATGCGCTCGGTTATAATTGAACACATAAAAAATGAAACTAAGCAAAGCTTGTAGTTGGTGTACACGGAGTCATTTACACAATTACATATTACAGTTAATAAAGAATGGTTAAGTGACTTGATTTAAGATGCTTAATGTAAATAAATTGTTACATATAAATGTAGTGTCAATGCTTCTTTCTCTGTGTTCAGATGTGTGTGTGTGTGTGTGTGTTTCTGTCTTTCTTGTTCTACGTCTGTGTTTCTGTCTTACATCTTGCGTTTTCTTTAAATCAACCCAGATGAATGTAGTTGTGGCCATAACATACAGCAGCTGTTCTGCATTGGTGATTTATCATTTGATTAACTAGAGCAAGGCACCCCAACATATGGCAGCGCTGCCTTTAAATACACCAGCATACTTAAAAACACATTAAACCCGAAACGGTAAATAAGAAACACTTGGGTTTATTGTTTCATATTGTTCCTCAATCAGCATGGAAGTTAAATCTTCTTGCGCTCCTCTTTTCATGGGACGTGGCTCTCTTGAGTGAGAAGAAAGGGGATTCCACCTGATCCATATTAATGTGTAACGATTTATGGGCAAAGCTTATCTTTTAATGTTTGCCTCCCCCTCCTTTTTTTTTTTTTTCTTGCAATCACATTAAGCAGCTCTGCAAGCCCTTCTACATGATGTTTGCGTTACAGTCATATATAAGTAAGTATTAAGTGTGCAAGGATTAGAGTTAAGTGAAGGCTAAACCCATACCTGGATCACATTAGACATGGCAAAGCAGCTGGGATCACAAAGTGTGCAGAACAAAGTCATTAATACATTAGCCTGTTCAAAGAACAGGTGGAATGTTTTTCAGTGGTAAACTGGCGATGGTTAAAACAGTGCAAACATATTGCATGCAGGTGCATCGTGAATGAAGATGGGAATTAGCTTGGAATTAAAATTAAAGCAAAGTACTTATCAAACTTAGAGAAAAAGAGATTAAAGTAGAAACAGCCAACAGAAACAGGAAACAGTTTTCAACTTTTCCCCCCTTCCAAGGGGCATTGCTGTTTTTCTGTTGTAAAGATTCACGAAGAAATAATCAACACTACTTTAGAAATAAGTGAGAAGAAGGACGCATGGTTGATGAACAGGTAAATTGAAATAAGTCACAGTTTTCTATTGAATTTGGTAGGTAAAACGGACAAAAGCTATTGTAATAATGTGCCATGTACAGTTTGAGTAACAAACAAGTAACTCAGGGGTTGGCATTCGAGTTGAATGTAGAGTAACGTTAGCGTCATCAGTAGAAAAAGAGTGCGTTTGTTCATTCATTCAGTCTATATACATATACATATATCAGAAACCAATTTAAATGCATAGGGTGTCTTAACCTATAGCCGTTACACTGCACATTTGCTCACTCTGTTCATATAGAGAGCAATGTACAGGACATTTAGATAGCAGTCTTCTCATTTTTAATTGCTGATTACTGTTGCTATCTTGCTGGAAATGACAAATTTCACCAGTGGCAGATGATATCAGCTGTAGCTAATTAACATCAACTCCTTAAGTAACTCATCCGATGGCCCAAATGAAATTTGGCTGTAATTGTTTGGTCAATATGCTCTCTGCAAGCTGTTGTCTACTCAACCAAAGTCATTCATGTCTTTGTTAGAGAACCACTGCTCTATGGTTTTATACTATAGCTAGTATTTTTGCAGTTAAGCAAGACCAAGGGTGTTCAGTTTTCTAACTTGCTACTCGTGTCAGCATTGTCTCAGCTGAATATTTTGAGTTTTATTCATTTCTAAGTTTAGCTTCCTTACAGTTGTTAAAGAACTAGACCTTAATAGATTGTTTTATTCAAATTATTTAGATTTGATGAGGGGATTTGGTGAATAATGTTGGTATTAAATATTTGCATGACCTTAGAGCAATGCCCATTACATTAGTCAGTGTTGATTTTGTCTTCCCTGTACTTATGTCCACCCTCAGGGCTTTGAGATCCTACACACAGCTATTGATCCTCGTCCATCTCAGCTTGTGCTTAATCAAAGCTTTGCTGTTGATGTGTGCAAGACCGTCCAATCACTTTTATGATCTCCCAGTTTTAACCTCCATTGTGCATTCACTCCTGTCCTACTTGGTAAAATCCGGGTCCTCCTCTTTTCTTTCTGAATGGCGCCATCACCACCTGGTCTCCATTCACTTATTGATTGCCGCAGGCTGTGGTGATCATCTGGGTCCGGCTTGGTATTTAGCATTTATAATGCCCCTGCGCTTCAAAAGAGGCCTCCGTAAAACACTGTCAGCTTTCTCTACGCCCACAAAATATCTGCATGATCCTCCGTCAGCATTCACAGGAGATCAAGTTAACCCACCAGAGAAAAGGCCAAGCTCCACACAAGGGTTCTCTACAGGGACTTCTTTCTTTATTATTATGATTATGTGTCAACACTATGCCCCTTGCCCTCTCTCCTTTTGGAATCAGCCCATTTAGGTGTACCATAGTTATCCCTGCCTTCTCTCTTGACAGTTTGCGTATCTAAAGTTGCCAATCAAGCCCATGAAACTCTCTGTGGCCCTCATTTTCTTTCCATCCGCCAGAATCCATCACTCATGGCACAATAGGACAAAAGGGGGCTGTACCGCTGGAGGGTAGTTGGTCTGTTGGGGAGGGTGTTGTATGAGGTGTATGGGACAGGGTGTTACGGTGGAACTACCCCATTCTCTGGTTTCCAGAGCCAGGCAGAAGGGTTAATGACAGGTTGAATGGTTTTCTGCCCCTTCTTCTGAGCTTGCGTTATAGCTGGAGATAGGGCTTCCATTGTTGCCTTGTGTCAAAGTGCACCAGGACAATGAGGACCTCAAAGTTCGGGGCTTACCTCTCAAGACTCGAAAGGAACCTATCAGTTTTTCGTGTGCAATGGGGTGTGCTGGCACTCCAGGTCTGTTCAATGCACTCTTTGATTCTGCTTTGGGTCGCTGAGACAAAGGAAGAAAAAGTGAGTGTGCGTGTGGGAGGAGATGGGGATTAGGGCAGACATCAATCTTTAACCTGTGCACCGTGGACACCAAACACAGCTGAACTCTGACAGTGGATCACATTGCTCTGTCCGCCTCTAGTAAGATTCAACACAGGGGGTTAACCCATTTCAGCATACTCACTCAGTAGCTTTACGCCATCAGTCTCCTGAACAAAGATGGTTTCCTTCAAAAACTGGCAGAAAACTATGCATAAACATAAACCTACTTTGAGGTGATGATGAATTGGATTTGCCCTGAAGTCCTTCGCCATGATTAAAAATACAGTCATTTCTTAAACATCTATACAATGCGTTAAAACACTGAATGGTATTCAAGCTTACCCTCAGACATAACAATCAGTCTGCAGCCTTTGCTGTGCTTAATCAAATCCGCATGGCAATAAATTTTACACTGCAAGGCCCATTACTTCTAATTGGGGCCTAATTTGGCAAATATACATCATGAGTGACGTGGAGTAGCCGGCGTTCTTAGACATTTTAGGTAAAGTTGAGGTGAATAATTGAGCGTCTTTTGGCTGATGCATCATAGTCCCATCAGCGAGGAACATTTCAAGCTGTTATCTTCTAATCTGGAGCTAAAACCAACATGTCACAGAAACGCAGCCCAAAGAATCGCCCCATTGTATGGCACGTACCTACATGCAGGAGTTTTATTTCCAGTTAATGATCCTCATTTAGCTTTTCCTTCCCCCATCAACCACAGTGCACTGACATCTACAGCTATGCCCTTTAATTTCAGATAAGTGTGAAGTGTTTGTGCTGTTCTCTGGCCATGCCAAGTTTTCAGTGTTTCTGACAGACTAGTTTTTACAAGCCGTAACAAAGATTGATGGGGCTCGAAACCCATTCAAGGAGCGTAAGAGTCTAAGCAAGGTCCCTTAATGTTAGTCGGTCTATGGGTCGAAGTAAAGATGACAAGCATACACGATCCATCATCTGTCACCCATACACCTTTTTCTTTCTTCTGCAGACGTTTAAATTTATGTAGCTTTTACGTTTAATGGCAATCAACAAGAAACACTCACTTTCAAGAGTAATTGCTGGTGAAGTGCCAATATTTTTTAGAAACAAAGGTGTATTGTGAGCTGCTGAGCAAAGTAAGGGCTTTAGCAGCTAATGTGGCTCACAATGTCTAATTTACTGCATATGAAAGCACTTTCCCTCTTTGCCGAAGGAGCACAGAAGACAGTGAAAAAAGAGGGAAAAATCGTGAGCAAGTGACATTAGTTGAAGCATTTGTCCATTAGACCTAATCAATCTGCCATTATCCTCTTTTTACTGGCAATTTAGTGGGCAAAGGGCTGTGTAGGCCTTGGTGAGAGAGGATACCTAATGCTATTGTCTCTCTACGCCTTCTACCATTCCATCTTTGCTGAAAAGGACTCACTGGCTTCATTGGAGTCACCAGCAGGTCCAGTGTCTCATCCCTTAATAGACAAACAGCCTAATTATTTCCCTTCTCACCGAGTTGCATGGCCTAATTGGAGCCCAGGCTTAGGTAGCAGTGCAAGTAAAGACCTGAAGAGGAGTAGGAGGTGGAGGAGGTGGAGGAGGAGGAGGAGGAAGGAATCTGTTGTGAAGAGAGCTCTTTACAGTGAAAGTTTCCTGTGAATGAGAATTTCTCTTCCCCCCCTCACACATGCTATTCCTCATTCCCACTGGCAAAGACAATGTGTTTTTACAGCAGCTCATTAATGACAGAATGAATGATTTGATGGCGCTCTGAAAGGAGGCTGAGTCTCATTGTTGAGCCACTGTCTCCAGTGGAAAGTTGGTTCATTTTGAGGTGATTGTTGTGGATTAGGGCACTTGTGGCCTTTCAGAGTGGGGGGATAACCTCTTTCATTCTGCTTACTTGCATTAGCATCCAAATGCCCTCAAGTGATTTACTGGATTTCTCAAAAAGAAATAAACTGTAATTAGCATTTGACTTGTGGTTATTCTTAACTCCAGCGCAGCTGTGAGAGTACGCAGTTTTATTTGAAAGCAGAGGATATGACTGTAATAATAATAACAGTGTTTCAAATGCTGAACAAAAAAACCCCAAAAAAACAGGCTGAAATATGACCCCAAGCTTAAACAATTTCACTCAAAGTGGGCTGAAAATTGCACGCATACACATGTATGTACGTGTCATTAAAGCCACAAAAACTGACGTTATCACTCTTTCCTTTATTTTATTATGGGGACAGTTTTTGTACAATTTATTGTATGGAAAATTATCTTTAATATCAATTATTCACATGCAGACAAAATTTGCTTACCCTTGAAGATCCATATTTTATGCATGTTTGGGAACGATAACATTAAGCTCTTGAGCTTGAAGAAATATATATAAATGTATTTAAGTATCAAGATTATTCGGTTCCAATGGTGCATTTAAAGCAACTGTGAATGACTTGTTTTGTATTGTGTGTATGTGTGTGTGTGTGTGTGTGTGTGTTTAATTCAATTGCCTTTTTATGTTGTTAATTATCTGTGGTTTACCTTTTTTATTGTGTTTACTTTGTTCTTGCAGGACACGTTTGTAAATGAGACTGGGGTCTCAATGGGTTTTTCTGTATAGATAACGTTTAATGAATATGTGTTTGTGTTTTTAATGTAGTTTTTAATTAACTTTAATCTCTATCAGCTATGGAATAAGTCATTTCAGGCCTGCTGAGCTTTCGGTTCTGCATTGTAGTACAAATTTGTCCTGATTTGACACCAGACAATGATGTTTTTAGACTAAATGGGGAAGTCTGCAGGTCTAAACGAGGTAAAGTGACCTCTCCGTTGTGCTTATCTCGGGGTCATGACATGTGGAAGTTGGACACAGCTGGTGCCCACAGCCAGATGAAGGAGATGAGGTGACAGGACAGGAACCAAACAGCCCTGCTGTCCACCTGCCACCTTAGAACTCATCCTGGTACCAGGGTGCTCCTGCTGAGTGGCACCATGGCAACCAAAGAGCTCCCCACTGATTGGCCAAGCTGTTACAAATTAGCACATCAGACGGCCACATAGAGTCATTAGCATATAAAGAGGTGAGCTGAGGGCACAGAGGCTAGGTCATCTGGGGCTTTCCCTGCAGTGCCCCCGGTCCTCTATAATGACCACGGAGCACCTTTACGGAGTCTCTGAACACGGACAACAAGGTGCTTGCTCTGTCAGTCATTTGTCACTACTGCCTGCAGGCTATGGTGGGTCACTGGGGAAGATGGAACAGCGTCTAGGAGGGCATAGACAGGGCCTGTGGGATCAGCTGGGAGACAGTGCCCCGGGGTAGAGAGAAGGCTAAGAGTGCACCATCAGCAACATCGTCACCATCACTCTCACCGTCATCATCGCGCATTAGCCTTATCGGTGACCTTCCCCCCCTCCTCAACTTCTCGCTATCATCCTTATGCTATCATTTTCCACCTTCGCCATCCTCGTGTGTGGGCTTACAGTGACAGATGCAATGACCTCATATAAAACTCTTCTGGCAGGCTTACAGTTTAACCACTGTAAGACAGGGTCCAAAGGTCAAACAGTAGGCAGTCAATGGGCGGCAGAAGGATCAATTATCCCATCAATCTAGATGAGACGGGACATCATTAAAAGCTAGTTTCTGTTAATGAGAAGCGCTTGCCAGGGTCCCATTGCATTTACCATTAGCTCAATAGTGAATGAACCAAGAGGTCCTATTGATTCTACCGAAGAACATGAGCAGCATCAACAATTCCCAATCCTGTCAGTAATGATTCCCTGCGATTGTATCGAGGCGTTATCAATAAAAGTTGACTTAATAGAAAAATTCCCCTTGTTTGGCATGTCTTTTATTTTAAAGAGGAATCTACAGTTTTGTTTATTTTATGTGGAAAAACTGGAAGAAATAGAAAGAAAGACGGCTACAACGAGGGGAAAAAAAAAAAAGAAACTTTGTTGTGATCCAACAAGCCAGAACATATGTGGTGCCAGAGGCAGAGTTTGAACTGTTACACAAGCAATACATCACGTATGGTACCACTTGGATTTCCTGCCTCTCTACTTTCCTGAGAAGGAATGACCGCTCCATATTGATTCTATTTCCTTCCCTGTAAGCAATGAGAGAGCTGTGCGGCCTGCAATACAGAGATGCCATGCCTGTGTGTGCACATGCTCACAAAGAGTGACGTCCCCGTTTGAGAATGTCATTGTCATAACGTTAAATCCAAGGTTAGAGAAGTCTAATGTGTTTCAAATACGCTTTTTATCTGCTTCACATATGTAATTTTCCTCACTGACTTTGAGCAATGAGATCATATGTGCTGTCTAATGCCATCTTTTTGTCTGTAGGGATCCTAATGATTTCTTTAATTACTGGGAGATGCAGCAGCCATGGAACAATAGGCCTCAGTAACTGCACCTCCCATGGTGCAATTAGCTCTGGATACAACACCCCGGTGTGTCCTGCAGCTTGCACCTGAGACTAACGACTCTATAATCTGTTATCAATTATCACTCCTTCAGCCGTCCTTCCCTATCCCATCCTTCCTCGCATTACCAAACTTTCCTCATCACTCGATTAACCTCCGCCTTCCCTGTTAGTAACATCTCCCTTTATCCCTCAATCCATCCTCTGAGTCTTAAACATTTCACTCTGTTTTCACCGGGCCTTGTTTACTTCCTGTAGCAGGATCCTTCATCCTGAGTGCTGAGTCCACCCCAGGGCTCCACAGAGAACTCTTTCAAGTGTTTCAAGTAGTCTAGGGCACTGAGCTCCCTCTTCACCGCTCTCCTTCTTTTGTCCGTGCGATGTTATCCTCTTTTCTTCCCCCCCTCCCTCTTACATCGAGCGCTACACTCACAAGCAAAGACAGTATCATGTTCTCTTGAGGACACTTGTTTTCTATTTGGTGTGGAATGTTTCTCTTGACTCTTTACCCTACACCAGAAGCTGTTTGCATATCTGAACACAGAAAGACCCTTTCAACTGGCCCATGTCAGCTGAGAGACAGGCAAACTAGGAGAAATTTAAGAGGAGGAGGAGGATGTTTTTGGAATGGTTCCCCCGAGGGAATAGTAACTGTTAACATCTAATCATTTCCATTTTCCAAAAGTACTTAATAGACCATAACAGTAGAGGATTTCTCAACAGAGGGCCTCTCATTTTTAAAGTGCTCAGTGATGAGTGGTTGGTAAGGGAGTATTTAATCTACCATACTGCTGAATATGCTGTATGATAATTATCAACAGTTCAAATCAGTGCTGCAAAACATACGTTCTCTCAGCTAATCATTATCTGCTCTATTATTCGGTCTCATTTCTTCCTTCTCAAATCACCCCCCCATCTTTCATTCCTCCATTGTAGCGGTCCCCTTCGTCACCCCTCCTCGGGTTGACCCCTCAAAGTGAAGGAGGAAGTTTCCAGATGGTTTAGCACTTGTCAGGGTGACTTCGGTGACCCCAGATGCTGTCCAGATGCAGGTCAACAGCGGGGGTGCAGGACGCTGTCCAAGTGACTTACAACATGCTGTAAAAAGCCACTATGGAAAGAAAAGGAGAGAGGGTAAACTCTAAACTCCACCTTGCAGAATGAACCAAATAGGCATGAAATGCCTTGAAGATTGAGTTCCTAATTATCGTGTTTAGTTTTGCTCTAACGTTGTGGCAGCTCGTTTTTGTGAAAGTTGACACATTAGTCTGTGGGTTGTCACCAGAGGTTCTGTTCTGGATCAGTGGGAAGCATTAAGCGGCAAGTTAGGGTTTCTAAATGTTGCTGAATTATTGCTCCCTGCCAGTAAAGGAAAACATTCCTGCAAATATCCCCATGTTAACACCTCCGGCTTGTTTTAGCTTCGATGGCCACTTGCTGTCTTGTGCACTCTTGCCAAATATTGTGGACCATTAACTTTTGATGTAGAGTACATTACCTATATGCAAGCACTACAGAGGTGTCCAAAGTCACTTTCATGTATGATTAAGACACTTTAAGCTGAATGTAATGTAATGTAATTGTTTGGCTATCTTTTTGATATGACTGCTGAATCTCCCAGTGAAGCACAATTAGCTCCAGTGAAGTGACCAAATGATGCATAAAAAGGACTGATGCCCAGGGAGCGAGTGCAGAGGTGCGGAAGAAGTCGGCAGGCAGCGTACGATCTACTATGCTTTAAAACACGTTATGTGCTTATGTTTTTCTTTCCTAATTAACCAGGGTTGTTTGAATGGTCCCAAAGTGCCTCGTGACTGGGCTAATAGAAATAAAGGCTCTCTAATGGACTGAGGGCAGACTATATTATTTTGCCCTTCAAACTGGCCCCCGGAACACCCCTCAACCAAGCCACGGCCCATTCTTTAAACAACAGCCGTAAAAGCCAATGAACCGTAGGAATATGTTTGCCATATGGCCTTTGATTGTTACGGGGAGAAATAGAAGGAGAAAGCAAGAAAGCATAAAGGGGCTGAGTGGTGTGTGTGTGTGTGTGTGTGTGTGTGTGTGTGTGTGTGTGTTGAGGGGGGTATCCTCAAAATTCCCAATGCTGCATGGGGCTACGGCAAAGCCCGTGTGAGTGGTGGCAGTGTGAACATTATCCAGACGTTGTGTGTGTGTGTGTGTGTGTGTGTGTGTGTGTGTGTGTGTGTGATTTACAGCACTGAACTGCAAGTGCAACAGTGTTTCCAGGGAAAGGTGAGGGATTTTATGCAGGCTCTTGGGGTCAGGCCAACAGGGGGCTACACAAACCAACAGTCCTGTGCAGAAACCATTGAGACTTAGCACATATACATGCAGACATATATCTGACTGTGGCCCATCAACATGTCTTTGTGATAAATGATCCACTGAACGATGTGAAAAAAAGAAAAAAATAGAACTGGGATCTGTTTGTGCATTGTTGTGTCTTTTTAACCTTACAGTGGTTAAACATATACTTTAATATGCTGCATTCATAGGTCCTAAATCTATATTGCCATGAATATGTTTTATTCTTAAAACTGGAAATCATAATTTAAATGTTTAAATTTAAATTTTCATGTGGATTTTTGTATTTGTACCATGAGACAGTCTGTTATTACGACGTATCAATTGTTAACATTCCAACATTTAATGAAAAGGAATAATCAACATATCAATCAATAATGCAAATGATTGTTTGTTGCAGTCCTGGTGTTTATTGGGATTGTTCAAGAAAATATGAATATGAATCTCCAAAAGTCAGAGTGAAAATCAGATTTAAATTATATGTGAGAACAACTGCTTATTTATTTCCAGATGATTCATGGTCAGTAGATAATTAGCACTGTCTTACTAGAAACGCTTGCTGAGCTGTTCTCATTACAAGAGGAGAATAGTTCACTTTAAACTGTGGTGATTTGCGTCTTTGCTGCATCAGGAAACACAGCACTTTCTTGATGCGGGGTTATAGAAAATCATAAAATGTAGTGGGGACGGACGGATAAGTGAAAATTATATTAAATTGGTCTTCATAGATTTGCATTTTAATGTGATGTTTTTTAATGTGTGGCGCTTGCGGCTTGTGCACTGTATGCATATACAGTACACTGTAAGTTTTCTCTTTGTTCTGTTTCCATGCATGCATAATGTAGTATGGCCTTTGCAGTGGATATGCATGCCACTGTGTCCTGTCTTATCTTCCCTCATCCCTGCTCCTTTGTCCCGGGGATTCCACAGCTTTCCCAGCTACATGGCCACTTACCAGCCCCGACAGTCCCCATTGCTATCAGCCCGGGCCTGCTATCTCCTGATGGGCCATGGCAGACACTCCATTGAGAGAAGATTACAGCATTCATCTTTGTTCTAGTAATCACTCTGTCTCTATTCCATCTACATGAATGGTGATTTCTGGACATGGAAAAGCTGGGAAAGTAGCTGACTAATTAGGTTTAGTAATCACAGTTTCATTAGCCTTTAGGTCAGAATCTCTATGTTTCTAAGGACAAAAAGCTTTTTTTCCCCCCTTTCGAGCCCTTTTGGTTCAGTTCAGTTACTCAAAAGGAGAGCGGCGATATCATAATTAGGAGTTGTATATGCGCCTTTCAGAGCTGTAAATAAATCATGTGGCTATTCATCTCATGATGTCCTATAAGGGGTGTAGGACATGCTTTGTTTGGGCTGCTGATACAGATTTGTCATGCAGACACACAAGGACACTGTCCATATAGTGGCAGCAAAGCTTGGCACTGAAACAAAAGCATCAAAGACAGGATACATAACTTTATTATGCACATTTTTAACTGAGATTATGATGCTAGTTTTGAGGTTTTTTTTCTCTCAGATTATTATTTTTGGTTGTCAATCGATCGAAGAACTAGTAGAGAAAAGACAGCTGAAACAGCCTAGAGAGGCTACTGCACCACTAATAGCTGCATATCAAGGCACTGTACTATCTGTACTGTCTCCAGCCTTACCGCATTTGAAGGCGCCGATCATTTCGCTGAACTTTGCAAAAGTAGTAGCGCGTTGCATTGTGCTGCTCGGCGCAGAAGAGATGCACACTGAGAGGAATTTGATCTTCTAATTCTTTGTCGTCCCAGAACTGTCCCAGCAGTTTTTTATCTCCGGCTCATATAGCTGTCTGCTCCTGCTCCATCTGCTTGATTTAGAGCCTGTTGCCCCTCGGTGATAGTCGGAGAACTTGCTGCACTCAGACATTAAGTCCAATGTTGCGGTTGCTTAATGTTATTGCCCATATCCCTCAATCTTTTGCTGCATGCGTGTGTGTACGTACATGCGTGTACAAACACTTGTTAGTGTCTTGTTTGTGGGCGCTTTAGCGTGGAGTGAAATGGCGAGGTCGTAAAAAAAAGTATCTACATAACCTCCGATCAATGGCGCTGTCAAAGTTTAAAATGCAGCGCAGCTCCAAATAACTTGGCTGCTGAGTATTCCATTCTCATAGGAGGCCCTGTTATTGCCTGGGGAATTTATGAGGCTTCATCTACACCATTCAGAGAGCTTTTACTGCCGTCCATCCGACCAGTATGAAGCTTTGCTGGACCTCATGAGAGCCGTCTGTATGTCTCTGTCAGTCTGTCTGCAGAGAGTAAAGGCTCCCTTGTTCACTCTGCTTAATGCGAGGTCTAAAACGTTCCGGACGCTCTTTTTTTTTCCGTCCACTCCGGCTTGCAGTTTTGCAACCATTCCCATGTGCTTCTATGTATGTATGGTGTGAGTATTAAATGCTATAATTACATTGCCTGTGTTATTTGCTACATATAGAGCTGAGAGATTCCTACCGCGCCGTTTTCGGAGTGGGTTGCATTGAAATGCAAGTCCAGTCCAGCGCAAGCACATGCTTTGATTCTGTTGCGTGGCATGCGGCCAATCATGCTGGTCATTCATGCTATGGCGCATATGATCCACATTGGATGGATTTGCTGTCGCGACTTAAAAATCACTGATCTTTTAAGAAGTCCCCCTGATTCAAATATGTGTGCGGTTCCACTTCATCGTCAATATAAGTGTTACAAGCGCCGCTTCGGTTTCATGAGGCGGACAGTGAGCCGTTTTGTTGGCTATCGTATGTTCACTGATGTTCCCCAGCTGCTAAAGGTGCATTCACTGACGTTTAAGTCATCGTGCAACCGTATTCAAAGACTTCCACACCGCTGCCCTAAATCCACCACAAAGCCGCTGCAGTCCATCTGATTGCGCCGCGTCCGACGCGCTCCTTCATTCACTGCCGATAAAGTGATTAGGCCCTCAGTGTCAGTGCATGTTGCTGGAATTGATTTTGATGTATGGCAGGAGCTGAAGTTGATTTAGTCCTCGACTACATCGGCTGCCAATCTTTGCTTTATTTCCTGAGAATGATGGACGCCCACGGGGTCAGGGGTCTGGTATGTGTGACGATGACCTTGGCCCAGTCTTGACCTTGCGAATGGGTTGGTACGGTGGGTATTAGAAAGTGTTGGGTCTGTAGGTTCAATAAGGTCCTTCTGTTCCACATGACAAATGAATGGCTGTGTCACTGGGGAAAAAGACAAAAAAAGAAAACACACTATGTCCACTTTGACCCCTTCAAACAGCGCTCCGGGGAAAGTTAGGTCCTGAGTCTGCTCTTGGGGTTGCGGCTCAGCCCCCAGCGGCCAGGGATCATGTTCCTAACTAACCTCCAGACATCCTCAGGGATTTATGGACAGACTGGGCTAGAAGTACACCTTGAATCAGGGTCAACTTTGATGGGGCATAGGCGAGTATTGTGTACGGGTGGAAGCGAGAATGTGTGTGTGTAACACTGCACATGTGATGCATATGTACGTATGCTTGCGTGTGAACATGCGAGTGTGTTTATGCCCGTGCTAAAGTGTAAGAGGTCAGATCTCCGTGTGATCTGACCAGCTAATCTAAATCTAATCTTAGCCAGCTGCACGTCCTCGGCCCTTTCAGCCCCATCTCCTTCTTTCTTCTCCAGCTGAGGGAGAAAATTATTAAAGCTACAAATTACCAAGACCCAGAGGTTCTTCCACTGGTGGTGATAGCAAGCAGATGGCAGCAAGACCAGGAGAGACCTAACCCTCCTCCCCAACCCCAGCCCCTTACATAAAGCACCATTTGCATTTCATGAGCCTTAATTGCTTCTGTTGCCCTCCTCCCCACCGGCTCTGCGATTTTGTGCCTGTCACTGTGCACCCCTGCACCCTTGAAGGAGCTGTGATAGATTAAGGTGGACCTTCTGTTTGCATCCCCCTCATTGTGTTCCAGAAATTAGAAAATATTATCTCCCAGTAGGCTTGAGGTAAAAAAAAAGAAAAAGGGTGCTGGAGGTGATAGTGACATGGGATGGGATAGGACAACACGGGGAGTTTTTAAGGCATTAATGGGAAAAGTGATTGTTTTAAAAGCTTGTCTTTGACCCTGTGATGGCAAGGCAATGATGCGTGGAACCCCCAGACACCTATTAAGCACTAAGGTAATAATGCGTATCAGTCAATACTCGACAGATTCAATGCACTGATTTTGTGCTTTCTCTTTAAGTCACTCTTTTTTACACACGTATCAGTGGATAATTACACCGTGCGCAAAAGTATTGGCTGATAAAAGAGTGTCTTAAGTTCAGGGCGTTCATTGAACTGCTTCAAAACCAGGTGTTGGTAAGATCAAATAGCGAGCTATGACAGATCGTTGCTCTATCATCATCATTATGGTTAATGTGCCTGACACTGGACGATTCTTTCCAGACTGGTGTTGGTTCAGGATGACGTGATGAATATGTCTGGTGTCTGTCTGCTTTGCCCCCGCCACACATTTGTATTCACATTTGCAGTTGTTTATTTCATTAATATTGAGTGTAAGTTCGGAATACGTCAGATGTAAAAATGGTTTTGGTACAAGCAACACTGCTTAGAAATTGATATTTTTGCGATTTAGTGCCCCCAGTTTCAGAGTGTAATACCACTGTTGTAAATATGGAACGTTGTACATGTGTATTTGTTATGAATTGATTATTTATCATCAAAAATTAGTGAGTGGACAACTTTGCTAACAACCAAACATCAAGCAAGAACAACAACACAAGACAAAGCAGCCAGCTAATATCAACATTATCTTTTGTCTTTTCACCTTGTCATTATGTCCATAGAGGCTGCTGAGCCCAGTTACAATGCCTGCTTGCCCAGCTCTGGTTCTGGCATGATACGGTAAGCATTCGTCCGCACCCTAGGCCTGGACCTCCTCTTTCCGGTGGCCTAAAATGCCTGTGGTACAAACACTAACACTCCCCTGGTGATCTGAGCTCACAGTCTGGGCCAGCACAACTGACAAACTGAGCTAACAGCAGCTACAGTTCACAGAAGTTTACTCTACTGTCCATCAGAAAACCGAGAGCTGAGGCGGAGCAGCCAGAGGACATCAGAGGTAAACATCTGATCTATCAGATACATAAATGTTTTAATCAGATACATAAATGTTTGTTCCCAAGTGGAGCAGAGTATTTCGAAATCTGTGCTCAAGTTTAAAAACACCATCGTGTTTTTGATGGTCATATATCTCAGTCCGTACCCTTTTCACGTACATTAAATTTTGTAACACAACGATCTTATCATGTTTTGTCTGAATTTATCAAACAATTTATCAAATGTAGATGAGTCCTTTGTCGTCTGCCTCTTCCTCTAATGATGTGTTGTGCCATAAAAACCTGCATAATGGCTCTGGAGGAGGAGCACTCATTAGATTGACTGAAGGGTAATAGAGAGTAGACAAGTAAGAGGAATCACCTCTCTCTATCACGTGTGCATACTAATGCGAGCATCCACCCACATAAACATGTCGAGTTTTAGACAAGACTTAATAATCGTATATGGAATTAATGAGGTTTAACACATTTTAATAAGAAAAAAATGATCTGCTGAGTCTGAGAGACATTGAAAGTCTTCTCACTGCCTCTAGAATATCACGGCAGAGCAGATTTAACTGTAATGCTCACATTGAGCCACATAGAGGCAGTGTTTCCTAACATAGTGTGATGTATGAATTTTGCTGCTGTTACCACATGCATCCAGTAGATGGTGGTACTGTGCAGGACAAGATAAACTGCCTGTCAGTGCACAAAGATCTTTTGGATGGAAATATATTTATGTAGCAAAAAATATTGAATATTGTGACACCAGGGAAAATATATATATGCACACTGAGATACAGATTTTCTCAGACACTCAAAGCTGAATGAACACACACAAACAGAATCCCAGAATCCCGTGTCCCCATTTCACCCAGTGCTAGTATGTCAGAGTGGGAAGGCAGTAGGAGGCTGTGACCTCTGAGGCCTGCAACAAGAATCCTCCTTCTGAGAGTACTCTTTCATTGCTGGAGATTTAGATGCCTATCATCAGCTCAGTGCACAAGTGCTAGTTATGGACTGCCTGTTGTCTTTAAAAGGAACAGATATCATCACAAACCGTGAGTCACAATCTGAAAGCACAGGACGTGACAGTTGAGTCTTCCATTGTTGAATCAGGCAGGTTTTACCTCTGGAAAAATGGGTCGGAAAATGTTGTATGCATGTGCAGTGTTATTGAAAGACACGAAAAGCTCCATTGTGGTGGTAAGAAACATCCTTTAATGATTAAACTCAAAGTAGCTTTGGTAATATCAAGAGCATTTGGAAGTTTAGGTGTAAACATGGCATAGACAGTCGAACTCTGTCTTTCTTTTTTTACACAAAACAGTAGGGCAGTTGTCATTAGAGGCAGTCTCTTCTAACTGAACCCAATAATGAGCATCATGCAAAAAAAAAAAAAAAAAAAACCCACAGCAGACTAGCTAGTGTAAGCTCTGAATTAAATACTTTAATTCACCACAACATAGCTCTGTTTTGGATCTCACGGGGAGATGTCGAGTGGAGGTTGGAGACCCTTGCTTTACAGTGTTCAAGACACGTCCAAGTCTTATTTCTGATGCTGAGAGAGACACTGTTGACAGTGAAACACTAGCTGCATGTTTCGAATAATTGGCATCGGGGCACAAACCGCCGTGCCTTTGCCCCGAAGTGTGTGCGTGTAACACAAGTCGCATACAGCGCATGCTCGAGGCACCTCATTTGATCTTCCAACGTATGATCGCATACTGTAAGGTAGACTTGCTCGGCTAGACTGTACACAGGAATTTACATGCTGCACGTTGCATTTCAGTTGCTGACATCTTTGAGCCGTCTCATAGCATACAGTATGAACACGCAGCTACCGTTAATCACAACAGATTCATCACCACAAATTCCATTTTTATGTCTATTCCCATTTACTGGCAGTTTTTTTTTTTTTTCTCCATATGATGCTTTTGTAGCGCAGAAATGCATGTTTCGGAGTTTACAGGCAAGACAGCACAACAGCCTAAAACAATGACTTGAAATTCTACGTGATCTCTAGCTCCACATGCATCAAGTGTTAGCATGAATCCAGTCCCTTGTAACAGTGGAATACACAGTATTGGATAATGTGAGAGTAGTTTTTATTGAATAAGTAGGTGTTTTTAGGCTAGATTGTCATCAACATCTGTTACGCACAACATATAAACAGTGTTTTATACAGTAGAGGAGAAAAACATCTAGGCGTCAGTGGGCAGAGACTGCAGCATGTCAAACTTCAAGTATGTGAAACAGACATTTGTATCATCACTGCAAACCTCTCTGTCCTTTTTCTCACATATAGAGTTAATACTAAATATGTTTTCCTATTATCTGTTTTTTTTTATATATATGGCTTCAACTCAGTGGCATTTACTTCTAGTAATGTTAAATATATACTTTTTCTCTCCAGGCTTTAATGCCCCGTGGTGTTATTATTTTTTATGGTGTTCTACTAAGAAGGCAATTTGGCTTTTTGAGACTTTAACAGCCACACACAAACATCAGAATGAAGGGAAAAATAAGGCAAATAGAGCTAAAACAAAGCTTATATAAAGTAATTTCACTGTGATCCAACTCTTCACAAACTCACAGAATAATACTGACATTCCAACTGACTTTTGACTTCATTAATATACCACCTCGAACTCAATTATTCTTTTTGTTTGACAGTAGTTGATGAAGAAGAAGAAGAAAAGAAAAAAAAAGATCAGACACTTCAAATGTGAAATAGGCTGTGTTCCCTAAAGAAGCAGTCAGGCACTGTATGTACACGTGTACCTCTGTCTGATTCTCACTTTAATTCATGGCAAGCTGTTTGACTCTAAAACAATAACAAAGTAACTCTGTTGTAAATGACTGCTATCAGTAATAGGAATGATAAATACATAGCACCATCTTTTGTTGAAAATAAGAAATAGAAAAATACCGAAAATAAAAACACTGAAACTTGCAAATTCACAAACAGAAAAGGACCAAATCTATATTTTCATGGCTATGCTACGTCCACGGATGTTACCACTCTTTTTTTTTTGTAAAGCAAGCCCATCAAAACAACTTCTTCTTCTAACCCTTCTATTTCTATACATGCACTTTGGTTAATATACTTCAAGAAACTTTTTTTCTTTTTTGCTAATTCTTTGGCAATTACCAAAAACAAAAAAAAAGGAAACAACAAAAAAAAAGAAAACACAACAAAATAGCATCTAATTATTTCTTCATTACAAACAAACACGAGGCACTTAATCAGCTAAAACAAAGCTCATACAAGTATCCGTTGACAGAGCAACACAAAAACTATGTACATATATGTAAAAAGTGTTATAAATAGGTTTTAAACCATAGATACTATATACATCTTTTAACTGAGACAGTATTGGTTGTTTTTGTGTTGGTTTGCATGTTGATTTTTGGTATTACCCCCCTTGTTGTGATCTGGGTGTATTGGCCTGGTGTCTCCATTGGCCTTTGGTACTCAGGCTTCAGAACTTATACTTCAGAGGGGCTGGGGGGGGACTGATGACACTTGCAGTAGGACAGGGGGTTACTGGGAACACTGGCATGGACTGATGGCTCATTCTCGCTTCCTCAAGATGACATAGATGAGTCCGCTGATCAGCGCCAAAGGGAAGGCAACCCACGCCAGGATGTAGGAGTAGCCGAAGGCGTCTGTCTCCGGCACCCACTCCGGACTCATCACCGTGTAGATGATGGCTCCACTCATCACAAACAAACCTGCAGGGAGGGAAAAAAAGTAAAGTGAGCACTGAATAATGCTGGCCATCATCTTGTTCAATTATCAGATCATATTTCTTTGCAGTATTGTTGCTCTCTGTCTTGTGTCCTGAGCTGAACCGTGTCTGGCGGTGGAGGCGAGCAGGTCAGTGTTTTCCAGAAGGCATCCCTCCACACTACATCACACTGGTTTTCACGCATATTGAACTCCAATCCTGCCTTTGCAAACCTTCCCTGCTCTGCCCACCTCCCTGATCCGACATGGCATGATCTGTTTGTCAGACCCCCGCACTGCCAGCCTTCCTGACATTTCAACTTGCGCAGATGGCAGCGTGCCCACTGTCATTCCTGTTTGGCTGAGTGGGCACCTGGGTGCCAGGCAATGTGCTGGCACAATACAGGGAGCAAACCTGGGATGCTGGAAAGGGCTGCCAAGAGAGGACACAATGGACTGGCAGTGGAGCCGCTCTCTGGCCAAAGGGCATGGAGTACAATAGACAAGTGGAGCATTAAACCATTAGTAACTGGCTCAGACTCGCTTAATTTAATTCTCCGCCACAGAAGATGCAGTGTGAGCATCTGCTGTTGGCTTGTCTGGGTAGGTGGATTTGTGTGAGTGGTGTATTTTCAGACTACTCAAGTGTTACAGGACTAATGGAGAAAATCAGAGCACGGCTAAAAAGATTAACCGCTTGGTTTATTATCAAGTGTTTGTCCGACTTCTCAAATTTAAGGTTTTGCTTGTGGGTCGAATGCCTTTGGTCAGTTTGAAGGTGTCACTTTTGTTTTAGCATCTTCTGACATTTAATACATTATGATGAATCAACGGAAAACTAAAAAAAGATCCAATAAAAATCCCTTCAAGCATTTTGCGTTGATATTAGCCAAAAAAAACACCAGTATTAAGTCTACTTGATCCCTGGAACGCCTTTCTAATCTCAGTCATGTTGTCGAGGGATTTCTGAGAAAGTGTCAGGGGTGCATTGAACTCACTGGCGAGGATCTGGAAGGTTCCAGTGAGGAAGAAGCGTCCACCCTTCTGCAAAGTGAAGAGCTGGCAGAAGAAGAGGAACAGAGACAGGCAGCTGAAGATGATGGATAGGATCATAAGAGCCTGGACCGCCTGAATCCACTCTGCAGAGGAAGAAAGAAGGAGAACGTTGTCAATAACTTACCCGCAGTCATCATTATCCGAAGCATCATAACATTGACTTAATGAGCGTATGAGGAGGGAAGGTTAAGTGGACACAAATGAAAAAAAAAACAAATGCCAAAGTGCACCTTTACTTGCCTCGTCCCTGCTGAATTTAAGCATCTCCTCAAAGAGAAGGTAATGAGCTAGCCCCTGACTATGTTGACTTCTGGGAATGTGTAATGGATCCATAACAATGAAACCTAGGTATCTTGTTCCTAAAAGCTCTGTGCGTGCCCCCCCGTGCTCTCCACCATACAAGCAGGACCTATGACTAAATGTACCACATCGATCTTTACTGCTAGTCCTCCAAGGCCAGGCTGCTAGAAGCCATTAACCCATTAGACACCTGTATTGACAGGGAAGACCGTCTATCTGTGTTAGCTATCTGAGTGTGTGTTTGACTGTTTGTGTCTGTGCCTCATTCGTGCCACCATGCCAGGAATCCCAGGATTTTCAAGCAGGGTCTATTTCTTGTCTGACAGTTATCCATGCTGCCTTCCCCGGCCTCTCAGGTTTCCCAAGAACACACTCTGACCCTCTATGTATCTACCCAACTCTTCTTTTTAGCCATGCCTCCTGTTACTGTTGTGTTTTTGTGGCATAGAATGCTGCCGTCGGCCTGTTTGTGCCTCGGCAGCTGTGGCAAACATCCAACTTAGTATCAGCAAATATTCCAGACCAAGTCTACGACAAGTAGGATTTTATTGTGGCTTAATTTGCAAACATGTCATTCAAATCTTTGACGTGTTTCCCTCAACATTCTCAGGCATCTGTGGTTTACTCCTCATCCTCATCCTCTCGCATTATGTGAATCAGAGGCGTGTTGTGGTTTAATGGTGGGCTCTTACAATATGAAAAAAAAGTCATGATGCATAATTTATTAGAGCTCCTATGACCAAACGGATGAAAAGTAATGAGACAGCTCACTTTGTGTGATGTTACGACTTTGACCAGCCACATTTTAACACTGTAGGCTAAAATAGAAACAATACATAGCCCCATGACTTAATAACTTAGTCTAGCTGTGTTTAAAGAGAATCGCTGTAGCTTTCCATGAGAAACACTGATGTATCTCTGTTATGGATCTGAAAGCAAACTGTATATTGAATGATGGCGCAGGGTTTCGCCAGTCTGGAGTCAGGTTACTTTCAATAAGAGCTACAGTATGTCCTGATGATCATTGGCTCCGGGGATGAGATATGGGGAGGAAACATGACACGGTGCAAATCTCCATCCGCAGAATGCCGCCAGCAAAATACCGCACCAGAGCAACAATTAGATTCCACTATAATGATCCCGTTTTCAGATGTTATATAACACTGTGTGATAACCCTGTGAGAAATGGGTGAAATGTTCCATCCCTGCCCTATGAATAGTGGTCACCTATAAATACAGACAATACATCACTGCTTTCTGATAAACACACATCTTGTCCTCCTTCCTTCCTTCGCTGACCCGCGAGTAGGGAACAGTGACATGTGGCATTTCCTTTGCGTGAGGCGTGGTTCTTGGCTCGGAATATCACTGATAAGCAAATATGACTCCAAACTTTGCATGATTGTGATGTTACAATACAGAACCCCGTACAAGCCCTTTCACTGTAATTCCAAACAGGAAAATAACTGTTGATGCTTGTTGTCTTCCTTCTATTCTGAGGCCCCACTGTGGTGCGCAACAAAAATAAGAGTGCTGTAGTATTTATTTCGTTGTGTTTATGTATTGTCGGCCCGTGTCAGGGGAGAGGACATTCTTCCTCAAAAGCTAATTTTAGAGCGAGTAAATTCTATGAAGTAATTTTCCTGGCTGCGACGACGTGATGTTTAACTCAAGCTCAGCATGTGATAACTGTGACATGAGTATCGCTCACTTGGGCGTCATCACGCGGCCAATATTTTTGTAACCAAGGCAACAACAGGAGGAGGAGGGGGGTGGGGGGGGGGAACTCAGAAGTTTCAGAAATGCCCAAAAAATAACCACAATGACCATGATTATGATTCACTTCAGTAGGAACTTGATTGCTCAGCAAAGCTTCAAAAAGCCAGTTTTGAACGCAGGCTTGGCCCCCCACGTGACAGCAGACCACTATCTTCCATCTCCTGAAGCCAAAGCACAGACCCGGGCACACACACACACACACACACACACACACACACGCGCGCGTGGGCCTCCTTAAATAAACACTGTGCGTCAGTGCACTAATGAAAGCAAGTCAAACAAACTGGCTGCACCATCAAACTACCTGGCAGAGCGTGCAGGCGCTGCTGCCCTGACAAAACACACACTGGCTGAGCAGCACGGCTCATTCTAGACAAATGACATCACCCCGCTGCAGCCAGCTCCTTGTGCACCACTGTGACGGCACATTTAGAATCAAAACACACTCAAGAGTGATCTCACATGAACTTGTTGTTAAATCATTCACTTTAAGACAATGGAAATCTTATTAGATATGTTTTTTTTAATCTATATCTTCATACTCCTGAAGGATCTAGTCTTAATCAAACAAGTAGAGGTGGCTGTCTAAATAAATCTCTAAACGCTGCAGCTGCTGCCTTAAATTGTCCCAGTGATCCCTGCAAACTAACACTGGACACTATGATCTGACACTGGGCGTGACCCACCATCAGCATGCTATGTTCTGCACGAGGTAGTCCAAGGTCTCCCTGCTTTCAAACACTCTGTCACACACACATACACCACATAGATCTAAAACTTTAAATACTCTCTGCAGCCCCACCCTGATCGTCCACAACTCCCAAACTCCTGTCACTATGGGCTCTCAACATGAGAGACCTGAATATGGACATCACACCACGACTATTTATACAGCGGCAGCCTATCAGCTAGCACTTTCAAAACAGCACTGCCACATTCTCTGCCCTAGATGGCACCAGAGTCCCAGAGGAGCCGTGACACACCCACATCATCAGCATGGTAAATGTTTGATTTCAGCAAGTCATTTTCCAAAGTCCAAGCCCCCCGTTAATGTCAGTGTGGATGGTTTAAAGTGGTTTCTGTGCCATAAAGCTTTGAAGTCGAGATCATTTTGACCAAATCTGGAAAGGGGCATAACTTCTCAGCAGAGCAGTCCTAAAAAATGGCCAATATTAGCCATTATATCATAAATAAGTAGTTAAAATTGTCTTAAAGGCAAACAGTTAAATGTTATGCAGGTGTTCTGACCTCCAGATGTTGCTGGGTCACAGTGGTATCCTCCATTGGAAGTAGAGCAGTTTATCCAGAGGTCTGAGGTTCCAGTTTCACCTGATGTCCATACCTGATGTCAACAACATGCAACTTGGTCATAAAATGTTTGAGAGAATCAGAATAAACTCAAATTCCTAAGATACAATTAAGTCTGAGGACCAAAAATATATTAAACATTACTTCTTGCAGGCATAAGATGCTTTTAAGCTCCAGTAGTCAATTCATAGTTATATTTAATCGTTAAAATGGCATCTGAACAAAAAACAACATGACAGTTTTACTCACGCTGACTATTGTTGACACAAACAAGAGAACCAGAGCAGCGACGTGCAGGAGGATGATTCCCAGTAGTAGGAGCAGCATCTTTACAGACGATCTGGACAGTAATGAGAAGAGGAGAGAGTCTCTGTGAGTGTGTGAGTGAGTGTGGATGTCAGATTAATGGGACATGGGTGTGTCGCTGCAGTAACGGGGCAGCCTTTAGAGAAACTTCATCTGGACCTGTCTGATGCCAAGCACGTAACAATAATAACATCACTTTGAAAAGAAAGTTATACATGTGCGGGGGGAAAAAAACTGGTTTAATGCGGCGTTCAGTTACATTTAACAGCAAGTTTAAGGATCTTATTAAACTTTGAAACTGATCTAAACATTTCTGTTTGTTTATTTACTGCAACAAAATCATAAATGTCTGAAAAACTTGTCTGTTTTCTTTTTTTCTCGTCCAGCTGTTCTGTTTCGTTTTTGCCGGCTTGTGTCATCCACAAAATGCAAATAATCTGAGTAAAGGTCGTTGATCTCCACAGGATATTTTAAAGCAATATCAGAACCACTGAAAAGAATGTAGTGAAGTAAAATTAACCGTAATGTAAGTGTACTTGTCGGATTAAATAATCGGTAAGTAAATAAATAAGCTTAAGGCTTTTTGCGATGACACCTCAGTCTGTGCGCGTAATGGAGCGGTGGGTATCCCAGCGAAAAGCGTGTTTCCTTCTTTTAATCCGCCAGGACAGACTGAGCGCAGCTGAATATAAGGAAGTTTAGAAAAGACCAAAGTCCACTTACTTAGAGCAGGGAGCTTGTTATTTCCACAAAAAAAAACACAGCGGTTCAGGCTCGCAAGAAGCAAAAGCAAGTTTTCCCCAAAAAGAGTCCCACAGCGGTAGTCCCTCAGTCCTATAAGTCGCTCTCAGACTAGATTGATGCCAGGGGGGCTGACGTTCTGTTATAAAGTGTCTCATTATGGAAGAACAACGCCCTGCGTGCGTCGCTGCGTCATGGAGTGACCCTCTGGTCCGCAGCCAGGGTTCCCAATATAGACGCTCCATGCGTAATAGCGCATGGGTTGCCTTAGTTACTGCCTTACAGTAGTGTGTGTAGTGACCTGACTGATTATTGTTTGGATGTCGTGGTAACGAAAGGCAGCTATCTGCTTTCGAGGATTTTGGATTCTTCTCTCAGACTGTTTGATAGCTTTTATTTCAGTTATTACAAATTATGATGGACTTTGGAAATCCATTGTTTTGACTGTTCTTGCTCAGTTAATATACACTTTGCAGATATATTTATCAGAAACGCACCCAGCATACAATTTAAATGATCTTTTTGATAGAGTTTGAGTAGATATTATTAGATAAGAGCATATTTGAGTGGAGCTTATGCCTTTATGTGCCTATATTTTCATTGGGCCTTTCATGGATTTGATTGCTTTTGTGCTTGTAGTACAGTAAGATTAAGGTAATTTGGACTTTTTCCAAAATTAGACATTTCCCTGTACACTCAGCTTTCCGTTGCCTTGGCAATTACAAACACAAACATTGTTGTAATGTGTCAGAGCGTGGGTCTTTTCCCTCTGCTAGCCCTGCAGTCAGCCTCGTGACTCACAGTATGTGTGAAAGTGTGGATGGGTATGCCCACCAGTGAGAGATAGCATCTGAGGCTCTCCTCTGTTTGACATGACTCATTTCCAGAGGGAGTGAGATGGCGTTTCACCCTGAACAGAGACTGCAGCCCCTGTTGTTAATGTGTAGCCTATGTAAAAGTATGCACCAAGGTTAGGCTTTCACTGTAAATATGGGTGTTGCAATGAATGGAATTCCAGGGAATGTATACAGGGAATATAGGGAGTGGTCAAAACCATAAATATTTCTTATCTCTGCCTCCCTCTGGTTCTTTTTCTGTATGAAGTTAAGAGATTCAAGACTACCGAAGTCTGCTATCAGTGATGATTTAGCTGATGCATGTTACAGGCATAATTTCAAATATAGTATGATCTTTATGGGATATCATTGGACATATAAAGTTCATACGTCATCAAAAATAGACTCCTACTTCTGCAAAATGTCAAAAACTGACTTCACACCCTGCACATGAAGTACTGGGTTTCCTTGACGGACAGCACGTCATAAATCGGGCGCTTTCTTCCACATTAGCAGGCCAGTAGAGGAGCTCAGGAGCTGTCCGACCTCAGATAACCCCTGTCAACGTCCACTCTCTATTCTTCACCACTTCAGCTCACACTTCCTGGATGCCTCGGCATGCGTTTCTCACACTCGCATGAAAAACGGAGGCCTTTCTGCATGCGCTCATGTCCACATGCAGACATGAAAGAAGGGACCAGTTACAAGACCAGATCACAGCCGTGAAGTGCTGCTCTGATTACTGAGCAGCACCACAAAGCTCTCACTCAAAGACCGTGACATTCTTAGCCTGAGCTGCAGAGAAGTAGCTCTTTGTCAGATATGATTGCGCTTTTGTTTGCAGGAGATATCTGTTGTGTGTTTAACCCAGAGTAACCCTGGTTGTTGACTGAATCGTCAGGCCTCAACTCTGATCATATCATATGTGTTGTGAACTAGTAAACAGTAAAGGTTTAAAGTGACTTATAGAGGAAAACTCTTGTTAAAACTGTGGAGTAGCTGTGCAGGCGCTCCCCATTCCCATCCCTTATATGTCAATGTTTGTAAAAGACTGACAATCAGTGGGCCGAGAGAGACACGGGAGTGTTAAGTTTACTGTGTTTGTGAAGCCGGGGTAGAAGCCAAACTCTCTGGGGAGAGCCACATAACAAACATTCAGACCGTGATACTGAATTATGTTAGTATCTGGAACGGCGTCTAACATTTCACCTCCGTCGTTAAAATGGTACGACTTATCTTCACGTTAGCGCGGCAGACAGTGAGAGTGCATACCGATACCGTAGATAGGACCTCGGCCAGGGGGCATGGATCTGGAGAGTAGACGTGATTGAGTTACAGTAACTCCATCCACATACCAACACGGAGAAAAGTGTTAAAACAGATGCGGCTATGAAAAGAATTCATATAGGATTTGTCAAATAAAGAGGTGTAAGGGATGATATTGTAGCAAAATGACATCACCAAAGATGGGGCCTTTCCTTTGACGCAATTAAATTCCATTCTAGTTGATTTTAAAACAGTGTGACAGGCCGCCTTCTTTCACTTGATTGCATAATGCAATTTCACTTATCTTGGCTCAAACCGCAATCCATTAGCTGTGATGAATAAACGGCTCATACTCACTCTCAGCAGATATTTCTCAGCTAGACTTTGAGACAGTGGGATCCAGCTGATGCCCCTTACACAGGTCAGAGGGAAGGCCTATCTGCGTCACGAGCCTTGGTCTTTGTGTCTCAGGTTGTGGCAGCTGTCGGTCAAAGGTGGGGTCAGTCCTCGTGTCCTGTCATCAGCATGTGAAGTGTTGCTGTCTGTCGGACCACTGAGTTACAGAAGTTTAATAGCTCCCCTCCTACTGAAGCCGTGTCGGAGTCGGACTGCCCCTCTCTTGAATCACGCTGGACTCCTCTGGCCCCGGTCTACCTAACTGTTTACGGACCAGGCTCAGCAATTTCAAACAAACTCATACATACATACACAGATACAAGATGCTACAATTATACTCATGGCAAATACTTGTGCAAATTATATACGAGTGGTTAGGAGTAAAAGCTGAACAAAGATGGAGACGAGGCTATCAGGAACACAAAGAAGAAGGAAATGTGGGAGACAGACGGGCTGACAGAGAGATGAGAGCCTGTTTGTTTGTGTGTCGATAAGTTTTAAGCTACTCAAAACCCTTGTCTTGTCATCACACTTTAATCAGGCTAGACACAGAGTGATGACAACAAAGAGGTAAACCGAGACCGGGCCCTTAAAATACATTAAACACACAACAGATTGCCTGTGATGTGAGTACAGACAGCCTCGTCTGTGGGTCAGGTTGAAATGAGACTTCAGATTAACAAGATATTAATGAAAAGTAGCCACTGGAACATGAAGGGTTTCATTTTAAAACCATGTCATAGTTGGTACAAACATGGTAAATCTATGAAATCTCAAATTAGTCACACTGTCCTCAAGCTACTTGTGGAAATGTTAATGATTGCATAATTTCATAGCTCATTTCGAAACGAAGCTCTTAACCAATCTCTGGCATTGAAATGTAAATCCCCGTGTCATCTGACACTTCTAAAAATCATACGGTCATGACTCGAACATTATGCTGTGTCATTCGATTTGTAAATGGTGAAAGATGTGGCAGATGTGTGGTATAGGCATGAGGTCATCGTCCATGAAAATGTGGAACTCTTGACCCGTTTCCTCCTCATTCGAATGCATGCCATGTCGAATTGAGCCAGCTTTTTGTCTCATACCCACTGTGCTTGTTCCCTTGGTTCCGGATAAAGAAATAAAAAAAAAACAATCTAATAAATGTGGCTTCAAGCCAGAGTAGAGTGCATAACTCATCCTCATGCCACTATGATTCAGCAGGAAAGACTGCGGTACTGTATCTTGACCTCTGTGTCGCTGTACCCATTCCTCTTTCTATCGAGAATGACAAGAACTGGACTCAGAGATCAATCTTATGGATTGATCCTGAATTCCAATCCTTGTCTTCTGTACTTTGTACTGCATGTACCAGGCCTCCGTGGTTGACCTCTGAACTTTGGTTAGCAGTTGGGCTTATCTGGCTTATCATGACTCCCCGGTTGGAGGCCCAGTTATGTGCAGAATGTGGGGAGAATAATGTTGATAGACTAAAAAGTTTAGGGAGGTAAAGATTTCTCATGTGAGGATCAGCAGGCAGTCACACACAACCACAGATCCACCATACATGAGGCTGGCAGTTGGTATGGAAAACCACACAGAATATTACGCGTCTTATCAGTCTGTCTCTTACTTCCTGTCTCTCTAACGTGTAACTGTTAGCAGAGCGATTACTCAACGGGTTCCAGTTTGGTCTCTTTTGTTGTTTTATCCACGTTTGCAGTAATTGACAAACTTCTCAGCACAATGATGGAGCAGCTAAAGAGCCTCTTGAGAAAACTCAGAATTCTGGCGCAGATCCAAAAGCTGCAGGAAGAGCTAGTTCCCATGAATGTTTAGAGTTCAGTTTGAGATGACGTAAAAAAATGTTCCATGTCATTAAGCTAGAAGGATTTAAACAGGATATTCCAGTTAAAGCATGGCAGTATTTTTAGGTAATTTGGATAGTTTTCCAACACTTATGATTCATTTGTTACTTACATCCAGTCTCTTACGTGACCCACATTTATATTCTTCCTGTTGCCAGTGTAAGTCTATGATTGTGGCAAAATGGTTCAACTACATTTGTACATTCACACTCCATTTACATAAGCAAACATTGTAATTGAGTATTTTCCATTACTATTATTACTATTATTTATTTATGTTATGTTGCATCCATGTAATAAGGGATCATCTCCCTGAAGAATGTCAGGCTAAAGGCCTACAAATGAATTGGCAAATCACCTGTGCAAAATTTTTCAAAAATTTCAAAGTAGCTTTTTGAAATTTGATTTCAACTGATTTGAACACAGAACAGCTTAACAAACAGTTGGAAATTTGAAGTGTGGTGACTCTTACCACCATTATCTTGGCACTCCTGACACCGCCGCCTCCCGCTAATCCAAAATTTGGCAGATGTTGGAGCATGGGTGGAGCTGTGGTGGGCTAAATGAAGCGTGGTTGCTCAAAGAAGCTACTTGTAATGGCACCCACCTGTCAATCAAAGTGGCCACACTCTTAATTATGCATAACTTTAAGCCTTAATATAATATGAACAGACTAGTTATATAGAACTTCAGCTTCAGTGCAAAACCTTTTTTGTACCAGTCTGTAAACATGTTTATTTCTCCCGTGAAGTTGGGTATTTTAACATGGGGACTTCTGTAGCCAGCCCCAAGTGGTTGTCGAAGGAACTGCAGTTTTTGGCACTTCCAAATTGGTTTCATTTCACACCCATGGACTATATGGTTGAAATTAACCTCTATCAACAACCCTGTTTAGCACTAGGAAGCTACCTCAAATTAACCCAATGTTTGCAATCTGCTCAACCCCAAACAGCTGGAGTAGAAAATCAAGCAGCTAACAACATAATGAGCCAGATTTTTCAAAAGAGGTTGGGGGAGACAAAGACAGAGCTAAAAGACAAGCTAATATTGGACTTACATTCTTCAGTTTGCCAGAACTACGATTTCTGTAGAATGATAATGTTGTTATGTTTCAACTGGATGTATAAGCGGCCATTTGATAATATGTTAGGGCTGTGTGTCTGTTTTAGAAGTCTGCCCCCTAGTGGCTACAATTATAGTAAATCAACAATAACGCAATCAAGTAACCAACAGATTAGCATTTGATTGTCCATTAAGAAACAGTAAAAGTACAAATCGAGTGTTCATGATGGGGTAATCAGTGGTAATACAGTATATTGTTAAACTGGCATACTTTGACTCTCCATGACGCCACTTTTCTTCTTCAGTGATGCACACTCAGTCCAAGTCTATAATTACAGCACAACCCAGCAGCGACTGACACCAGTCTCAAGTAATCTGCGATCAGCTCTTTAGTATGGTATGACGGTATGTAAAAAAAAAACACAAAATAACATGGGGCACAGGGCATCTATAACAAGAGCACGTGTTAAAAATAAACTGCCAATATGTTTGGACTGCTGGGAGCATTCCAGAGTACATTCCCCATATGCGGGGGTGTCAGCGGAGGTCAAATAGGAAGGGCCTATTTGTGTCCCATCCAGAAGAGCGCCATAACATCAAACAAAGCATGAGACGCAGAGAAAGGGGTTCATTCCACTTAGCTGAACCGACTCTTCGTGTGTGCCACCGTTATGTCTTTCTGAACCATAAAAGTGGAAGTTTGAAAGCAAAGGGGAAAGATAAGGCGGTGGAAAACCCTCAACTCTTTGCTATCTGTCAGTGTGTTTAATTACAAGGTGATGAGAGCTGGGAGTCTTTTGATGTACGCTAGACAACAGGGGGCCTTTCTTTGCAATACTAGGGCTCAGGAATGTGCCTGGGCACAGGAGTAGGACTATGAAGGCCCGCACATACACACACTACATGTAGGAAACCATGGCAGAGACCTCCTGCTGTTGACTTGCTCCTGAAGGTTTTAGTCAAACACAATGCTGTTTGCACAGCAGAGATAGAGCTCACTCTGACTGTGACTTACAATACAGTTGTAAAACATTACACCTAAATCAAAGTTACACACACATGCAGGGACCAGTTTATCTCTATGGTCACTCCCTCCCTCATGTTAGGAATCTGTGTAGTGAAACTACTCTGTGTTTACCCAAGAGATGTTGCCATGCTTTTACTTTAGATTTAGGTGAAACCAGATTTTATAACCTTTACAGCTTAGATCCCAGGTTGGATCTCTTATCTCTGCCACTCCAGCTAGTGTCGGTCTCTAAATTTCAACCCTAACCCTCTCAAACAGACATATTTTGGTGTATTCTATTCCCACTGGTGCTATAAGATAGCAAGAGATATGAAAAGAATTAAAGCAGGGAACGCGATTTAAGTTTCTATTTTAAAATTGGAGAATACAACAACAACTTTTGGTATGTGATGTGATCTTCTTCTACAAGATGATGGTGATTAGTTTAACGACTGGAGGCGTGGTGACTACTGTAGAGATGACGTTAAACAGTATTCGAGATTCGAACAAAGTTTACATTCCTCAGTGAAGCCAAAGGTTACGCAGGAAGTGCAGAAAGGGTTGGGTTAAGGAGTGTGATAGTGTTTATGTGTGTTCAGAGTTGGTTCAGGCTCTAAGTGGTGCCGACTCAATGAACAAATTGAAATGAAACCAATGCTCTCCACATCTTTAAATGTGTGGGATCAAGGAGGAGGCTGTACTGGAAGCATCGTGTGTTATGGAGCTCGAAGTTGGGTGTGGGGTTTTTATACATAACTTAGAAGTTATTTGCTCAGCTCCTCCTGTGGGTGAGGTGATGAGTAATGGGCCACACCAGCTATTAAAGAAGGATGATAAAGACAAAAAAAAGTCCTTAACAATCCATATTTCTGTTTGCACAAAGCAAATCTGACTATGGGTGTATGGGTGTATGCTTGAAGCTTGTCACCGCTCCCCTAAGGTGACATTCAGGTCAGTTAGAGTTGACAGATCTGAGTGAGCCTTCAGAGACGTGTGTGTTTGCATTTGCTTTTGAGACGGCTGTGCTGCACAAGCTAATCCAGGCTATTTGTTTTGTGATTACTGTCACATGTGCTACAAGGACCACTGTTTGTGCTCCATTGGGCTGTGGTCTGTTGAAACAGTAGTGTAAAGAAAAAACAGAGAACCCTGCAGGTTTGAATGAATAGCCACACCACATTGTGGTACATGGTGTTCAAATTAAGGTTTGCATTATAAATAAAGGGTTTCCAGTTGGGAAATGGGGTGAAAATGTGTTATGTCATTTCTGTGAGCGCTGTCACCATATCAAGTGATTCATAGTTGTGGCAACGCTCCCTTTTGACTGTTGAGGTACCATTTCCTGAATTTACAGTAGGTGTAAGAGTTGTATATGCAGTGATTAGTTTTGATAATTAACTAGGCTTTTGATATATAACTTTCAAGAGTCACACACATGAGTTTCCAGCATTTTTCAAGGATATTGATTAGTCATTTGCAGTGAATGTACTATTTAAACAGTGGTTCCCAACTTTTTGGTCTGACTGTGAGCAGTTGAGCAATCCTGCCTTCATAAGAAGACATTAGGGGGTAAATCAACCATTATTTCACAAGAAAATGGCAAAACAAACAAACAAACAAACATTTGTGAAATATTAAAATCTTCTCTCTTATCGCTTTAATTATCTTGGGACCCCTCAGTTTTAACCCACAAGATACCCCGAGAACGGTCATTACCTCCAGGTTGGGAACCATTGATGTAAAATGTCTGTAATAAGAGGCTAAATAAATTTAATCAGCATTGGGAGCCATTGAATAATGTAGTGAATAATCACCATAGCAGTTGATTCCTCAGTGACATCACAACATTTTATTTATTAGTTATTTTTGTAACATTACAGATGCAATACTCAAAATTAAGATAATCAATTCTTTGTAATCCAATTTTGACATCAGTGCCTGTAAAGTTAAGTCTTTGTATGTAAGTTTGCTTACATTGAAATCACCCACAACACCCTCTAAATCACTCCAAAACCATTAAGACAGTCAGTCATAGTTAATTATATTGGTCCTCCAATGTTCCCTTTAAGACTTGATTTAGGTGAAGCCCACCAGACGGGGCATGCTTGGAAAGCTCTTGCGCATGCTCATGCACTTTTCCTGTTCCAGGAAGAGTGAGTTGGCTTTGACAGACAGGTCATGCTCCAGAGTTACTTTGGTCTTAACCAGAATCTGCAGGCTGTTCTCAGCTTCCATCAGCCTCTCCTGGAGCTTATAGATGGTGTCTTCGATCTCTCTCACCTCACTCACAAGTCTAAAGAAGGAGAAAGAGAAGCAGCTTACTGTTAAATTTGTAGATGAAGGAAACATGAAAGACTGTATAATTATTCCTGGATATAATAGAAATAGGCTTGACTTAAAGAAGCAGTAGTTGCAGAGCTACAGTACCTGTGGTGTGGGTTGTCCCTGCACAGCTCTACGTTGGGCCTGCGGGTCCTCTCCTCCAGCCTGGTTTGGGCCACTTTCAGGGGACACTCTTTGTCTCTGAGGGCCTTCTTCAGAGAGTCAATCAGCATCTCTGTCTGGAAGATCTCCTGCAGAGTCTGTGTGAGGACACGACATGGATACAGAATAAGATGACAGGAAAACAACTGATTGTTAAATCACGGTTGTAACGTCTGAGTGTCTCATTCATGAAAACACAGCAGCAGTGAAAGTAGGGAGGATCAACTGACGGGCGAATCTAGAACAAGTAAAAAGCTGCACGTTGCAGGCTTTGAATCAGCAGTGCTGCCTGCACAGTGGCCTGCTCTGTCCAAACCCATTTGATGTAATTTAATTCCAGCGAATCACTACTCCTTACAACGGACAATGACTGAGCTTTATTATTGACTGTGTGCCTCACATCACAGCTGCTGTCAGTGTTCAAACCCATCCAACAGCTGATGTGGATTCAGAGTGTATAACCCCCAGCAATTAACCCCAGAACAATGGGGTCCAGTGTACAATATGGCATATAATGAAGGTGGCATCTATTACCATTCCTCTCTTCTGATAAGAATGTTTCACAGAGAACATACATACAATCCATCACAGACAAGACACATGTCCCCTACAGGCAATAAAGATTTATCTAATCTTATATTCTGCATCTGTACATCATTTTTGTAGATGGTGCTGTATATAGCACATGCACTGTCTGTATCGCATGGAGAAAAGAGAGAGTGGTAAAACACATGATCTCTTCCGGATAAGTGGTAAATTTCGTTACCCACTGATGCAAGAAAGTGAATGGATTTTCTTTTTCCCTGACGTAGAGCCATGTGATTGCCTCTTTTCCAGGCTAATGCTTTACAAGTTTACACATTTGAATCAAGGCAGACCTTTGATAAATAGATCTTTACTTTTAAAAACTAAAATCAAAAACAGATTCTGATTCATCACCACTCTTCTTGTTAGACAAACGTAACATTATCTTTCATGAAATGAGCCACGTAGACCATGTAGGAAAGTTGATGACCTTAGCCAGGTGTGTCTGCAGGTTGTTTTTAGCATCGGCGGTTTCCGATATGCGGTTTGTGAAGGCTACGTTGACATTGTTGAACTGGTTCCACATTTCGTTGGACGTGGTGTTCAGCAGGATTTCGATCTCGTCCCTGAGCTTGTGGGAGGCGGCACGTTCGCTCTGGGAGTGCAGGATGTTGTCATCTGTGAACTTGGACCACGAGTCTGGCAGAGAGAGCCTGACAGAGGGAAGAGAATGATGTAAGATATGTTCATTGTTTTCGAACATACATTTCAGATACTTTCTAGCCATGATAGGCAATACTGGTCCAACACTTTGGTCCACACTGAAATATACAACTGATATAACTGACAACTGATATCCCAACTTTCTTCTATTGTTCACATTTGTGGTTTTGAGAAGTGAAGTGTCTCATTATTTTTGAATATATTGCCATGAAATTTGGTGCATGTACTCATGTCCCACTGAGTATGAATTGTAATAACTTTGGTGAGCTCTAATTTTCAGTATCAAACATTTAATTTGTCCAATACTTCAGTTTATGACCAAATTCAAACCTAATTTGAGAACAAAATAGATTTAGTATTTAGTTAATTTGACTTTCAAAGACTTCTCTGTGATTGACAATTTAACTGAACAGCCCAGTCCCAGTACTCCAAAGCTGGTTTAAACAAACGTAACAAATTGTTAGCAGCTGTTTGATGTAATGAAACAGAACAGTTATTTGATCACATAAAACTCACGAGGGGTCCAGTCTTTCAATCCCTCTGTAGTAGCCGATACCGTCTGATGTGTTCCTCAGGTGGTGACACCTGTCATCTATCCTCTGAGCTGTCACTTTATCACTTATGTCTCTTTCTAGTTCATGCTGGGCAGCTCGGTTCGACCTACGGAACGCCCAACAGAAACAAAAGAATATGTCACATGTCAAACTTAAAAGTCATTAAATAGAACACTACATTTAGTAATATTTTTAGCGATTGATTTTCCAGACTCACGCCAGCTGAGCGATGGCTCTGTCCAGATGTCGCCTCATCCTTTCTTGACATGACTTGATGACTTCCACTTCCTAGTTGCAAAATATGAGAACATGTTCAATTCTTTTCACAGGTTGGTGTCAGAAGTAACACATGCATATACTCACAGTGCCGCTTTTTTGTTACCTTTATGAGGTCTTTCTCTACATCGTCATGTACCAGATCGATTGACATCCGCTTCTCTCTGTGGTACAAACACTCTTGAGACACCTATTGACAAAGTGATCATCACTAAAACAAGTTTAGATGGTTGTATACACACTCAATACAGCATTTTCTTCATTGTGACAGGTGAGGAACTCATTTGAACAGGTATAATATGTATTCAGTATGAGTATACAGTATAGTGCATTGAGTTAACTGGAGAAGTCTCCAAGAAAACCTGTTGCCACATGATCTTAGCCTAACAAACTGCCTGTGTCATCAGATCCCCTGCTTCATCAAGGTGACTCCCTCTGGGTGACACAATTGACCGGTGCCATTTTAACAGCGCTCTGAGGTGACCTAATTAACAGACAGATACTGTTGCTACAACCAAACCGGCAACCCTAGTCAAAAACCTTTTCACCACAGATACAGTGACGCACCCTGTAGACATGATATGCATTAATGATAATAAGAGTGCACTGAACCAGACAAGGGTGTTAAGATTTCAAGGCAAATACAGTTTGTCCTTGAAGAAATGTAAATATTCCCTGCAAAATGTTCCAATAACATAACTTCAGCTTTAGATATTCCCTACCAGAGAGGAAAAATTCAAGGTAACACACACACTCAGCATATTCTTTCCACCCTCACCTGAAGGGGCCCCTCAGTCTCTGCCAAGGCTCTCTCCAGCCTCCTCTTGACCTCGGTAAGAGCTGCTATCTCTGTCACCATGTTGTCAATCTCATGGCTCAACTCAGACTTCCAGAAGACAATGTCATTGAGCCGCTCACCAATGTTCTTGCTGGTATTTTCTTGACTTCGCCTTGTCATCTGGTCCCTATCCTGCATCAACCTGACGGTGTCTCTTCTCAGTCTCTCTGCACTTTTCCGGGACGACTCAGACTCCCTGTAGTTGCTTTGGTTGGACTTGTACCAGTCCTCGGGAGTGTAGCGGGTGGTCAGTGCTGTCCTGTTGGAGGGGTAGAACATGGTCTTGGCTCGAACTAGATCTAAATTCTCTCTCTGTATGGAGGAGGGGGATGGGACAGCGCTGCCGCTCTTGTAATAGCTGTTGGTTCTCCACAGGTTGGCACTGGGATTCATGACCAAGGCAGGCTGGGTGTTGCGATAGCTAGATGCCATGGTGGAGATGGCGGGGAGAAAGTGGCTGGTTTTTGGCCGAGCGTATGTGGCTGTTAGAGTGGATCCAATTAGCTCCATGTCTGCCTCCACTCAGGCTGCCACTGGTTATCTGAGTCTAGTGCATAAAATATTAAAGGAAATGTAAAGTATTTACATATCAGCTTCAATTTTAAGGCTTGTAAATTCAGTTTATATAAATGCAGATGTGTTATTTAGCTTTTGCCAATCAAAGACATTTAGATAAATGGATCAGACCTTAATTACAGCACAAAAACTCCATACTCATGGGTTCATTAAGTATATTTAAAGACATTCTAAACATGTATGCATCTCATTGGAATCAAAAGGTAAAAGAAACAAAACTAAAAAGACAAATAGGCATCATAACAGAAAAATAAATGTCTTACCAAGCTGAACAGAGCTTTTCTTTGGATCCTCCGAGTCTCGATACAGACAGGCCACCTCTCAGCTGTGCTTACCTGGAAATGAGCTCAAGAATGCTCTAAAGGTAAACTGGCATGCATAATAGATAGACAAGTTTGCAAGTCATTCATTCAGCCAGCCAATGGTGGTGCACAGTCCTGGGTTGCCTGTCCAAGATTTCTGTTGACACAGAAGCAGTTGCCATAGGTTACTGAAACACCCTGCCTAGGATGTTCAGATTAATGTTGAGCAGGTGCTTTTACTTTGTCTGAGTAAATATACAGGGAAGAACTGCCACTAAAGTGCAGATAAGATTTTTATGTTTGCAATTTTTCTTTTTCTTATTCATGTTTTATTGCCTGTGTGCTGGAAGATATGTTTCTTGGAACACTGCAACTAAATACTAAGTAAAAAAATGAGCCCACTCTACTTTTTCAACTCTCTTTAAGCACCCATTACAAACCCTTGACACTATGATCCCCCTTAGATACTGTGCATTTGTCTATATGACCACCACGGACTGCCCTGCAAATTGTTCTTGTCCTAACCCATAACCCTAACCCTGACCTTACTTAACTTGGCAATAGCCATTAAAGGTCAGACAACAACAAACAAATTCAGATTTCCTTGCCAACATTGTTGTAGTTCAGCTCACGTTTTAAACAGGTCATCCATCTTCAAATTTCTCATCGCAAGGTGAGCAATCTGAGCATTGTCTTTGAAGCAGAGGAGTTCAGTTGGTCTCCAGGTAGCATCGGATAGCTCGCCCTTGTCCTGAGAAGCTAGCTGTCTGTATGGATTACAGTCACCTGTTTAAAGATTCATGCCACAGGAAGAGTCCACACAAACCCCTGTAGCACAGAATAATAATCTGTGTTGTGTTACCTACCATTGGAAATGAGGATCATTTACACTAATCTGTTTTGAAGGGGTAGGGCTGGACAGATGATAGCCTGGTTTCCACTACAGAGACAAGCAAAGCTGTAGCCAGGAGTTACTCAGGTGGTCTGTCTTTATCACAGAATTTTGACCAAACAGAATATACACACATTAGCCAACAAGTTTAAATTGGTTGGTGTTTACAAGTATGTACTGTTCATTATATAGTTTTAATGTCTTGTCAGTGTTTTAGAGCCCTCATTATGACGAGAAACGGTGAGCAAAGCCTTACAATCAGCTAATCATTGGTTGAAGAGTAATGATACCAGCTCTCTATGCTACTTACATAACAGCTGAATTACCAGTTACTTTTACATGATGTGGGTGCTTTCTTAAGCTCAAGAAGCGGTGTTAGACACTGATCCAGCAGTGATGTTTAAGTTAAACCAGCCCTATTACCTTGAAATTTTAAATAACCTTCCTTCTAGTGTTGCTACCGGAGCTGGAAGGAGCACAGATCCTGGAGTATTTAAGGGTATATTGACAAACAGTTAAAATGTCACAGATAGAAAATCATTTCATTTCAGTCTTTCTAAAGCAATTAGAATTTATTATTTATTCATTATTCTTAGTCTTTATGACATCATTAAATATTATAGAGTTTTTTAATATTATATATAGAGTTAAATTTAGAGAAAAATGTAAAATATTTTGTCATGTGATTTATATTTTATATTTCCAATACCAATAAATCTGTAGTTATAGATTGCCTGAATGTTATCAGCCTCCAGCCTCTGCCTCTAAATGTAAATATACAGTATCTCTTCTATCCATTTGTAACTGCATACCATCTCGCGCTCACTAATGATGGCTATGTGATTGGCTTGCAGGTTCATGTTTCTCGTCCTGAAACCTCCTCTGTGTCCACTATTTAAAAGGGCAGCGCTTCAGGCAAGGACTTCAAAGAGGCCGCTCCGCACACTATTTTGCAGCTCGTGGTCTGGGCCACCATTGTCATAAACATGGAGGTTTGGATTTAGAATGGAATGACATGTCATTGCTCCACCCCTTGCAGCCTCAGCATCACTTAACATGGCCAGGTTGAAGAAGGCCACCCCGCATGCCTCTGCCGCCCTGATCTCAGCCGCTATAAATACGCTCACGAAAAGCATGAAAAGCCAACCCTCGTATGAAATTCATCTGCTGGATAGAGCTGCCGGTGTCCGTTGGAGAAGTGCTTCCTAGTAAATCTCCCAACTGGCCTAAGAACGTGAGGGAAATGCTAGAGGAGCCTATATATACTCTTGCCTTGTGGCCCATGAGAGTATGTTGTGAATTACTGCATAGTGGAAATGTCTGAGGGAGCAAGCACGCTGTCCACTCCACTTAGAGCACAGTGACACTGAACTGAAGGCTACATTGCTCATAGGAATGAAAACACAATAAATAATAACTTTTTAATTAAATGTTGGCCTGAAATACACAATATCTAAGAGATTATTCCCTGTGTGGTATCGTAGCCACTTAGCAGATAAGATGTGTAGTTAAAGGAATGAAAAGTGACCCAAGCAGGAGAGGAAAAGTATCATAATTTCTATAATTTATGTTATGTGGTTTGGCAGAGGTGCTCGGCCCTTGGATTTTTCTCATTTTCGCTGAGATGTGACATGGGGCGAGCGCTCACATTTGGACAGGAGAGAAAAAAATAAACCTTTCATCGATCAGTAAGTGGGAGAGGACTTTGGCTCAGACTTAATACACAATAATGTTCATGTACTTTCTTTTACAACATAAATACTGGTTTATTCTCCAAACATGGCGGGTGCCAAAAACTAATAACTGCAGACATAAAGTAAGCAAGTCGTTTTTTTTACTTGTGACATCTAAATCCCCTCAGTATCAATCTACACAGATCACAGAGATATAAACACAAGTACTCAGGCTGACAGGCATCCTTGAGTAGAAACTGATGCTTTTGCAACCTTAATGAGGAACTCCTCTTCCGCCGCCACCAAAACAAAACACTTCCTAATCTTTCTCATTAGTGCATCAACATCTGGTGTGTTAACTGTCATATTTGAGAACACACCACAGCCCAGGAACTGATGAAGAAACATGCAACTTATGGTCTTAACTAACACATCAACAAGAAAACAACACACACACACTCACACACTCCCTAAGGCCGTGACACAGCCTTCACTTTTCACTGCTCACCGACCTCCAGCCTATCAGGTGAGAAAAGACAAGAGGAGGAGGTCAGAAGTGTTTTCTAAACATTCACAATCAGTGAGAACAAGTTCTTGTTTGTTCCCCTTGGTGTTTTCATTTCTTCACCCCCCCTCCGCCCATCCAACTCCACCCAACCCTTTTTATGTCAACCTGGCAAGCTTCCTGTTTGATCCAGCGCTGCGGCCACACCACAGCTTCCTCTTTTTAAAACCTTACAATGGGTAGTCCCATCGAGCTTTACTTGCTCTTCTGACTGCACAGTTCAATGGGTAAACCAGACTTGCTTTCTCTCTCTGTTCAAGTGTACAGGCCATTGTAGTGGCATCAGTTTCCTCTCATGAATTGTGGATGGAGCGGTCTGCGAGGAGGGTGGCCACACCTGGAGAGGAACACAAGAGAGGAAATCAACCATTAAATCTGATGACAGTATTAGAGAACCCCCCACAGAGGTAATGGCACATTCCGAAATCACAGGACTCATCTTGGGTCATCATCAGTCATTTGACACACGGTGTGTGTTCTGACTGTTTATTATAGCCATGATACAACCCTCCTCATTATGCATCTGTCCTCTACCTATTGGGAGTCATTCACCCACTTTTCGCCTCTATTTTTATAGTGGTTCCAAGTATGCATGATGTTGACACGACTCGGCCACATGGGCTGATAAAATCTGACTTTTCTAAGCAATTCCTTGCTTGGGTGGAGCAAAAATGCAAGCAGAAGTGCAACAACTGTAGAGACAGAAGTGGGACCTTGACTCTATTGGTACACGCCAAAAACAAGTGGATTCTTTTAGCCAGATCAATAGCATTCTCTAGTCTCCAATGGGGCTCCAATTTAATTTGCTGTGTCTGTATTAATGATGCTGCTCATGTGAAGAAACATAAGTTGGTTTCCAATAAATCTGATTGGTGATTCATAGTGTAGAAATGAGAGAGTGGAATCTAAAAATCTCTCATAAATAAATACTTATGCTTGCGAGTACTTACGGCAGCAGACGGTGTGGCATCGAAATCAAATACCCATTTTCATGTAATGAAGGAACCTCACACCCAGTGCAATGATCTGGCACGATGATGTATTTTTAATAGTTTGGAGAACAATGGAGCTCTTAAGATGGTGGTGCGATTCCATGTAGTGGCCGGCACCCTTCATGTTTTGTGTGCAGGTTCATTGTCTTGTGGGTAGTTTTATTATGCAGCTGAACAGTTTTTCATTGTTCTGAGCCACGACAATAAAGATAAGGAGCCAGAGTTCTATTAGGTTTTTAAACCAGAACAACTATGCGTTGATATATGCATATACTGTATGTATACATATATCACTGCACAGTTGGTATGTAATGTCTATCAAGAATATTCATGTTGCATAGCAATGAGAACCTATTAACATGCTTGCATGCCTTGTGCATGTTTGTGTGAGGTTGCATGGTAACTACTGTGTGCAAGTTTAGTGGAAAAGCCTCTGAGGCACAGAGTACTGGGCTCTATTATATTACCTACACAAAGGGGGCAAATAGATACTGCATGAAATACTCAGACAGAGGAAGCGGAGACAGATAGACAATCAGGCAGGCAGCAGATGATGTATGTGCAATGCTTTTTTTATGCTATCTTGTCACTAGTGATTATCTATGAACCGGCATTGAAGCTGACATGAGCACAAACACATTGATGTAGCTGTCTTTAATTTTGTTCTCCACAGTAAGGGATGAACTTCTCCTGCGCTACCATCAAGTATAATAGATGCTTGTGGTTAAGCGACGTTCTTCCCACTTGTTTCATTGCCAAAGTGCACAGGTAATTATATTCTGCCTTCGTAGCTTAGCTAAGCAGATGCAGAAAACATTCCAAGCTGCTTTTGATTGTGACTCTTTGAAAGATTAAGTGAACAGGGAGCATCTTATCTCAGCATGTGTTTCTGGGTTTTAACTGTGACTGGCATCTACAGTATCTACAACGTGAGTTCAAGCAGTGAAGAAAATGAAATGCAGCAGATAGAAGTGTGTGGCTGATGTGGCAGCCGGCAGTCATGTGGTGGCGCAGGGGTGGCCAACGCGTGTCTGACAGGACATGCGAAGGGGTGGATGGACTCAGGCCACCCCCCACTCTGTGATCAAGGCTCCCAGTCGCAAACTTCCAGAGTGGGACGAGGGGCCATGAATGCAGGGCTTTGTCCGGTTTGTGGTCATCACATTCCACTGGAGCCACTTTGTGGCGCGCAGCAGAGCGGAGGAGAGGGCAAGCCAGGGCAGGACAGGGCAAGGCAAGACGGGAAAGGCCTGGAGAGGAAACACAGACCAGAATCTCTGCCCGTCATACCGTCATGCATGAAGACCATATCAGATATGAAGATATGAAGATAAATGTGGTTCTGTGCCTTTTATGTAGAGGAGGTTATCATTTTTTGAGATGATCAGTTCAGCTCAAACCACTCACAAAGCCAATGTTGGAGATGTCTTTGCACGAAAACTCCTAGTGTTTTCATTTTCTACTTGATAGCACCTCCTTTGGTCAGGCATAGGTAGTGCTCTACTAACTTGTAGCTCAATGGGAACTTCTGAAGTCCTTCATGTTTTAATCTCTGACTGCTCCGCCGATGTTGGAAGGTATGAGTCATCTGGATCAGCTGAGTCCTTGCTACTGACACCGAGAAACCCCCCCTGGCTGCAGTGTATCTGTACTGAGCAGAACAGCCGAATGATTGCTTTCCATTAACACCTCCATTGGTCTGTTGTCATCTCCATATTGGATTTGTCTCCTAACAACCATGGAAAGTCCTCATTTTAAAGTCTTGTTACAAGTTGTTTTACACATGTATGAGGTTTTTAAAGTAGTCCAAGTATCTATAAATCGAGTTAACAGTGCGCTTTGGGGTTACAACTGACCTAGCGCTTGTAATTCTAGCTATTTTTGGCCAAACATTTATAAAGGGGAGGGAGGTCTAATGTTTCCGTGCTGACTCAGGAGTTGAATTATTCACCCTGGGCGTGTGTGTTGCTCTCACACACAGACCTCCACCCCAAATTAGGGAAAATGCAGCTTGTGCATGTCATCTAGGCAAGACAGGAAGTGAACATGAATGATAGAAACCTCAGATGGTTGCGCAATGACTCATGATCATGCACGTAATGGTCAGGGGAATATCTGGAGCCTTAATCATGAGGAAAGGACCCTGAATTCCTCACGTTGGTGCCACTTAGTGAGTGAGGGTGTGAAATGAGGCATGTTCAACATGTGGCCGGCTGATGTGCGAACTGCACCGAGCATCAAAGCCAAAAAGACAAAATAAGAAAGGAAAGAAACGAGGAAGTTAGTGTCTGTGTCTTGATTCCTTTGCCTCCTTTTACTTTTTTTCCCCCTCAGGCACTGTCTCCCCCTTTCCATATTCCTCCCCCCATCATTCCCTTTAATCTCTTTTTAAATGTTCCATTTGCTGCAGTTCTCTCAGTACCCTTTTTATAGCCGGTCGTAGACTATGTCCTCTCGCACAAAGAGGTGTCTGTCAGTGTTGATGGGAGACTGTGCACAGCTGGACCTTGGCAGCATGGGAACAAGGCTTGGAACTGGGATTGAAGCTGCTTGATCCAGATGGACTCTGTGACTGCGGCCATTTCTGCCACACGATTAACAGCCTTCCAAGGCTTTACCATGATTAAAACTGGAGGCAGAACAACTCTCCTGTTCTTCTTTGGCACAAATGTCCTACTAAAATTTTTGCTGATGTCTTTATTTGAAAGCCTGGAGTTTGGCCGTGTAACCGCTTTTTTTTTTATTGCATGTTGTTTCAACATTGACTCTAGGAGTTAAGAGTTACTGCCAGCAAAGTGTGTGAGCTGAAGCAGGTGCTGCAAGAGAGGTTGTGGCAAATTTTGGTTATAAATTAGAAGCATTTTGTCCTTTTTTGGCCCATTTCTTTCAGATTTTGGTGTGTTTTGGGTTGCTTTGAAAACTCCACACAAATAAATCCACACCCAAGTTTACCCCCTAACATCTAATGAACACCTACAATAAAGTCTAATTTCTAATTAGACAAGAAAAAAAGATGCTCCAGACTTAGCTTGACTTGATCTTGCAACCATGTGTCCCAGATAGTGACACAAGGTATGCATTACACATACATACAACATACAGTATACACAGCTGCAGTTACAGCATTCCCTTGTTGTGCATTCTCTTTACATACTGCCAAAGGTCAAGTGCATCAAGCGAGATATCAGATGGATTCAAAGGCATGTTCTCATGTTAGGTCTTCAGAGAGAGACACACCCTGCTGCAATGAAACCCAGCTGCCATTTAGTAACTTCTTATTAGACCATGAGGATGTGGGCGTTTTTCTATGTCAGTTATCTTCACCACGCATGTGGAAAAAGTGAAATTTAGCCCCGGAGTGACCCATGTAACAAGTGTAAGAATGACTGGTCTGTGGTTTCTTCAGTTTGAGTGGATTATAGTGCCATTGTCCATTGTAGATGCTTTTTTCTTGTGTAAATATACACTGCACACTTGACCACCAAACACATTTTTGCATAAAAAATAACTGAATTTTCTCTAATTTGCACACGCACCCTGTCTGGATTCTTCTCCAGTGGCTCAAGCTGGCCAAACAAAAGGCCAAGGAAGATTCAGATTTACCGCTACAAGGCGGAGAAAGGCATTTGAAACCATGGCTTTTTTGTTCAGAGGCATTTTCCAACCCCTGCGCCCTCCTTCTCCCTCTGAAATGCCAAAGGCATCTGGTTGACAGCTCCTCACAAGCTTTCAAATTGTTCTCCTTTTCCCAAATTTGGACTAAAGTAGAATGGGGCTATTGTCAAAGTGTTTAGCAGACTTGAGAGAAATTCATTTATCTTTCCTGGCAGCAAAACGGCCTTGTAGATGGATGCAGTGGGAACTCTTAATTTTGTTATACAAAATTTGTCTGGGCCCAAAGGATGTAGGATGTGTTTATCAGAATCAAACTGTGGGTCAGTGATGTGACATTCATTCAGCAGAGATGCCAAGATATCATAAATGGAGCATGTGACATTTATGGCCTCATGGTTCCCAATTTGGGCGCTACACAGAGAGCTGAGCTGTAAAAATGTCTTCGTGGAATTCCAAGTGGCACCTTCGTCAGCCTCTGTCAAATCCACCAACCCCATGTAACGCGTTGACCCTCGTAACGCTCCATTCTAACCGTGATTATGGTGATGTTTTAAGTTATGCGTGCATGTACTGTGCTGCCATGTCAGGTGTACGCGACACGTGAGGTTGTGCCGTTAGCCCTTGCATGGCTCTGGTGGATCTGTGGCAGCTATACGCCCTCATCTTGTGTGTGTGTGTGTGTGTGTGTGTGGACAGGACGGGCCGCAGCAGCTGGGAATGCACATTGACCTCAATGGGAGGAGCCAAGGTCAGCAAAAGTGAGGTCAAAAGAAAGATCAGACCTGTTGAGCTGTGGGTAGAGGTCAGTGTCGAGAGGTAAAATGCCTTTTTTTTTTCTGGTGAAACCTGTTGCTGACCACATGTTTCATTTATATTTCAAACTTTTTTTTAACTTGTGATTAAAAATAATAACTAATTTAGTCTCAAGTTCATTTTTGTGGAATGTTCTGAGCTTTTGTTTGGAGGACCAAGTGTAAGACAATCTCAATAACAAAGACTCACTATCTATCTGTGCTTAAAGGCTGAACTGTGAAGAATTTGCGATATCCAAACATATTTAGCGCTAGTAAACATTTGTCACTATTTCAGCTCCTTCTGTCTCTAATCCTCCGTGCGAGTGCTGCCAACTCTCCTGCTCTGAGTCCTGTGTGTAACACAAGTCGCAGTGGTGAACTCTCAGTTGTTTAATACACTTTTTTCCATGCAGCGTTTGGGGCGACCACCCAAGGCCTCTGACCACACTGCACGTTGCTCCCAACCAGAGTGGGATGTGGAGGAAGACCTTCAGTGTGTTACCGCCTTATTCCTCTCTCCCTCTGTCTCTTTCTCCCTCTCCTTTCGTTAACCCAGTACAGGCGTCACGTGCCCACATAGTTGATCCTGGCTGCTAAGGACAGCGGGGCACAGCTGCACTCGGGACTGGATTTCACCCTCCTCACGTTGGAAAACCTCTTCACACTCTCCCCTGGACAGCTGCAGATGACCAACCGTAGGCATGTCGGCGGTGATGTCTGCATTAATTTGGTGGCTATGTAGACTCGTTATGGTGAAGTAACATGAGGGGAAGGTCCTCACGTAGTGAGCAGCCACACCTCTGCCTTGTTAAGTCTGTTTTTAATGGATGTATGGCCTTCAACAGACACATTTCCAGATGTAGTCAGCAACAAACAAATGCAACACAGTTTTTCCAGTATTGTATTATCTATTCTTTATGCTGTTTTTCATGTATCTCATATCCAAACAGAAGTAAAACAACAGTCTGGATTGGACCAGATTAATCAGACATAGACAAAGTCTATGTCATCTAGACAGATGTCAGTTGTCAGAACTTGACAACCACACAAATGTTGACCACAGTGAGTTGACAAGGAGGTTTAAAGGTCTAATTAAATAAATAGAATGACAAATAAATGTTTAAACTCGAGTTGCAAGTTGCAATTCCTCAGAAACTGGAAGCGGATTCTCTCGTGGCTACCGGGAGCAAAAGGGCATCACTGAACAAACGTGAAAATATAACAAGGTTTATGGCACAGAAACAAATTCAAATGTAATCAGTGTCAAAAGAAACTGCAAAAAGATGAGTCTCAAGATAACCTGACACGACACTGTGAAGGGGCAGCAATTGGAAATGATCGATCACCCCTGGAGCAGTGATTCATCGGTCCATCGGTGGTGTTTCTAGTTGGAGTAAAGACTATAAAGCGTGCCAATTCATGCAATGCTTTACAAACTAATATACACATAACATAACATAAACAAAATGACAAAGTAACAAAACTCGCTCTGGCCGGTGCATACAGTGCACCAGAGAGGACTTCTTCAGTATGTACAGCAAGAAAGCTCTTTATTCACTGGTGAATGCTTTTGCTTGTTGCGGACACACTGCTGTGATTACTATTGCCATACCACAGATAGACACACACACTCATTATTGTTCTCCTCTCTCGCCATAGACTGCTCATAACCAGACAGTGAGGCTGAGTGGTCTGAGAGCTCAGCAGTCCTAGCTTGAACCAGATCTGTGTGCAAAAACGTAATCATAATCACAGCGGCTGCACGGGGAATAAATCACATTGTCTTTTCTCTTGTCCTTAGAAGGTCTGCAGACAGGGGAACTGTTGCATAAGTGTAAGGGAGGTGCTGCTGTACTGTTTATTTGGTGTAGTTTATTAGCCACGACTCGCTGCTATCCTGGCATCCCGTCCAGCAAAGCAGCCCAGTGCCCCCTGTCTGCTGAGGCAAACAAAGAGCTGCTATGTGTCACATGCACGGTTAAACTGCCACACCGATCCAAACCCCCACTACGCTTCTATCTGCCAGCTCCGAGCAGAGACAATGATGAGCCCACCCGACACTCTCCCACCTTGCAAATTGGTATCATACCACCATCCTACTGTGGCTGTTATTGTGTTAGTCTGCAGAATCTATTGACTGCGAATCGGCGTGAATGCCTATGGATGCACAGTCATTTCAGTGTGTGCACATGGTCATCACAGTTCAATGAAGCAGCTATGATGCAACGCAAAGATTTACAACATTACTCCTCCCCGTCACCCCCCTGTCTGCAGACGAGAATCCTGTGGGAGTGACTGCTATGAGCATTAGGAGTAGGAAGAGGCTGTAAGAGCTTTTTGGAAAATGCTCTCTGTAGGATGAGGGAGGAGAGTAGAGGGCATCCGCCTGGCTGGAGAGGGGTGATGAACCTGTAAATCTAAGGGAAAGTGAGAAGTGGAAAGCAGGATGTAATGCTGAGAGAGGATAAGAAGGGGAAAGAATATGAGGCAGGTATAGAGTCCAGAAAAACATGAAAAACATGAACTGTGCAAGAAAGAAGTATAAATAGGATGCAAAAGAGGATGCAAGTAGCAAATTGGCAACATGAGAGAATCCTGAATTTTCCAGTGCACTGTATCCTGTCAAAGAGTGTGTCAGGCGCTCCCTGTTGCCCCCTGTATTTCATCTGTGGGTATGAGTGGAACACTGTTCCTTTTGTCTGCTGCCCCCTTGTAGCTTTTGGACTATTTCAGACACTGCAGGTGATGTGGGCAGTCCACCTCTGAGGCTAAGTCACACGGCAAAGTTGCTGTGGCTGAAGAAGAATGACAGGCTGCTTTTGTTGTCTCCGCACCAGAAGGAGTTAAAAGGAGGATAAACTGAGAGAGCTGAGGATGTCAGCAGGGAGTGTATACGCTAGCGAAGGAGAAAGGGAGCAGAGAGACGGTAATGAGTAAGTTGAATGGAAAAGAGAGATGGCGAAAGATGTAAAGACAAACGCGGAGGTTTGATTTGGGAGCTAACTGGGCTTGAGTTACCTGGTCTATCATTAGAGCAGTAATGAGGAGCAGACAGGCCAGCAGCTCGCTCCTGACAGGGAAAGCTACTTTCCAACAAAGGCAAACATTGTTTGAACGCCCTCATAGGTAGACACATGATGGCAAGAAACGTTGAGGCAGGCAATTAAGATGCCTCTGTTCCCTAATTGGAATGAGGTGATTTATCTGTACTTAGGAAATCCACATGAACATAAGCTCCCCTCCTGCTCCTGACTGTGATTAAGATAGAAGGCTCTTGTTCTGCAAATTATTGTTGCTTTTAAGGGCGCATTACGCTTTCAACACGCTAGTTAAAACAGAAGCAATCTGTGCAAGACTTAATCTCATAATCTCTTTCAAGAGAGTTCTAGCTCCAGTATATTATGAATGAATATGCATTGCTGTAGGTTCATAGCATGGATGACTTCTTTATTCTGCTGTTGCTGCTCAAGCCAAAAAGTAGAAAAAAAACCTTAAAATCTAATTTCCTGACGCGAAAGCTTGCAAATTCCTCAACTGCGTGCATAAAACAAAACATATACTCAAATATTGGGCAGCGTATGACTCTTGAACTTATACATCCTTATACATGCACAGTTATATATAAATATATTGTTTCCTGAATTGCACTCAAAGCCACAGGCATTCAGCCAAAGCATAATTGGATGGCTTTGAGTTGTTGAACATGTACATTTATACCAGTGCTTCTTACTTTTGTAGGATAACAGCAATTGAATTTATAAGTCTTCGTAGAGTGCTTCTAACACTGAGTGTTTTGTGATGTCAGCAGACATTTTATTATGAGACAGATGACGGATGAATCTGGAAGCGCGATCTGATTAAAATGAAACCGTCTAGAAAATGGAGATTCGGCCTTTAAAAAGAAACCCACAGACAGACTGCTGCTCAGACAATGACCACTGTTCCACTATGTATTCTCCCTGTTTCATGAGTGGTTTGATATTATTAAAGCCTCAAGTTGCTGTCATGCATTAGAGTGTGTTTTTTGATGAAGTGTTACAACACTAAAAATAAGTACAGTGGATGTTTTTATTTGAAACCGTGGACAGGGGAATGGAAAGAGGGGGGACGGCAGCCAGATCTGCCTAATGTGTGTGTCTGTGTTTGAAATGAGAGAGGGAGAGTGAACAAGAGAGAGAGAGAGAGAGAGAGAGAGGGCAGGCAGCTATTTTCTGGACATGCTAAAGAGGAAGGTGGTGCCCTTGTGACCTGACATATATTAATGTCAGTCAACAGGGCAGGCACACCCAGTCCCTTTTAAATGTCAGCAAGTGACTGTTTCCACTAAAAAACTCCACATCACAGCTGTTGATTCGACTAGAAAACAGATTTCTGCAAACAATACGTGAGACCTAGCATATTTTTGAAGGTGAAAAAATGCTGCCAAAGCTGGCTCCTTTGCGTCCAATGTTGTTAGCTTTAGGAATGCTGCTGGCCTTTATTGGTGCCAGTTCTGGTAACACCCAAAGCATCCGAAGCACGCCAGGCTGGGTGGGCTTGCCATTTATAAATACACCCCTCTAAACATGTCCGAAATTCACTGTGTGGTTTTTCTGCAGCCACGAGGCCCACCGCTCAAATAATACGGAGAGGGGGTCACACGTGTATTTGCGTTTATCATGCTCTTATGTGCATGTGTCAGGGCAACCCAGTCAACAAGATATCAGGCAGGTCACCGCTACAGTAAGAGTCATCATAATTTACGCACCCCAGTTGTGTATTTACAGCGAGTGAAAAGCCATCCTGGATTCATGCGAATACGCTTCACATGCACAACACATCATTCAGTTCGAGTCCAGGATGTGTTTATAGGTCACATCTATCACTTAGCTGGAACAACTTAATTTAAAAGACAGGTTCAGATTTTTTCTCACACGCCATATGTCCTTTAAAAGAGTAATTGGTCACTGCAGTCATTCCTCCTGTCGCTACTGGCTGTCAAATGCGCGACTACACTGTGAGGGATGTGAGACGAAATCTAAAAATGCATTCCAAAGTTCAGCTGAAGCTAATATGATGCCTCAGCAGTCAGAGTTAGCCAAATGAAGTATACAACTTTCAATGTTTCAGTCTTTTTAGCACCATATTCCCTCTTTGTGTGTCCCTCCATATCGGTAACTCCCTCAAAAGTAATAGAGCTGTCACTTTTGAACAAATTCAAATAAACACGTAATTCGTTTAAATTCATTAGAACGTAATCCACCTATCCATTCTCCATAAACGCTTATCATTATCAGGGAAGCTGGAGCCAATTCCAGCTGGCACTGTGCGAGAGGGCAGGGTACACCCCGGACAAGTTGCCAGTTCGCAATCCCAATGACCACTACGGTGTAGGATCCAAAATACTTCCACACACTGCTTCACAGATGCTTCAGTGTCATGATTTTCCAGTCAGCACGGCCTCGCTTGCCAGTGTCGGCCTCCATTTTTATTTATTAGCTTAGTTCACTGATAGGGCGTGCAATAGGTCAAGCTGATTGTTTTAATTTTGAGAGCACTCTTTTCTGGACGCAGGAAAAACTGCTTTAAATGGTTAAGTTACGTTTATGTGCTGTAATCTTTTAATAATTCCAACAGGTTCTTACAGTCTGAATAATTGATGACAGTCCAACAAGGTGCATCTGTGGTGAATCTGACTGAATGGTGGCTGGAAGAAGGTACAATACAAAGGAAGGTCTGTTTAAAAAAAAAAGTGTTCTCCAAATGAAAAACCTTCAAAACTTTAAAAAGAAACAAAACAAACAAGTTACACAAGAAGTTGTGATCCTTCTTTGTTAAGGCAGAAACAAATGTTATGACTATGAAGGCCATTTCTCTTGACCACAGGGTAAGTCATTATTTTTATAGTACCAATTAATAAAACATAATAAAACCAAGGATGCTGCTCACAGGGTATTATATTATCTTTTAATTGCTTATTGTCCTACTCCACATTCTCTTCAGACTGCCTCTGAGCACTGAAATGGATATTAATTAGGCTGTATTTTAACACACAGACAGGTTTTTGTTACAGAAAATGAAACTACAGCGTAAGAAGAGCAATAATGTGGTGTCTGAATCCATAGGGGCGTAAAATAAATACTGTAGGGTTCCAACCTCCCAACAATTTTCACTGCACTCCTCCAAAATAGCTGCTATGTATCCAAGCCAAGACATCGGTGGCCTTTTGACCTTCTGCAGCACCGCTAGGAATGTGCAGAGGTGTAGATTTAAGACTTCTACAGTGCAGTCAGTATGAACAGCACCTCTCTCAGGTTTGAGTACAAGTGCAAAATCTGTTGTGCGTCCATTACTCATTGTGACATTACTGTGTGAGTGGAAATGTAATGTAAGGTAGATTGCAGCTAGTGTTTTTCAATGTATATATATATATATGTGTGTGTGTGTTTGTGTAGTGAAGTGCAGAGTGAAAAATGGGTTTGAGTATCAACACTCACACATTCTTTACATTTGACAGTTCTGAGACGAAGTGACATTTTTAGAAGCGAGGCGGGTGAAGCGACGTGACAGAAGGTGAATTTCTGCCATTAGTCTTACCGTAGCCGAGGCTGTCAGCTAAACATTCATGCAGACCGAGGAGCTGGTCGGTTTCTCTTTTTTTTCCTGAGATGATTCTTACAGTCTTTAAAGAAAAAATGTACTTTTTTTAAGCTCATAAGAGAAATTGTTTTCAGATGTATTTGGTTTTTGCCTTTTTGAGTTGAAGGATGCACGCGGTGCCCATGTAAATAAACCCTTCACCTAAAGTGGAGGTGTGGGATTCAACTGTGTGTGGTCCTCGTGCAAACGTCTTTGCCACTTGCACGCTTGACAAAAAGGTTCCTGGAAATGAGAAGGACTGAGGTCGATCGTCACACTATATCCCTCTGTGGTTGAAACCGCTTCTTTATCACTCCTTATTCATATTATTCTAGTTAATCATTCAAATACTGTCATGCGTAAGTGTTGCCATAAGTTGAATTACGACCCTTTTTAAGCCAGCACCAATGACTGCACTCTTTCTAGGCATCCCATCCGCACATGCTCATTAGACTTCCTGTTCTGCACCAACTTTCCAATGACCAAAAGATTTACTTGCCGCTACCCTTTTTCCATTGCTTGGGAAAACCATCCAAAGGAGCTGGCAGTCTTCTGGTGATGCATGACCGGCAAGGCCAGCCGGAGGTTTGTGAATGGCTGGCTTAATGGTTCATTAATCTGCCAGTGGCTGCGACCGCTGTCAATCAACATAGAGCCTGCTTGGTTTGTTAAGTAAATGTTAGGGATTTTGAATGGACCTTTAAACATATAATATATAACATATAAAATACAAAAAATGCAAAATAAGGCGACACTGGAAAGAATTCACTGACTTACACATAATTCTTCTTGACTTGTTTTAGCTCATACGCCTCTGCAGTGTTTCAGTATAGCATCAACATTTCAAATCCATAATGTAGCACACAGTATATTCAGGTCTTGTCATCCACATGCGGTATGATGACGGTCCACCCTTTAGATGGAATGAGTTTGGAGCAAACCCAGTGATTCAGTGCTGCATCCTACAGGAAATCCCTATGAGTAGCGATGAGGACCGAATTCTCGGGCAGAGCTCCAGAATGCAGAGGCAGGTCACAGATGTGTGAGATTAAGCAGTGAAACTCAGGAATTTCAATATGCTTTTTTCTTGCTGTCTCATGTCTGCAGTGTAACTATGGTGAAATGGAGATAGTGGCCTTTTAGGCAATTTGATTTAGCGTATACAGCACTCGACCCTTCACCTTAATCTTTATTCCGGCGACAGTCTGTCTCGCGTTTCACTTTCGGTCTTTGCAAAACAGACTAGAGACCATTACCTTCACATCTCATTTGTGGTTTTGCAGAAAATGGCTCGCTTTTTAACTATTACGGTTTTTATTTGATAAACCCAAACGGCCGCTCTTCAGCATACACAAAACGCTAAAGGGTTTTTAAAGCTATGCTGTATCTCAGCAGTCGTGAGCCAGAATGAATTAACAAATCAGGATGCAGGATGGCGTGATGCGATCATGGAGGATATCAGGCTCTTCTGAATCTATGAAGAGACTGTAGCCCCTCGAATCCTGGAGCTTCCACGCACACATCCCCATGCACATCTGGTAAAAAATAAACACTAAAGGGAAAAGGGAGGTGCAGATGATGGAGTAGTGAAGTATCCGTCCAGTCCATTTCCTCCTCTGCGTTTCCTTGTGAAATCCCTCTCAACCCCACCCCAGCTTTTTCATTCAGAGGGAGAGAATGTGCGGGGCACGCCTGTGTTTTCTGTAAATATCTCGGGTCTCCTCTCCTCCCAGGGCAAAGATGGAGGTAGTCATCTAACCCCCCTCCCTCTCTTCCTCCCTTCAAGCCTCCTCATGTGGAAGGAAGCTGACTCTCTCCACCCTGCGAGAGGTTAAATCCCAGAGGGGGGAAGAGAAGGGTGTCGGCCTGAACCCCTTCGAATGACAGCAGGAAACACTAGGAGGAAACTGACAGGAATTGTACGTTTATTTTTCAATAGTAACCAACAGGATGTGTAATGTCAGAGTGGTGATGGCGAAGCTATGGCATGTCAGGTCTCTGTAACCTTACATTCTGTGTAAACACCCACTGTCTAATCACTTGATATCACTGCGGAAGGTCTATCCTGGCATCTAAGGGTCTTCCAAAGAAACACTCCAAAACAAAACACTTAAAACTAAGAGTAGCTGTTCCAATTAAAAGCCAAGACACAAGATTTCCTTTCTGGAAGGTTGCTTGAACATGGAAAATACAAAAGGCTTTACACTGTAATGTTTACTCAAACAGGGGCTACAGCCAGGCCTTTATATCCAACATACCAGGCCTCACCACATTACCAAGTGCCATTATTATAATCACATCCAGCTTTTATCCTTGCATTCCAGAGCAGACCAGTATCCAAGGCCACAATGTACACTATATTTCCTGTAAGCCCTGCTATTGTTTGGATTCAGTCCAAGCAAAGAAACTGTCAACAGTATTCATCTAACCTGTCCATCAACTCTTCATCAATTACATTAAAAGGCGGGCACAAGACATTTAATTCAATACTTTCCTCAAACACAAAGTTGACTTGATGGCAAGACAATTCCTGTTGAGACATACAAGTTTCAATGAAAATTTAGATTACAATCAAGTGAGCTGCTTATTATTAAAAATGGATTACCTCTAAGGTAAGTAGATCTTTAAGTGAAGAATATACTGCTAAGGTCAAGAACAAACTTCCATGCTCACGTCATGGGCCTTCAATAACCTCCTACCCCACGTGACCCCAACAGAATCCCTGACATGAACTTTGTATGACGTTTTTTCAAACCTCATTGTTCTTTCACCAACACTTTGTGGCAACCCCTACTGGCACGTTTCCATAGCAGCTGCACTTTAACTGGCATTGTTACACCAGCCTTCTGTTTGATTTGTGACCAAACAAGCTTGTTCTACATATTTTTTTTATCTAATATACTCCCCAAATGTCCATGTTGGTGTTTAAACTGTAGATTCTCTATTTATTAGAACTCTGCTTTCAGTTCACTGCTAACCAAGCTGTCCATTATGCCTAATGTCTAAGGCTAATGTGAATACAACATTCTACTGTAGATGAACCAGCTCCCTGTATTATGATACAGATAAAAAGCACAGAAGGACACTTACTACTGTTCTGTGTGTATTTCCAGAATCCTCAATGACACTTCTAACCATCTGGATGAAAATAAAAAAAGATTTATTTCTACCATCTTTGTAAAGAAAATATTAAAAAATGTTTTTCTGAATACCTTCAGAACAGAGCTCAGTGTTGTTAAATGACCTTTACTGGTGGGTATTTATCTCTCAGGGAAAAGGACATGCTTCCTGTGGGGACCCAATATCGATCTGGTGATACTTTGTTTCTTCCTGCCACGACAGACAATGTAACTCATTTGACAGGTAGTCTATACTTCTGTGAATCCACTTCACTCCTTTTAGAACAAATTCAGTTTTACAAGACCTTCCATCTGCTTTTTATGGTGTCTTATCTTAGTAGATTTATAATCACTGTCATTGAATTTCTTGTGTTCTATTTAAAACTGTTGAAAAAAAAATTCAGATCAAAAAAAGGTTGCAAAGGCCAATTTCTGTCTTCCAGTTTTACTGGAAATGTGTGTTTAGCTCATTGTGTCATTCCCACTCTTATAGTGAGGGCAGAAAACGTATTAAAATATAAGTAATGAGAAATAATGGTCTGTGATAGTTATTAAATTATAGACACTGTGTGTGAACCTCAAGGTTCCCAGCAACTGGAACACACAACAATGGAAATGAGCTGACATTCAAGAGAGCAGGAAAGCTGTGGACCAATATAGATTTCTTTTACCTTTAGAACAAGTAGCTGCACAGATAGCCGTTGCCAGGGACAACAAAGCCAGGAGAAGCTGGAACCAGTGTCTGCATTGATGCAGATCTACCGTAAAGTATCTTTGAATTATCTTTGATCAGGATATCTCCTTTAACGTCCACATAAAACAAATTTCAAGGACTACTTTTTTTCACCTATGTAACATTGCAAAAGTCAGGCGCATCCTGTCTCAAGCAGAAAAACCAGTCCACGCGTTTGTCCACCTAAGTTCTGCTTGAGGTTTCTGCCTGTTAAAAGGAAGTTTTTCCTCGCCACCGTCGCCAAGTGCTTGCTCCAGGTGGGATTGCTGGGTCTCTGTAGTTAATATAATAAAGTATAGTAGAATATGGTCTAGGCCTGCTCTATATGGAAAAAGCCACGAGATAACTTTTGTCATGAATTAGCGCTACATAAATAAAACTGAATTGAAATTGAATTGAATTCTCTTCACAAAGTCAAAAGGTGATAGAAACTGATGTTTAGGATAAAATCTCAGCTCAAGTACATATTAAACAATTTCTTTTATCTTATCACCACTGCATGTGGGGTCATAATAGTGTTTGCTGCTACGCTATCATGTTTACTCTTATATCAAGACCTTTTCCTGTAGATATGTAATAATTGGAATGACTAATTATTTTTTAATAAAACTCACAGTGCAAGCAGTTTTCCTGTTATAGATAAAATAAATGAAATAAGTAATGAAACTTTCCACTTTCAAACCATATGGTCACTGGCTTTATTCTCCTGTTGAAGAGTTTCTTACAAAAAAAAATATTGTAAGGAAAAATATTGTGTACAAAGAAGTAGAACAAAGTGAAAATGACTTGCAACAAAGGAAATTCTTGTACACGGTTTGGCAAAGATTATTTTGAAAGAACTCATATGGCTAAGAAAGCACAGAAGGCACTCGTCCGATGGACCCTTCATGAAGTTGTGTGGCTTACCAGAGGGGTCTGAATCAATACAGCAGAGTCCAAGATATCCTGACTTATAGTCCCTATATGGGTCTAGCAACAAAACACTCTTGTAGGCTATAGTGGCAATAGCGAATTTCACTTGACTTGACTTCCCTTTCTTTCTTTCTTTTGTATGTAAATTGTATGTTTCTCAAATGTTTCTGCAGTGACCTTGACCCTGACCACTTTTTGCTGCTTACATTGACTTCCATTCATTAATGCTGTGTTAGACTGCAAAGGGGGTTAATGGCTAACACCTACGGTTCAAGACAAGAAGGTGGGTCCCTTTTTCGCTATTATTCTTTAGCTTTAAAACTGGGGGGCATGTTGGAATACTCACTCCCACTACATGAAGTATGAAGAGAAGTTAAAACATGAGGTCAACAGTTAATTATGCCACCTGGACAAACTTCCATCATGGTTTCCCATTTGTTTGAGGGTTCCCAGAGCTTGAAGCCCGCTCCAAAGAACCAGAGCTAGAAAAAAAAAAAAAAGGCGTCGTCCAAGCACTCAAACCTACACAAAGGGGCCGTTTCCGAACTTCTGTTATTTCAGAGTCCTCCACTGTGAGCCCTTAATGTGCGGCTGTTATCCTTTCAGCTAAATGTGCTTTGCTCAGCTGAAAATAACTGAGATGGCCTGAGCAGAAAAAAAAGAAGAAAAAAAAAAACACCTGCCAGACTCATTAATTATAATTTATGAGTACCAGACCTTGGACGTTGACTTGATGGATAATTTCAAACAGCTTTCAAAATCAAAAAATTTGAATGGAAGTTATAAACAGAACACTGTTTTACAATCAAATCTTCCAAGTCTAACTTGAAGGAACAACTGTAGCTGTCTCCTCTGTAAAACATCTCCCTCCTGTAGTCATTGTTTGGATGTCCTTTGCACTAAGCTCAATCACAACTCCACGTACACTCGCACACACGAAGGGGCTGGCTTCATTATGCACCCATCTTGGTTTGTTTGACCACTCTCTCATTTGAAAAGATGAATTGGCTGCCTCAGACTGGCTCAGCTTGACTAAACTAAATATTTAAGTGTTTGAGGTGCATGTGGTTGGCTTCAGACCCTTCGGTGATGGGTCTACGCTTGAACCTGGTTTGTTTTTCTCAGCCCACGCTGCAATCACACCCTCTGCATGGCAACTCCCCGTCATGTTCACATACAGAATAATGTTTAGAAATCACATGCACATTACTTTTTCAAATGCAGGCGACAGCCTCAGGGAAGCACACCATGAGCCAAAAATAACTGACCCAAGTCCAGTCATTCCAGCTTGTTATTTCTATGGATTTTTCTTCTTTACGGGTTTGTGTACACATAAGTTACACAATGCACACAATTCTCCTTTACTGCTTGCTTGTGAATACACTTCTGTCAAGGATTACATGGTGGATTACAAGGAGTACACGCCTGTTCAGACTAAACAAGGGGAGAAATGATTGTTGATGAGTCTCAGAGAGATTTTCAACTGTTTGTTCAAAGGTGCATTTAAGTGATGCTACATTAAAGGACTCAACGTAAGAGGTTCTCCTCAAGAAACACTTCTAGAAACACAGTGAACTGTAATCCTAACCCTCCAAAATTACAACTCACCAAGCGCCAAATTCAGGTTAAAGTCAGCCTTAGCCAAGTCAAATTTAAGAAGTCAAATTAAAAGTGTAAAATAGTTGAAAAAGAGGCATTTAAAGTATTTCTGATTGATGTATTATCTGTTACATGGCCATGGCATTGATAGATTATGCATGCAGAACACAAGTATGTATCAATTTTGCACAAAGGTGCTGGGATATGAATAATAAAAATCAAATCAATAAAAGAAAAGAATGCTCTAAACATCAGTGATTTCTTTTATTAAACAACTCATGCTTTACATTCCAGTAAGGCCTCTACAGGACTAAATCCGCATCCATGTTTATCTAAACTTGGTTTTTCAAGATGACCTCTACAATAAAATAATATCTTGACACCTGCAAACAATTATGGCTGACACTTATCAAAACACTGAAGAAAAAATATGACTTGTCCTGAATTTGCTTGTCTGCGTACTTCCAACAAAAGCAAAAATGTTCAGATGAAAAAATAACTTCAGGAATGCCAACAACATTAAAAAAAAACGGACACAAAGAATGTTTCATTTCATCCTTTTGGATTTGAAACATTTGTTCTACATCGTGAGAACATGAGTGTTTTCACAAAGACTTTCCAGGTCATGTAAAGTTAATGCAACAATGAATCTGTGAGAATTATAATGAGGGTGTAACAGCTGTCACAGTGTTTCAAACTACACATCACTGACACAGTAATCAGGCCATCAAAGAAAGTATAATGTTAGCAGTCTAGAAGGTGAACACTGGGTGAGACCTCGGACAAAAATAGAACACATTATATGCTTTTATCATTCTTTCTTGACGCTGTGATTGGCTGCTTCAGAAAGTAATGCCAACACAAATTACACATACATGCGTGCATGTATAATTTCATGTTTAAGATGTCATGAGAGCCTCTAAGGCATTGCCATAGTACTGGTTAGAAGAGGCAATGGTCTGTCAGGGAATGGAGAAATATTACTGGACAAAAGCCACCAGCTCCATCTACTGGTCATAAATAGACATTGTAAATTTCACCATTTTGTCTGCATTTTTTCATTTTAATGCCATCATAACATTTAACAAGTACAAATAAGATGTATTCACTCACATATGTTTCATTGAGACAGTATTATATAATGTGTATATGTATATAATGCAGACAACTCAAAGGGAACTAGCTTCTAAACAACACATGTTAAACAGTAACAAACTTCACTGATGAGGTCAAAGCACACTACTAAATATGACATAATTATAACCTCAAAAATAAATACAGGTGTCTATTAATACATTGGTGACAGTCTCAACTGCAAGACTGCAAGCTTCACATCCAGGCTGACGTGGTCAGTTTACATAGATACTGGTTTATTGTTAACAGTTCAGTTCAATGAATCTTTATTGTCACAGGAGGGCAGCATAAACATATTGAAAAAACACTACCAAAAATAAATAGGTAACATACTGTACACATGACTGTAAGACTTTAAAAAGCAAGTTATAGCAAACATCAAAAATGCATTGGGTAAAAATGTGCATATACAAAGTGCAACAGTAAAGGTGGACTAGACTTTTTTTCATTCATTTTTTTATTGATATTTATATTTTACAGCCATTTTTCTGCCAACAAAACCAGGTGATTTTTTAAAAACCGTGATCTTTTCCAAACCATCGGCAAGTGCTTTTTGTGCTTGAACATAATCTGACCTAACCTTAACATTAAAAACATAAAATACACTTATTTAACTAATAGCAGTCATTTAATGTGGTGTTAAAAAATGTAAAATGCAACCTACGTTGAAACGTAACGTTACAGGTTGATCATCAATCATTATCAGTCTAAGGTTATATAGCTACAGAGTTGTGAGAGAACATTATGTATCCTAACTTTACAGACACTTACTGACCCAAATGAGTCTTCAAATGACAAATAAAGTTTGTTGTTGGCTCTCAGAAATCTTTGATGAGCACGTCTTAGATTCAGCAGTTCAGTTCGGCTTTTTCCTTCACATGTGAAACAAGAGATCTGATCGTTCATACTTAAACCATATACATAAAATGAACACAGACGAGTAATTCAAGTCATCATGTCTTAAGTCACAAGTCTTTAACTTCCATGTTCCTGTCGAATCTGGAGTTATTTATTTACTTCTATTTATTTTGTCAAGTCGAGTCGCCTTAAAAACAGTGACTCGAGTCACTCCAGTCACAATGACTCACATCTCTGGTGTTCTCTCTGTAGCTTTGTCTTCCTCCTCTATTTTAAGATTCCAGCAGATCAGGACAAATTTAATACAAATCCAATGAAGCTTTGTCTATAAAACTTTAGCTGCCTCAGTAAAAACTGTGTTTGTCATGCTCTAGAGTGTATAGAGTTTGTGTTATCCTCCCATTGCAGTTAGTCATCAATGATTGTGCCCATCTCAAGTGTACCGGCTGGTAAATCACAATGTATGTATTTAACCTCTATGATAGTTATCACTGGATAATTAATGTTTGATGGACACAATGTCCTCCCCAATAACCAGGTTCTTTCAACAAGACACAGAATAAGAATTGTAGCAACAGCAGCGGCATGATAGAAAGACATCATACTGTATAGAGAACATCACACAAGAGGAAAATCAGGGTAAATATTTACAGCGTGGCACACAGACATTCATTTTTCAGCAGGATACTCCGTCTCACTGGCGAGAACACAGACTGTCCCACGTGGTCGCCCCAGTGAGTCACCATTCTGATCCAGCTATTTGTCCTCCTCCAGACTGAAACAAAGACGAGACATTACTGAAAGCACAATCTGGAAATCCTATTAGCCGTCCATGCAAAATGCATTTTGTATGCTTTTTGCTGTATTGTATAAACGATAAGCCATAAGGACAGGATAATAGTGTTGCTGCCGATTAGGAAACATTTGGTGGCTTTATTTTTGGAGGATATAGAAGGAAAACAAATAATTATAATAATTAAAAAAAAAATACTGGGGTGATTATCTCTGGGCTGATTCTGAGAAGAAACAAAAATAACTCTAGCATTCTGACCAAAATGTATGTATTTATTTTACATTGATGTATATTACAGTAACATATAGTTTCATGTTTATATTGTTTTAATTAAAGGTCAGAGGGTTGTGCTTGAGATGAGTCAGTCAAAATGACAAACTGAGCTGGCTTTCTCTCGCACACTTCCATTTTCTCACTATTTCTGTAAAGAACATTCATAGAAAATAAAGGTATGTATTATGATGTAGGTCATTTGAAAATTTCCCCAACCACTTTCACATTGTGGAAGCTGTTTTGTTCTTACATTAGGTGAGAAAGAGGATTGAAAAACCAATGAATATGTTTGTCTTACAGAACCTGTCTGACGGATCTGCTTGAGCTTTGTGCAGAATATCCTTTTTTCCAACACCGAACCAACAAAAGCAACAACACAGCCTGATGGAAGTGAGTCAAAAGGGAATATATTTGGAAGAAATGTGAGCTCACAGCTGTCAGAAATATGGCAATGAATGCAGCATGGACACCAGGGAAACTTAAGTGGATTGGACGTAAGACCACTCATTGCCATTATGTAATAGTGGAGGATAATTATGGGACCTTGGATTACATATATATGCAATCCAGGCAGCAGAAGCAGCCCTCTGTAGTTTGATTTAAGTCTTCAAACTTCAGATCAAAAACACATTATTACATCCTCACGAGGATGTTGGATCTGCAGAAAAAGAATCCAGGAATTTTACTTGCATTGACATAAAGGTGACACTAGATGGCGATACTGGCACACCTATAGTATATCCACAGTTTCTTTTTGTTTCCTTAAGCACTTCAACTTTTGCAATTAAGGTCGTCTTTTTTGGGTTGTGCAGAATACCCTCAGAGTGATTTGCAAAGCACAAAGAGAAAGTTTGAAATTAATTTGAATAAAGCGACATTAAATCTGCCAAAAACTTCTGTCAGTTTTCATACAGCATTAAGAGCAGCTCGCCTAGCAGTGCTTTAGAATGAGTGTTGGAAGATGTATTCAAATCCTTTACTACTAATAGTATCAATACAACAATTTAAAAGTTATGTATTCAAAATATTACCAAAGTAAAAGCACATAAGTATTACCAAGAAACTGTATTAAAAGTAAAAGCATTCATTGTGCAGAAGAATGGCCCCATTAAGTGCTATAAACTGTTGGGTAGTTTAATCTGGAACCATGCATCATTTTTATGAGATGAGATGATCATACGTCCGTCCATCCATTTTCTGTAACTGCTTATCCTTGTACATCCTGGACAGGTTGCCAGATCCACACCTATGGGCAGTTTAGAGTCACCAATTGCCCTGCATGTCTTTGGACTGTGGGAGGAAGACGGAGTACCCGGTCAGGGTTCAAACCAGGAACCTTCTTGCTTTAAGTGCTAACCAGTGCACCACTGTGCCGCCTGATATGTATTGTATATAAAATCTTAATATGCAAAGTAGCTGTAGCTGTCATAAAAATGTAGTGTAGTAAAATGTAGGCTGCCCTCAAAAGTATCTCAAAGTGTACTTGTAAATAAATTCAGTAAATGTACTTAGTTATAATACTTCATGCTTCTAGACAGTTAAAACTGTTGGATGACTTCAGTCTGTACAGACTAACAGTGGGCAGAATGCCTCAGAAATGATCCAAACAGAACTCAGGATTTTCCCCCTTTGGTTTCTTATTCAAGTCTTCATAACATTCTCACATTCAGATTGCCACACACAGTTGACACACATGTGAGCCACAGTGTTGACTCATGCAGGCCCAGTGACAACACACACGTAAGCTAAATGTGGCAATAATGGAGATAGTACTGTAGTGTCATCACACATTCAGATGACGATCAACGTGATCGACTGCTTGGAAACCAAGAGAGAGAAAATCTGCACATTTATCATGAATGTACCATTTAAGATGGGTTTCCTCACAGTCCCAAAATGATTAGCATCATATAAAAAAGTAAATATGTTGTCTTTAAAAGCCGTATATCATGTCTTTAAAGCATACTTATGTTTCATAAACTAAGCCCTAAAGCCTGTTATGATCAGTGTCAAACTGGAGGGATCTAATTAGCTAACAAGACTCATCTTGCTCATGATGTGGAATCTGTCGAGCAAGTTTTTTATCTTTCATTTCAGGGTTATTTATGTAGAATAATCTGCTCCAAGTGGGTGTTTGTTAAACTGTGGATGTGGCTGGAATTTCAGCGGCTCCCTCAGTAAAAATTCTTGGGTCTTACTTGAAGGTCAGATTTCAGCGAGCTTCTTTCTGCCTATTTTGGAAGCAGAACGCGAGAATAAGACTTGCTAAAAAGAGTCTGAAAATGAAGCAGCCTCCTGCTGCGACAGACTTTATTAGAGATTAAACAAAACGCAGCCGAGCCGTAGTTAAAGATTACCAGCTTTCTCTTTTATTGAAAAATATAGCTGTTATTTCAAAGAAAGGAAAGTGAGGAAGGTAAATATATTAATATACTGTAAAACCAGAATAAGGAATAGGGAGAAGAAAACAGTACATACTTGGCATAACACTACAGCCACTGAATAGAAAAAAAAAAAAAACATTCTACAGCTGAACTTTGAGCCAGTTGTTTTTCGCAGCCCTTATCTTTTTTTGCCACTCACCAAACCACTTCTGTCAGAGCACGGAAAACTTTTAAGCAGACCTTAGGCAGAAAGTATTTGCAAATTCCTTTCTATGGTTTATTCTGGCCTACTTAGGAGTTTCCCACAGAGAAACATGACAAATGCCAGAAAGTTAAGACAATTACAAGAAAGTATCTCAGAGTAATTTAGTATACTTTTCCATAATTCTCTATTTATTCTCGTCCAAATTCCACCAGCCCGGGTTGCCAGAGTGGTGAAAGATTTTTTTTTTTTTTTTTAAACTTGCAAATACAATTTAGCTACACATGTTGCTATGCAGTGTTACAGCCACTAACATTCTTCTGGTTCTCACGCTATGACCCAAGAGTCACACCGCCGATAACAAGGATCGTTTACTGCAATCAGCGATGGCACAAATGATATTTACATTACTTGATTAGAACAATGGCAGATAAGGAGTGTTTTTTGTGTCCATTTCTTGTTGGTGAACATGAAGGATTGCAGCTGCCCAGACAACCTACAAACCGTACATTTCAAAAAATGGATCGATAGAAATAAAAGACATCTTAAAGTTTGGCCCATTTACATCACAAAATAATGAAAGATGTCTGACTCAAATCATACTGCATATCTATACATAGGTAGAAAATAAAACAAAATCCAACATCCTGCTAACATTACCCGATAATATGGTTAGAAACATACTTGGCAATTTCCTCCAGATCGCTTTTAATTTCAGAACTTCTCTCAACCTGTTCCTGTAGACACGGTTCCAAAACATTACAATGACCCAAGGCAGAATGGCACAGCATCCTGATTTTATGTACACACCCCTGCATCGGTGCCACAACAGGAAATTCAAAGCGCCCCATTTGTCAAACGTGGCAATTAGTTTTCTAACACAGAATGAAAAAAGGTCAGACATTAATCATGGATACCAGAGAGGGAAGTACACCTTCTCTTTCTGCCTTATTTATAACGGGAAGTAACCTGGAGGAGCCTACTGAGTGAGCCCGCGTTTGCAAAGCAAACTAAACACACACACAAAAAGAAAAAGCGAAACAGCCCACCTGTCTGTCCCTGACCCTGCTGTTCCTGGAGCAGTTCCAGCTGGTTGGGGGCCAATAATCCAGCACATTTAATGAGTAGACTGGGAAAGGCCAGATGATTGGTTGATTTAATCATCTGTTCCTACTGTGTGATTTGTGTTGTGCAGAAGAGGTGAATATTATCACTTGCGAGGCCAGTTAAGGAAATATCTGTCACTCTTAGCCCCGAGACATACCTGATGCCCATCTATTACATGGCTGCGCTCTAATAACACTTTGTACATGTTTTTACATCCTTTCTCTTCCCTCAGGGACAAGCCTGAACACGTGTCCAGAGGGAGGAGGTGTGTTTTTGGATAGAGCCATAACTATTAATTTCCCTGTAACCATTTCTCTACTGCAGCAACTCCCTTTTCAAACACGTCTTTCCGCTGACCTGCAAATCCTACCAACCCTCAGTAATGATGTGGAATGAGATGTGACGATGCAGAAATACACAATATGCCACGATCACCACTTCTGTCCTGTCGTTAAAAAAAAAAAAAAAAAGCACAGGACGCGGTACAAATACAAAAAGGCCTCGTTTTTTTTTTTTGACAATTCACATTTTTATGTACAGAAATCAACTAATACAGCCTTACCACGACAGCAGGAGTGATGTGACTTAGACAACTGGGTGTCTACTCGAGTCCAATAATTAAGTGCCATGTGGCAAACTTCTACGGGAAGAAGCTGGCTCACTCTGTAGTACCATGAAGAAGTTTTTGTAAGAAGAAAACATATCAGGAAAAAAAAAACCCAAATCAAAACTCTAAAAAAAAAAACCAACCTAAAAGTGCACATTAAGAATGATCCATCCCTTATGAAAATGAATGAATAAATATCACAGCTGTCTGCGAATTTAAAGAATTAAGACCTTTGCCGAAGAGAGACAGCAGCAAAAATGATGCTAACATGATCAACTATCAAACTCAAACATGCTCTACAAGAGTAGACCAACTTCTGGGTACTGTATGTACAGAAAATCAAAGTAGGAACAAAAAAAAAAATAGCAGAAATCACCCCTTAAAGTCAGACTTGGACAAAAAGTATCAACTACTTTATCTATTTAGTGTCTATGCCAAACATTGTCATTGGCAAATGAAGCTCCGCGATCACTCCCGCACACACAGGGATTACAAAGCTATCCGAGTTTCACCTCTTCTTCCCCTCTTCCGAATCTGTAGTACCCATCCACGCCGCGTTTGTGACCTCGCGTTTCCTTCTCCTCACCTCGCGCGTCGCACTCCAAATGTGATATTCATGTGATTGACAGCTGCGGTGCAGTTCTCTAACCTCGTGTTCGTCCTAAAATGAGTGTGATGCTCTTGAACAATGGCTTGTTGCTCTTTATTAGTGCACCTTTGACGAGGACGAGGATAGAACATGGCAGCGTGTATTTGAAATTTCCCCAATAATGAGTTCAGAGTTTGATGTTGCAAAAAAAAAAGTGCAACAATTAACAGCCCAAACCTTCCAAGAGTGCCACACTGTGAGCCGGTCTGTTTGCACTCAGCTCACATCTCCTTGCTACAGCACAGTGAATAAGGCTTAATTGGTTTTATTTATGATGTTGAACAAAGTGTACAGAGATTAGATTGATCTACAAGAAGCTTAAAGCAGATGTGGCCCTGCCTCTAACTCCCTCCCTTGCCTTTCCCAGCTTGTGATAGCCTCCCAACACCTGGTCTTCTCCATTAGTGTCTCTCGAGTCTGTCATGGTAGTGATACCAGTTTAGCCTACACTCGAATCTCATCATCGTCGTCATCCATGAAGGTGAAATCTCGGTCATCCTCCCCACGTGGCGAACTGTACTTTGCACTGTCCGTGTCGGCGTCGTGGATGTGGTACTGGGGTTTCTCCTCGATGGCTGAGCCGGAGCTGGACACAGAGCAGCTGTCCAGGTTGTGGTGGTTGTTCCTGGTGTGTAGCTCCGGGGTGTAGGGATCCACCATGGCCTTCTGCTGGTACATGCTGCGAGGTGGCCTTGCAGGTGCCTGCTCCTCCACGTCGTCGTCATCTATGTGGGGGATGTGGGAGGGCGACGCGCGGCCCTCGCTGCCCTTGCCTTCTTCGTAACCGAGGTCGTCCTCCTCCCAGCCTTTCTTTTCCATCACGCTCAAGATATCCCCGAGCATGGAGGGCCCCAAGTCAATGTGGAAGGACATCATAGACTCTGCGTGCTTCATTCCGCCTCCCTTCGGCATGGATGGAGGCAAATCTGTAAGTTCGCCGAAATTTCGCTCGTCGAACTCCGCATCCAATGTCGCCATCGCTGCCGCTCCGTTCACCGGCTTGCTTTCGATCTCCGTCAGCCTCTTCATGGGGCTTGAGGAAACGCTCTTCGGCATTTGGTGTCCTCTGTTAGTATCCTCATCGTTTAGGTAAGGCAGGGATATGGCATTTTTCACATAGTTAGATGATCCACCAGAAGGTGCCATCATGTTGTACTCGTACTTATCCCCCCGGTTAACTGACTGAGAACGCTTGCTGCTTCTGAAGGTGCGGGACAGCAGCCCTGGTTTGGGGCCCGGGGAGCTCTGCTTTGTCTCCGGCTCCCTTGGAGGTTCCCCTGACCGGGTGCTAAGAAACGAAGTGTCCCCGAAGGCGTCTCCTCCCCTGCCGACATGCATGGTGTGGCGAAAGTCCCCCAACGGAGCGCTGATCATCTCGGCGGTCAGGTCAGCCCGAGACCTCCGCTTCGACTGGTTAGAGTTATTCACCAGCTGCTTGAGAATAGGCATGATGGCAGTGTCTTACTTATAATCCACAGAAAGAAATGAAATTAGGTTCTGTAGGCGTTCAGGAGAATTCCTTCCAGGATTCTTTGGCAGTTGTATAAGATGTTTGTCAAAGAAAGTATAATTCCAGGTGTTTAATGTGTGCAGCCATTCTGGTCCTCCAGCTCTGGTTTCATCTGTTGGATCACCCTATGAAGAAGAATAGAGATCATTAAAGCCAAACCTAGCTATGCACCTTGGCGGGCAATGTGGAAACATAGCAATTAATAATAGACACCATTTCTATCCAGATGAAAATGTAAAATACCACTTTGAATGCTTCTCTAAGTAGCTGTTTCTATTAATCTCTCATCGCCCACTACCTCATAACTCACTCTTTCCTGATCTGCATTAGGTACGGAAACTTTTGTTGCCAAAGTTTCAAAAAGAAGCCTCACTTGAGTGGTTTTAAACTAGCAAAATGTGTGTGGGTGTTATGTAATGGTGAAGAAAAGCTATCTGGAACAAAGTTCACACCACCTTCACCTTAGTTAAACTAGTCATAATACCCCCCGGCGATGTCGCGAACCACGGCACAATAACTTCCAATTCAAACGTTCTCCTTGTACATTTTTTGAGCTCTCATTTAAGAAAAAAAAAAACTCTAACAGGCTGCTTCGCATTCAGTTTCTCAAGTGGCTGCAGTGTCCGCTGTCACTGCTGTGCTTTAGTTCCCATTTAGGCCTCCGACTGTTACATAACCAGCAAGACACAGGATACTGGGAGCCCGAGCAGTTCAAGCTGGCAGGAATAAAAGAATGAAGAGGAGGGGGAGAATGAAGTGGAACAACATTTCTCCAGCATGGATTGACTTACAACAGTTCAAAAAGTCCAGATCTGCTACATTCTGTTCAAACACTCCTATCATTAATAGATCTAATGTTCCCACCACTAGCCTTGGAGGTGACATTTGATCACCTCCAACAGCATATTTTGTTCTGTCACTGAACGCGCATCAATTGGAAACACTCAGTACATTTGTCTATCAGCTCATAGATAAAAAGGTTGTTTTTTTTAATGTGAGGGAAGCAATGTGCTCTTGATTTAAAGCAGACCACTTTGATCCTGTACTTGCACTGATTATCTCTGACTCAATAAGCTGATAATAAGGCTCATTTCAGTACTTAAACCAAACTATCCCTAAATCACCAGTGACTCAAGCCTTGAAACATGATCTCCACAACAGAAACGAGGGCAGATGAGGTTTTAACACCCACTTACATGCTAGCTGCAGTCCACTAGCTCCGTGTGTTACTGACATTAACAAGGCTTTCGATTGTATTGGGCAGACAGGATTCCCATAATTCTCTGTGTTTTCAAACCAGAGCTGAATCCCACACACTCTAGGCCTGTATGCGTATCCCCACTGTGAATGAATGGGGGCTTCACTCAACAATATTCCAAAGCAACGTCACCCGTGAAAACATTTGCATCTCTGACAAGAAGCCATTCAATTGGAAAGGCAACTGTAGCACTGGAGGGAACAGAGGGGGGTTTGATGGATGATAAAAGCTGCTGCTGTTTTTTTTTTTTTTTTGCTTTGTTCGCCTCTCTCTTTCAAAAGAGTGATCATCCCCCGAAGAGAACTGAACTCCGTCCACCGCCGATGTTTTATCGGCTATATTCCACGACCTCATTCAAGATTTCCTCAGATGTTTTTGGTGGTGCTAATGGGGGGAGATGCACCGTCCCCACGGCAACAAAAATGGCACAAAAAGAAGCAAATACATTAACACTCGCGCTTGAATAGCTTATTTCCAAGTTCTACTGCGAGTTCAAGTTCACACCCATGTACGTGACGACTGGAATGGGCTTACTGTTACGAAAAGCTATTTATACAGCGACTGGGTGCCAAATTATAAGATTATGGCGCAGAGCAAATAAATACCAAGTCCCACTGTGATGACTCATAATGGTTAGATTAATGCGGTGTGACCTATCATTAACTAAACCCTTTATTACTCCGTGCTTTGTGCAGCAGCCAATTAGTATATGATGCACAAAAGGGCTACTGTAAGTGTGACTGACCACTCAAGACAACTCATCAACTGATATGTTCCTCCCCGCTGCCTACAGTTTTGTATTTCTCTATGGCAACATCAGAGCCGAGCACAGGCTACCAGGCTAGCTTCCTGTCTCTAAGCCGGCCGGAGACAGAGAGAGAGACACACAGAGAGAGAGAGAGAGATTTTATCCCCTACATGGAGAGATCAGCTCATTCGGAGGGATTAGCCCTTCCTGGTGGCCACATGCAGGGCAATAAGACAATCGCCCCGGTGCTATAGCTGAAGGGGAATGCTTTTGATGTGCCTTGTCACTTGAAGACATTCAACCTCAGCATAAAGTATGTCAGTGGGTGCTCAAATATCAAAAGGTGCAACCCTCACACCTTAAGTCATTCTAGGAAATGGCCCATTTTATGTCTTCAGGGGCCCCTTTGGTGTTTGGTGAGGAATAGTTTCAAACCTCACCCCCCTCTCTCTCCACAGGATCATCAAGACCCCATTATTGTGGGCATGACAAAAGATGAAGTATGGCCTGCAGGCAGTCCTGTCATATTCGGTTCTAGCCTTGCAGTACTTTTGAAAAGATAAATCATGAAGAATGGCGGTGTCATGTGCATTCTACTGTTTCAAAATAACATTCCAGAGACCATTTAAGACATCTGAAGAAGTTAGTGCTGTGCATATAAAACTGTTGCTGCGTTCGATGTTCTTTCACACAAAGAGGGAACGTTTCTGCAGTTCTAGCCGTGCTTTCACCAAAGCAATGCCAGGCATTAAATACACACATACGATCTTATTCTAGATAATAGAACATGTACTACTATTAAAATACTTTTCCAAGAAATCCAGTCTGTTGTCTTCTGTTTTTACCTTGAGAAAAATGAAACCACAGAGGTCACTGCCTTTCAGATTTGGAAAATTTGTAGATGTACTTGCAGAGAGAGTGTTGAACTGTTAGATAGTGGAATATGTTTTTTTTTCACTGGTTTCAAATCTTCTTGTGATAATACAATATCCAAATATTCACATACTGTGAACTTTAGCTCATTCCCAGTTGAATACTCTACACATTCCTGCCCGAAATTGTACAACTCTTTCATTTAAATAACACATCGTACATCGTTTTATTATGTTTTTTAGATTTTATTAGCAATTTTGTATTAATAATTCTTCACTTGCTAGTACTTTTTTTTTATTAACACGAAGGCAAATCCTTGTACATGAGAAGCCACTTGACGAAAAAGCTGATTCTAACTCATGTTCTTCTTCTTCTTCATTAGTATTATTGGTAGTTATTTCTCTTTTTTAGTGGACTATTCCACTATTTTACCTCACGTTTTCCTTAATTTTTTTATTTTGGGGGAAGGAAGGTGAACTGTGGATTAAAATAAATGTTCTAAATTATTTGCTGGTTCTGTAATCTGTTGAATTTTTGAATGTGGGGAGAATAATATATTACTTACTGATAAAAAATAAAGTGAAAAAAAAAAAAAAAAAAAAAAAAAAAGTTCTTTCACTTTAGTACGGAGCCCCTAAAGGGACATGGAAAAAAAAAAAAAAAATTAAACGTTTCTAGTGAGCACGAGATACTTTCTCGTGAGCACCAGAAAGTATCTCGTGCTCACGAGATACTTTTCTGGTGCTCACGAGAAAGTATCTCGTGAGCACGAGAAAGTATCTCGTGCTCACTAGAAAGTATATCGTGCTCACTAGAAACCTTAGGTTAAGCACAGGCAGTTGTGCTTCCTGTGCGTATGCCTCTAGGCTCGTTAAGATCATTAAAGGAATGGCTGCGTAAATGACTGCGGTAAAGTTGGAAAGATATTGGCAGATTCGAACTTCCGGGATCAATAACTCTGAAGTGAAACGTTGTTAAAACACAAAACACGCATATTTTCAACCGTAGTAAGATAGACAACGAGCTACAACCTAATGTTCATCAAAACGAGCCATGCTCAGAGCCACACCAACAACATTAGTGTTTACGTGCAGCCGGCTGTGAGAGCAGGGACCGTCTACAAAGTGCAACACCGAAAAGAGATATTACAACATAATAATAACTATACTATGATAAAGTGTAGTGTCACCAAATTCACTACACATTTCATTGATCCCCTACAGATTACACTACAACATTTATATGGGGAAATAAGGGCTTTTCATAATTTCTGGGAATTTTTATTAGGAATATTAATCAATAACTTTGATGCTTTTTCATGCTCTGCTCCTTTCGTGCCCCATACCGCTGTGGAGTTTCGTGCCCCTGGTAGTCTGCCTTTAGACTTTGTTGTTTTTCACGCTCTGCCTGACGCAAAATTCAAATACCCCAAATTATACTAAAGCCCTCTCTCACAAACTAATTGTTGTAGTACCCAACAGGAGTGGTTGAGCTGAGGTTTATGATACTACACTGTAATAGTTATTGAATATAATTCCTAATAAAAATTCCCCCAAACTATGAAAAAAGATTTATTTTTTTTCAAACCAAGTGTAATCTACAGATTACACTACACAACACAAGCTTTCAGCACCACGGAGAGCAGCCTTCATGTCACCAGCGGCCTGGATGTCAATCAGTTCACTGTGATTAGCCGCCTCGACCAGCGGCATCACCCTCCCCACGTTAGCAGTTGACAGCCTCATGAATATGAAGCCTAAAATATCGTTTCCGCCCCCTTGTGGCTCGCTACTGTACAGGTAATATGAGTCTGTTAACACTGACAAAGGCTAAAAAATAACATACATTTCAACGGCAAATTGATATATGAAATAATAATATATTACTTGGGATACAATATGAATTTAATTTTACGAGAGCGTCTGGCCCTGATAGTGTCTGCCGAGAAAAATTATAGCCCTTGGACAAATGTAGTTGATGACCCCTGCTGTAGGAGATCAATGAAGTGTGTAGTGAGTTTGGGGACACTACACTGTATTATAGTGCATTATTGATTAATATTCCTAATAAAAATTCCCAGAAATTATGAAAAATGCCTTTCTTTTAAACCAAGTGTTTCTGTAGGGGATCAATAAAGTGTGTAGTGAGTTTGGTGACACTACACTGTATCATAGTGAAGATATTATTATGTTGTAATATCTCTTTTCGGTGTTGCACTTTGTAGACGGTCCCTGCTCTCACAGCCGGCTGCACGTAAACACTAATGTTGTTGGTGTGGCTCTGAGCATGGCTCGTTTTGATGAACATTAGGTTGTAGCTCGTTGTCTATCTTACTACGGTTGAAAATATGCGTGTTTTGTGTTTTAACAACGTTTCACTTCAGAGTTATTGATCCCGGAAGTTCGAATCTGCCAATATCTTTCCAACTTTACCGCAGTCATTTACGCAGCCATTCCTTTAATGATCTTAACGAGCCTAGAGGCATACGCACAGGAAGCACAACTGCCTGTGCTTAACCTAAGGTTTCTAGTGAGCACGATATACTTTCTAGTGAGCACGAGATACTTTCTCGTGCTCACGAGATACTTTCTCGTGAGCACCAGAAAAGTATCTCGTGAGCACGAGATACTTTCTGGTGCTCACGAGAAAGTATCTCGTGAGCACGAGATACTTTCTGGTGCTCACGAGAAAGTATCTCGTGCTCACTAGAAACGTTTTTAATTTTTTTTTTTTTCCATGTCCCTTTAGGGGCTCCGTACTTTAGTGTCTAGACAGAGTGAAAAACATAAAGGCCAAGTCATAGCTCTCTGTTTGCTCATAGATTGTGACTTGATGACTGGGGATTCCAGTCTGGCCTGTATGGCCCATACAACACACGCTCTCAGTTCAGCTGGGGGCAAAATTTCATCTCAGCCCTCTTTACATGCTCACGAAGCTAAACAAGCCGTAGTTCTAGGACGTGGCTTTCACAGAAACACACACATATAGCTTAAAATGTTTGTTAGAGCTCTATATGTGCCCGAAGAGGTAATGAGTATCATCTTGTTTGCTTGAGTTGAGAACTGTTGCCTCAGTCGTCGTGCCAGCCAGTGACGAAGCCTTTATGTAACCGAGCACTCAGAGTGCCACATGACTCCATCTCGAACTGAGACAAGTGGTGACAGGGCCATGAATGATTAAGAGCATCTTATGTCGCTGGCAGACTCTGATGCGCGCGGAATGACATCATAACAACCACCATGCTCTTCAGCGCCCGGTTTCACTCTTGTAATCTCGTGGATCACAGGCGCCGTACAGTCCTCAGCTATCCCGTGCCACTTTCCCTCCTTCCACTCAATGAGCAGGGGAAAAGAGGCTTCGACTTCGGCTTTATCCAATCATAGCTCGGCTACTGTCACTTTAAACCAGCAGGCGTACACTGACTGCAACAGTTTCTGTTTTATTTTTGACTCCATTTAAATTTTTAAGAGCGAGACAGAGAAAATGTCTATCATTTATTCACAAGACGGAATCATCCACGTGAGAGTTACGAGGACTCAGTTAAAGGGCAATTATGCAACAGTTATACCGCCACAACTATTCTTATTCATTGATTTATATAGAATATAAAAGGGGAGTATAATTAATTAACAATATGCTTCACAAGTTCCTACCAATGACAACGTTGAGCTCATGTGTGGGTGACCAAGAAAATGTTATCAGTACCAAAACAAGTCAGTAAATTCTGCACAGCATTTGTGGTTTACACAACACTGCCAAGCTTGTTACTCTCAGCTTGTGTTTTTCTATGGCTTCAAATTTTCTGTTGGCAGGATAGTTTCCATATCCAATTCCAGAACTCATTTAGGCAAGCGAAAATGTTGGTAGTCACTTTGTGATTTTAAAAAAAGTACATTTCTACATAAAACTCTAGCCTAGTCTGGCTCCACGTCCTCTGTTGTCCATTTTTAAGACTGAATTTTCAACACAGAGACTGCCTGTGTGAGTGGTAAAGGAACCTCTCCTTTGTTTAACCTTGAACTAGCCAGAATCTCCTCCATTGTTCAACTCTATTGTCAGCGACATTGATATGTAAATGAATATATACGAGTCGGCCAGTGCCATCTATGACACTTCTAATCAATTAATCAATGGGGCTGCATGAGAATGGAAAGTTCTTAACTGTGACAAAGAAGGTCGGCAAACTTCATTTGGCCTTACTTTGTGAGACCCCGTAACCTTACAGCCCAAATATCTGATTCCCACGGGGGGAGAGGAGGCCGACGGCGTCGAAAGCGCTGAAATAATAACATCGACCCGGTCTGTGCATCAGGGGCAGCAATACTACACACAATATATTACATATTTGCTTATGATCATCTGTAAATTCATTAATTTTTGATCTTATCTAGTCCCATTGTCAGCACATAACGGTTAAAAATTTAAATAACTACTAAAAACTATTATTAATGATGCTAGAAATGTGCTAAAAATGAAAGAATTAGGAGACTTCATCGACTATGTATGAATCTCTCGCCTCAAAACAAGTAGCTGTAGCCTTGGTGTGAGCTCATTAGCGAAGCCTCCGTCTCACTTCGCTGTGTGTTTCCGTGCGCCTCAAACTTCCCTCCAGTCAACATCTACTTATTGTCCTTGACTCACCGCGCAGATAACAGGCAGGGATGTATGCTGTTTATGTAGCGTACAAACCCAGGCTTTGCTTTGAGTAACGCACCTGGGAAGTGAACCAGTGGGAGGTATATAAAAAAAATGTGCAGGAAACTCTCCTTTGTTCTTCTCTAGCAGAAAGAACCAGTTCTTCCTGTTCAGCTTCATATCTGGTCACACAGCTTGAAGGCTAACCCTGTGTGACAAATGGCAGAAATATCTTGAACAGACAAAGGGACGAGGACTCGCCAGCCACGTATCGAGGAACATACCTTTTTTCACTCGGCCTTTTAGAAACTGTGATCGCTCTTTTAACACATCCAACGCAGGTAAACACACCTGGAGGGCTCTGTCAGCACTTCATAAACAGTACTGCTGCTCCTCCTCCTATACTGACCTGATGCAGCTGACCGGGGACAAATTAAGATAAAAACACACTCCAAAGGCAGAACACACAACTGGAACAGCTGAACACGTTTAAAATAACGCAGCGTTAAAATGTCCACAGGGTTGTGCAGCTGCCTAATGTCCCATTATAGTAATTGTGGCCAGCTTTGTTTTGCAAAGTTGATTCATCATTTAAGCTAATTAAAAATAGATTTCAGTGTTTTTGACCAGCAGTGGTCCTTGTAGAGCATGTTCGGTCTTTGTATTACGTGTTGCACCAATGCAGCGGTTAAAGGGGAGAAAAAAAAGGAGGCGGCAGATGCAGACGTAAAATAATTCTTGACCTGAGTCAGAGTCCACTTGCTAGCTATTTACAGCATCTCTAACCACAATTAACAGCTCTCCTCAGTGGAGTATATTCTCGTTAATTAATTATTTATATAGTTTTATTATATTCCGCTGAGGATGATGTGAGTTGTTGTTAAAAATTCTTGAGTTCTTATTTGTCAAATTAAAAATAAAAGACTTCATGAGGTAGCAATGTGTTGTTTATTACATGTTTATTAGATCTTAAAGTCCGTGTCAAAGCAATTCTGAGATTTCTTTCAAAATACATTAAATATGTTGGAAAATAGTTGCTGAAAACACGTGAAAAGACTTTGAATGATATGTTACTGAAATGTGGAGTTAGAGGTTCAAACAGTTTTTCACCAGTTTTCAGTCCAGGATTTTGTGGGCGGTCCTTAAAGGGTGGCTTGATGACACACTGAGGCCACCCTCAGCAGAGAGATAGAGATGAATTCATCTCAGCCCAGAGTGTTTCAAAGTTAGTCATGTCATTTTCTGAATTCATCAAACTTGTTGATATTTTTAATCATTCAAATTTGGCTGGGTGGTTAATAACACTTTCTTCTTTGGTCTGACAAACTCAGATACATATTTATTCTTACTTTACACAGACTTTAAGAGGAACAGAAGGGTTTTGGTAAAAAGGTTGAGTGTAAAGAAAACATTATTTCATTAAAATGTCTCCTCTGGGCCTGCTTAGTACTTTAATTAGCAATTTTTTTTAGTGTCAACAAACCTGTATTTTTATAAACACATGGGTGCTATTAAATTAAACTCTGCCCCCTAAAGCGTTGAGAAGTTACAGAAAAACGTTGGTTTGTCCTCAATAATGTGCAAAAATGCTTAAAACGGCCAGATTAGAGGGTACATGTGTAAAAACACAGTTTATGTGGGTTTTTCCACCATTACATGAAACATGTGTCATGCTGGCACGTTCTAGGCTCTATGGAAAAATGCATCAAGGCTTTTATATCAGTTCACCAGATATTATGTGATATGGCAGCTTAAAGGCCACTGAAACATGCAACAGGTTGGCCTTGGACAGAGGCGAGCTGTTCTGATCAGCCTGAAATGTTGAGTTCTTTATCTGCCGATAACAAGGCTTTGGGAAACAAATTGAAACAGCTTGGCCGGGAAAATCTACCTACATCAGCAGGGCTGCTGCCCAAGTACTACAGGCTCTCTCTGTGCATGTGTGTGTAAACCGTAGTGTATCAGCCTCCAGGGCCCTAATGCCGCACAGGCAGAAAACAAAACCACAGGAGGATTAAGGGCAGCGTGTTCAACGTGAGCAAATAAAACCAGCATGCCCGAGCCGGCCCTCTGCACAGTGCTGCAGGAGCTCAGGGCAGCAAACGCCACACCTCCATCCACCCGAAAAAAAACACACAAGCAAAACCAACCTCCCACTGCCCCACCAGCAAGACCTCCTCCTGTCTGACTCTGACATCCATCTCCTTTTTGGTGCATTGCACAAGCTCCCGTTACGACCCCAGCACACCCAACACAATCACCACGTGACTGTTGAGCGATTTCTAATCTTTTCAAATCCTGATATGTGCAAGCCGAAGGGAAGGTTTCCAAAGCGTTTCTCTCTGTTTGCAGTCAAAGCCTGGTCTTTTATGAAGGTGGTGCTCCTGCATATTTGGACAAAGTGTTGCAGACACTGGGTGTGCTGCCATGCTGTGCTCCAGCCAGAGAGGGAGAAGACAGAGCTTGGCTTAAAACCAAACAGATACATAATGAACATGTTTCCTGATTATAAAATAAGCCATTTCATAAAATTAATCTCCTGAGAGTTTGTTTTTTTTTGGGGGGGGGGGGCCCTTCCTCTCCATGTATGAATAATATCCTGACTAAAAATGTGAGGGGCACAACATTTCCCATGTGAAGCAACAAGGCCGCAGGGGGGGAAAGAAAAAAGCACAGATGGAGGCACCGAAGAGAAACACACCCTCAAAGGGGGCGACGGAGGGTGTCACCACATTGGCTTCACTCAGTCATGCCAGCACAGCGACAGACGTTCTTTCACCGTGTCCTGCATGAAATGTACCCAAACCCTCATTACGTCCACAGTGAAGGGATTGTACTGTACAGTGTATGTGTATGTGTGTGTGTGTGTGTGTGTGTGTGTGAGAGTGTGTGCACATGAGAGTACATGTCTAATTAATCACTGAAATCCGCCCCATCAGTCTCTGACAAATAGACAGCATTCAAAGCCTGGTACCAGAGGGCAGGATCGGAGCCAAGTGGTTGAATTAACCGTCCAATAAGCTGCTGGACGGCGAAACAAAGCAGAATTTCTACAGAGGATTGTGCTGAAAAAGACAGAGGGGGAATGCAAAATGCTCTGTTACTGCAGGGATGTCAATGTTACAGTTGGCTTGCGGTATAGTTAATAAGTTCAAATAGTTTACTGGCTTGCTTTTTTCTCCAATAGTGTGAAAAAGGCACTAACAAGTTGCTCAGAACGAGACCTTGGAGGGAACATAATATTCCAAATCACCAATGAGATAAGCCGGTGCCAGCGTGACATCGAAAGCTCTACAAAAACAGGACACACACACACACACTCACACACAAGTACAAACTTTGGTGAAATCAGCAGGACGTTTCTCAGATAAGTGACCGTTTGCTGCACTGTGTCAACCTCTCAACGGCTCTTAATCTTTTATCAGCAGCTTCCCCACTGAAGTCAAACACACAAACCGGCTATAAAGGCCTCAGGCCCTAACTGACAAGATGAGTTAATAAACCCCCATGGTGTTAACTTTAATGACACGTAACAGCACACAACAAAAGAGAGAACACGCACACAACCACACACACACACAGGCCCGCAAACATGGCCACTCCGACCTGATAATAGCAATACACAACTTGTTTGACAAGCTGACAGATCCCAGAACCAGGACGGAGACAAAAGGCCGGAGCTCCTGTGCTCGTAAAGCACGTTGTTAACGTATAATTGCGTCCCTGCTTGATTTACCTACGTCCACTGTGATTCGGTTAGTGCTGTTTGTGAGGAAGACGTGCTCGCTGTGAGCGAGTGTGTGTGTGTGAGACTCTTCAGGAATGTCCAGCTAAGCACATAAGGATTGATTACGTTACAGCGGCTCAGCTCACTGAGACAGAGACGATCAGGGCGCATGCTATGATCTCCTGTGGCGCTAAATATGTGCACGGTAGCTACGATGATTTCATTTAAGGCGAATGAGTTGTAAGGCTGGGACGAATTCCAATTCATACTTCCTTTTTAACACTACATCGTGGGGAAAAGTTGAATGACGAAGTTGAGCGACTGCATATGATGAGTCATGTTTCCAAAAACAAAGCACACACATCAGTGGCTGCATATTAAGTGGTCAAAACTGCTACATTTAGCTGTTCCTGCTCATCAAGCTGCTGCTTTATGAATAATACATAAAAAAGAATTACATATAGCATATGTGCTGCTCTTTGAGTTTTGACCCTTTGAGGCTGCTGTAGCCGCTCCCTGTGGCAGCTATTAGTTCATTTCCACAGAGCAAAGGGAATATATGCCCGTTAATTATGAGCTCGTGTGTTGTTTTATGCTAAGCATGTGAAGTAAAATGGCTCGATACAATGCTAATTTCCATTAGCCCTTCAATGGTGATTTCCATTATGTGTTAGCATCGAGTTAACGGACAAAGTGCTCGTTATTTATGGATGTAAAATCAACTGTTTCCCCTTTGGCCTTTCAATTTATCTATAAGACTAATACTGACACAACTAGTTCAGTTGATAATCAAGTCATAGTTTGTTATCCATAAAGAAAACATATCAAACATGATGAGGAGTTGTTACCGGTTTAACAACATTAATGTCACCTCGGTTCTGGGAACTGGTATTCGGTATTTTTCAACCACCACTTCCACCAAGCCCACAAAATAAAAAACCAAAGGCAGATTACATCGGACGACATAAAAAGCCACGGCTTCACATCGTATATCATATGGCTCTTCTGAAATCTGTAGATCTGTTGGCCAGATGATAAAAGCGCCAGAGCCTGAGAGCTTTCGGAAATCAACACCTGATTATGTCAGGAAAGACTCTGAAGTATCATCAGTTTCATCTTACCGCAAGCCATCTTTCTTTGATTTGGTTTGCTGCTTTGATTTGGTAATGAAGCAACAACTCTGATTTCCTGGAAACTTTAATCTGCAAGCATGAAGTTTTCATTAGGGGAGCGCATACAGGCAGCCTTGTTGTGGCGGTGTGCAAATGTGTGAACAATAAGGTTGAAGTCCATCAGCTCGCGCTCAAGACCGCCGCAAACAGGTTCAAGGGTCATCAGGAGAGTCGGGCTCTGTTCACTGAGTCATAGACATACAGCTCACAAACAAACACATACACACTCAGACACACACCCTGTCGGTTCCCATATGACAGACAGAATTTCTTGGTAATTGAGGAACCAACAATGTCGCACACAAAGTACGACACAAGAGAAAGAACAAAAAACAAAGCGACGCAGAGGAAAGACGGGAACCAAACCCTTTTTGGCACACCCAAACCACACGCATGTACCTAGAAAGGAAAACACAAGATGAGGCTTAGAGGTGACCCACATGAACGACACCAACCAACAATGATTCATTTAATACAAAGAGACAAAGGCCTGTGATGCTTATCTATCAAGGTATTGTAACTTTCCACCACAGTCCATTCACAGCATGGGATTGCTGACCTGGAAATGTCCTCCAGAGTGCTCAGGCACAGGAGGATGTTTGACTCCGGTGATTCTCATAGGATCATCAGACAACCATGATAAGAGCCCACAGTGGTTCATGTGACTGCTCCGAGCTCCTGAACTAGTTTCCTGACATGAATTTGTCATCTAGTGGGCACAGAGGTGAGCGCGGTTACGCAAACAGTCCTCCTTTGTCTTTTCAGTTTACGCCTGAGAGAGAAACCACCTGTTTCTGTGTCCGAAACGGAGCCGCTAAACAATGAGGGCTCGCTGAACTGTAAACAGGCCAAAGCCTGGATCAGAATGGCCAGCTGCTCACCGCCACCCGTGTGTTTTCAATATATGACCCAGCCGTAGTCGAGTCAGCATATATTGCACAATCACAGCCCCGCCGTTAAAAGTGATATTGTGTCAGCGGCTGAGGGCGGAGGAGGAAAACTTAATGCAATCACACGTGGTTAATGTTTAACTGTGGATAGAAGGCAGCATTAGTGCTGCTACAGATGGCAGAGCTGATAGAGCAGCAGCACTCCATTTTAATAGAAAAGCACAACAAAAGGAAGGTCGGCCGAGTTTCATTTAGTCAATTCAGCTGATAAACCAGTAATACGTATACATCAACCCATGAGTTGCTATCGGCTTCAAACTGTAGGCGCAATAAAATATTTTCTAATGAATTTGAATACCCGGGGAGATGAAAATTTACAGAGTTTAAGAGGAAACCTTCACGGTTTTCTAAAGAAGCACAAGGAAATCCTAGTACATGGGTCATATTCTCATATCTTTTATGACTATCGATCATGGTAACATTTTATTACATGGGTCGCTATTATGAACAACTCTGATAAAAACAAGTTCGATCAGCACAAAGAGTGCAGGCTTCCAAAGAAACTGACATTTATAAAAGGTGCACTCCACTGATGTTAGTCTGAAAGTCTGAACAGATAACCCTGCTGACAGCTCATAGGGCTGTTTTGTAGTTTGGGCTTGGAGATAAGGGATGGCCAGATTGATCAGACGACTGTCATCAGTCAGTACTCAGTAAAAAATGCATTTAGGAGATCGGAATTAATGGTTTCAAGTTGCTAATCGTGAAAACCGATGGATGACACAGATTGTATTTGTTTACTAGCCTATCTTGACCTCTGAAATACGATGACTGCCCGCCCAGAGTGGCGACAAACAACAAGCTCCCTTCCAGTGTCATGTCTAACTCTGGTGGCCAAAATGTGGCCAACAACAGACGAGCCAAGCTTAGTTTCAGTTGTTCACTTGCGGCACTCCTACCAGCCAGTTAGGAGGGGTGAGCAGTCCATTTCAAGCCATGCTGGATTAAATCTAAACTTCCCTGGCAGATTATTATTATTTCGGTAACTGGCTCATCAAGGCGAGAAAGAAACTAGAGGCAGAGAAGGTGACGTGTTTTGAGTTATGATGGACAAATTCAAGGACATTAAGCACTTTTCAAGGTATTCCAGTACTTGATTTTTTTAACACTGCCACACTGAGAGAACAGAACATTTTTGGTATCAGCCGATATGACGACTATGACTATGACTATGGAATATCTACAACAGAGTTGGTGAGCAGAACGTTCTCAAGAGAACTCTGAGAATAAGACGCAGGTTTACTTCAGTGCCACTAATGGACCTAATCAACAATGTCAACATCAAAAGGCGTGACATGACACATGTTCCAAAATATGTTTGTGCAATTATGTAACTGTAATAAGAGATTCCAAAGGATGTGAGTTGGACAGGTGTGCCAGCCGATGATAGATGATGTTATTCTGCGGTGTCCTCGCATTAATACAGAAACCACACAGGATGTTCTGAAAACAACCCACCACGCCGGCCACGTTTGGCTTCAGTGGAACTATCGTTACCTCAGAGGTGATGATGATCATCCAAAACTGGTTTAACAGCTTTAAACAATGTAGTTTAAGACATAAACAATGACAGGTGCTCCGAGAGGAACGACAATGTGCTATTCAAACAGAGAAAATCTTTTATAGGATCATTTATATTATATTGAAGCACATGGAGTCAAAGGGATGTTGTTGTTTTCAAGAAGGGAGTAAAATGACTCCGCACGGGGGAAATTATTCCTGTCGAACTGGTTGTTTTTCTCCACAGCGGTCATGTTACACTAAAGTAACCACAACAGACACAGATCTGAGCGATAGAGTGACAGGTGCATGAGGGTTGGTGCACAAAAGCAAAAAAAAAAAGGGAAAGTGGCCCCTTTTTTCCCTGGGAACAGCCGTGATATATTGTTGTTAAATGGGATGGTAAAGAGCCTGCGGTGTCACTGTGCCAGAATCAGCTAGGGTTTCTCTCTCTGGGTCACGGCCTCATGCTGAATCTTGAATGTTGATGGCTTTTTCAGGTGGTTTGGCCCAAAATAGCGAACGCAGTTTTGACCTCTTTTGACTGTTCGACTGCTCAAACTGTGTGGTCCCAAGAATGAGATCATTTTAAAATAGATATCTTCACACAAATCTAACTTTCTAGACAACAATAAGGTGGCAATAATACGGCTTTGTTTGACTAAATCAGCGGTTACCTACCAAAGGATGGCAACATGATTAACAGGGTAGGGTAACAGCAAAAATATCTCTAAGGTTTTCCTCAATTCAATGTTTTTTTCTTGTAGATTACTGGATAATTTAATCTATAAAAACTTTTCAACTCAAACAAGAGGAAGAAAATCACTCTCAGGCCTCAACGGTTGGGGGAACCACGGGGCTAAACCAGGTCATTCTCACAGATTGATGGACTTTTGCTTCATCAACTTGTTCAAAGTTCAAAGCTCAACACAACAGATTTTGCTTTCCATATAAAAATCTGTTCAGAGATTACTCAATCACGCCACGTCCCCCAGCGTGATTTCTCCTCATAGTTCAAAAAGGGCCTCGCTGCTTTCTTTGCAGGCGGGGCGAATCCTGTAATTGTCTGAGACAAAACAGCTCTCCTCGGGGGAGTTCAACATCACGCCTCGATGCTTTCCAGTATCAACAGCTGAACAAAATTACACATCCGTCACTTTTGAAGTGATTAATACTTCGCAGAAATCGGGAAGGCTTCCACGACTTTTTGGAGCGCTGGAGTACATCCCTGAACCACTTCCAAAAATGTGATAATAGTGATATTTTCATACAATCACAGCTGCTGTTCTGATTTGACTCAGAGATGATCTATTTATACTGCCGCCTAAAAAAAAGACTCTTTTTGTGCTGTTTTTCTAGACAACACACTCATTTTACTCGTACATACTACCAACATTTCCTCACTTCGTTTTTCCTTTTTCTCTGCAAACTATATGACCTTTTGCACGTGCCAAGTAACTGCAGCAAAGCCATGTGGAAGACCAAATGTCAAGACATTCTCCCACTATTCCCCATCGGCCTCCTATGGGGCATGGGATAAAGGTGGGTGGATTACTGAGGCCTTAAACAATTTACATAGGCATTTCCTAGGACACAGGAAACAACAGGAACTTAGCAATATACTGTAAGTCATCCCATCTGACTCCAGTTAACCAATTTGGGTTTCTACTCTCATATAAAACAAAGCTAAAAGTTTAGACTCCATAAATTAAACCTTCACATAACAGGGAATCCAGACGCGCACACAATAAAATACAGACCCAGCGTTGATTCACGAGGAAATTAGCTGCCCTAAACTTTAACAAACTGCGTGTGAAACAGCCTGAAGTTGGTGTTTTCATGAGAAACAGAGTGCAAATGAGTCTCCCCAACCCCCACTCCTGTACGCCCTCCTTCCAGCATAAAACTGTAATGACCTCAGCGCAGTTAAGAGTCGGGCAGGTAGCCAGCTTCCTCACTACGCAGCAGCAGCAGCAGCAGTATCCCTCCAGTGCAAACTGAAATAGCCTCCATTGCAAAAAAAAGCACAGTCAGAGATGACACACACACACACGCCGCCCTCCGCTCTGACTCTGCAGCGTGTACAATGGATCTTGATGGAGAGATATCTGCCTGGCAGCTCTGGAGAAGCTGTACAATAAGGAGCTGAAAAGTGTGTGTGATAACGCACCACTCTCGACAAAAAGCGAGAGGACGCTTAAAAAAGTGACGTGACGGTGACCAGGCAGAGTCTGACCATGGCCTAAATCTTTCCTGACAACTTCAAGGTGCACTGTTCAGCGTTTTTTTTTTTTTCTCCCCCAACTGCCTCATTTCTTCTTTATCACAGAGCAACCAGTGCAGTGTTTAAATGAGTCATCATGAAAATGACTACTGACCGACCTTGGGGCTGTTGTTGTTGGGTGTGGTTGTGTGTGTGTTTGTGAGTGTAGGAGGAGGTCAGAGGGCAACAACCGTACAAAGACAACACCAAAAGCCGAGCCTGTTAGTCAATATGTCCACCTTCTTTTCTCCAGACTGGCGGTTTAACAACAACGACGGAGGTCTGGTGGCTGACGATGAGCGAGGAATAATGAATCTGAAGTTATAAAAACAAGCCTGCGGACTTTATGGCCGGCGTAGTTAAAGCCAAGCACACGCTATACGGCCTCCAATCAGAGTGTGATGAATGAGGCTGGGCAGGTACGCGGCGGCCTCGGTGGCAATTTACTCAGTTCATCAGGCATGATGACCATGAGAGGCAAGTGCCAGGTCTGTAAACAGAAACAGGAACAACTCGCTAATGATGCGGGAAGGTGGACAAATTTGGGATGTGAGGGATGAGGTGAAAGTGGCCGTGCTGGGTTTTTTTTTTTGTTTTTTTTTGCACTCTTGGTGGATTTCCCAAAGATTTTACTATGTTTTGCGCTCCCACAGGAAAGTATTAATGTTACATAACTCACAGTGAAGAGAAGAAATGCTTCTAAAAGGCCATCTGCCTGCTCTGATTAAACCATACCCTGACCCGCAGCTGAAAATACTTATTTGGGACACTTATTTCAGAATCTGCAACCTAGTTCCCACTATGTGGGGATCTACAAGTTAGTGATTTGTAGTCTTGAGGTCTGTGGGGTCCTTGAGGACTCCTTAGTGGGGGGGAATAGTTTACTTTCACTGTTATTTAACCCAGTTAATGACTTATTTTATCAGCAGCTTCTTGTGGTTTTGGCTTCTAAAACACATAATACATAATTATGTAATTTCATAATCAATTACGCAAAGACTTCCAGCAAAATGGGTGCTCTGTGCCAAAAAACAAAATAAAGAATGTTATCGGATCAGTAATCTAACATCTATATTTGTGCATCTTTTGATATTACAAAGAAAAAAGTTCGAGGAGCTTTGCACAACTTTGTGGCCAACACTATTCTTCCTAACAGCAGATCAAAAAGTAAAGTTTCTCCAGATGGATGCAGACAAAGAAACAAAGAATAAAGCACATGTTTGAGCCAAGAACATATTTCTTAGAAGCTTAAGTGACTTTTATAATGTCATAGCTCTTTTCCAGTCTTCACCATGATGCTGATGGAGGACAGAGGAGACGCCAGAGGGCTCATTGATGTCGCTCCATGAGGACAGAGGGAGAGAGAAGGGGGACAACCAGCCAAGAAGAGCTCCATGAGAGAGAGACTGCCTGGCGCTGATTGTCCACGGGCAGATCTGACATTCAAATGAGATGCAGATTTCACACCGCTGGCTTTTAACTTATCTGGACCTATCTGTTCTCTGACACAGGAGTTAACCATCACACACACACACACACACACACACTGACTGACCACGGCTGAATAATTACTTAAAAGTCGACACTGGTGTGAATAAGTGTAAAACTCAATGACGGAGAAGTGTTACCTTTCTTTTACGGCCCCAAGCGACGGCGAAGTTTCGGGTTATATTCCACTCAACTTTCCCAAGCAGCGCCAGTCGAGGTGAAGCCTCCTTCACTACAAATTCACTTTAGTTTCCTCAGCAGGAGGAGAAGCAGGAGAAGCAGGAGAAGCAGGAGAGTCGCGGGCAGGACAGTCCCCTTGTTTGGTGCGCCAGCGTCCGTTTAGTTTGCGTCCGTGTGTGGCGCACAAAGCGGCCAGCCGACCCTCCTCCTCTCCTCCCCCTCTCCTCCACCTCTGCTCCTCCTCTCCTCTCCTCTCCTCCTCCCCTCCGTGTGTCGGAGAGCACCACCTCCTGCTGCTTTTTAAAGGGACAGAGCACCATTTATCCACAACAACATAACAAAAGGGAGAGAGAACTTCAACTTGGTGGGGGTCCCATGGCCCTATCAAGTCCAGGACTAAATGGCAATGAAATGAGATCTTCAAAAGGGTTTGGTGAAAAGCACACACACACACACACACACACACAGAGGTTAGTACATTTAAAGGGATAGTTTGACCATTTGAGAAATGCGATTATTCACTTCTATGCCGAGTTAGATGGGAAAGATTGGTACCACTCTCATTGTTTGAGTCAAGAGATGGTTAGTTCAGCACAGTCCTAGAATAAAGACCGGACACAGGGGTTAACAGCTGGCCTGTTTCTGTTGAAAGTAAACAAACCTCACCTGACCTCTTAAAGTCACTTATTAATACATTATCCTGTTGTTCCTGGACTATTTCTTTGCCAAGTTCCTGCGTGAACTAGATGGTGTCCAGGCAAAACTTGTGAGAGTCCAGGAAGTAAAAGCTTAAATTGTGTAACTTTTCTGCCACAACAGATCTGAAATCATTTTGTTGCAACACATAAGTGAGTGTCTGTCATTAGTACTCTGCACCGCCGTACGCCTGTTTCTGAGCTATGTAACTCTGTAGTCCGGCTCTGGTCTCCTGTGAGACGTGCGTAACACTTTACAGCACATAACATAAAATATTCATATCATATTTTATGGAGAAAAATGTTTTCTGGTTTTCCCTCTGTTGTCTGCATCAACTCTGTGATTTACATAGTTTCCTGAGGGACATTAAAGTAAACTATTGCAAACTATAGGTGCTGTTAGCTAATGTTAGCTCAGTTTGTTAGCGGTGTGCATTTTGGACTACTACTGGGGAGTGGAGAGCTTCTTGCTGTTGGACTAAGTAAGATAAGCTGACTGCTATGTCTTGTGTTGTTGCACTTGTTTGATGTTTGGCTGTTAGCAAAGTAGTGACTTGCAGTTTTTCCATCACCTGCAATATAATCATAAAAATACATGTGTACAGTTGTCCATATTTCAACAGCGGTATTGAACTCTGAAACTGTAAGCACTAAACTGCTAAAATACCCACGCAGTGTTGCTTTAATGCACCCAACCAAGAAATAGTACTTAACCCTGTAAAACAGCAACTTGACATTTTTACATTGTGACCTGAAAAGTGTTACTTAGTGAGCTTTAGAGGTACTGGTAGTTAGATTTTGTTACGTTTGGACAAATTCCCCCTGTTTCCAGTCTTTGTGCTAAGCTATGCTAAATGTCTCTTGACCGTAGCTTCATATTTACCTTAGAGACATAAGAGTGGTATTGCTTCATCTAAGCCCTCACAAGAAAGCAAAATAAGCATGTATGGTTGAACTATTCCCTTAAGCCCAAATAGACTTGCTTTCTAAACTAAGTCTTTAATATTTTTCAAACGTTTGAACCAGCAGAAACTGATCAGCAGGACTCGAATTGAACTTCTTTCCCTCCAGCCCTGTCTGCGGGGGTTGGAGATTTGTGTTTCACTTTGAACCCAGTGTTATTGCTTTATCAGAGCTTCTGAAATAATTCATTGAAATTATATGCCTCCATGTTGTATGTGTATTGGGTTTTCATCCTTAGATTAAAAAATAGAATTCATAATAGGAATAAGTTATTAGGTAATTACAAATTAATATTGTATGATAACAACCCCACTTTTTCTCATGCACGCATCGACACACAAATGCAAACTTTTACACATTATCAACATGTAGCAACTGTAACTGTACATTCTGCCTATGGCATATTTATTGAAAATACTCATAAATAATAGAATTGTTTGCTCAGTGTGTGCAGAGTCCATAAAATTCAGCAGAAATGTTCTCACTTCTGATTTGTAGCTTTACAGCAAATGCACTGCTAAATAGCCCATTACTATAATTAAAGGTCCAGGCATATTGATTTGTAATATTACTAAGTCATAATAGCCATGAAGGCAATTAAGGTAGACTTGCTGTTCTTTACTCCAATTATGTTTGACAATTTCCAGATTACATTAACAATGGCCTTTTATTTCACACACACACAAAGTAAATCAGGCCGTGTAGAAATGAGCCTGAGGCCATGTGGTTACGACACTCATCTGGTCCTCAGGTGTGAACTTTAACTCTTGTTACGCCATTGACGCCCACCTGTCTGTTAAACCCGCATTCACCCACCTATATCATTAGGTCTTATATTATTGCATGACAGGCCAATTAGTGGTGCAGAGCTTTATAGGACGCTCCGTTTGGGTCCTTCAGAACTTCAGTGAGGGAACACAAAACTTTGATGGTGCATTTCCCTGAAGTGGGCCCCTTATTCAATTATTGCTTCCTTGTGTGGCTTTGTGTTGTATGTTATATAATGCAGCCTGGAGAGGCTACAGTAAGAAATTGGGACACAGGGGACTCCCGTTTCTAGTGGTCAACAGGACAAACCAGCAGGGATTAAAATAATTGTGACCAAAGATGACTTCATCCAACAATTTCCACAATTTATGTCAAAATATTCAGTTGCCTCAGATGCCTAAGTAGATCTTGCGTGAACCACACACTGTGGAACCACACAGTGTGCATCCAAATTGGAAAATGAGTGAGAGCGAGGCTGGACGGGCCAACGGGACGTACCAAAACGGCTATGGTCATTTTTGTGTTCTTTCCCATGATGCGCATTAAGTCAGGGAGAAATTTAAGCGTCTACCAAACAGTACATTAGAACGGCACTCAGGGAACATCCCCGTTCTCAAATTAGTATCCTTTCTCCAACTGCCAGTATATCCCCTTCAAATCCCCGAACCACCCTCAGTGAAGCTCACAAATGAGGCAATTAAATTCAGGGTTTCAAAGTCCTTTGAACTACACCTTCTGTCTGAATCCTTTAATATTCCAACTGTGGGTTCTCAAAGCTCATCAGGGCTATTTAGTACCTTGTGCTCCCTTTTTAACAGGGACCACCAGCTCACTCTTTTCTGTCATTCATTTCCTGAGGGAGAGAGGGAGAGAGACAGGAGGAAATGAACATTTTAGCAAGTGAAATACCTCCCGTCCGTGATTCTTTTGTCGGAGGGAAATTTCCCATGTGTTTTCAAAAAAGAGATTAGCACTCTGGACGCGCTCGCTCCAATTCCCTGTTCTGTCCTATCCCATCTAATCTCCTCTCTTCTCATGCCTATGTGTTTAGTGGGTTAGCCCTGGATCAAGTTGACTGTGATCCAATTAGCATCTAACACCATCTGACACTGTATATGTGCTTCTGTCATGCGAGGATGTGTCTGTTAGTTTGGTCACTTTTTTTTTTTTTCCAAATTCAAGCACATTGCTTATGCCTTAAATACATGGAGGCATCACTTTGTGTGCAGTCTGATGGGTTTTATGGGCCAACTGAGCCAGTTCAGTCGACCAAGGAACAGATGAGCTGATGAAATGTGGTTATTGGGGAGCGCAGAGGAAGATGGAAAAGTCAGGAGGGGACATTTGTAACCAGATAACAGGATTTCACAGCATCCACACTGATCTAATTTATTGCTGCTCTGAGTAACACCAAGGTTAGGTGGGATTTCATCAACTAATTTGGCATCCACAGACCCCAACTATGTGCTTAAGTCAAGCATTTATACACAGAGCATCTTGTCCCCTTACATTTGTGACTATGTGCTTTAATCTTATGCCATTGCTTTATTATTTGCCTGTTCTTATATGCTTTTGCATGTTTTCTTTTAATTATGCACCATTGCACTATCATCAGTCGTTTACCCAGTTTACAGATGTCTATAGATAGACACACATCTCTATATATATCTATATTTATGCACATATATATCTTTTAAATATGTATATAGTTATTTTTTATGTTTTTATGTTCATGTCTGCGCCTACCTGTCACGTCGCGTCTTTTAAACTGTACTTATGTCTGTACCTGTATGTACAATTGAGAGCAAAGTGAACCGGAGTCAAATTCGGCGTGTGTGTACACACACCTGGCCAATAAAGGGATTCTGATTCTGATATGTCATCAACCTATCAGGCAGCCCAGATGAAAATGTACATGCAAATGTACACACTAGGACGTTTGCATGACGGATTCAAGTGCTCATGCTAATAACGTACACTGTCCTTCCTTAAATAAATAAATAAACACATAAACAAATGAACAATGGTAAGCTTCTTTTTGCGACATGACACAAATACCAATTAAAGCCATTCTCAGACTGAAAATAGCCCTTCGTCAAAAGAATGCGAGAGGTTGCGTTGGTGTGTTGCTACAGATATGAATGAGAAGAAGAGTTCAGAACCAGGATGACCAATTTGAGCTCATTTGAATGCTTATCTAACATCAAACCACTGCTCTCCTGTACTGCCTCAACAATTATGAGGTCATCTCAACAGCTCAAACTAGCAACAGGCTGAACTTTAATCAGGTGAATTCACACCTGACTTGACCTCTGCACCCAGTTTTACCCGTTGATAGCACCACCACCACCACAGCATGAGACAGATTGTACATGATCGGGTTGAATCATGGTTTAATTATATTCCAAGCAGTACTTGCACTTTGTGATACAGAGCAGTGGTAACTTTCTATTTCTCCACGTCTCATTACTGAACAGGAGTCTACTGCTGTGCGGCGGCCGCGCTGATGTTGTTTTATTCGCTGTGATAGAGCGGTGATGACGGCGAGGCGAAGGTTTTGCAGCGGAAATGGCTTCGCTAGATGTATGGGGATAGTGGCTACTGTGGTGTAGCATGTGGGTTGTGGCATTTTGAGAGCTATTGTCAGCTACATTTAGCTTTAGACTGGGTTACAATAATCATATGATTTCAATTTCCCCATTAGCACTTATGACTCTAATTTTCTTTACCCCTGCATTCATGTTTCTCTTTCACCCAGCTCCCCTTCACATTTTGCAATTGAGCACCAGAACAGCTAACATTCAAAAATAATTTATTTCAGAAATGTACTGTGATCATATATTCATTCAGATTCTGCATGATAAGCTTTTGTTGCGTACAATGAAATCACCCCACAGAGAAAAAAAAAATATATAGCAAAAGTAGATGACATTTTTTTTCTTTTTTTTTTGAACTATGGAAACTAGGAACACACCACTGAGTCTTCACTATAGCGTTATGAGTGCGCCTGGCAGGCGGCTAGACGGTGCCAGCCCTCTGTGGCGTTACTCCAGGCAGGTTTACAGTTGCTGCAGGACAATCTCTTTATAACCAGACGCACACAGTGAATGATCTGTAAAGCTTACGCACAAGAAGTGTAATCACACGCGCACATACACATGCACACACGCACACACAAGCACGCACGCACGCACGCGCATTAGCATTTGGGACAGTACAGTCACACCTGAATAGTACATAGTGGTTGATTACACAAAAGGAGGGGGAAGAGGTGAGGCAATTCAATGACATCATGTCTTGGCGCAGGCCCAGCGCTGCCCCGTGATAGAGTTCGATGACAGAGAAGAGTTATACCAGCAGGGGTGGAAACAGGAAAAAAAACCCAACTCTTTGTTTCTTATCAAAATCACACTGTTACCATTTTAGCAGAACCAGCAGCTGTGCCCACATGTGAACGTCCCAGACTACTTCAGTTAGACACTCTTCAGTTGGATTTCAAAGCATTTCAGTAGACATATGCAGAATGAGACTGGTGTGTGTGTGTGTGTGTGTGTGTGTATATACGTGAGCCAGCAAAGGGTGAAAAAATATGGGTTGTGTATGCAAATTTATTCACAGCCCACGTCCGTCAGGATTAAAAGAAGGCTCTCGTCGCACGAGGCCAGCCGTTACGATGCCACAGTCAAGGGCACCGTGAGTAGTTCTGTAACAACTGGTGCCAGATATCATAAATAAGTGTTTCTCTATCAAGGCATCTTTGATCCACTGTAACACACTCACAAAAAGACTTAAACACTTTCACTTTAACCGATATACACTCATTTCATATATCTGCAGGATCCTTCAGGCACAGCACAGTCATTGACATCTGACCCGCCATGTATTTGTGTGCTATTAGCCAGAGAGCCGTTTCCATGGATTGCAAGGCATGATTGTTTCGCCAACATCCGCTTAAAAAACTCTCCTGGCCAACACATTAAAATTTGTTCGATTTGGCATGAATTCCACATCCACATCTGTCTTTTATTTCTTCCTCTTTTTTTTTGTTTTGTTTTTACATCCAGTTCATCCAGTCCAAACAAACACTTGTCCTTTCACTTCTACAATATGGCTCCATCATATTGTTATTTCAGTCTCCCTCAATGCAGACTCTGCATTGACTTGATTTTGTCCTCTAGGTACATCTACTATATATATATGTATATATATATATTTATATGCGTGTGTGTGTGTGTGTGTGTTCAAAGATTCTTGTGACCTGTACAGAATCAGAGATGATCAAATGTGTTCAGAGAAAAGCAACAACAAAAAAAAGGAGGAAATAGCCATGCAAATATCAAAATAAAAGTGAATAGATGTTGCAGAGAATATCTTATCAACTGGTGTGAGAAATCAAATTCTACACTGGCACACTTCCACACATTAAACAATAAAAAAAAAAGTGCTCCAAAAACTTTCGTAGTCTTGTTCCGTATGTATCCAGGCTGACTAAAGAGAACACGAAAATAAAGTAAAGAAAGGAAACAAAGACGTAAATGACTTGATTGAGCCGACTGCGCGTTGCTATGTTCTCCTTCAACATAAGTTGGGTAGATATTTCCAGAATTTTTCATGTCCTTTTCAGCATTTTTCACACAAAGGAGGAGAAGCCAGCGATTGGGGCCCTTGAGCCAGGAGCTAGGCTGCTGGGGGGCCTGTACAGGGTGCTGTGCTGGCTGGGGGGGTTGGAGCTCTGCTGGGAGGGGGTGGGAGTCCGGCTACCTTTGGGCCTGAACAGGCTGCCTTGGCCCTGCTGGGGCTGGCCCTGGGCTTGCTGAGGCTGGGGGCTGGGTGAACTGAGCTGGGGTGGCAGTGGAGGTAGAGGGGGCAGCGGTGGCGGGGCGCAGTGATCTGGGTCGCCCGACTCGGACTCGGTGTAGCTGTAGGCCTGTGCGCGGGATATGCCTTTCTGTTGGCGCCGCCAGGAGTTATAGTAAGTGGGGTCACTTATGTAGTGGTTGACGAAGGAGTGGGTCTTCTGTCGATTGGGGTCCACCTCGTACTCACTGTCGCTGCCCTGTGGAAGAAAGAAAACAAACAAGACACGTTGATTCGTGGCGTCAGCGTGGGATGACTCTGCAGTGTTTCCATGTGGAGCAGTTAGAGATGCTGAGGCTATAAATGTAAATGAACAATGAAGTTATTGAATTATTCTGAGAAAGGTCATCAATTCACAATCATCCTCGTGTAAACAACACACACATGCACACACGCACTTACATTTACAACACAGCACAAGAACACATGGACACCAGAAATGGTCAAAAATGGTCAAAGCATGATATACGGAAGGATGACTTGTTACTGAAGCGTGCATTGTAAACGGACCATCAACACAAGATGGCAAAGGACAATTTATCTTCAGGACTTAAACCAATCAGTCAGTGGATCAAACTATATGTTGAGGATCTAACATCTGCTCCAGCAAAGACTGAGTTTGGTGTAGTGTAGCACAGTTTACCACATAAAACCTATAATGGGAATCTGAAGGAGAAGATTGTTGATGGGGGAGGGGGGGGACTAACAGTTGGAGCCAGTCACCTATCAGGCTACAAAACATACAAAGCAGGCAGCCACAGGAACCTCACCAAATGCAGTGGAAGTGTATGTAGGCCACCTGTCCCATATGAAAACACCAGCGCCTCCTATGGGTGAACAAAACAATGGGTTTTTACAGTGCATCACCATAACAGAGTGATTAAAATGGCCCAGTCATGATGATGATAAAGTCATAGATATATTATACATGTATAGATCCTTTGTGCCATTCTGTGTGAATGGTGTGAAAAGCTAAAAAAAAAAAAAAAAATTAAAAAGCAACATAGGTCGTGCAGTGCATTCTCAAACTGTGACTTCAATGAGAAGGAAGTCTTCGTTCTTTACATCCGTTTAAATTCCAGTTAAGCCATCTGTAAAGAAATGATGATAACTCGCAGCACATTCTCGTCACTGACCCTCCCCACCTTGCTGCGGGCCGGGGCTAGAAACGCTATTGTGTTCATGTCAAGTAACATTCCACGTGTCAAACCAAAAGCAATGTGATCGGTGAACGCTCGGCGGGGATTGCTCATGGTCAACTAATTGCCACGAAAGCAGGATGCCAATTGGCCGGCTAGCCTGTGATTAATCACCTGAGTCACAATGAACTAATGCTCAGTGGACTTTGCCAGAATCGTCACTGGATAATTTTCCCAGAGCATTAGGTGCATTGCTGAAGTAAAGCAACAAAGACCTTTTCATTACAGTACACTGGTGCTGATGATTGTAACTCTCTCAAGGTTCTGTGCTCCCTCTCAACCCTCATATTATCATGTTCCATCATCTCATAAAGAAACATGGCTGTTGGCAGGCACTCGAAGGATACACTTCAGAGCACGGCTCTCTCTCTCTCATGCTGGATATTGCACAGCACATATGTGATACATATGGCGGTAGGGCTCAGATTTCCCACTTGCCTCAACATACTTCATGTCTCCTATGTTAAACCCCTATATAAAGGCTTTTCTTTTGTAGTTGTCAGCAGAGTTTATAAAAAAGTCCAAACAGACAATGCTTGTGTTGAATTATAGGAAAAGAAAATCCCGCTTTTTTATTTTTTTTTAATCCTTGTTGGTTCTAAACAAAGAAAAGCGACCCCCCCCCCCCCCCGTCCTTCTACTTGTATTTTCCACTATTTAATCAAAGGCAGACATTGTGCACAGCAAGGTTTGGCTCAACATTCAGAAGTTGATCACAAAGATCATACTTCCTTTTTTTATTTGCTTTTTATATTGCTTTTCCTCTCAATAATGGGTGTCGGGGTGTGAGATGCATCAGTGGCTCCGGGTGTTTGTTGTCCGTTCGGAACATTGTTACCCAGTTGCAAACACTTGAGGCCAACCGGCGTTGAAAAGCATTCCAGTCATGCCAGCGTGTTTAGCAACACAACACAACACAATAACAAGATCCATTCACGGTGGACCAACAAGACATACTGGGCCACTTCAAGTGGTATTACCTCACTCTAAAAGAATTAACACTGCACTGAGAGATGAGACACCACTTGAGTCATGTGTGTGTGTGTGTGTGTGTGTGTGTGTGTGTGTGTGTGTGTGTGTGGTAGTGGGAAGGAGCGAGTGCAGACCAAGTGTTGACACAGTGAACTGCGTCCTACTCTCCTGCCCACATCGTCTTGGAGCCGTGGAGTGTGTGCAGCAGATGTTCAGACTCTTGAAATGTTCTACATACAAGCATACACCACTCCAATATGTCCTCCTTTTTCCTTTTGGTTCATCGCCAGTCTTTAACAGAAATAACTCAAGGCTCCAAATGAGGAAGCTACGGTGGAGATGCTTGGCGACAATTTGCCTCTGGGGCAGCACGGCCTATGAAACAGCTCCTTACTTCAACTCATTACAAGCTAATTACCGGAGCTGAATGCTGTGAAAGAAACAGACTTAAGGCATGAAATGCAGCATTGCACCTCAGCCTCAAGGGAACCACCGCCACCTTATTTACGAGAGGGTATGTGTAAGACAGACACATACCAGCCTGCCAGTGACAATTATTAAACATTTTTTTTCCCATCATTATGATGTTAAATTAGGCAGTGAAAGAGATTAAGAAATCTATCCAATTAACTGGTGAAACCTCTTGACAGCAGTTAATTCTAACATCAGAATAATAAAGTTGCCTTGTGCTCCTGTTTACAATAATAATCATTATAAAACAGGAAAGAAAACAACGTGGAAGAGGGAGTAAAAGCTAAAAGAAATGATGGATGTGCATCAAATATAGGCCATAATGGCTATTTATTGGACATAAATTGGTCATTATCTGCAAATAAGGCTTTATATTTTTGACCTTTGACCTTTGCCTGGAGAGAGTTCACCTGAAAATGGCATATGGTGGCATATCTGTGCTAAACCTATTCCTATATTTATATATTCATGCCAAAGGTTGGGTCAAATATGCTGTGTAAATAACATTTTTACTCTCCTGTGGTTTATATAATGCCATGAGGCTGAAACAACAATCTCCCGGCAAGCATGCCCCCCCCCCCCCCCCCCCACCCCACCCCACCCTCAAATTTGATGCATACCCCAATACCACAGAGTGGGTCAGTCCTTTGTCCTCTAGTTATGGATTATTGCAAAGGGGAGGGGTGGGGAGAGAGAAGAGGGGCTGTCAATGTCAATCTCATTGATGAAGTGAACACAGCGGGGGTCCCCAGAGACAAAGACAATAACAGTATATGTGGGGCTGGAGGGGGATTAAAAACGTCCAGAGGCATTCGCAGTCGATACATTTTTGTGTGTTTATAGCGACGTCTGTGCAGAGAGGAAAGATTAGAGTGGAGGAGAAACAGGAAGAATTGGAAGATATGGTTTTGGCTGCACAGTAAAAAAATGCCCGCTGCATCAAAGTCGAGTTGCATTTTGTCATCATCAAGGCAACTCCAATCCCCTGTAATGCGTGTCGCTTCATTAAAAGCAACTATAATCAAGAGATTTGTGATTTTGTTGGGTATTAGTGCTGTCCCAGACTGGTGGACTTTAATGAGAGTAATGGAAGCATGTGCTTTTATTGCATTTCCCTACTTATTATTTTGTTCCCTTTAATTTGTCACCCGTCTGTACTTTCAGGGACTAAATGAGGCCAGTTTTCCTTTCGCAAACCATTTCTGTCGCTCTCCACTGTCCTCTGTCACGCCAATTACTTATTAAAAATAAAATAAAATAAACGTGCGGCCTTTATTCTGGGTTATTACATCATGCTTCAGACAGGGCCAGTCAAAACAAAGCGGTGTGTTGTCACCAGGGATGATCCAAACATGACAGAGTATTCTCAGTTGAGCTCAAGCCAAAAAAGCTACAGTAACCGGAGAGACAGAGGGTGGGAGGGTGGAGAAAGAAAGAGATAGAGAGAGGCAGAGAGGGGGGGGGAGTAAGCATGCAAGAGGAAGTGGACATTTTCATTTCTCTCCCATGGAATGCCGCTTTGCAGAGAGAGCATAATCTACAATCCATCTCTGACTCAGAGATGAGATCATCTTTCTTCGACTGGTTTCGGCTTTAAATGACACACAAAGAGAGTGCCACAGAGACAACCTTGGAAAATGAGAAAGCCTATACTCTAAAGGAAAAAAAAAAAGTCAATATGGCTCTACCTGCAGGGGAGTGGAGCCGTAATGGTGGCCTTGTTGCCTTGCCAAGCCAATGTTAGCTTCCTCCAATCCACCTCTTGAGGAGGAGTACAATAGTCAACTTATACCTGCTGGTGGAGGCCCCCGGGGATTAAAGAGGACAGACAGCACAATGTCATACTGATAGCTCAGAGTTATCCGCTCAATAAAACTTCAAAGAGCATTCCTGGATTTCTCTGAAGCACCATTGGGTGCTGATACGGTCGCCTGTCAGGGGCAAGGCAGAGGAGCCCTTGGGTAACAGGCAGTGCTCTGTGAGTTTTAGCCCATCAAAGCCAACATCAGCCCCTTGAATGTGCGGCGCGGCAGCAGGCAGGCGTCGCAGTCTCAGGCCGAGGGCGCAGTTACCGCATTAAGGGCCATGTTTGACAACACACAAGTGCGAATTGTAGATATGTCAGACGGGCGATGAAATGACGAAATTATTCATTTGAGGGGACGCTATCATGCTGCGAAAGGTCCTGTCCGTAGCGATTCATTGTGGGGGAGATTTTCATTTGATCTGGAAATGGGACTTAGGGTGCCCGATAAGGCCAGGTGAGGAGAGATTTCTGGCTGCGGAATTCACACTAGGGACGTATCTAGCTGAGAGATGTTCCAGGATAATTTGGGAAATGCCTAGAGTGAAGAATTCCTAGATGAAAGAAAACACCGAAGGAAGCCTGAAAGCAAGGGAATTCAGGACCACTTCCCCACCCTGACGCTTTCATCTGACTAGGATCAAAACCAGACTGCAAACCGCAAGCTAGCCCCCCCCCCGACCACCACCTAACCACAGAGAGCCGGGGAGGGAAGGGACATAAACAAAAACAGAAACAACATATATATACATATAAGACATACAGGAAGGAACGACTCAGATAAAAGAAAAAGAATAAAAGAAAAACTCCAAATGAAAAAAGTCAGAAAATCAGAGACGTGTGGGTGGGCAGAGACAGAGAGGATTTATCGATTAGACTCGCTCACTGGGCAAAAGCAGTTTGACTCAGTACGTAGCAATTAGCCACAAGTCAGACATTCTAGCAATAGTTCTTAGTCATCTATCATTCCTGGCAGGGTCTGACGAAGATTTTAGACTACTCACAATGCTAATGAGGCCAAGCTCTACCACAGAAGAAGAGCCGGGGTGAAAAGCCAATATTCGAGTTTCCCTCAGAGATGATTTTTACAGACTCTGACTTCACGACCTAAAAATTCAGTAGGAAAGTTTGATAGGCTGCCTGGCTTCAGCGGCGCCTTCCAATACGTATCCGGCACTAAAATACATTTTGCAGGGAGCATCTGCCCTCGCCGTCTTACATAACAAGTGCTGTGGCTGAGTGCAGTGGCCTGGATCCCAGGTGGACGTTTGCAGAGTGATATTCTCCACAGGTCACTGGCCTGGTCTTAAAAAACTGCTTTGCCTCCAGTGAGCAGAGTCATTAATCTCTCATCTCTCTCCTTTTGCATTACTGTAGCTATATCATATGACCTCTGCAGGCTGAATGCATTCAGGTGAACGGACAGAGAAAGGACATCATGTGGACAGTATGGACTGACACAAAACACCACAGAGCCGACAATGCAAAAGCTGAATTCCTGAGGAATTCAAGGAGATGACAGCGCGCACACGTAGACAGGTGCAGACGTGTAACAGACACACACTTTATGCAGACAGAGAGAGAACATTTCACATACAAGATATAGTTCAAGAAAAAAAAAAAAAAGAGTTGCTACTCCACCTGCGAGTCTGAGATTTCAGATGGTTTTTCAGTCAAGCTGCTGCTTTCTGCAGGGATCAGGTCGTTGTACTTTGTGCTGACGTCCTCGTCTGAATAGTGAAGACTGCCTGGACTGGGCCGAGGAGGAGATCTGGTCCAGGGATAAAAAGAAACGGAATAATTCAGTTGGCGATCCTGAAGAATATTCATTGATCTTGACACACTGTTTTGACCTTTCATGATAATATTTAAAATCAGAAATGAAATTTAAAGTGGATTTACTCATCAAAGTAAGTGCTGAGATCTGTCAGACAACTGGACAGATTTGAAACAAACCCCCAGGCTATGTCTGATGTAAATCCATCATTTGCAAACAGACTTCCTTGTTCAGCTTTGGACCTGTTGCGCCTAATGTAATTGCGTGCACACAGCTTTACTGTACAGTTACGGATCAATACAGACCTTTCTTGTGAGTCTCATTCCCAGGTTTACCTCCAAATAAGTCAGAGCCACACAGAAAACTCAAAGTCATCTTATCGGACTCCCAGCACCCTCCACACAGTACACAGAGTTTAATTTGCCTCCATTAAGGTGGAGGTTTCACCTCCTTAGAGGTGGCACAAACAGATGCATGATGTCTTTTATTCCATCAGCTACCAGCTTTTTAAATAAAATGATTTGACTAGCAGTGGACAACTATCGGTTAACAGTGACGTTAACCTGTGTGCTCGTGTGTTTATTTGTGTAAGTATATATATGAGGATTGTCATTTTTATTCATTATTGTGTTTAATATTTACTGCTGTTTGCAAGCCAAATTGCCCCTCAGGGACAACTTTACTCTACTCTAAATGAAGCGCTTTAGATATTCCATCTAAACTGCTTGTGGAGCGTCCCAGTGGTCTAGTGATTTAGGACAAACTGTCTTTAGTTTGAAGCTCTGATCTTTTGTTGTGCATCACTCTCCTCCTTCTGCTAGCTATCAAATAAACTTTAAAATAATTCTGGCTTGTTTACAGTCTGTCTGATGTTCTGAGGTCATGTTCATTCTGACTTTGGCTCTGCTTGAAAAAACATGCAGCCCCCATCATTCATTTGAATGGAACCACAGTGGGGTTGCCGATGTAGGGGGGGCTACGGCAAAACAATGCAGAATCACCTGGCAAAAAAGCTGAACCGGGCTTAACTGCAGCAGCCAATCAAATGCTGGTAGACTACTTTGTGATGTGAATGCAGTATCTCTAATGTCTACCTCACGACTGTCGCAGCGAAATTAGTTGCCACCGTCACTACATAACTGTCCCGATCTGTAAAATCCTGTCTCTTATTGTCACAAACTGCAGTGTTTGGTGATGTGCAAAGCCTTTAAATTCACAGATCTGTAACTGGACTAAATTGGACTTCCTGGACTGTATTTCATTGTCTCGTCAGTACCTGAAGCTACACCCCCTACAAACACAGTCCCCTGCGTTGTTTTAACACAAGGCTGACCTCGGTCTGAACGCCCACTAACTGCTTGTGTTTCTTGCTCCACTGGACTTTATTGCATTGGCGCTGGTGCTGGCTCCTAGATCTCAGCAATTACTTTTGTAGGTAAAATGCATAGGTATTTAATAGAGTAAGATGTGGCAGCGCTACCCAGCCTTGACTCCAGTGGCCACTCATGGTATTGGAGTGAAAAAACAACCTAATATAGGTAGATATTATATATCTAACATGCTACCACAACCAAAATCATGCAAATATGATCCAAGTTGTCTTTTATCTTTTAAAAATCATTCAGCATTCGGCCTCTTCTCAATCTCAGTGAGACGCTACAGTAAGCGCTTCCTTTTCAAGTTCACATGCATCACTGTCTGTCTGTGTGTGTAGGAGTGCAGCTTGATGAGAATCATGGGACACTCATGAGATGGTTGCCTACAGCCAGTCTCTCCTGGAATGAATAATTCCCCCTGATTCAGTCCTCACTGTGGGCTGTGGAATGTCAAACCACTGGGCCTTTGTGACTAAATTATAAACCGAAACTCTCGCGGCGCTCGAGGGGTCATCAAATAAATGGCAGCCTCCGGCTTTGCTCTGGCGAACGTTATCAGAGCATACATGAATGATGGCGCGGATTAAACCGTCAGTGGCACGCCGCGGCCATCAAACATGTCAGTCAGATGTAAGTTTAAAGAGTGTAAGTGATGGGACTGAGCAAAGGGAGGATCGTTCAGGAGAGGGTGAAGTGAGAATAGGGTCAAGGAGAGGTGTTGAGTGAACCTAAATGCTGAAAGAAAGGAAGGAATGAGGAAAAATGAGGGCAAAGAAAGACGAAATACTGGAAAAACATTTCCTAAAATGGTATGTGCTAGTCAGGGGGGTTCTTTAAGTAAATATGAGAGTGTCTAAGCTCCTCCGTTCTTTCCACTGTCCCCGGTCCTGCTAAACAGACACCCATCTGTTTCTGCAGATTGGTGCTGGTTTGGCTGAGACTCTTGGGACATACTGACTCCTGTTAACTTTCCAGGCCATAGTGTTGGCCGCCAGTCGCTGCCAGTGCCAGTGCTGGAGTACACACACACACACACACACACACACACACAGCTGCTTCACACGCCGAAACCACATTTAGCATTTTTCCAAATAAATATGTTTTGAAAGCATTTCAAAAATGTTGTGGGCACATTCCAGCAGTTTTCAACAAGGGCTGCTGTTTAGAGTGTGGTGTGGACGAAATGGAAAAGTCCACAGGGAAATCGCATAACAAACTTTAATTCGATTACGCTCGATGAGTTATAATAAACTCGATTAATTCACTTCAACTTGAGTGGAGGAGTCAAACATTTTGAATAGAGAGCTACAGTAGTTCACTTTATACAACAGACTACAGTTTTTCTGATGTGTGCGATATCTCTCTGCATGTTTGAAGATGTTCACAGAGCCTCGGTCTATGCAGACATATTATATGACTTTGCTGACAACTTAAAATATGGACTCTCCTTTTCTGATGACAGCTGCAATTCCCACTTCTGTTCTATGGATCAAACACTCATGTTAAGCAAATAAGATCTGTCTGTGATAGCTGGAGCGATAGCTGAGTTTGATGCATCATGGAAAGTTTTTAGCATCATGCAACAAGGCGACTACAATAAATAACATAACATCAAACACTTCAGAGCTGCAGTGAGTACTTTGTTTTCTCTCAACAGATGAATCATCTACTCCTTAAAATGCCAGAAAATACAGAAAAATGTCATGATGCCAAATTGACTGATTCGTCCAATTAACAGCGCAAAACCCGAACATACCCGAACGTACCAATTCAAACATCCATAAAGTTGGAATCATTTTGTTTTCAGATACATTCCTAGTGGTTTAATTTGGTTTAATGTTTGGAAGTTTGGAAGAGATTGATCAATAAAGTTTTGAGAAGATACACTTTGTTTATCAAGAATAAATCACATTGTCACGTCAGGTAAAAAATATTTTATTCCAACTTTATGGGCAACAGTGTACATATGTCTTTTCTGATGTATTAATATAATTTTTTAATGGGCTTCACTGTATCAAGGACATTTCTTTCCTAATTTTACTCGCTACCTAGAATTTGCACTATTATTCCTACAACTGTGAAAATATGTTGAGTTACGGGTCAAGTAAGTAAAGCATATTCAGCTTTAATATTTTCTATCTTTCGACTAATTCACGATGAATTATTGTTTGATCCAACAGATGCCGTGCATCAAGAAAGATGCAGTCCAACTCAAAAAACATGACAACAGAGCCTCAATCACAGCTCTGAATTCCTATCTGCTCTTATCCCCAAAAGGACCCTCCACCGTAACCTTTACCAACTTGCATTCCTCAGCAGTGCTTGCAGCGAGCCCACTCATAACACAGCGAGACAAAGAGCTGCAGCCAATGTGAAGAAATGCTATTGAGAGCCCACTGGGACATTATGATAAACTGCCTGTTTAAAAACACTGAGGAAGCTCAGCCCACTTTCACCTCTCCCCCTTGACTCTCATACACTGTTGAGTGAGGCGTAAATTATTTATCAGCTCTCTCACTTGGATAGAGAAGGGGTCCACTTAATCGTCTCGTAGCAAAATCCAGTCAGCAGTAAGTCGGGTAAGAAGAAATGAGAACCGGGGGGGTGAAATCAAATCTGCCCCCGGTCTTTGCTCATTATCAGGCTCTCCTCTTGCTGCAATCGCCTGTAGGGAATCATTAACATGTCTGAAGTGTCCAAGAGCTTTGTCACTCAAGAGTGTTTAAAACCACGTTAATCTACACTGAATTACTTCACGAACCCCAAACCAATGTGTCAACGTGGGTTTCAAACTACCGAAAGGGGCTGATACAAAGCCACACAGGAATGATGCTGTTAATCCTTCCCTCTTTAACATAACAGCAGTAAAACATGGATCTGATTTGGACTCACGCATTCATTTTACCTCTTTACAGTCCTTAAACGGCATACTGACATTCTAAGTAGTTAAAGATTTAGCTATCAGTCACCATAAGTGAGCTGCATTGACTTCCCTGTGATGGTGATTGAATCTACTGTCATGCATATTGACCCTTTTGTTAAACTCTGGACAAATCTCCACACAAAGGAAAATCTCCATCTAAAATCAACCGTAAATAGCATTTGAGGTCTGACACAGCCCTGAATCAGAGTGAATACAGTGGGATTAAGAACGTGTTTGATTCCTGATCCCGGTATCAGGCAGAGGTCTTCATCCTGTCTTTGGTATTCTGAGCCTGGAAATCAAGATGTGGCATTAATCTATAATCGGAGGCTCAGGTGTTGGGATTTGGGTTCCTCCGCTATGGGCTGAGTTCAAAGACTGCTGATTCTGAGAGTACATCTGTGCATTCTTCCACTCCTGGCCTTCCCCCCTTCAAGCGAGAGACATAATAGGAAGCTGCCTGGAAGCTCCTCAAAGACCCTGGACTTACTTTGATCTGTCCTCAAGGCCGCACTCACATGCGCGCACATACAAATGCACATTTCTCACACATTCTCATACACAAAACTATGTCCTTTCCACAATATGGACGTGCAGACTCATTCGCGTTTGGCTAATTCCTTTACAGGTTGCACCTGTCTCCTTTGAATCACATGACCCAGTCAGTAACACTACAGAACGCTGTGATATCCATTTGAAATACAGCAACTGCTAACAAACTGCCAGAAACCTTTCAACTATCCTCAACATGACTGCAGCTGCCTCCAACTCTTACCTAAACAGGTACTAATGATCGAATGCAAAGTATACAGTCACATCCAAACTCCCTGCAGTGTTCTCAGCGCAGGCGTCAGTCAGAGTGATTGGCTTTAAACAAGGTCATGGTCTCAGCATGCTTGCACGTCTTACAGCCGGGATTCGCTGAAATGTAGAAGCTCATTAAAAGAGATTCCGTAGTGAGTCAGTTCATATGCTGCCTTTAAATAAGCAGGAAGGCTGGATTTAAGTCCAAGTTGTTAGGAGGTGAGCGTTTTTTCCAGAGAGCTAAAAATGGTTTCAGGCATGAGGTTAAGTTTCCATGGATAACCCAATTATTTTACCATATGGTTATTTCATTTTTGACTTTCAAATAAGCTTCTAGTTTTAAAAAAAACCCCATCATCACTTTAAATGTTCTGGGTTATAAGCTGTCGGGGTGGATCACTGACCTGGTGTAGACGCCGTTCTTCCGGCAGAAAGAGTTTTTCACAGACAGCCGTCGGTTGTTCAGTTCCAGAGCGGGGAAACGTCCTTCGTCCAGGCTGACCATGTCTCCGTGGGTCAGAGCGTTGCAGTTGGAGTTGTTACCTGGACACACGTACAAAGACACTGTGTGACCACAGGCCAGACGGACAGTCAGGTTAGTGTCTGGGGAGGGACGAATGGAGCTGATCAATGACTTGATCAGTGAGTGAGTGAGTGAACAAACTTAGGAACTGAAGGATGAAAAACAGACAAATTATATTAAAAAGTAATGTTGCTAAGTATAAATATGGGCGGATGAACCCTCTGAAGAAAAATAATGAATGAGTGAATCATAGAGATGCTTTTGGGACATGCCCCAAGCCCTTAAGGGCAGGAAATCAGGAAATTACATGTCAGTTGCATGTCTTTCAAGTTTTATGCTGAAATAACATAGCATTTGGACATTTTCCTTTCAATGCTGTGTATAGTTGTTAATGACATAGCTTTAAATACACATGGGCAACGTATTGTGTGTGCGGCCAGATGCTGCCTTTTATTTTTTTCAGTGATTATTCTGCACCATTAGCAGCTTTGTGACTGAAACCAATAGTTTTAATCTTTCTGGGAAATGTGCTTGTCCGCTTTCTTGCCGAGGTGTTAGATGAAAACATCAGTACCACAAAATATGTAGCCAGAAGCTGGTTAGCATAACTTAGCATAAAGGCTGGAAAACGAGGGGGAAGAACGGCTAGTCTGGGGTGTTAATGAGTGTGTATTAGAGGTGCCAGTAGAAGTTTGTTACCTTCAGACAGACATTTTGCCCTCTTTTCCAGTCTTTGTTAGCTAAGCTAAGAGAAGAGACTGCTGATGCCTTATATTGAACGGACAGATATGAGAGTGCTATTGATCTTATATGACTCAGGAAAGCAAATGAGCCATAGAACTTTCTTTTTCATGCTGTGTGTCTTCATAAAAGTCCTCTTCTTTGTTAGATGTTTCATATAAACCACAGCTATGGACCACAATGCAACATTTTACAGGTTATACAGTATTTAGACAGACATTTCATCACAAATTACAAAGTATAAACAGCACATGTACAGTTTTGTATATGCAAACTCATAGACATATATGCACAGAATACTTCAGAATATGATAAATGAGGCTGCCTCTCAGTGTAAACACTGTTGATCACACATGAATAGGCAATAACACAACTATTTTGCATCGACTCCAAGTGTCCTTCATGATTAATCAAACAGCTAACACTGTAAACCGAGAGTGACATCCTTGCCATGCTGCTCTATGGTAGATTAATGTTTTGGACGGGCTGCCGCTCGCCATGTTACAGGTTAAAAACACTTTGAGTCAACCTCAAGAGTTATGAGGGAGCGCAGCGAGGCCAGGACCTCCGTGGTTGCTCCAGGGCTACTTGAGGTCAATTGGTGGTTATGCAAACACACAGAAAAAGAAAAAAAACTCCACTGGGTAGGTCCAGTGGCCTGGGCCAGATTCCTAGAGGGGGATATGGAGGCTTTGAGAGCGTCTTTGTGTTGGAGTGAGAAGGAACCTCTTGTTTTTCCTCTGTCAGTCAGAAAGATGGGCAGTGACCCGCAGGGACCCCCCTCCCCTCCCCTGCCTGGCAGCTAAACAGCCATGGCAGAATTGCTGAGCTGAGGGAAATACCCGCTGATGTCAGGGCTGCACTGAATGGGCAAGTATGCCCCCTACTCTCTGCTTTTTTTTTTGTTCCCCTGATAGTTATCAGATTCATTCAAAATTAAAATATACCACTCTCCGAAAAAGTTCACCGCTCACTATTTGAAAACTGCAAATCATTAAATCCTTTTTAGAAAGTGTTACTCTTTTATAAGAAAACGTCACGTCATCATTTCTTCTTTGCCCTCCGTGCCACTGGGTTTAGAAGAAAGGCAGACAGCTTCGATGATAGTTAAACGCCCCATTTAATTGTGCAATTGTGTGCACTCACCTGATTCCGACTTCTTGGCGTACTTCTTGCTCTGTCCTCTGATAATGAGGATGAAAACCAGCAGCAGGATGAAGATGAGCCCCACCAAAGCCACCACGACCAGGAACCACCACTCCTCGTAGAAAGGTGCCACTTTTTGGGCTGGACAAAGGAGAGAAAATTGGAATTCATGGTTGTTAAAAACAACTGGTCGTATTCCTGTGATGTCTGTATAACCTTAGGGGATTTAATTTAGTCTGAAAATTAATGCGATGCAATTTTTTTTTTTTCTATCAACAAATACTTGAAAGCTCACCAGATATAGAAGGAGACGGTAGACTCGGGGAGCCGTAGCCGTAGTCGTTCACTCCGATGACCCTGAAGTCGTAACTGACTCCTTGCTTCAGGATATCCATGTTGAATGTATGTGATGTCACTTCCTTGGGAATGTCCTTGATCAGGATATCCCACAATCCCTCATCTGTAACAGAGTTTAAGTTGTAATTTTGGGGGAGTCAGTGGAGGAATTCGTAAAACGCTTGAACAATGTCAATACGTCTTTGTTAACAGGTTGTTTGTTTGTTTGTTTGATATAAGGCTTCGGCCTGGCTGGCAGCTCCCCGGGTAATTCATAATTCCTACAAATATTACACAATCCATCAATTTCACTGCTCCCGTAAAATTTACAGCAACCAAATCTACATCATAAATAGTGGCACGGCCATATTTCAAATGAAGCAACGTTAGATGGCTTGCTGTTTACTTTGGAAATCCTGCCAGAGACCATTTATTACACATCGCGCTGCTTGTAAACATCAACGTAAGTTGGACTCTTTTAATGAGGTATGCAAACATAAACAAGCACCGGAGTTCATCTGTCATGTTTCTGAACTTCAGCAAAAGTTAGAAAAGCTCATGTAATTTCATTTGAAGACAAAAACAAGTCATGAAGTTATATGATACTGCAGATGGCATATGGAAGAGGGGGATGTGTGGTTTAACTATCTTCATCACCCCCTTGGGCATTAACGTGTGTTATATATCATCATGAACAGTGCTGCTAATCCTCCTTAAAATCTACGACTAACCACCCCCCTCAGTTTTCACTCAAAAGAGGTGAAGCACATCCCTCCCTGTGTGTCATCCCCCACCCCCATCCATCACCATCTTAACCCCGCCACGGCCTGTCAATCACAGCCGAAACCGGATGCCAATTGTTTCAACTTGCAGCGGCACGATCAATAACCCATTAAAATACCAGAGACGCAGACACTGGGGCAGCAGATGTTGACACTTTACACCACTATCCTTAATCAAACCATCAAGGCGGGCTAACATAAGGCAAGGTTCACGACTTCACGGCTGGAGTGGTGATCATCCGGATGTGTCTTCATGCAGCTGAGGCACACACACCTGAAGGTCTGGCCTCGATCACGTAGCGCGTGATGGGAGCGCGTCCCGGGTCCCCGCTGGTCCAGTGGATGGTCAGGGCCGAACCGTAGCGTGTGATAAAGGGCTCTCCGGGTGGTCCTGGAGCTCCTGTGGAATAATAATAACAAGTGTTGAAGTAAAACATTGAAAATTAAGTCTTTAAAAAAAACATTTTTATAGACACACGTCACGGCCGCTACCTTCTCCTGGGCCGGTGGTGATGTTGGCCTCCACCTCAGGGCCGTAGATGAAGGTCTTGGCCCGGATGCGGAAGTTGTACGTGATGCCGTCGGACAGGTCTTTGAGCTTCAGCCAGAGGGGGCCGCTCCCCTTCACATCCACCGTCACTGTCTTACTGACGCCTGGGGGGGAGGGGGAGTGAAGACAGTCGGCACAGGCCACTGAGGACTCTAGACAAACAAACCACATTAAGAGCGGGCAAGGCCATGTGGGAGCACAGTCAACACACACACACACACACACACACACACACACACAGGCAGTAATGGAATTAGTAGTGGGAAATATGTTTTGCATTTTGGCACTGCAGTTATCAACTGTGGTGACAGTTTAAGATCTGTAAAAGGTTTGCAATGACATCAAGCTGTTAAGGTCAGGTGATGATTAGCTTGTAGCACAGGAAAAAATGCACACCACAAGATTTTGAGCACGTCAAAAGTCAAATTCTGCACGTTTTTAATTTACAATCCGAGTAGATCTTGTCGTGTGCATGAAGCTTTTACCGAAGCCAGCAGCCATTTGGAGCAGAGGAAACTTGTAATGTGGAAGAAAGAGAGCTTACCATCTACAGGCGTGCAGGGTTCGTAGACCAGACGGTAGCCCTCAATTATGCCATTAGGGAAGGTGGGATCGCCCCAGGACACATTGACAGAGGTGGTGGTCAGCTCACTGAAGTTGATGAAGCTCGGAGCACTGGGAGCTGGAAGGAGCGGAGGTCAAAGGTCAAAAGAAGCATGGGAAACTGTCAATAAATGAGGTATGCTTAAGGGATTTTGAAGGTTTTCCACTGCCTAATCTGTGCAAAGGTTGTGAGAGAGAGGACTCGAATTGAAGTATCAGGATCACAGATCATATTTCTGATACGAAATATTGTGAATACAATACAAATACTGCATTTTAAAGCTGTACAGGACAAGTTAGGAGCGATTTTCCGCACAGGACAACACGAGCAACCACGTTTTGTGACCTGAAACAAACTACTTTGTTTCGTCAACTTAGCTTAATATTCTGTAAATGATGACATATTTTTAGTGGATGTGAAAACTCAAGGAATTGGCTTTTAATTCGCTTCAACAAGAGCTTATTAAGGTCACCGCCTACAGGGAAACAATTTAATGGCTGTGAAAATATTAACATCTGCATCACCTAGAGGCTTCTTTTTTATAGCTTTCTTTCAATGCGTTTGGCAAAATTGAAAAGGCGATTACTACTCTTAGCAGTAGAAGTCTAAGTCTGCAGGTTTAAACAGCTGTAACTTTTTCCCTCGCCGCAGACCCGGAACTGCAGCTCTGCAAACTTGTCAAGAAGGAGTCGAGACGCTTTCAGAAGACAAAGGGCCTTTTGTTTAAAGAAGATGGGATAACTATCTCCACGGTGCTCCACCCCACCCCCTCCCCTCCAATTCCTGCTTGTCATCTGTTTCCTACTCTTGAGACAGTGACCCAAGAGGGAAACCAAGAAACTGTGAACATCTTCTTTGTCTGTCTTTTTACTGGGCCAAAGTTATAACATTATGCTTTTACTTTAAAAAAAGAAAGAAAGAAAGAATGAATGAAAGAAAGAAAGAAGGGTAAAGGGGCATGGGGGTGGTTTGGCGGGCACGTTGTGTAGACATAGCGTGCCTGCAGACAGAGAGCCTTCTCTAAAGAATTTTCATACCATCCACTTTTCAGACAAAACAGGAGATTCAGCAAATGAGTTTAGAGCGGGTTTGCTGATTAGGAACTTATGCTCAGTGTGTGGTTCCGCTAACATCGTTTGGCATGCTGACAGCAACGATTAGCATCATCCTCACAACAAATTCTTTCCTCATGGTTGACTCATCTACTTTGAGAAAACTCTCAGGCTTCTCCAAACTAACATCAGCACCACCACCACCACCACCACCACCAGCAGCAGCAGCAGCAGCACGTAAATATGACAAATGAATGAACATGGCTGCATGTGCTCCAATTTATCTGCTTTAGTCATTCCATCGCGTTACCTCATTTGTCTTCAGCTTGTCTTCTATTTCTCGGTACCTCTCCATCATGTGTTCATTCATTACATACAGAAATATTTGTTTTACTATATTGCTTGATTGCAGTAGTGCTGAGTCGCACTCATTCACTGCGGATAAAAAATAAATTAGCACATCTACTGGCGACTAGTGTTTGGACGTACCCGCTTGCTGGGTGCGCCCCCTCGTCGGGGGGCTGCGCGGCCCATCCCCGGCTGCGTTGAAGGGGGCTACGCTGATCATATAGGTGGTGTAACCAGTCAGGTTCTTCAGCTTCACCCCTCCTTCGGGCATGAACAGAGTGCGCAGTCGCTCCGTCTCGTTCTTTCGCTGGAACTCCCAAAAGTAAACCTACGTGGAATAAGAGAGGCATAAATAGATATTAATGCTGGTCTACGGATGCTGTTCAGGGGGATACGTCTACTTCTGTTTCTATAAAACTCAGTCCCATTTCAAGCTCCCTTAAGGGAAAGCACTTTCATTGTATTCCCTGTAAATGTTTTCTTGAGCAGCAGACTAAATCTTCCACTGAAAGCCCCTCTGGAAAACACGGTTAGGTAAAAGTGTAAAAATGCGCCTTTAATGGTGATTAACATCAAATGGATGTAGTCGCTTGTGACTCACGATTAAAAAAAAACAACAAAAACATTTAAATGTTTACGTAACGATATAAACAGAAGACAATAATGCTGCCTTAGTGAGAAGTAAGCCCATAAAAAGTGTTGCTCCGAGGCCCAGTGCGGGACTTGGCAGCGTTTACTGGAGTTTAAAAACAGCGTGAATCTCACCTTGTAGCCTTGGATGTCTCCATTCTGTGCATCCACGGGAGGAGGGTCCCACGTTACGTCCAGCTGGGTGGCCGTTGCGGACTGAATGGCCACATTCTGGGGTGGGGCTGTCGGCACTGTTGGAAGCAATCACACAAATAACCCATAAGTTTGGACATTTTTATGTGTTTGTATTAGTTTCTATACTCCTCCTAGGCAAGCAGCATTAAGCCAGGAAGCTGTTTAACCCAAACAGGGATTAAAAAAGTCTAATTACACCTTAAGTTTCTAAACAGATTACAAGTTGTCAGGATGTCTGCTGCATGAGACTGTGCTGATTGAAACGACAGGAAGCGCACGTACCTGCTTCTCCCACAAACACCTCCTGCGGCGGGCTTGTTGGCCCCTCGCCCACAGCGTTGTATACACTCATGCGTATCTCATAGCGCTTGTGTTTACTTAGCTCTGCAGGCAGAGGAAGTAAACAAGAAGTAAACAACCAGAGATTTAATGTTAGGAATTAGATCTAACTGTGAATTGCACTTTTTTTAAAAAGTTGAATCCCCGTTTGCTCCCAATTTCAATCCCTATCCACAAATCGCCCTTTTCATTGCTCCGCTGTTAACTAAAGGGAAAGTTAGCTGACTCACCACCCCATCATACATCTCTGCACCTCACCCACAGTGCTGCAAACAATTAGTAAAAGTCGGTAGCGCATTAATAAGGATATGATCCCTCACTGGTGTCCCACCCACCCACATAACACTGCCACCAGGCACAAATGTGGTCTGCTTTTGTAATGTTTATCCAAATAAGCTGACATGTTCAAACCAAGGACTATGTTGGACTATGAGAGTTAGTGTACACAGTGTTTTCTGTAGACAGAGTGCTTCCATTGGCCTCGGTAGACGTGTTTGTACCAATCCGATGGGAGTATAAGCAAGCAGACAACAATCTGCTTTGCCTGAACCGCTTTCAAGGCAGCGAGGCACTCGAGACAGATGATGAAATCCAGCAGAAAGATCTTTTTTTTTTTTTTTTTTTACAAACCTAATTAGTCTGGAGAGTGAATCATTGACTAGACATATTCATGATTTTGTGAGAGAGAAGTCATAACAAAACTTACTGTCCAACTCGTACTGGATCAGAGTTGAATCACTCAGATTTCGCATGCTGTAGGGGGCTGAGGGTGAGAGGTGGAATGAGAGGGAGGTAGTGGAGAGACGATAGTATTAGTGTCCAAAGTCTAATATTTTCAACGCTGTGAAGGGCATCACTAAAAAAAAAAAAAAAAAAAAAAAAAAAAAAAAAAAAAAAACCCACACAATCACAGTCATCATAGCTCCGAGTGAGCCCCCACGATGATTCAACGAGAGTAAAATTATAGGCTAAGTTACAGAGCTGTAGAAACAGAGCGGCTCCTGAGTAAACCTAATAATAGCTTGCAGCTGATAGCTACTGATCACAAGATGAAATGTTTTGCTGTGAAGTGTCAAGACCAGCGGAGAGATCTTGGGAACAGAATAGGCCTCTGAGTGAAAGTTTTTTTTTTTCTCTGATGGAAATAATAGTGCTGCTGACACATAAAGACTGTGCGGGAATAATCAAGCGTGACAGAGTCGAATAATTGTATGAAAATGTTACTGAAGTAAAGCTAGTGGAGATAATGGCACTTTTTTTTTAATACGCCATTGCTGAATTGATTTTTGTTCTTGGTTCATTTCTTTGAATTCAAATCCTGGAAGTTGCTTTAAATGAAAATGCTGCTAAATAAAATGCAGCAGTGTAAGTGGTTAGAATACTGCTTGTGGTGGTTCCTCACCATTCAGCTCAGCCCAGGTGGACGCACTGTTGATGGTGTGAACTGAGTAACTGCGGAGACGATCATACAGCAGCTCCCGATATCGAATCCGAAAGCCCAGTAAGATGCCATTGATCTTCTCCTCAGAGGGGGGCTGGAAAAGAGATGGAGGAGTTAAGGTCTGATGCAGCAGATTTCTGCAGAACTGAAAATAAAACACTGCATGAACTGCATGTGACCCAGTTATGCAGTTTAAATGAGGTCACACAGATTGGCACTTGTATGTTTCTTTTACTGTAAAATTCGGCGTGTTTTGTCTCCAACTTACCGTTGCCAAAAAGACTTGATAAGATAATGAAACGCACAGAGAAACATCAGCTCTCTCAGACCGAGCTCATCCACAGGTGAGTCACATGTAGAAATCCCCCATGGTTGCACATGAGAGAGCAGTGCCAGAGGGGAAGAAGCAGGCGGAGAAAACAAGTACCTCTCTGTCCTTATAAACTCTACAAGTGTTCTCCATAAAAGTGAAATTGTGGCTTGGAGCCTCCTGTTTTCCTCTTTATGACCTGTTAATTCAGGTGTGAGTGTGGGTGAGGTTTTTGTTACACTTACACACACACACACACACACACACACACAGAGAAGAGAGCGTGTGTAAAACTGTCGCATCAAGCCTGTAAGTATAGGCCGACACTGCGTGCTGTCATCGTCTCTCATTCGAGGCCGCTTTCTCAGACTTTTATGGATTCAGCAAAAACAATGAAACATAAAACAAACAAGTTGTCTCCGCTCACCTGCCAGCGGATCAGCACCGACGTCGTTGTGTGCGGCGTGACGGAGAGAATTGTGGGCGCTTCGTCGGGCACTGAGGCGATAGAAGGAGAGAAAAAATGGGCTAAATTGACCTGAAAATGTGAACAATCAAAGATGCTAAATCTAGCCGTGCGCAGTGGCATTCACGGGGCATAAACACACAATGGCTGAAACAGAACAGCTATTGACAGATGAGTCAAAAACAGCAGTTGGAAAGATTAGTAGACAGAACATTTCTTTTAAACTGTTAAAGCACCACCGGGCACACTTTGCCAAGGTTTTAATGCTGCCTCTTGTCTAACTGCAGATGGTGCACACATGACATCATCCCGCTGCCTTTGCCAGTAGTGTCTGCAACAGAACAATAGGCTAATTCATGCAGACATGACGCTCGTCTCAGAGCGATACATAGGTGTGAAGTGCTAATATCTGCCCTATAAATACTTAAAGTGCATGTGCATACTGTATATTTGAGATATTAAACATGCACTTCAACACAGAAGCCTTATCTGTTAAACACACAGTTTGACACTTTGGGAAAATATGCTTATTTGCTGTTATTTCGCAAGACTATTTCTTGGGTGCAGTGATTTCCTGGAGTCTTGTCAACACTGTGAGATTGCCAGGCAACCAATGGATACTCCAAGAAGTCACTGCACCTGCCAAGAAGTAGTGCTGCACAGAACAGAACCACAACATGTCGTTTCTACACTTGGATTAAACAAACATATACGTGAGCTTTAAACGTGCATGGCAGGCACATTTTGTCTTTGGACGAAGCCAGGCTAGTTGTTTCCCCCCTTTTTTTGGTCTTTTGCTAAGCTAAGCTAACTAACTGCTGCCTGTAGCCTCATGTTCACCATCCAGTCACGAGAGAGGTTTCAATTTTCAAATCTGACTCAGCAAGAAAGAAAATAAGCCCATTTCCCAACTGTTCCTTTAAGATTAAGCTAATTCACTCGTCCAATATTTACACTGTGGATATGCAGGTTTTCTCGTGATGTCACTCTTACCGTCCTGTAGGGTTGTGATTGCTTCACTTTCCTCGCTGTACTCGCTGTCCCCGATGTCATTGGTGGCTTTTACTCTGAACTGGTAGGATGTGAAGGGCTTCAGCCTTTTGGGATGGAAGCACAGCAAGAGCAACGTCAACCTTGATGATAAACTACGGCGCTGCATCTTAAGAGCCTTTGAGCCACAGACATCAGAAAGGAAATGTAGACTCAAGCAAACTACAAGGCGCAAACCACAAACTGAGAACTTCATGCTGACTGCTGCATTTGCTGAATTTCTTTTTGACTAGTTTATACAATTGTTTATGTTCTAAACTAGACTCTAATATGCTGGAAACATCCACATAAGTATATTGTTTATTTGCCAACTATACTAGAGCGAAGGGAAGATTTAAGTGAACGAAGCAGTGGGCACTGTGTGAAGATAAAATGTTTCATTTAGTATAATCCTCTACATTTAAGGAGAACAAACACAAAACAAAGTAACAAAGAGGATCTAAGTGAATGCACACACTACCTTGATACTACAAAGGAGGAGGCCTCGTGGTTGACAGAGGCAGAGTGGACTGTCCAGTTGCTCTCAGGAAGCTCTCTGAGCTGCACCGTGTAGTAACGCACGGGGGACAGTCCGTCGCTGCCTGGCTCCCACGACAGCAAAACCTGGCGGGCCTGGACGTCTTTCTGAGGAACCATTGGACGGCTGGTGGGCTGTGGACGAGCTGGAAGGACGGACACGCAGACATCCAAACAGGGAGGTTGGATGAGAGACATTATAATTGGGGCGTAAAGGACAGAGTGGGATCAAAGGATTGAGGGAATGGACGGGAAATGGATGTTGGGAGGAGGAATACAGGGAAGGATGGAGAAATGAGAAAAAGAGTAGGAGCTGTTAGAAATGGCTTTGCTCGCTCTCATTTGCATGGGCTACGTGTCGCAGACAAGGAGGGGGGGAAAAAAGTAAGATTCTGATGAATGAAAAGTAGCTGAGAAATGAAAGTTGCGGAGTAAACAATCCACACCATGCCTTGAGGGAAGCAGATGGACTGATTCGCTTTCACAACTGCATCAGAGCGCTTCCGATAAACACCCACAGGGCACAAACACTCCTTTAGAAAACACATCTGCTAACTGGACTGTTCACTGGAAATGAACTGAGTGCAAATAAGGCATAGCACAGCTCTCTACAAGTTATGTCATTACTGTGATCACACACCTGTGTCTGCTCTCAGTGTTTCCTGTTTGCAAGTGAACTACAAATTGTTGTTCACACTAAAAAAAGAAAAAAAAACGCCACTAGAGCTAATGCGTTTCTCATAATATGTTATGGTAGTAAGTTACGGTTACCTCTTTTCTCCGTGGTGACCACCAGAGCCTCGGCGGCCTCGCCCCAACCCTTCCTCGTCTGCGCCGTGATGCGGAACACGTAGACCGACTCCGGCTTAAGGCTGGTCACCGTGTACTGGCGAGCGCTCGGGTTCAGCACGTCCACCGTGGCTGCGTTGCTGTTGGTGGAGTTGAGGTGGTATGTGATCTGGTAGGCTGGAGAGAAACCATTTTTGAATAGAGGTGTCATTAGGAGCTTAATGGTGAATTAAATCTAAGCTGAAAAATGTGTTTTAGGTATTCGAAGCATTTGTTGTTTGGGCTGGTTCTCCTAACAACAAGGGGAAAAGCAAACTGTGCAACAAGCAGCTTTGCCTTCTTTCTGAAATGATTCCATTAGCATCTGCTCCTCCATGCTACTGTGTGCGTCTGTCATACTGTACAGTTTAAAAAAAATGATCTGACAGATGCATAATGAATCAAACGCTCACGAGGAAATCCCCAATTATCTTACAAGAGGATCCAACTCACTTTGGAGAAATGCTGGGGAAAAAAAACATCAAGTTACTACAAAATGATGTTGAGAGCCAACAGGAACTACACCTGTGGGCCTGACGCTACATTAAATCTAAGCAAGGAAGCCTACATGTGCATGATTTGATATTTCCAGGTCATTTGCTAACACTGCAGCAAAAGACAAGAGATATTTCTAGACTAGATTCAGGATATGATACATAAAACAGAGAAGGATCTTGTAGATTACTAACCAAGTATGATGCCATTAGGCTGTGAGGGGGACTGCCAAATAAGCCGGACTGAGGTTGTTCGCACTTCAGGGAACAGGATGCCCACTGGAGGTCCTGGCACATCATCCAAAGTCCTCTCCAGAATGGGTGGAGAACTGGGTCGTCCATCTCCGATCCGTGTGAAAGCCAGAACCTGGATCTCGTAGAGCACGTATTTCCCCAGACCGGTCAGCTGGACGCTGTGGGTCGCGTTCCCCTCGACTGTCCAGAAGTGGACCGCGCTGTCAGAGTCCTTCTCTTTGTGCACCACCTGAGAAGAGAAGTTGGGGGAGAAAGTCACTGTGCTGCTTTTACTGCCTAAAAATCCCTGACATTTCTGAAAACTAATTAGAGGTGTTTGACGGCCGTGTAAATAAAAAGTGAAGACCTTGTAGCCCAGAATGAGACCATTTCTGTCTGGCTCGGGAACTTCAAACCAGCGCACCAGGATGCTGCTAGAGGTGGTAGCGAAGGCAGACACGTTGGTGGGTCCACAGGAGGGGACTGGAAAAAACAAAGAGAGCAGAGGGGTGAAAATATGCCTCAATAGAACATTGTTTGCCGTATATTCTGGAAACTTAATTTGTCATGCTTCCTGTACGTATGCTTATTTAGTGTGTGGATATAGGTATTCAACTACAGAGTTCTCAGAGGTCCTCTAGGCCTGCTGAAAAAGAAAAAAAAAGGACTCAAGAAAAGGCCTTTTTTCTCTTCTTTGGCACTCGTCCCTGAACGTAATGCGCTGATTCCCGAGAATCTGCTGGAGTGAGTGGAAAAAAAGAGCACAGGAATTCCACATTTGGGTCCATGTGTTCTCAATTTCCTCAGACTCGTTCCTTCGCTCCTTCCATTCCTGACTACCCGACGTCTGGTGAGCGAGGTGAAAGCAGAAGCGAGGAGGGAAAAAGAAAAGTGTTTTTGCTCAAATAGAAGGTGGGCTGCTGAAAAGACTCGCACATAAATTTAACACATAGAAAACTGTAAACTGTGCGTGTGTGTTTGTTAACTTCGACTATGAATATTTATGTCCACACAGATGTTGCAAGAAATAATCAAGAAGTAAAGTATTCAGGGTAATTTTTGAGAAAATCAGTGAAGATATGGTGATGGTATTTTGCTGTGGGCTTGTTTCAGGTGTTCCTCATTTCATTGTTGTTTCTTGACAAGAACTTGACACTTGGCAGCAAAAGACAAAAGTGCCTGTGAGTAATTATCCTCTTACTCCAGGATCTTTGATCATCTGATCTTCATACATCAGAAAAACAGTGTTTTTTTTTTTAATCACGCAGGATGATAAGGCGCCAGCTCACCAGACTCCCTTGTCCTGCCTCTGACAGGCTGGCTCCAGGGCCCCGCCCCGATGCCGTTCACAGCTTGGACCCTGACCTCATACTCCGTCCACTCTTCCAAGTCCTCGATGGTAAACTCTCTCTCCAGACGGTCGGCGATGATGTGGATCAGCGCCCGGCCCTGTGAGCCTGCGCGGGAGTACTGAACCGTGTAGCCCACCTGCTCTGCGTTCCCGTTGTATTCCCATTCAGGCAAAGGCTGTGCACAGACACAGAGAGAGAGAGAGAGGAGACGGAGAGAATATGTGGGTCAAAACAAGCCAGACTTAGATTGAGGAAGTAATGGATATTTCAGAGATAGTATGCACACGGGAAGCAGATTCCTACTTACCATCCATCGTAACCAGAGGCTGGTCTCACTAGCAGTGCGCAGGGTGACGTTGGCGGGGGCCATGTCTGGAGGAGCCGGCAGGGTCTGGATCTTCCTGGAGGGCAGGCTGGGAGCACTGGTGCCCACTATGTTCACCTGACGCATACGGAACCTGGAGTTTGGAGTTAAACATTATAATGCAACTTCGGTAAAAAAAAAAAAGGATGAATTCATTTGCATTGAAATCACAGAGTCTGAAAATTAATTCCCAGCATTACTGTAGCACTTGCAGTGTGCATCCTCCTACATGAGGCTCAGATCAGAGCACTGAATATGAATACGTTATGAAGTACCCGAGCGGAGGGCTTACTTGTGTTACAGAACTGAATATGCAGGAAAAAAACCTCTAACTCTACTCAAATGTAAAGTGACAGCACTGATGATGGAATGATGAGAACTATAGCTGTTGTAGGTCTTCAGGGATTGGCTCCGAGAAACGTTCATCGGTTAAATTGGATGTGATTATGGAAAACAAGGAGACAGCGCCGAGATAAAGATCATGCGCACGCTGTAAAAACAATTTGAAAAATCACACTATCCGTAACAAGCTTGTATCCGAATCAAAGGAAACGAGAATGAGATAAGGCTCATGGGATACGCTGAAATTAGCCGAGATACTGAAGCGCACATACAACTTATCTGTTGTTTGTCGAAATCTGCACATGCTTAATTTCCATGTTATCTGGCTTTAGATTATGAGCCGGTCCAACCCTAATAACACTATTATGTTACGTTATGTTATGTTGTGTATGCATGGTCTGTGCACAGAAGTAAGCAGTGTAGTGACAGCAGATTAAAATTTGATGAGTTTGGGGCCGATGCTCAGCTACCCGAGAATGCGTGTCGAGTTACATGTGTACTCGCTTGCATGTATTAATTTTGTAATTCATTTACTTTGTTGTCTACCTGGCTGGGGGGCCCCAGTTACAGGCTTTTGCTGACCATAAATTGATTATATTTAGAAGCCCGTGGAGGTAGACATAGTTATGCAGACACAGTTCCCAGTAGGCTACCTGTAGAGGGTGTATGGGTTGAGACCCGGCACCTCTAAGGAGCGGGCTTCAGGTTCGTTGGACACCTGGTGCACCATCACCCAGTCCTCATTTTCTCCTACCACACCCACCTAGGACCAAGACGACAGAGAGCATGAGAAACACAGTAGATATCACAACCCCTGTGTGCAAGCGCCGCAAACCTCTCTATCTGAAGATATTCAAACTTGAAATCGCATTTGTGTCAATGTCCTAAGGAGGACGACTCCGAAAGCAATAACCACATGATTAAATCTGGGTCACCTGGGCCTCCACCTGCCAACGGGAAATGGATGTTTTGCCATCATAGCCAGGTTTGAACTGCAGGGTGACAGAGCGTGGGCCGATGTTGGAAATCGCCATGTTGGTAGGAGGACCAGGAAGTTCTATGAAGAAGGAGAAGAAAGAGCAAAACTTGGACAAAGAGAGAGAGACTCAGGGAACTTATAACCAACACTAATGTAGGTTTGTTTTGTCTGGCTGCCTCCATCACAGGGTGTTTTTTGGTTTGTGGACTTGGGGGGGGAAAAGAAAAAATCCATCTACCACAGCGCCCTCTTGTGGCCGCACAGATACTGCACATGGATGATTTTTTTTTTCCCCCTCAGGGATCTCACTCATTTCTCTTTTGCACCCAACTTCAGCAAAGAGCAGATTAGATTTTGAAAAAAAAAAGATGCTTATACACAGTACACAGGTGGAGACAATGCCATGAATGTCAATTACACTGCGGTTATCTGGAGATACGATTCAATCTGATATCCTACTGTTTACACTTGAGCTGAGTAAACAATAAGAATGGATTATTCCCTGGGAATCCTGGGGGGGAAACAAATATGAAAATGGTGAATTCAAAGAACAACGGGAGGGCATTTTTGTGTATATAAATATGATTGTTTGTGTGTGTGTGTGTGTGTGTTGGTAAGTTCTTCTGTTTCTGTGTGTCTAGGACAGGTACGTATGAGAATGTGCTTGTGCATGAAATAATTCATTCTTCATCTTATTTCTCCCCCTCATGCTTCCCACGAGATTAAACCTACCGTACAACTCACATAAATCCTAGATGAAGATATTAATGTCAAACTGTGACATATTAGAGTGTGGACAGTGGGCTAATATTAAAAAGATATAATTACTCACATGGGCACACTAGACAGTTTTTTTTTTCCCGAAGACCGCTTATATGCGAGTGTATTAAACTGTATTGAAATGCAGATTATACGCGTTGTAGTAAAATTACCACCTCTAAATCATTTGCATGACTGATTATTGAGGAGGCTTTTAGCTGGATTGTTACGTTACAGCTGGAGGCACATAGGTGTTTTCTTTATACATATACAATGAGGCGTAATCACCATTCTCGGGACTGTAACTGCTGCTCTCAATATAACAGCCTGTCATTTCACAGGTTTCACAGATGTACGGGCTCTGAATGCTTCTCTAGTAGTTGACATGGGCATTGTATTTCTATTACACAATTTTGCAAATATGAAATCGTTAAACACTGTAATTGTCCTTAATGCTCTCGTGGGAGCTATTATTTTGCGGATGTAGGGTGGATGTGCAGTTTTTTTTCATTTTGGTTCTGTCCCAGCTGAGGTGACTGGGATCCGATTTCATTGTGTCTGGCGCCAGACAACGTGGAGTTTAATGTGAAACAGTAAATATGCACAAAGGCAAGGTTTGTTAAAGGCTCACAGTTACTGAAGATTAACCCTGATGACGTCACCAGGGTTCATTTTGAGATTTAAAAATGTTAACAGAAATCCTGCATCACAAACTGGAGATTCAGAAGATGAAAGAGCTCGTTTAGGAGGTGGGGGAGGCTATAAAAGATGTCATTAAGATGCATTATGGGAAACGTATTCAGTAGTCTTTTTTTAGCCCCTCAATAGAGACTGAGGACAAACTCTTGCTCCCTCGCCTGCAGATTCTGCATTCATATGCTGTTTATAGAGATTAAGATTTCGAAGCTTCACCCATACTAGGAACTAAAAGGCAGGTTTTGGTCTCGAGTACTCGTTTGGTTCTTTTCTAAATCAGCGTCTCACAAGTCCCACCGACTTTATAGAAGTGCAACACTAAATCTCTGACGCAGCCCATTCAGTGGAAACTGTTGACAGTGAGCTGTGTGGATTATCCAGAGTAACTGGAACATTGTTTCTGGAAAAACACATATCAACATTGCTGTTGTACTGCTGCGAGCGCCACAAATTAAACTCCATTCACCTGTCATGTACTGAGTCAGAGGCACATATTTCATGCTCATGATATCTCTCGTAACTCGGGCAAATAACTGTGTTGCCTGATATCACTGGGGATACGTGAGACAATTCATTTTTTTGGTAAATTGGGTATACCCACCCTTCAAGTATCTGCACTAGTTTCCGTGGTTACTGACCTGGTGGGACGCCGGATGAGATGGTGGAGGAGGACAGCTGGCCCTGGCCTTTAGAGGTCATTCCTGCCACTTCAATGGTGTAGGTGGTGAGTGCGGTGAGTCCGGTGACCCTGTACTCTAAGGTGACATTTGGCAGGTAGTGTGTAACTCTGGTGTTTGTTCGGTTGTACTCCTCCCACGAAATTCGGTAACCTGAAGAGGAGCAGAGATGAGTTAAACAGACGACAGACCGAGAATCCTCTCAGGGAAAATTCGACAGCAGTTTTACTACAATAGCAACTCTCAGCTCGCATGCTACGGGGCAAGCTAACAGAAATATTAAATTAACTTCATCAAAAATTGAATATAGCAAATTAAATCAGCCTGTGATTATAGCTCCCTGCACACACACACACACACACACATACACACACACACACTTACCCTCTCAAAGTTAATGCAATTTGCTCCTTGGCCAGCAGCTCTTTTCATGTGATTGCATAAGGCATTAGGCAGCATTTCTTGCCAAATCAATAATTTCACATGGCATGCCAGTGTTTGTCTCCTGGGAGTGTGCAACACATTTAAAATGTTTTTTTTTTTTTGGAAAAACACTTTACAATATGCTGCTAAATCTCAACCTTTGTAAACACTTGAATATTAATATCGCTGGCAGACTGGGTGTTCTTTACTCGAAGTTTGTACGGATTGAAGTAAGTAAAGTGGAACAGAAGTATCAGTGGCTCCCTAGAAAGGCATTTAATTAGAACATTTTGCATGTAAATCTCCGGACAAGTGAGGCGAAATCTTAATTTTAAAAGTGCTTTTTTATATTTCAAAACGGGTAAAAAAAAAGTAGCATATTTGTTACACTCAGCACAAATCGCTGCTTATGCATTAAAAAATGATGATGACAAATGATGCGCTGTACTTCACAAACCCAAATTTCAAACGCGCTGTCTTTTAAAAACAACGAGCAGAGGGCCTTATGAAAAGCGAATTTTAAAGATCTCTTTGTGCACAGTTACATTCAGGTACACTATCATTAGCCACAGAAGCAGGTAGATTTAATAGCCTCCCTGAGGACGAACAGCTTTGCTGCTTGTGTAATTTGGATGAAACTAAAAAAACAATCCATTTGATGTTCTTTTTCTCTTTATACAGTATCAAGGTAATACTTATTTTTTTGGAAAATGCCCTTCATCTGTTCTTCTGTCTTCTATTATAAAAAGACTTGAGTTGTGTTCTAGGAAGGCAGGCCTTTTTTTTGGTGACATATTTTATTTGCAGAGCTTGGGGAGAGCAGACGATGTTCCTTCTGTGCGATGTTTTATGTAAGAAGTTATATTATTTTCTGACAAGTCGCTGCCGCTATGGTATATTTGGTGTCTTATAAGCTCATGCGGACCGAGGCAGTAGTATGTCAGTGATGCAAAATAAAATAAACAGCAAACAAATAAAGTAGCTGTCCAAAGTGTACCCACCTTTAAGAGCTACATGTGCTGGGCTCACTAAATGAGGTTGTTAAAAAGCATTGCACAACAAAATCTTCCAGTGCTGCCTCGGTGGTGCTGTAAATGGTCTCATTCAGCAGAGCTCTGACAAATACCGCCTTGGACATACTGCCACTTCCTTACTTTTTTTTTTGCTTTACTACAAGTATAATTTGGTGAAGTGAATGTACCTGTGAGAACTCCATTCTTCTCGCTTGGCTCACTCCAGCTGACTTTGAGTGAGGTGTCCAGGATCTCAGTGAAACTCAAGTGGCCCACAGCACCGGGAGCTGAACAGGGACAAATAAGAATAATGAGCAGAGCCCATGGGCGAATGAAACAAGCTACATACGCTGGTCTAAATTCATCGCTGGCCAGCTGGGATTCTGGACATAGCCACAAACTGGTGACCTGATTTGCATTTTAAAAGTGCTTACAATAAAATCAGCAAAAACAAGATAATTGCTGGCAGGTTAAGGGAAATTAAGAGTTTTTAAAGCTTAAACAATAATCTCCAAGGGAGCTAAGTCCCAATTATGATTATCCTGGCTGGATGCAGAGTATACTCAGTCATTAGCACTTCTCTACAACTTCGTTCTGCATGAATAATAGATCTTGCCCTGAGGATGTGTTACTGTGAGATGCTCGTGTCCCCCTCGCCACCACAGGAGAAAAAAAACTGTGGAAGAAAAGTCACTTACTGTCCTCATGTGTCCTTAATGCTTTGGGCGGGCTGCGGGGGCCGTCTCCGGGTGTAGTGAAACACAGCACAGAGGTGTAATACTCCGTGAACTTCTTCAGACCTGTCACATATCCCACATGGACGCTGTCCTGGAAGTTCGGTCGCACCGTTACCATAGAAACCTCTTCGTCTCTGCTAGGCTCCCAAGCCAGCAACTAAAACAGACAAACAAAAGTGTGTGAAGAAAATTACCCAGACAGCAGAATATAAAGCAGCTAACCATCTTTCTGTAATAATCCTCACACATTTGTTCTGGCAAAACTAACAGAAGTGTCTCACTCTGGTAGTCCTGAGCCACTCTGAGGAGTTATTTGGCATCAAGCTCTGCCAAATATATTTAAAAGATGCCCTGAAGAGGGTTTGACTGGGAGGAAATGGCTGAATATTTCCACCAAGACTGGGAAAGGGAGAGAGAGTTAAAGCTCAAGAGACGCATGATAGCATCCCATCATGCATGTTGATGACTTGGGACCATACAGCATCCACAAATGGGACCTGGACTGACCAATTAGGCGCTTAGGTAATGAGTCCCAAAGGCGGGTCTATTGGATTTGGTTCCATTTTCCGGAGTGAGGGAGCTTCCAGGGAAGAAAAGAGTTGGCAGGAGGATGTCAGATAGAGAGACGCTTGACTGTCTGCCACTTCTTCTCCTCTTTTTATTTTTCTAACCAATTCTCCGTCTGTCTTTTTTCCACCTCTCCCTGAAGTTCTTCCTATAGCTTCACTTTCTATCACCTTTCACACTCTCTAACTCCCCTTTTTTTCCTCTCACTGCCGCGTAAGCATCTCCCTGGAGAAAAAATTGGTATTTAAAATTCAGACCGGGTTTACACAGTGACCCCTCCACCCAGCTGAGTAAGGCCTGTGGAGTGCTACTGAACAGAAAGACAAAAAAAAAGCAAAAAAAACATGATATAATTAAGTCTCACAGAGCCAACGGAAAAATAGAACTACCATATGGATGTGGCTTTATGATTCCCTGTGGGTTAGGGTACATTTGTTTCAATGAAGTATACACAAGAGACAGAGAGATGGACTATATTCAAGAGCCCATGACAAAATAATGAAGACATTCATCATTACGTGCACACCGCTTCACAATATAACATATGAAAAATGGTAGCAAAGATAAAGAGAATGACCTCCGACTGACAAATGGGTGAACAAAGTCCATCATTCACAACGGAACCAAATATCTTTTGCCCCTTGGCTTCTCTCTGCCTCTTCCTACAGAGGATATGTGATACTACAAGTTCAGCTCTGACAGTTCTGTCAATGGGCGTGATGGCTGGCGGTGACGGCACCGAGGCAGTTACTGACCTTGTAGCCCTGGTTGATGCCGTTGATGAACTGAGGGTTGGGGGCTGTCCACGTGAAATGGATAGTCGTCGAGTTGACCGGCTCGGCCTGCACGCTACCGGGGGCGATGGTGGGCACTGGAGAGGAGGAAAAAAGGGGGAGAGAGAGAGAGAGAGGAAGAAGGGGAGAAAAAAATGAGTGGAAGGACAAAAAAAACAAAGGTGTGAGAGCACCTCTCCGTTGACTGCTGGAAGTCTGCCTGCATCTATTTTGATGTCAGTATCGATCGCTGCTGCACAGGTCAGGGCAGGTACTGCTATCAGTCTCTTTCTGATGACACTTACACCTAATACTAAGGCTCTCTGTGGGTTTGTTTGTGACGGTGTGAGCTGCTTATGGATTTCGAGGGGGATGTCGCGCCTTTGTGTGGTCCGCACAAAGGCCATTTAATGCTAATGCAGTCGAACATCATTCAGCGGTGGCTTTTAGTAGATGATTTCAGCCAGAGACAAAAATAAACCCGATGCTAAGGAGAAGAATTTCTGCTGCTGTATAATAACGTCGCAGGATGTTAACACCGCAGCCTTATAAATCATAAATATGCTCATCATGCTTAAAATTAGCACGCATAAACGCTGACTCACTGAAAAGGACACATTGGATAACTAAGAAAGAAAACAGTCAGCATATCAAGCTTGTTCTCGGATCAATAGCGTTGATAACACGAGTGCTCACCTCCCTGCAGGGTCCATTCGGTGACTTTATGGCTGAAAGTGCCCAAACCTGCCCCGTTATAGGCAGCCACCTCAATCTCATAGTTCGTCCAGATGATGAGGTCCTCCAGCAGCAGGTTGGTCACATCTGGGCTGGAGATGTTCTTAATCTGGTAGTCCACAGGCAGCCCGGTCAGACGGTACCTGAGAGCGCATATTGACTTTGAATTAAAACCATTAGTTCGCACGCTGAGTTTGACATTTTAGATGCTTCTCTAACAAATAAGAGGACATTACACTACTCCATTGCTTGAGCCAAGACTTGCAGTACGCTACACTCCCTGCTAGGGGGCGACAAAGCACCAGCAAACATGCAATTAAAAACCACTGACAGCACTGACTGTTGTCTGGAAAACACCTGCTGTTTCATTTGGATGTAATGAATAAAAAGCCTGACAGAAAACCAAACTAATTACATGTTTACAGGATTTACAGTCAGTTTGGCATATTGCTGACTCTGCCTATTAAAGTCGCAAAAGTTTTTCTGAAGTCAAACCAGTCATTAAATTCTAGTTTGCTCTCAGACTAAATTATTATTTAAATGCAGCCAGTGTTAACTGACACCTTAGGAGCTCTTAAGTAAAGACATGCTGTGTGTGACTTCATTCCAGCAGCTTACCGCATTAAGATAATGTATTGGAAGTCAAAATAGTATTAAGTGAATCGTGAAGAAGGCTGGAATTCTAATTCTCAGTATTTGTTCATTGAGAAAGTGCCCACAAATTCAGAATGATCAGCTTAAAATAACACGGCCGTGATGAGCAGACAAGTACAGGTTTTCCTTCCAAAATCTAGCCTGCATTATGAGAGCTATTTTGAGTCTAACAGGACATGAGGGGGAACTTCACGCTGAACTGAATGCATGCTTGAAACTTCCAGCTTTTGGAATAAAAAGTCAGAAACAGACAGCTGTCAGTGGAGGAGTGGACAAGCAGGGGGAGGAGGGGTATTACCGGACGGTGTAGCCCCTGAGGATGCCGTTCTGGTGGCTTTCCGGCGGAGGCTGCCACTGGATCATGATGGACTGGTTAGTCCGGCCGCTGGCAATGACGTTCTGGGGTGGAGCACTTGGGGGCTCCTCTGGGAGAGAGACACTGCAGAACACACACACACACACACACACAAGGAGAGATGATGGCAGTGAGAAATAGGATTAAAAGAACATTTTCTTCCTGAAAATCATCATGAACACAGCTTTGAATTTATTTTAAGCCAAAAACATAACCCTCTGTAACCGGCAGCTCAAATGAAGTATATCCATTCAAAGCTAAACGGCTCTATAATTTCAACTGGAACCCTCTCTGCTGGTGTCTGACCGTTCTTTTCTGCTAAATATGTGCAGTGCATGCCCTCAATACCACATCAGAGGAAGTCAAACGATGTCAGGGTTATTCAGCGACCTAAACATTGGAGAATATGCGAAAGAAAGAGAGGAGGAAGTGAGATCCGCGGTGGCGAATTAGTCCCGAATGGCGTCACAGAGCATTGGGTGCCAGCTCCCTCCACGCAACACACACAGACGGAGTGCCACCCACCACCACCACCACCACCACCACCTACCGTGGCTCTCCTCTGGCTAGAGAGCTGACAGTGTGAGGCAGTGTGTGACAGAGAGAGTTAGAGAGAGGAAGGGTGGGAGGAGTGCTTTAGAAGTTGCGCGAGGCCGCAGAGAGGCCAAACCTAACGTCGCCTGAATCCTCGGCGGCTTTCTGAATGTGAGACCGCGTGGGTGTTTGTGTGCGTGAATGTGTGTTAACATGTGATTTGTGCATGTTTCTGTGTGTGTGTGTGTGTGTGTGTATTCGCTTTGGTAAGCTTACACATATATCCCTCTTCACCGAGTATTGACTGAAGGGATCAGTCAAACTGGTTGTCTAGGAAACGCACTTCATAAGCCACAAAGTGCAGATTTTTTTTGACATTATGAAGATTTCTCGTTGCTTTTTGCCAATTAAATGACACGCTAATAAATCACGCAGTCATAAAGGAATGTTTTGGCGGTGAATGTATGCTGGCAGTCTGTGTGACCTGGATAAAAGTGACAAAAATAGTTGTAGTATTGACGTGGAGTGGTAGGAATAGATATAGAATCTGGCTTTAGCTCACCGGTCTGTCTCTTTGCTGAACTGCCCCTTCCCCACATCATTAACGGCACAGAGGCGGAACTGATAGGAGCGCGCCGGGATCAAGCCATTGACCGTCACTGCTGTGGACTCCGGCTCAATATTGGCCAGCAGGATGGCCCAGGGAGCATCTAGAACAAAGAAAACCAAGTTTTTTTAACACCTCGTTCCACACACACACACACACACACGTCTTATTCATTGCTATGCTTAACCATTCGCCTTGACATCCCATAAAACTGGACATTTTTGTAAGGAAGGAGTCTTAACATTTCCGGCAATTTCACTAATATTCAGGAGGGATTTTCACTCTCCTGTGCCTTGCAATCATTTTGTCATGGCGGGTCACAATTTAAAATTCAAATTCATTGAGTAGAACAAGTCCATGCTGAGGACAGAGAAAGAGAATAGCATGAGCGCGGCGTGCCGCAAGATTAGACCAACATAGCTCTACGGTGCATCAGCTCAAGCTGAACATGCTTGTTACATGCACAGCTGTAAGGTGATAGACTGTAGTGTAGCCTACACGTACAATTTGGGATTAAAAGCAGTGATGGGCATAGTTAATTAGTCGTATTGATCATGCTTTTAAATTCCTTTTCAAGCCTTTAGCTGATTTTTTTTTCTTTGCACTTAAGCTCTTTGGGAAAAACACTGACATCACAGAAGCCTGGCTGCACCCGTGTTTTGAAGAAAATCGAAACACAAGCAACATTTTACGTCTTTTTCGCTCAGTGCTGCGATGTTGATCCCAAGTGCAGAGTTCCCTCTGCCCCAAACTCGACTCGTTATGCATTATTTATAGATGTTAAACTTTTGACACAAAGGGTACAACGCGCAGATGGTAGAGAGGGATTTCAACAGATGCAGAAAAACTAGTAAGATTTGACTTACTGTTCTCAGAAACCTCCAGGATGTAGCGTATGAGGGGACTATTCCCATCAAAAGGTTTGGCCCAGGCCAGGTCGATGGCTCTTTTCTCAGATGTGCTCAACACCGCTGTAGGGTTCTCAGGGGCATGGGGCAGCTGCCTGCAGGGAACATCAGGACAACTTCGATAAATAAAAGAATCTCTCCTATCACAGCAAATCCTCCGCGGGGACAGCGAGCGTTTGGCTCCCTCTCTGAACGCCTCTTGTACAAATCTGTAGCGAAGCTGAATGTTTTATAACAGAGAGATCAGTTAGACAGGTGATGAAATGTGGCAAGACAAGACAGCAAAGATGGTTCCTTGTCAAGATGGACACACAGGCAAACAAAACAAGATAGATATCACCAGAGGAGGGAAAAGCATTGAAAGGCATCAGAAGACAGATAGGAAGAAAATGCACAGACAAAGACATGAATAAACAAGGCCAAAACTGAGGATCATTAATTCATTCAGCCATAAATTCAGATAAGCACAGACAGATTGGTAGATAAACCTTATTGCAGTGAACGGATACAGACAGTAACTCAGTCAAACGAGACAGCCAACAGGGGGACAAAGGAAGGCACAAACAATCAGCCAGTCAGTCCATCATTTTGACAAACAGAAAGTTAGATGTCTCATTCATATTAAGTTTACCCTTGCTGCAGCGGCACACTGTGTGCCAAAGTGCAACTGTAACAGGCAAAGTTTTGGAGAAGATTTGAGATGACAAAAACAGCACAGAAGGGTTTGTGTGAGTACGAGTGTGTGTGTGTCTGTGTGTGTGTCAGTGTGTGTAGTCTCACAGATGGGGGGGAGAATAAGGGTCCATTGGGGCTGCAAGTGTGTCGGGTGAGAATGAGGACAGGGGAGGTGAGGAAGAGCAGGTGTCATTTAAGTGGAAATGAGTCAGAGGTGTCAAAAAGAACAGGCAGAATGGCAGCGGTGGTGGAAGTGTGTGTGTGTGTGTGTCTGGCTCTGTGCATGCGTGCAGAGTAGGTTGTCTTGCTTCAAAGAACATGTTCCTTCTTGTGTCTTTGCACTGGAGAATACCGGAGGAACAAGAATGTGAGAGAAAAGAAGGGAAAGGAAGAAAATATACATCCAGCTCTGGTTACCTGACACGGAGGTGGGCGCTGCGCGAATCGTTGCCGCCGACGGAGGTGACTCGGCACGTGTACGTGCCTATGTCACCTGACCAGGTTTGGGAGATGTGGAGGGTGCCGTCCGCGTCCAGTCGCATGCGAGGGATGGACTGGACGTTGATCACGGAGCCTTCTTTTTCCCAGACATGCCTGGAACACAAAATCATCAGTCAGCTGGCCTGTATTTTCATTGATGTCATCATCTGATGCATCTTCATTCCTTCTACGGTATCAGTTGTTCATGTTTATTTGCACTAAATAGTCATTTTTAAAAGGGAAATTGTGATCAATCTGGGTGTTATACACATGTTTTTGCCTCATTACTCACCACGTCTGCTTAATACATTTAGTAAAGAGTGAAAGCCTCCACAAATTTTCCAAAAAGCTTTGAGTAAACAGGAATCATCTCGACTTTGAGTACCAAACGGAAAATAATCCAAATTGTTTCTGGCCAAAGCGTGCAATTCCCAAATCTAAAATATTATCACGCTGAATAATGAACAGAAGTAAATACGAGGTGTGTTCAAACTGAATGTGAAGTGTGTTTTCTCGCAGCGTGATTGATTGCACACAGAGTCAACGGAGAGCTGCAAGTGGACGTGAACGAACACCTATTCTTTGTGGGAGAAATGAGGCAAAGCTGCCATCAAATAGCTTAATACACCGCTCACTTTGAGTTTTCTTCTTTTTAGTCAAAACAAATGAAGAAAAATATGAAGAAATAAAGAAAAAAAAATGATGTTACTACAACTGTCGGTACTCCTGCTCAATCAAAGAGACCATTAGAGAAGATTAAACTAAATCGGCAGCACAGGAAGACAAAAGCATTCTGTTAACTATTTTAAGTGTTAGGTGGAATTTGCAAGATATCCAAAGGAGTTTGATAATGCTGACTCACTGTTAGTGTCAACGGCGAACACACAGAACATTTCTTTAGTGCCCAATTAAGTGCACAAACACATCAGACTTCAACAACCTGACTTGCATCATTTAGTTGCCGCCTGCTGGAAGATGAACCCTGGCTTTAGATGGCAGGTTAACTCTGTCTGACAACAGAACAACGAGCAAACTGAGGATTTGTTTATCCGCAATCTGAGAAGAATATGTTATTAGTGAAGTATTTCATCCCCCCCATCCCTCCTCCCTCCTCCCTCCTCCCACCATCTTTTCAAACTCATCATCAGAGCTGCCCCGCGCGCATATCATAGCGGCTGACGGATGCATATCAAACGCTCATCAAACCTGCGCGGCTCAAACGTGGCGTCAGATGTAGCCTCCGAGTAGAAAGGGACAGAATGGTCTATTGATCGCTACTGATGTCGGCTAGAAGCTTGGAGTTCAGTAAAACGTCTGTTGTGAGGTTTGTTTGTTGCGCTGCCGGTTTGAACCGGAGTGTTTTGTAACGACATATGTGCACACGAGCGGTCGACAAACATGTTCAACAGGCGTACGCGTTTGCTTTTGTACTGACTGCGTGTCCATCAGGGAGGCGGATTTCTGTGTTTGAGCGTTGCTTACATTTCAATGCATGTATTTATGAGTTTGTGTGCGTTCGGTGGAACCCCAAACATTCCTGTGGTGGGGGAACCGGAGCAGAATAAAATGCAGGGAGGTTAATAATAAATGATTTGTGCTCAGGGTGGAGAATGACTAATTAACAACCCAACCTGTCAAACAATACGGCAACTAATAATTGATGACAAAGCATCGTCATTTACAGATCCATAGGCTGAAAAGGATCAACAGTTGTGCTTTATTAGGTATCGACATTAATGTGTAGAGCATAACACACAGAAACGTGTCCAGATGTTCACCATCAGAATCCAATTAAAGATTGGTCATGCACCCACGTACATAAAGGTCTTCTAATCAGGGGATGTTTTTTTATATATCTATGGACAGTGTGTTTGAGAAAACAACAACAATGAATGAATACACGTATCGCCACTAACAAGTATTGTAGCCAAAGCCTGAGACAGCTTATTCCTCTGTGCCACGGAGCTCCATTGTTGTCCCAAAACGATTAAAAACACATCAGTGAGACACATTGGGTGGTGAGCTGTGTGTTAATACACAGCTGAAAATAGACCCCAGCAAAAAAAAAAAAACACAATTTACACTTGAGTAACATTTGCTAAATACAAAAAGCACAGTGCCCTGCTGTTTTAGGAAATTACTTTGCGTTTTTCTTTAAATGAAGCCATAAATTCTCCAGACAGAATGTTGATTTTGGTCTTTTCATTAATTTGCAATGAGAAAAATATTGAATTACACCAGCTAAGACCAGCTGTAGCCTTTTTTCTTTGGCTGTCGTGAAACTCTGCTTTTACCTGACTGTTACACTGGGATCATGTGTGACTCCGCAGGTCATAATGGCTTTCGTTCCTTTGATAACACTCTGGTCCTGTGGGGGGGTGGTGATCCGGGTGCGAGCTGTGGAGATAAAAAAAAAAGAGAGAGACGGCAACGAGAGAGATGAGGAAAGTAAACAAAGAGAGATATCTATCCTGAGAAGAACAACACGAGGGGAAAAAGAAACATGGCAAACAAATTTCAGAAAACTCATTTCAGCTGAAATGACATGCTGCTGTTTTGTACTTTGCTTCTTGATGGCTTTTTGCAGAAAACACCACGATGATGACTCCAAACCTCCACAGAAGAGCTCTTCTTTTTTTGTATCTGAAGGAATTGAGCGCGGCTTTATTATGATATGACAAGACCTCGTTTCCCGACCCCTGTGAAGGATTGCTTGAGCGTTTTAAACACACACCACACACACACACACACACCATGTGGATGCAAAAGGCCTGGTTCATCTAACCCTGCAAACTCACCCCACACCACAAGGTCAGCGGACGCCTCATCGATGCCCCTGGAGTTGCTCGCCATGCAAGTGTAGGTCCCGGCGTCTGAGATGTGCGAGGGGGAGATGAGCAGGCTGCCCGACTCGAGCAAGGTGAACCTGGGAAGCTGGACCGAACCGCTGGCCAACACGCGCTCACCTGAGTGTATGAAGAGGCGGTAGAGGATGAAACGCGAGACGGGAGATGCATAAATAGAGAAGAAGGTACACAGAATGGATGGAAAGAGAAAAAAAAACGAGGCATTCAGGGACCAAATAGGGGATTGTGAGGAAAAACAAGGACAGCCTTTCCCCTGATCTGCTATTGAAAACATGAAAAGCCTGGCGCTGGAGTAAATCCTGGTAAAGGAATCCAATCAGGCTTTATTTGTTAAGCCACGGCAAACTATGCTCCCATGTGTAATAGATAACAGGCATCATAATCTCCAGGCGTGTGCATTGCAGAGACCTTTCTGCCAGGTGATAGCCGGTCTTGGAGCTCCAGAGGTCTCGCAGTGCAGGATGACTGACATGCCGTCGATCACGGTGCTGTCTGAGGGTCCAGCTGTGATATTCGGGGCAATGCCTGGAGGGAGAGACAAACACACACACAAACAGAATAAAAAAAGAGAGCTCTGTACAGTAAAGAGAGGAGGTAAGAGGGTTAGAATAAGGTAAGAGGTGAGACAATAACTGTCTGTGGCAAAAACCCCTCTTCAAACGCATCTTTTGTATGCGCCAGCCTGCTGCATCTCAATGTTTAGTCAATGCTTTGTCCTGCTAATTCTTCACGGATTGACACAGCCTTCACCTTGGTACCAGAACTGTCTGCTGCCAGTCTATTTTTTGCACCCGCAAGGAGAGAGAGCGGCTAGAGGAAGGAGAGAAGCAATGTGTAGATAACTAAAATCCCTATTTGTGATATGCAATAAATCAAAGCTTTTATAGGATGACAGAAAACTGTATCACTCCCCAGAGGAAAGGAGAGAGTTTGTCAGAGAAGCAGTGTTGATCTCAGGACACATGGAGCGGGACAGACGGAGAAGTGGGGACATGAATGCGTTTAGGAAAGAGGGAGGTGATAAGACGAAATCTGGATTGAAGGGAGAGAGAGAGAGAGAGAGAGAGAGAGAGGAAGAGGGGATGGTGTAAGGGAGAGAGAGGAAGAGAGGGAGATAGTGATTGGAAGGGGAGAGTTAGCCAGAGAGAATATCATAAATTCTGATAACGTGGTGTAGCGTGGAGTGAAGGCAGCAAGAACTGAGACAGAGTGAAGAAAATTAGATGTCAGAACCTTGCCAAACAGATGCACAGCGAGAGGAAAAATTACCAGTGATTTTCAAAGTCCAGCAGTGGCACATGCTCAGAAAAAACTACATGTTCTTGTTTAGGCAGCAAATATGATGTCAGACTCAAGCCTTTGTTTGCAGTGTAGCGATGTAAACTTAATCAGCGTAGGCCTAATTGTCAGTTTATACAAGAAAATCCAGAGATTTAATTAACACAGAACGCAAAGAGGTTTTAAGTGTTTCCGTAAAGCTACATAACACACCTGATGAAATTGTGTTGCTGCAAAATAAAATGAAGTTTTATAACTAGGTTCAGGGAAGGGCCGTGCCTTGAACTCATCCCATTTCCACACCTCAAGTACTTAAGCTCTCTCTTTCATTCAGATACATGAACCACTGCGCCTCTAATCCGCAGAGCGATGAAGACGAAGAGATGGTTCCCTCCACTCAGAGTCTCAAACTCCCTTCTGGTTCCCTTCTGTGCTCCCTCTGCCAATCGACACTGGTCCATCTCCGAACTCTTCCATCCATCTGTCTATTATCCTGATTCCTCCTCTCATCCCTTACTCCTCCATCCATCCACCCTCCTTTCATCCCTCCTACAGTACATCATATTGGCTCACCTTTATCCACAATATGCAATTAACCTGACTAAATCTAAATCCATATCGGTGCTGTCTTTGTTAGTGAACAATAACATGATGTAAAAATGTCCTCTAGGGGACAATGATGTTTGGACAAAACAGAAGTGTCACCATATTGATTTGATATCAAAAATCAATTGAAATGAGCTTTAAATTTTGATTATACAAATCAAAAGAAGGTCGAGGATTACCCCAGTTTTGCAGGTGAGTTGTTGTAAAGTTCCCTTCTGCCATATATATCCCTGTATGCCTTAGATATTTGGGTTATATCACACACATCTGAACATGTAAATGACAGTTGTGACATTCCCGGTACAAAACTTCATGGAGATCCATCTAATAGTTGCTTAGATATGTCAGTCGAGAAAATAGGGGTGGCACGCTGCTAGCACGGTGGAAAACAGATATTTTGGTTGACCTTTTTGGGGGAAAAAAACAGGAGAATAACTGTGTTATCTTTTAATTAGGTTGCAGTTATTTTTGGGCAGGAAATTGCAACTTAAATCCATTTAAAAATAAATAAATTGCTCGTTCTCTCCGCCCTACTTTCAGGTGGGAATTGCTTTCCATTTTTGTAAAACAATTACACCTGGTCTTTTCTGAGAGAGCTGTGCAAGGACTTAACATTATCCTTTGAAAAAAAAAATTAATTCTGAGTTTTAACCAAACACATTGTGCTTTAATAACCAGAATTATTGAAAATCATTTCGTGACGAGAGGCTGGAGCACTCACTGGTAACAGCCAGGTACGTGTTGGTCTGAACCTCTCCTGCCGAATTTCTGGCAAAGCACTGGAACATCCCGGTGTCGTCGGGCAGGAGGCCGTTGACCTGCAGGCTGCCTCCCACTAGCACCCTGTACCTGGGCGTCTTCACTGGGTCGATGGGCAGAGCGTCCTTGTACCACACAATGTCGGGCTGGGGGACTCCTGAAGAGGGTTGAGTGAGTTCAGACAGTGAGTCATGGTTCATTTTTTTTTCATTTCAGTATAAAATCACACTAATTAAAAATTGTATCTTGTATTCAAACGCGCAGATATTCACACACGCTGCTCACCTCGAGCCTGACATGGTATGTCCACCACCTTCTCCATCTCAGCCGTGATGTGCTTCTCCGGCTCCTTAATAAACTGCGGTGGTTCTGGGGAAACATAGCGAAGAAGAAAAATAAGAAGCAAGCGCGGCTGTAATCATCACAACTCACAAAGTACATTAGCGATACGGTGTGAGATCTTAAAAACGCATAAAGTGACAGCTCCTCGAAATTGATGACACCAGGACAAAGTAGTGAAATCCTCGTGGGGGCAAACTACTCACAGCGTAGCTGAAAATAATGTGATTATACAGTAGTTTGATTGAAGAGAGTGGTAATTGCTACTCTGTAATGGTTTTACGTGTATCTTTCAAACTCATGGGGAGAGGAAAGACTCAGTTAGCTGTGTCAAGGGAAAAGTTCACCACACCTCACATCACAACCTTGAAAACATCAAAGTGTTTCAGTGAGATGGAATGAAAGGGACTCCAGCTATGTTATATTAAATAGTTTCTTGAGGCCAACCATAAGCTTTCTCCCTTTTAAATCAATAACACTTTCCCCTCACTGCCTCACGACTTCACAGCCATACCTTTTTCCAGATTCATATAGCGAGACGAGCAATATTTATATCAATTTCATAACAGCTCTTTTGTTTAACCTTGCAAATGTAAATGCTACGTTGACTCCCACACATTTTCCTGATGCATGTGCAGTAAACTAAATGCAGAAACATTGTTTTTGTTTTTTTTTTGCATTTAGGTTGTCCTGCTGATTTGAAAGCCCGTGCAGCAATTATGCAATATGACTAATCACATCATTGTCGCTTAACCTTGTTAATAATAAACAGGTAAAACTCAAATTACGGGGAGGCTTAGGCGGAGAATAAAAACATTAGGAAAGTGTGCTGAAATTCTGAATAGAAGTCAGAACACACACTACACAAAAGGCAAACGCACAAACATTGAGATAAGTGCTGCAAATATCAAAAACACAAACACAACAGGGAGGAAGGAAATGATGAACCTATTTGACTTTGCAGAAAAGATACTGAAGCTTTGCCATCACGGCTCATTTGAATGTGAATCTGAAGCACATTTTCTTAATGTTTATGCTTTCACTCTATGTTTTTGTCCCGAGGGGCCTCTGTAAAAGAATCAAACAGTACTTGAAATGCAGTGTGTGATTAAACCTGCATGGACTCGGTAATAGCTAGACATTCTTTAATATTTTGAAATACTAAAGAATCAAATAAGTGTAAATTGTCACCTACAAATGTGCGTCTGTAAAGGTCTGGTGTGTGAGATTTGTGGGGCTTTCAAAATATGGCAAAGATGGAATATATTATGCATGTTTTTATTAGTGTACAATCACCTGAAGATAATAATCTTTTTCTTCCATGGAGTCCGCCATGTTGAAACAACATGTTTCTACAATATGGACAAACTTGTGTTTTGCCACTGTCGTCCTTTGAGGGTGATGTGAGGAGATGGCAACTAAATCGCACACTGGTTCTTTAAGGCAAGATGTCAACGGTCCTGGTTCAACAGCCGAGAGCATATTCCACCTTACAAATCTTACCTAGTACGTGCAGATAAGCCCCAGCGCTGACCGAGGGCACGCTGCTGCTGCGGAGAACGGCCTCACACTCGTAGTATCCGGCGTCGCTCACCAACGGGCTGAGGATGGTCAGCCTGCGGTTGAAGTCGCTCAAACCGCTGTTCACCAACATGCCGTTCTTACGCCACGTGATGCCCAGCTTGATGAGAGGCCTGCGGGGTGAAAAGTAAGAGTTTCAGATTGTTCTCATCTCACTCTCCTCTTGAGAATTGCAATTATTTTTTTGTGTTGCTTGATTGTAAAATGGTTCTGCAACACTGGTCACAAAGTTTATTTCTCTCACAAAGTGTCCATCCATCTTTTTAATCTGCTCTGAATAGCTGATATTGGAATAAATAAAAATAAAAAAAAAACTCACAAAAATATGAGTTTATAGGCTGAGATGATGCCAACTGTTCTCAATTCAAACTGACTATTTCATGAGTCAAGGGATGTCATTAGTGGAGTCTGCTTTGTTACTGCATATTTCAACACTTGTGTCTACAAAAACTCGCAAGACAAGAGAAACTGTATTGAATCAACTGCAATTATCATTCAACACACACAGAATATTTAACTTATTGTGATAGAATCTCCATCTAAGATGGAATTTGACAAAACATGAATTGTTAAGATGAGTACTTGTGCTGCGCAGCGCATTTTATTCTGAAATTGTACGCATGAATTACAAACAAACTATCATCAGAATTTGCACTTATTAACTTCCCACTTAAACAGATTTGAAGCATGCACTTCAAGTGTGTAGACAGTATGTTAAAGGGTCATTTCACCCCCAAAAAACTTTGTACTAAGCCCTGCAGATGGTTTTATTTGCCCTAATACACAGCAATGGTGGTTAAAAAACCTCTCGGTTACACATCTTAACCTTATTTGAGTGAAATGACCCTTTAACAAGCTGATCAATGACCCTGCAGTTCCAGGATGTTTACCTGGCGTTGGCCACGCACTCCATCGTGACCTCCGAGGTACCCGTAACCACGCTAGTGTTCCTGGGAGGGATGATGATGGTGGGGGCGATGGGGTCTGCTGGACCTCCAACATCTAGACAGACAGGCAGACAGACAAACAGGTCGCCACACGCACACACACATACCAACAAAAAAAAAAACACACACACACATGGAGAGGTTAAGCAGAGAGCAATGATCTTTATATATGAATAGAAGTAGATATAGCAGTGCTATCTGGATGGTGGTGTCCTATACATTTCATTTCCACCCAGTGAACTCCTGTTGGTGCTCACCAAAGTGACATATTAAAACTGACCAGTGTGCACAGTGTACCTGAGTTCTGACAGGGGGAGATGGGCTGAAAAGAACGAGGCGGTGCACTGACTGTGTATAATAAGATGTCTGCTGGAGAACCGGAAACAGGCATAGAAAAATACAGGCTGACAAACACGAAGCTAAAGGGGTGAAAAGGCTGCTGGTGTGTGTCTGTGTGAGCGCACACGCACACTCCCACGTTTCCATATGTGCATACAACTTATTGTATTGTGTGTGTGTGTGTGTGTGTGTGTGTGTGTGTGTGTGTGTGTGTTGTAAGCATCAGAGACAGACAGCCCATGGCAGTGCGAGCACAGTGTGTGTGTGTGCGTGTGTGTGTGCTGCTTGAAATGTGTCATGTCTGTGATAAACTCACACTGATCCGTCAATCCCATCAAGCCCTGGGAGTGTGCTTTTGGCTACACATGTCAGATGTAGCTACAGGGGCTGTCATGACTCAATCTTACCAATCTTGGGTCATTAATATGATGTATATGGGCCATGTGTGCACCCGTAAACGCACACGCATGCACAATGTCAAGGTTTCACCGCTAATCATCAGGAAAACACCATTACATCATTATAATGTGACAAAACTAAGTCCTTAAAATAAGCTTCATACAGTGTGTAAGATTTAGGGGCCTCTATTTACAGAATATGGTAGAAATGGAATATACAATGCATAACTATGTTTTCATTACAGTATAAACACCTGGGAATGAGAACCATTATGTTTTTTCTCTCTTAGAACAAGCCGTTTATGTTTCCTCAGAGTTAAACTGCCATGTTTCTACAGTAGCTAGACAGGGCCACACGTTTTTTTACACGTTTCACATCTACCCTAATTTCTACTTTACACTGGGAAGGATAGGGCGAGGCAACTTTACCAAATAATCATTAGTATTGTCAGTTACAATTCATGGAAAACAAGATGTACTGTGGTCAGAAAGCAAACAATTATTGACAGTGACAAACAAATAATCTCAGAACTCAGAAGGTGGCGAACACTTGACAGGAGCCTGAACCTTCCATGGCACTATTTGGACTATTCACTATGTATATCTGTACCTACATGTTTGTGTGTGTACATGTATTATTTATATGCTCTGTTTTCATCTGTAAATTCGTAATACTTCGATAAAGTTTCCTAAAAAGCAACAGGTTGTTGTTGTAAACAGCACCTAGACCACTAGATGGCACTAAATCTTACTCACTGGTCCTTTAAAGTTTACAACATTTGGAGGGAAATACACTGATTTGCTGTAAGATCACAAGATTGATATCAATGTTACGTCTGTTAGGCGTGGTTAGCCTCGCTAAAAACAGTCAGAAAGGCTCTGTCAATTACCAAACAACAACTCTGAAGATGTTTTATTTAGACAATATATATATAAAGCTGCTTGAGAGGTGTACTCTTTTCTTTTGGACAGTGCCAGGCTACCCGTTTGCCCCTGCCTCCAGTCTACATGCTTATACCCCAGCTCTGTATTTAATGTGCAGACTGCACATTGATGCAAATCTTCTTATCTCATTCAAATATCTTATTTTCCCCAAAATGTTTGAGTATTTATTCTGCTTCAGTAGGTAAAACAAAGTCAGTGATAAAACCTAATTTTGCGACCTTGCTTAAGTTTTTCCAAACTTCATCCTGAGCGTCGAGACTATAATATGCAACACCAGTCTCCTCAGAGTTCTCCCTGACCTTACGATCTTGCCCAGTCTTAGGCAAGCACTGTCGGAGCCAGGAAAGCTCATGGGAAATGCATTGTCAGTGGCGTCGCTGCAGGAACAGCTGCTGTAGCAGATACTGACTGATACACATGCACGTACGTTAAAATGCAAGCACTCACTCAAACACACACACACACACACACAACTCTCAGTATTGGCTCTCCAAAAAGCCTGTACATCATTGTGTGTGTGTGTTTGTGTGTGCATGTGTGGAGCATATGTGGAATGTTCATGTAAATGCATGGCATGATTCCCAAAGACCTGCCAAGTTGAGACCTCCCGCTACGCTTTCTATCTAACCTGAACCAGAATGTGTGTGTGTGCGTCTCTGCGTGTGTGTGTGTGTGTGCTGAAGCACTAGTATAATCAACTCTGCCACTGTTCTCCATATGTGCCACAGGCTATTTCTGCTCCCTTGTGTTGTCAACTGTAATATCTTCCCCTCACCCTCCTCATTCACTCCCGTACTGAACTCCAGTCTACCATGTCATAAGATGCTGTCTGTTAGGTTTCCTCTCATATTTCACTCTGCTGAGCTGAAGCCAACTGAATTGGTTTGAATCGTGTATCTTGTGTTTTTTTTTTTGGTTTTTTTTTCTCAGGGAGCTAAGGATGCTGGTGAATATTAAGAACTACTTGGCAGTACAACAGTCAGCCCCCTGTCTCTGTCCCTGTGTCCCTGTCCCCGTAGCTTTTTCTTCCTGTGTGTGTGAACAACTGCGACAATGTTTAAATATGGCTACAGATACACTCCCTGAATGAAATGAAATCTTAACATAAAGTTTGAGCTTCTTAGTCGCTGCACAGCCATGGATCAAATCATTTGCACAAGTAAAAATAGGAATACAACGATGTAAAAATACAAAATTTCAAGCAAAAGTCCTGCATTCGAAATTCCTTCTTCGGTATAAATGTACAAGTATTATCAGGAAACTTACTTAAAATAGCAAAAGTCAAAGAATACAATATGTATTATGGCCCCTAAGTTACATTGTCATATATAGAATTCATTTATATGATATTATTTGCAGTGGTGGAATGTAACTAAGTACATTTAATCAAGGAGTTCCATGTCAAACTACATTATATTTCTAATTTACTACATTTCAGAGGGAAATATTGTACGTTTTATTCCATTTCACATATTAGAAAGCTATACTTTACAGATGAAACATGTGCAATGGGCTTCTAGTAATACCCTGCCAACTGTACAGGCATAATCGGTCGAGTGTGTGTGTACAGTATGTGGTTACTCACTCTCTACTGACAAGGTGATGGGCTGGCTGGTCTTGTTCTCTCCGTTCTTGTCATTTACTGCTTGGACGTAGTAGCGGCCGGCATCTGGTGCCACCGTGGACAAGATAACCAGGGTGTTGTCCAGAGTGATGGCGCTGAGGAGAGAAGACAACAATAAAAGATATTTTTATATAGAAGATAAAGAGGAAAGGGAAATTCAGCAAAACTGAGAATTTAATTTCACACTTTCATCTTTCAAAGGTAGCGTCGGACTGCTTAATTAGAGCTAAATATGTTTGTTTGGTTGTGTCTTGACACTTGATCCCACGGCTGAAAAAGAGCATTAAACATTTTAACATTTTAATTACGCTGCTCAAGCCGCATTAGGTATATCGATTTACAATGTGTAAACAATGTGTTGTTGCTGACTGAGCAAGGCCAAAATATTGACAGTCTCCCTTGTTCATACTTCTCCTTATGGTCCGTTCTGAAATACGATAGCCGTGCGTAATAACCCAGAGCTTTTAATTGGCTATTTGTACCCCTCTGCTTCCTGTGGCCCGAGCCTTGGCAGCCGACCACGTTTGGCAGAAAACAATAGCGTCTTCCTTGTCGGCTGCTGAAATGAAGCCTGGATGAATAAACACTGATCCATTTTTTTCAGCAGGTGCCCCGTAGAGGCTAAAACCTGGTGTCTTTGTCTCTATCAAGTCCTCCCATGTCAATGTAACAAAACAATGAGGGAGAAACCTTCCTCCCTCCTCTCCGCCGCCTGATGTTACAGCCCCTGACTATGTTTACAATCAATATTTTCTTATTATCTGTGCCTGTTCAACAATCTGGAGGTAGATAGCCTGTTCCAACTCGGTGCCTTCCTCCACATATATCTTTTCCTCTGGCCTTATCCCTCCATCTACTGCTCTGTGCAACTCCACCTCTCTCCTTCCACCCCATCCAACGCTGAATCTAGCCATGTGTGGAAGCGATATTTGGCTATCTGCCCTGACAGACACATGACTTTCAAACACTAATCTATTCAAAAACAAACAAAAAAATGCACATTTTTTTAGATTTGTGATGCAGCTGAAGACACAGATCAAAGTGCAAATGTCTCACATCAGAAAACAAAAAAAAGTTTCAGTCATGGGCCAATCAGGAAGTGTAGACTTTACTACTGTCAGGGAAACAAATCAATATCATTCAAATGGTTGTGGCTCCAGCCCACCCTCTGTACCAGTGACATTTCTGTTTGAGTTTCCCTTTGATGCTTTCTTTAAAGTTCCCGGAGCTATTGGCAGGGCTAAATCTGGAATAACAGCTATCTTAGTAATCAATAACAAGAAAAAAAAAAAAATCCCCTGCAAGTAATGGCTCCTTCTATAGAAATGTGTAATTCTCGCTGCTTGTTGCACATAGGTGGCAAAAAAACTACAAGCCCCTGTAAATTTCAGCCGTGTTCCTGTTCCTGTTCCTGTTTCACAGCTGATGACCTCCCCCCCACCTTGCTCCTCCACAACCTCCTTCTCCAATCTAACCCCCTCCCACTCCTCTATCCACTTCTTCTTCCATCCTGGTCTTCAGCTCATCAGTGGGGAATCCAAGTGCCTGCTGTGCCTTATCAAGGGAGCAACATAGCTTGATGAGAAACTGAGAAAAAAACACCCCCATTCAAATATGGAAAGAAAAAAAAGAAATGTTCACAAGCACGTACAGGTGTACACACACACACACACACACACACACACACACACACAAAGAAACTTCCTCAAACTCTCGTTGTGGCTCCAGAGAGGCATGCAGGAAAAGCACTTGACACAGCTCAGAGAGATATACTGTGTATGCTGCGTAGCTACCTGTGCTGTTCTTATAAGATCCATCTCTAGACTGATTGATTGTCAAATATCCCATAGCAGCTCCAGTCGCCGGGCTCATTTGGGATTCCCCGTGCATGCTGAGACTGAAAACAGTGTTCCTAAAGGGGCTGGCAGGCCTCAATGGCTGCAGCTTATGATCTGCGGTAAATATTTAATGCTAGCTCGCTGGAGCGGTGACATCCTGGACGCACAGCCATGAATTATGGATCCCTTCAGGGATATGGCCAGAACGGAAGTGTCCAAAGCGCTGAATGAATCCCAGCTGACTTCCCGGGACCTTTCTAAAACTGAGACACAATCCGTGGCTTAACATACCTGTCGCTTGAGAAAGTCTTGAAGATGAATATACACGATATAGTGCTGTTAACGTATAGGACACATAGCTTATCGTGGAGGAGGCAGCCTATTCTCTCGGTGATAATGTCAAGCGCTGTACAAAGTGATCTTACAAGCTCTTTCTCTTTGTTTCTCATCTTTTTTCCACCAAAGACTACAGTATGCACTACTCAATAACCCTGTCCAAGTCAGTTTCAACTAATATTTCTTCCGCAGCAAGTTATGTTTTCAGAAATGTTAGGCGATATTCCCCTGGTCTAGGTGATTTTAATCTGCTCGCTTGCTGAACATTCGCTCTTCTAACACACAGCGAGTGAACTTTAGAGGATGGAGCACGAAATTATTCATTTCTAACATCATTCTTTAATCATTTCTTCAGATAGAATGATTAATTTAAAAGGTCCAGTGTGTAGGATTTAGTGGCATCTAGAGGTGAGATTGCAGACTGCAACCAACTGAATATCCCCAGCCTCACCCTCACACTCCAAATGTACAGTGGCTACAAAACTAGTGAAATAACAAACAGCCCTATCTAGAAGCGGTGGTTGGTTTCTCCTCTGTGGAAGAGAACCCACTCCCTTTGTTGATCTAAGCTAATAAAAACACAAAGATTCTTATTTTAAGGTGATATAGTAATGAAAACATATCATATTCCATATTATATGCACTGGACCTTTAAAGGTGCTGTGGATCAAATAAGGTTTGCCACTTCTCAACCTCGCGAATTGGTCTGTCGTCGTCCATGCTGATTGAAGGGGAAACAGAAACTTCAACGACGTAAGCATCACATTTTGACCAATGAAAATAGGTCGGATGTGGCGCAAGTGTGAAGATTTTAGTGCAAAAATAGAACCAGAGCAGAGCGGTGACAAATCGCTTAGCCTGTTGGCTGACGCACAAAGCGCGTTGGCGGGTTTCGTCATTGATCTGATGTTGACTCATCTGCATCACTCTCTACCTGTAATCAGAGGTGCTGCAGTGGGGGTCAAACAAAACTTTGAAACGCAGCATGTTCGGCATCTTACTGCTTCCTGTTCCTGCCTCGGGCCTCTGTGATCAAAGACCACATGATGCAGGAAGAAATTAAAACTAAGTCAATCATCCTGAATGGCTTTACGTGTGTATCAAAGGATCCAGAGGAGGGAGATAAGAATTTGGCTGAACGAGGTAATGAAATTGTTTTTTTGACCGGCTTCATGAAGTAATATCTTATTTTCACCATGTCGCTTGTATATATTTTTATATCGCGTTCTCTCTCTGAATGCATTTTGGTCATCCACATTCAACTCCCCAGTCGCTCAGCGGTGTGTGAGCAGCTGTCTGAGGCTCGCTTGTAACGATGGCTTACCACGTATCCGGCACGGTGCAGGGATTTATCAAGCCACGGAGCTGAGAAATTTGGACAAATCAGATATGTGTGAACATGCCTCTGTCTCTGTCTGTTTATACCGACTTCTTTGAATTCCCCTTTCTTTTTATTCCAACCCAATTTCCTTTTCCATTATTATTCTCCAGAAAGAGCTGCGGTCCACGAGAGAGCCTGGCAGGCTGGACAGCTGCTCAGAAACATCTTGGCGCGACTGTGCAGCTTTATGTGCAAACCCCAGTTTTGCTCGCAGCGAGAAGCAGGATCGGCCTCATATGCAATTACTTTCTCGTGGATCAATTTATTTATGTTTAGCGTCAGGGGTGGCTTTTCAATGGTTGCCAGCCTTATAATGATTCTGTAGCGCTTTAATCAATAATGATGATGAGGATTTATGTTTGATTGAAATAGAGTGATGGAAGTTTAAATGTTTTATTTGCCACTTTCTGCTTCCCTTCTGTAATTTTCATTATTACTAATAAATTAGATTACAGGGAAATTAAATAAACAATGATCCAGGGTTGCTCTCTGTAATTAAGAACACATCGTTCTCGGACTGTGTTTTGAACGACTTGCCTAAGAGCATATCTTTGTTTCTCGTTCAGCCACTGACTTTGTCAGTCTGTATGCATATCTTATTGTGTTAATCCAGTACTGACACAGTGTGACAGAGCTGTGCCTGTTCTAACACACGCGCACACACACACACACACAAATGCTACGGAGTGTTTTGGCATCTGTCGTGGCTGTCCCTCTCCGCTGGGCCGTGAGGGGCCTAACCTCGCTCCACAGCCTCAGACCTCCATTACATGCAGACAAATGGCCCCGGTCGGCTGATGGCCTCCCCCAGGAGAGAGAGAGAGAGAGGGGTCGACGGGATCAAGCAGCTCACATGGCTGGCTAAGGTATGAGTCAAACTACAGCCAGTCGACAGATGAAGGCAAAGAAAAGCTAGGGAGAGAAAGAAGGGTAAGAGCAAACAGCATGCCGCATGCCCTACTGCTCAACAGTCCTGTGATGAAAAAGCCACAGCTCCTGGGGATGGAGAGATGGAGGAGTGAGAGAGATGAGAAGAGGTGAGGGAGTGTTGCTCATGAAAACAGCCACTTGTTTTCTCACCGGGGGCATGAACTAGAGATTTGTGGCTCACTGTTGGCTTTCTGCTTCCCTGTTGCTCGCGGTTGGTTGAGTGTTCAGAAAACCAGTGAAGAAAAAAAGGATGTCCTGAATACCCCACAAGGTCAAACGTAAATGAACTTGATGCCATTTCTGATCAGCTTTGATCGACTGAGTAACCAACAACACCAAACACAAGAGGCTATCCTTTTTATCCTTCCACCAAGTGAATCCAGTCGTATCTACACCAGAGCTGAAAAGATTAATCGATTGACAATCATACTGAGTACAAAACACCAAACATTTCCTTGTACAAGCTTCTCCAGTACGAGGATTTGCTGATTTTCTCAGATTAATATCATCAAAATCATAGAACATTTTTGGGTTTTGGACACAAATCAATATCTGAAATTTGGTACAAATACAAAAACTATTTATTGCACTGTAGTTTTGAGACTATAAACCTGTAGTGCTGGGCTTCCACAGTAGCGCTGACTCATTACAACTGTGGTCGTCCACCAATCAGATGATCGCTGGTTCAATCCCCTCCTCCTCCAGTCTGCTCCTTGAGCAAGATACTGACCCCCAAATTGGAAGACGAGCAGTTGGCTCCTTGCATGGCAGCGAATGCCATGAATGTGTGTGAATGGGTGTAAGAGTGCCTTGAGTGGTCGGAAGGTCTAGAAAGGTGCTATAAAAGTATATACCATCAAACAAAATGCTTGAATCTGAAGATTGGCTGCTTTTGTCTATCACTGTATGTTGAGTATGTTTGGACTTTAGGTCAGACAAAACAAGCATTCTGAAATGGTAAAGAACTAAATGACTAGCCAGGAAAATAATCCACAAATGAAGTGATAATAAAGACAGATTGTAAGTCATTAGACGTAGATACATGCAGTCAATGAATTCCAGCATCTATGTGCGTGGTGGCATGTTGTTCTCCTTGACATTGCATCCGTTTTGCCCTGCAGATTGTTAGACTCATGACTAATGCTGGGGGAGCTGGTCATAGGGAAATGCAGAGGAAGGGCTTGGCTATTCACTGGCCATCGTGACTAATGGGGAATCCATAGCAGACTGACAGGACCCGAGCATCACAGGCAGGGGCCATTAATTGATCAGTAGCTACAGCAGATTACTCAAGGGAATTGCAATGTGTGTGTGTCAGGATGTCCTCCCACTGCCTCCTCCAGGTCAGACTCCTCTGTGTTCTGTCTTAACGGACACCTCTACAAGGTAGTTTTCAGCGTAATGCAGATAAATCCATGTCTGAGTTGTCAATGGGAAGTTTCTCGGAGAGAAAACCAGGTAGTGGGTAGTAAGTCGTTGTCAGAGGTGAAACAGTGAGAGGAGAGGCTCCACCGCCAGCGGCGGACTCACCTTCCAGCCAACAGCCCTACAATTCCTGGCAAATGTGTTTACTGAAGGAGCCTCTGATTATACACCACATTAAGTCTCCAAAATAACACAACAAATCACGCCAGCTGAATAGAAAAGACCCTGCCAAATGCATTCCCATTCAATAAGGGAAGAATAATGACCGTTAGTGCTAAATAAGTTCTTTTTCTCCTTGCATCTCGCTCTACATCACAACACAACAAAGATGTGAGGACTCAGATTGAACCGATCCATTGCAGACCAATACCTAGATGCACATCTCAGCACTGAGTCAAACAAGGACAAATGTGGCAGTGGGGGGAAAAATAAAGGGGGGGGGGAGCACAGCAGAGGCCATCAGAGAAAAACACTACAATAAGTGAATCTGCAAGTTTATGGGTGCTCTACGAGAGACAGCACAGGAGTCTTTGCCTACGCCAAGAACAACAGCTGCAGAGGCCACATGGCAAAGAGAGAGAAGTCACTGTGGCACAGTGACACGCTGCCTTGCCAAGGGGGAAACTGGCAGCAGGGAAGCAAAATTGCGGTATTCACTAAGTTTCTGTGGGTTTTTCTTTACATATCCAGGGCCTGGGTGATTGGATGGTGTTCACATTATGCTACCTATGAGTTTACATGCATCCCCGACCCTGATGGCTATCTTCCAATAACCTGCTTAATCTTGGATCCCTTTCCAAGTTCATAAAATACTGACTTCATGACTCGCTTATCAAATCATTTATCTTAGCAAGGAGCAAGATACACAACATTTTTGCCATTTAGCTGAACAATAACCTTGGACGTACCTTGAAATCCAATCTAAAAACAAATACTCAAAAATAAAGTTAATTATTTAACATATAATTTTAGTACAATAACAAGACTGTGAGGCAGTATTTTAGGCTGTCTAGCCTTGGTTAGATGCTAATTTGCTCATTTGCAAGAGGTACCTGTGCATTAGGCTGATTTCATTAGTTGTTTTTTATGGTTATAAATCAAAGTATTGAACAAATCAAACCATCTAATGATGGTGTGGATAGTTAAGGGATCAGAAAAAGTGTTATAATTCAGGGACGGGGACGTGAATACCTGTACCAAATTTCATGGCAATGCATTAAATAATTGTGGATATATTTTAGCCTGAAGCAAAGTGGTCCAAAGAGACTATTCAAAAACACTGAACGTGTTCACATGTGCACGTGTATCCTGGTTGTGATCAGGTTTTTATTTTATTTTTTCACATTTGAACGTTATATTCTGATTTCAGAAACCTGGATAAGCCTTTATCCCGGATTTGAAAAACCCAGATATGCAAGCTGAAGTACTCCAGTATACTACGTCACAATGCAAAGTTGAAAGAAATAAAATCAGACTTTAGCAATGCAGATCATAAACCATATTGTCATCCTTGTTTCCCATCACCAGGGAACAGATGGAAAAGGGTAAATCCAGCAGAGTTCAGGCCCCAAGAAACCAAAATGACTGCTGAGGCAACTCAGTCGGTACAAAATTAAGCTGAGACAGGCAGTCATCTTGAGGAAACACCTGTTCTCACATGATCAGAACAGAACAGAGAGAGGAATAAGCAAGTTGCTCGTCAAGCCATTCCCGGAATATGGGGGTAATTTGCATGTGAACATATTGACTCACCTGAAGCACATTTACATTCTACATTTTAACTCTCAGATCACTTGAGATGTATTTGCATGTGCTAAGCGTGCCTGGGACCCAAGAGAAAGTTCACCTCGCACACTTCCTTGCAAGCATCACCCTGGAGTAATTTTTCAAACTTCACCTATCTAGTGCAAAAAAAAGACAAGACAAGACAAGACAAGAACATCCCCTCCTGCTGTATGATGCAATTTGACGAAGCAACTCCCAGCGACACACAGTACAGGCCAAACTGATCACAAAGTGAACGTAGACACAATACGACAAAAAGATCTAATTCAGCAGCGTAGCAGCGTTTATTTATCAGCCGTTAGATTGGTTGGAGGTGATTACCACAGTTATTCTGGGTATGGCTGCCCCCCTCTCCTCTTTTTCCGAGGTGTGATTACTCAGAGCACAGAGAGAAGAAGCAAGACGAACCCCCGGAAAGCCTGCAAATTAAAGTTATGACACCTGAGGAGGGATAGCAAGAGAAGGGGACAATGAGAGGAGATAGAAAAAAAAGGAGTAAAAAGCACAGAGTGGGAAAGTAAAAGATATTATAAATGAAAGAGAAAATGTCACCGTGGTTGTAGTCCATGGCATTTTTTTTCTTTAGTTCTGTTCCTGCTATTCAACAATGTAACTTGGACCGTGGTGGAGCACGAACACCTGAAGCTCTTAGATCTTACAGATGGAACTATCACCCTCACAATGACTATAACCATTATGCGCAGAAGCCTGTGTGACAATGTTTAGAGATGCAACACAGCTGGAACTGACTCTGGAGAGCACTAGTCTTTGGAAAGCGCCTCCATCAAGGTAACATTTGCGGTTCATCGCAGAACTCTCTGTTTGGCGCTCCCTCAATCTCCCCCCACACTAGTGAGACTTTGATGCCTCTGCAGAGTCAACGCTAGTGGCACGAATCAAATTCAATTAAATGATTTTCAGTAAAATAAAAAAAAAAAGGCCGCCTGTTATCAACAGTGCTCATTTGCACACAGTGACCTTGCTAGTGCGCGCGGAATTAGCATTCTCAGAGCTAGGGGGTAGGAAGCGAGGATGAAGAGAAGCAAAGTACACACAGTGGGTGGCCGATAATGGAGACAAAAGGAGTGAGTGAGAGAGAGAGAGAGAGGAAGAGGAAAGAGAGAGTGAAACACTGGCAGAAGATATAAACGAGACAATAAGCGAGAGAGCAGAAGGGGCTGAATGAGAGAAATGTGAAACTAATAAAGAGTTGAAAGTCTATGTGTATCATTCGTCAAACTTTCATAACCTCTTCAAATATCAACTTGGGGGAGACTACACACACACACACACACCGAGCTCCACATGTCACTGTTGTTTGACCTTTTTCTTCAACGACTTCTCAAAAAGTAATCCAGACTTCCACAACAAGTCGGAACAAAAATCGAAGCGGCAAAGTCTACCCACGGCCGTCATCCTCTCAGTCAGACTCGGGCGCTTGTCTCATTGTCATTCTAGGTCAGGGTGTGATTACTGATGATGAGGAGCTGATAAGAAAGATTCACTCTAACCAAGGGCAAGGTCACCTCCCACTGCGAAGAAATGCAGATGTGATGAGATGGGGATAAGTGCCTTTTTAACACACACACACACACACACACACACACACACGCACACATAGGCTCTGGTACACACCTACAGAGTATTCCCACGCAGAGGTGGGAACACTGAGAGGTGTGTAAAAAAAACCCTACACACGGTCCACCAAAAAAGCCGATCATTAGAAGTGAAACAGAAGCATTTCAACTGGAGACAGAGTGTATCCTAATGGGAACTATAATATCAATATGGATATTTATTCCTAAAAGGGGAGCTCCATTGATTTTACACATTAAAGTCTGTTTACAGTCTGTCTTGGAAAAAGTTGCTAAAAGCCTTAGGTGACTCCAGAAGGGACTGCATGAAATCTAATAAATCGCCTCAACTGATGTGATCTGATCCCCATGATCTAGGGGGTGTGACGTTAGAGGGCTAGAAGTGGTTTACCAGACCTCTATAGCCTGCTCGGAGACAAGCAACTCATGGCTACATAAGCCGTACTGGAATACCACACCCAAACATGCAGACAGACAGTGGTCAAGACGCATTGTGGGTAATGTAGGCGCTGGGTTTTGACAAGGTAGAAGAATGCGAGGAATAAAAGAGGCAATATCTCTTGTTCTGCTGCATCAGTGTTATGAGAGTGCAATGCTAAATCGCTGGAGTACTCCATTCATAATATATAAGCCTGAATATATCAATAAAATTCATGTTCATTTTTTATGTTTCTAAAATTGGAGCATGCAGGAACAAAACCAATGTAACACAAGCACCAAAATTGGCCAATACTTCTTTTTTTGGGGGGCAAATCAGAGAGCGGAGACTTTCCCCAATCGACCTCTCCATTTACATCCTTCTATTCGAAGTGAACAGAATAGGAAAACAAAACAGCAATCCCATTTGAGGCTGTCAGCAGCTCCAGTGTTCGCTTGCCCCATTGGGTACTGCTGCTGTATCAACACCTCCGCTGCCGTCTGGCAAACATTGATAGGTGGCCTCAGAAACACAGGGTTTCCCATTTTGACACCAAAATGAAGAGAGACAGAGACACAGATAAGCTGAAATAAAAGTGGTTGGTTTGGGTTTTCTTTTCACATAAAGAAAAAAAAGAGGTACAAAGGGGCGAATTCATTTCACACAGTGCCAAAACAGCTTTGGTCTTGCTTTGGTCTTGGACCTTGTTCTGCAGGAGAAATTCAAACTCTGTTTTAACACAGAATGTAGCAAGATGAATGACAAACGACAGGCGGGAACAGGCACTCTCAAACTAAAGCACCCAAAGACCCCCAGGAACAAACAAAGCACTGAAAATTATTCACAGGATCAAACACAAATATAAAGGTAACGCGCACAAAAAAAGACTCCACGGGAACAAACAAAAAGAAAAGGAAAAAAGTACTTACATGCGACTGCTGGGTGGGATCTTGCGCCCGTCCCTGAACCAGGTAACTTGCGGTTGGGGGAAGCTGCGAATGCGCGGCGCCGGGATAACGGCGCCCTCTCCCTGAGAGACTGACTGAGTGCGTTCACCTTCCTCAAAACTGCCCATAACTACAAGAAAACGAACACACAAATACAGAAACACGGAAAACAGTGAGTAAGAAAAGGGAAGAAGGTGCGTAAAAGTCACATTCACAAATTTCCCATTCTTTCTTGCATCTGATTTTTTGGAGCCCACAGAGCTTTCGCCATCTGCTTTCTGCTCTGAAATGTTACATGGAGCCACTTTGATGGACAGCGCACTGTTGTTGCCATGGTTTCCACAGTACATCAAGAAAGGCTAGAAGGAACCAAGATGAAATGACTCACAGAGGGACACAGAGGGGACGTTAAATTGACTCATATTCATATTCCGCATCCTCCTGCGTGGATGCATCGAGGGCAATCAATCTTGATCACACTCTAAATGTGTGCATTACTCAACGTAGTAGATGACCAGCACTGCCGCTATTCTATTATCTCCTAATACATTACATTTGTTACAGCAGTTTTATTCCTCCCCTGCCTCATTATATCTTAAAAGCTGACAAAAATACTGCGCTAATATTCCTGCGCCGTGCTCTGCTTACGTGTAAATGAGATCTATTGGCAGGTTAGGAATTTTTTTTGATGGATTCCACGTCTATCAGCCCCTAACTTCAATTGTTGTTTCGATCTCTGCTGTGCAGGGCTCTGCTGCAATCATTTTGGCTGTTGCTGACGGTAAACCTTTATAGGACGACAGTAACAAGCAGTCTTTGTATTTTATTCCTGCAAAGATGTCTGAAAGAGAAAGTGCAGACTTTGGTCTCAAAGTCAGTGACAGCCAAATAAGATGGTGTTTTTAAGTTCCACGAGAAGCGGGGGAAAGGATTGCACATTTGTTTCTTCATTTCAAGGGAAACAATAAAGAATACTCCACTGAAATCATTGGGACATCAAACACTCAATTAAGTTCTAACACAGTTTAGAAATAATAATATCTTTGAGAGATATAGGGATCAAGGTATGGGTCTTTGAAATGGGGATGTTGGAGTGGCTGTGCATTGATGGCAATCGTATTTTTCGCTCTCCCTGTCTCTCTCTCTTTCAAAGAGAATAAAAAAAAGGTAATCTGGCTTTGCAGTGCAGCTGTGGTGCTTAGCTTAAATGAGAATCTGGGAAGTGTGCAAATCCCGACTTTGATCTGCAGTTTCGGCGATGTGACGTCCCTCCTCCCCTTCCCTAAACTCTAATGCCTCGGCATGTCTCCCTTTCTCTGAGGTGTGTCTCCGCAATCCTAATTGTGCTACCTCAATGGAATTGCTTGCTCCCCTGTCTATCTCATCCATTTCTTCTGCAGGTGTCCTTAATTCTCCTTTTTACTTTGCCTCGTGGTCCGTGCCCCTTCATGAGCCACTGATGAAGGGGGAAGGAGAGAATTATGGAAATGGAGAGAGGTGGGAATAAAGAGAAACAGAATAACAGTGGGGTGGAAGCCAAGAAATAAATAGAAAGCAGTGGTGGCCAGACAACAGACAAAGTCAAGAGATGAGAAAAAAAAAGCAAAAAAGAAACAGTGATGGAAGAGTCGTACTGCTGGAAGAGAATGACATATTGAAGGAAGCAGTTGGCTACAGCTACAGTCTGTTTGCCCAATAATAAAGAAACAGACCGGTGGGGCTGTTAGGCCCTCTCCGTCTCCCTTCCATCCCTTTCTCTCTCACGCCTGGTTGGCTGCATTGTTCAGTCAGGTACAGCGTTGTGTCACATCCACTCAAATGTCGCTGGAACAAGGGGAAGCCAATGAACCTGGCATACCCTGGGAAGGCAGGATAATGGGCGTAGAACGGTGGTGCCTATGGGGTGTGGGTGTGTGGGGGGGAGATGGGAGGGAGGGCGAGGTTGTATTTGACATGACAACACTCCAGACACCTCCGCGGCGCGTCTGTAATAGCTCGTTAACAAGATGAGGGAGCTGAGCAGCCGAAAAGTGGTGGCGGAAATTTACAGAAACACTGCGCATCTGAGCCCCATTTTCGCCAAGAAACGACAGATGTTGTTGACAAAAGAGAGAGAATGAAATAAGCGGCGGTCATATTGAAATGAAGCAAAGTTAAAACCAACCACGGCAACAATATCAATCTAATGAGAATGCTGAGTGGAACAGCTGTCCGGGTTGATAACACCCCGAATGATATGCAGGTAGATCTTTCACCCTGCCAGCATCTGTCCCTCCCTAGTCAGTCCTTGATACAAAGGCAACCAAACAGAGTGTGGGCATACTGTGTACTCTGCAGGCAGTCAAACACACACACACACACACACACGCACACACTGTCTCTCCGTATCTATCCATCATCCATCCTTTTATTCATCCACTGGGTCCATTCATCTGTGTTTCACCTGCATCCCGTGTTGATACTTACAGGCCACCTGTACTTCAGTGCGCCTCTGCAGAAGGGCCCCCACCCGATTTCTCACGATGCAGCGGTAGAAGCCAGCATGGGAGCGATCCAACGAAGGGATTAGGTACCTTTAATAAGCACAGACACACACACAGACACACACACACACAGAAGATAAGGATGAGGATTCTCTTAAATTGCAATAAACTGGTAAACTAATTAAGACAAAAGTAGAAATCAAATGCGTACTTATGTAAGCGCACAAACACAAGCATTTGCAAATTTGTAAGCATGAATGTGCTGAAAAGGCACAAACACACACATACACACACACAGCGTCTGATCTCACACACACACAAACTTAAGACCATCTAATAGAGGAACAAGGGCACAGAGGACATTGGAGCTTAGCTGTTGTTTATTCCAATGATAATGATGCTCGAGAGGCTAACCCAGCTACCACAGCGAAGCTCTCCCCCAAGACACACACACACACTGACACAGACAGGCACAGACAACAAACACTTGCATTCAAATTTATTCTATGTAAACACACACACACACACACACACGCGTGCACACTTGCACTAAAGCCCCTGGGACAAAGGTTGATGCCGTAAGTCTCCAGCAGTTGACACTCTCCCCGTGACCTTGACTTCAGTGTCCAGCTGTGGTGGCAGTACTGCCTCCCTGCCATGTGGAGGCAGCGTAACATATACTTTATAAAGCTGCTGGGTGCAAGGGACTGTTCTGTGTGGACTAACCGCTGGCTTGATAAATGTTTTATCTCCACTTCTGGTGGTGTACCAATGCCAAAGGAATACATGACAAGTTTAAAATGTTTTTTTTTTCTTTCAAACCCTCCATAAAACTGTAATTAAAACTTATTTTGCAATCTTGCAAATTGCCATAGACATACCGTGAATCACAGCAAAAATACGACTTGTTGCAACTGCAACGTTTAGGGGCAATGACACAAGTACGTACAATTAAAAACCTAATTAAAATATTGCACTTTACTAAAAACTTTTCACTTGAAATGTTGGGTAAAGTATAAAACTGTCAGTGTACTGCTGCAAACAACTTGCTGGTCTACAGCATCTTAACACACCAATCCAACACCGGAATCGAAAAAACAGGACGCGAGAATCTGACAATCACACCCACGTCATGCATTGATCGGTTTGAACTTGTCCCTGATGCTCAACAGTTTAATTCTTCACTCGATGGCTTCTGTTACTTTTCGCGTGCTTAACAAAGTGCAACATGAATGCTTCAGAGGAGCGACTTTCTATGTGAGTGTTTGCCATTACCCCCGCTTGTGCGATTCGTTGAATTAAGACTACAAAGACTCGCCATGAGGAGGCTTTGGGTCAATCAAAACAAGTATGCACTTTTGCCTTTATCAGAATATTGAGCCCCGAATTATCCTGTGTGTGTGTGTGTGTGTGTGTATAACTAGCTTCTCAGCCATTCAAGCATCACTGAACTCAAAACTACTAGCTACTGGCTTCAGGAAAAGACTCCTGCAGATCAGTGATCAATGTTTGTTCGACTGTGCATGTCTTTTTGATAACGGCAGTGCACCCGGGTATATCCATGAGAGGTGCAGAATGGGTTTTTATCTACTTTGAGTCATTCAAGAAATTCATTTCAGAGATCAGGAAAGCAGACTGCTCAGAACGCCAGGCATCGGCTTCTTAACAGCCTTCCAATAACTAATAAATGACGGTGCAGTGGGAGACACACGGAGCGGCCAACTGTTAAAGTGGTTGCACAGGAAGTCTCTAATGGCATGTTAGATGGCAGCACAACCTGTAGAAGTTGTGAATTAGCCTACAGCAAGTTGTACATGTTTAATTTGAGTCACTCCAGCACAACACATTCTTGTCAAAATAAATACTTCTTGTGGGAGGCGATAGTTGCCACTAGGACTGTGCTTGCCATCTTTGCTGTCACATTCCTGCATGATATGTGTTCAAGAGTGCTTACCACGCTGCCAGGCAGAGTGTGTAACCTTCAGCGATGGGACGTGCCGGTTTCTATAGTAACCACATTGCGATTTGTTGGAAAGTTTTCTGTGTGATTTAACCTTTTGTTTAAAGAGTTTTTTTTTTCTTTTTTTGCATGAATAAAATGTTCGGGAAGAGCGCGAGTGAATGAAAGCGAAGTAAAAAAAGGGAGCAGGCGATGTCGACAAGCTGTTTGCGGGGAAGTTTGAACACTTACAAAAGTGGAGCTACAACTGAGGAGTAGGGAGACGCATAATAGGAGCTTCTACTGAAATAAGCACTAATATTTGTGTGTCATGTTGCGCAAACAAACAGTGTTTCTCCTGACTGTGCCGGAGTCGACTGAATATTCTAAAATAATTCAGGCAAAGCTTTCTACAGATTGCCAAAGGCTAAACAGGAAAGGAGCTTAATAAAACGATACTGTCTAAAAGGTAAAATTAGGTAACCACACACAGTTTACTGAATGAACTCTAATAAGAAATCTAAATATTTGAACAGACCTGTCTACGGAGACTATCCTTTGAAGTCGTTGTGATTTTGATCAGGCTGACAAAAATCCAGCTTTAAAGTATGCCTTTAGGGTTGTTCAGAGTAATGTTGACTGATAAATGATCAAATATACTCATACCGATGGGTGACAAATTCAAGGGAAAACCAACATGCAACTAGGAGCCGCCAAAGCAACTTCAGTGTCTGTGAACTGGATTCTTGCAAAAGATATTCTCTCATTTGGTGTTTTGATGATGGCGGCGGAGAACGGCACCGCTCGTAAACCATTCAGTGAGCGCTCGTGCTCTGTATGGAAACACCTGCGTATGCTTTGTTTATCCACGCGGTTCACGTTTTTTTTTTTCCCTTTCATTCATCACCAGTCCGTATGCGTCTTATATGTGTCGGGAAACTCAATTTTTGGCCACGTTTCAGTGGTGCAAGATCACAGACTCATTCATAGCAGCCACCTGTTGGTTTGCTTTGCTGCTCACATCAATGACATCAATGCGTATCTTGCTAGTGGTCTGGTTCCAGACGTGTGAAAAGCAGATTCAAACAGGTCTGGTGTTGTGCTCATTGACATCTCTTTCTCCCAGTTGGAGACACAATTGGCCATTTTTGTGTTTGATAAAATGGGGATGCCATTCTATAAAGCAAGCTAGCTACCATATCCATGAAAAATGGATTATTGGAAGTTGACTGAAATAAATAGCAACTCTTAAATCTCCATATATCTTATACTTGAAACATTTAAATTGTTAAGATAGCTGCCCCTAGCAACTACAGCTCCTGTGTTGACGGGAAACAGATATGCCACTCACTATTAATTTCTTTGGGGGAAAACATAACAAGACAACCCCTCTTCAAAAACTGACATCTTCCAACGTGAACGAGAAATCAAGCAGTGAGGCAAAACTGGCAAATCTGATTATCAAACTCGCTTGAAAATGTCTAGAAAGCTGCCTTTGTGCTTTGGAAGTAGCGGCTAACAAACAGCAGCAGTGCTGCAATAACAAATGGTTGGATGTGTCCAAAGGCTGTTAATTTCTATAACAAAAAAAAAATGAAGCGGTATCAAACCTCATTAGCGGCAGCAGCAGTCGGACCCGAAGGACTAAATGAGTTTTAGCCCAAAGTCTGTTAAGGCTTAATCAACTAATCAGAAAGCTCTATTAATGATGTGTGACTCCTTTCATATGTTTCATCAACTAAATTAATACAATCACGTATATGTGTTATGCATAGATGGAAGTGAGATGAGGTGAATAGATGATGGAATAGTGTGCAACAGAAGGGAGGGACGAAAACAGTAAAAGTGTTTGGATTGGAGAAGAAGCAGACATTAAGAGAGAGATAGCTGACAGGTGGTGTCGTTGCTCCAAGTTTAACCTCGCTGAGGCCTACCGAGAATTCACCCCAGAGCCCGAATCTTCAGGGTGACTTTAGACAGTATTCTCTCCCTCTCTTCCTCCCTGTCTCCCTCTTTCGCTCTGTCCCTTATATAATGAATACAATTAACCTTTGCGGAGCTGTGCGCGTTGGCAGCCAGGTTGGGGGAGTCAGCGGGGGCTCGCTGTGTTGGACAGAGATTGATTGATGTTCCTGTGGTCAGCGCACTCCGTCAGATCCCCTTTAATTAGCCCCACTCAGGAGAAATGATTAGATGGAGGAGTGGCAGGGAGACGGATAGAGGGACATGAGAAAGAGGGAGGACTGGGAATGAAGTGGGTTGGAGGTGGCGGCTGGAAGAACAAAATGATGCAACGATCGAGAAAGATAAAGGGATGCTCTGAGATGATTGGCAAAACTATCAATCCTTGATTGAAGATGGCTGCGGCATGCTTTATAGTAATAATAATATCACACCTGTCCCCAAGGTTAGCTGCAATAACATTGTACTTAAATTGCTGGTTATACCGTAAGATTATAAACCCTCACATACACATCACGAGGACATTGTAATTATGGCCTAACTGCATGACAGTAAATCATGACGCGCCAGAAAGCATCATAAATCTGGGATGAGCCGATAATGACACGCACGTCTTTTATCCCGAGCATCAATGCGTTCGCTATCATTTAGAGAAGAAATTCCAGTGAATTCGGTTAATGCCGCTTCTCTGCTAAACACGGCAATTCATTTGAAAACTGAAAGTGTGCCTTTTTTTTTTTTTTTGGAATACATCACGTCACGCAACGATTATTTTACAGCTCCTAATAAAAGCAGACACACAGCACAGTGTGTCACGGCTCACTTGTAATGATGTGTTTTATTCTCATCGCATTGTTTGGAGTTTATGAAAAGGTCACTGCCCTCTTATAACAGTTTGATGTCACTTTACTTTCATTAATGAGTTCACTCACGGCATTGTGGCGCACTTGTAAGACCTCAACAGCTTGTGCATTCAGTATTAGATAAACAAAAGCAATAAAAAAAAAGGCGAATTATTACTTTTGACAGCCTAATTACTTACTTTTTTTTTAGGGATCATGATGGATTGATGTGCGTCATTATTCTAATAGGATGATTATATGCATGTGCCGTGCATATCATGAATTAAAACACCATAAATAAAGCAACATGTCAAGTAGAAATGCCACCGTGTTACAAATACATTGACACGCGATCGAACTTCCACGTCTTCGGTGAGCTATAGGTGAAAGTGAAAGTAGTTCCTTTTCTTCCAAAGAAAATCAATAATGTACTTTATATTGTTGAGAAGATGTCTTTTGAAAGTCTATTGACTCATCTTCAAAATTCTATAGGATAAAAGTCTTCAATCTGATCTTGTTTTCCCAATACCCGCCACATATGACACATGACAGGTAATGCGGACTTCTGGGTTAAGCTACTGGAAATCAATAGTGGGTAATTCATCTACAGGCCCAGAGGGACAGCCTCCACATGCTCACAAAGGATAAAACAGATGGACATCTGTCTGATTGAGACACTGTTAAGACACAAACCATTGTCACTATGTTGTCACGCCTTATAATATATGTATTCATTTTTCTGCTTAATAATTTTTATTCTCTGTATAATTTGCCAGCCTTGATCCTTATGAAAGCCCGTTTCCTCTGAGCTGCACATGCATCGCTGTATACTAAACCAGAGCTTTTCAAAGTGGGAGTGGGCCCAGAGGGGGGCTCCAAACAGTTTCAAGGGAGGCCCAGTGAATAAAAGTGAATGATTGGATTTGTGTGTTTGTGATTTCGTTAAAAAGGAATTTTACATCGACTAATAAATCCCAGAGGACAGACCCTTTTTTACATATTTGTCTGAAGTTATGTCAACACTATTTTGGCTCAATTGTTGTCTATGGGATCAAATAACAAAAGCAAGATCACAAAAAAAGATCTAATAAACATGTAGGAATTGAGTGAAACTAAAGAAGTAAGCTAAGTATGGATGGGTGGGATATCTTTTCAAGCTTTGTCTGACAGAAGACTTCTCTTTACTATATATTGATCTGTTGTCGTATGTTCATATATGACACTATACTAGTTGATTAAACAAGTGCAAGTCTGTGCATCTGTTGGATGAAAGCCGGGGTAGTGGGTGGTGCAGTTTGAGCTTACAATGCAGTTGCGCAGGCAGAGCTGGGTATCGAACCGCATTGCTTTAGTATGTGTCAATAAAATTGCACATGATAAACTATCAAATGCTTGGCCATATTCTTAGTGACTTATTGTCTGATCAGGAAGGTCAGGAATATTGGAAAATATTGGACATTTAGGCAAAGTTCTTCAGCTGATATCGTGTAAAATGTAAAGAAGTTTATGTTGCTCAAACAAATCTATAGAAAAGGCATCTGTACCGGTGTCAGAGCAGCAGAAGTATTTAGATAATTGTGACTAAACTTCTAATCAGCTTTGGTTTGAGTGGGTGATTAGTTGGTTCTTAATAAAATCAGCTGATAATCAGCTGATTTTGTGTGTGATTGACCTCATTTCTGAACCCACTATGAATTCCTTATTCCAAATAATCCCTCCCCAATCTCGGACACACGTGAAGACTTTGGGCTTTTCACTGCAGCACACGTTCTGTGTAACACGCTCGGCGTGTTGCAGTCACGGTGTGGTACAAGACCAGCAGCCGAACATTTTTCTTCAGAATGTTGTGTGTGCTTCTGTTTAAAATCGGAGAAAAGCCTGCAGACACCAGCTCCCCTGCCAGCCCTCATTTCAATGTAGGTCAGCACTAAACGTTTATGAACCTCATCAGTATGTTTCTATCATAACATTTCAAACTGTAGACACAGCATTATGCTAAATCATACCAGTCTATGTCAACACACTCGCAAGTATCCTAAACCTCAAATTTGAAGGAAACGTGATACGCACATGAGATGTGTTGGCGAACGGTCGGTACGCCAGTATTCACCAGAGAAAAGTAGTATTTAAGTGAATGGCTGAACATTCAGTCCAGTTGTTAATGTCAGATGTCCTTGTGCCTATACAAGATGTTTCATAATGCTGGCTGTGGATCACCCGTTACAAAAGCACCCATAGACTGCAACGGCACTGAAACACAATAAGACACACAAAATCATACACAAACACGGTAAATGTGCATAATAAAACCGATAGTTCGTTTTTTTTTCTCTCGTACTCTCTCACTCACATTTTCTGAGTCATCCGCTCACTCCACTCGGCTACAGAAAACAAGGCGTGAGTGAGTGCATCGAGGGAGAGAGGAAGGTAAAAATCTATTGTATCTGGGGGCTGTGAAGGAGAGTGCCAGGGAGAAAGAAAATGGACGTTTTTTAGTTACAGAGGGGAATCCATTAAGGTCATCTGGAGGGAGAGATGCTGCCTGGCTGACTCTGTCCGAGCACTGCCATTCCCTGACATGATGGGATTCAAGTACAGATCCAAGAGCAGGCAAGTTTTTCTGCCTGTAATTGGATGTTACTGTTGCTACTCTTTCTCTATAGCAAGAATAGCACTGATCTTATTAGAACTAGTAGGGGAAAAAATGAGCGAGGATTACACAAATCAAATCAAATAATTTGATTGAACTGAACCGGTTCAACTAGTCTGTTGAACAATGTCGAATGAATTTCTGTCTCAAGTCAAGTCAAATTTTACTTTTACAGCCCAAAATCATCCATCCATCCATTTTCGACCACTGTTTATCCTGGGGTCGCAGGCTGGAGCTGATCCCAGCTGACACTGGGTTACACCGTGGACAAGTCGCCAGTTCTCACACTCATATCTACACTTATGGGCAACTCAGAGTCACCAATTAACCTGCATGTCTTTGGACTGTTGGAGGAAGCCAGAGTACCCGGAGAGAACCCACACAGGGGGGATTTGCTTTGTGTCAGGGGGCTTTACAATCCATAAATTGTCAAGGATGGAAAGACTATTAACAAGGAGAACTCATAGTTAGCCACTAAGGAGGGATTTCTCTCCCAGGATGGACATACGTGTATTGGAAAGTCTGTTATTTCACATTCTGCTAAGGTCTACTTATCACTTATCACAGAAGTACCATATATTATAATGACACAGATCTAATAGTTATAACCTGACATATTAGGCCTAAAGAGTCAATATATAGAACATTTAAGAGTTTCTCCTCCCTCACCTGCTACTCCACAACCCTAACCCCGACCCTGACCCTGACCATGAGCAACACTGTGGTCAGAAATTTCCATGTTTTAGCCTGTTCTGTTAAAATATGTATAAGTTTACTTGCCAGCTTTGTACGCTTACATATTTCTGTGTTATTTAATTTGTGTAGGTCACATGATCGTCAGTCACCAGAGGATTTTGTCATTTACATCTTTTGTCAGTCGTGTTTTCTGTGTTTTAATATACTGAATACAATGCAATCTACTTTCACCATTTGTTGTTGTACTCGATAGGAGGTCACATCACGATCACTATTGACTGGAGGAACACAATGCACATAACACTAGACACAACAATTTAAATATACAGTGTGCTATATAAAGGCTGTTTTTTGTCAAGCATACTACTCTCATTTCATCCGCTGAAGTGGCTCTACATTTTTTATTATTTATTTGATTAACTTTTCATTTATTGCTTTTATTCACACTGTGAATAAGGGCTCTTCACAGTCTAATGAAGGCTCTGCTTCAAGAGCAGGTATTGCAGAAATGCATATAGGCAGAGAGAGAGAGAGAGGGCCATAAAGTGGCTCCACAAAAAAAAAAAAAAAAAAAGTATAATAATTGTTTGAATTTAATTTAACTCTGACACAAAGGTGTGTGGAAGTAAGCAACAGCAGCATGAAATTGTGAGCTGAAGAAAAAAATGCACGGAGGATGCAGATGGAAAATGAGAATCAAAGCGAGTAAACGAGAATCGGTTGTTTTGTTTATTCCTCGTTGCGTTTCATTTTCCAAACATGAACCTTAACCCCCCTCCTGAGCTAAACATATACATATGGGACATCCTGCTGGTTGCAACTTGCTAACAAGCAAACTGTTTTTGGCTGCGTGTTTAAGTTATTTATGAAGAATGCGAGATGAAAAATATGAAAGGGAGACATTTTAACAGCTTCCAATTTGTCTGGTTCTGGGGGACTCTGCTCTTTGGGGATGTTGGGATTGTTTATGACAAATGCCTGTTTACGGCAGCCGAAATCAGATGAATATAAAGGTGGTTTCAGTGGCTGGCGTCTGTTCTTGCTGAGATTATATGACATCATCGAGAGTTGGAACCAATACTAATTCAGAAAATGAACGAATAAACAGAACTACTAGAAGAGCTACTCTTGTTTTAAGTTGAGTTTGGAACATTTATTCAATAAATTAAATGATTTGAAGCTCAATCGCTTCATCAGAATATTCGATTGTGTGTGGGGTCTGAAGGCAGATATCACTTTACGCACACACACACACACACACACACACAGAAAACATGTTGTCATCTACCGCTACTTTGCCTCCTGCTTTTCCTTCATTTCCATCTAGTTAGCAAGCTGAACTTGTCATCACGTCCCCCGGACATGGAATAATATCGTATTGAACTTGTGTTAATTTGTTCAGAGGCAGCATGAAATTATATCTGTTACGTGGTGCTTCGCGTATGAGTGGATTAAACTGAGGCAGATGGGACGAACAAAGAGGAAGGATGAAAGAGAGATCACGGGTGTGAAGAGAGGTGGGAAGACAGAACTTAATGTACATACCTACCTATGGTACCTGTCTGTCGCTTATGTATGTACTACCAACCTATCTCTGAGCACATTATGCAGAGACCAGAGGCTGAAGTGGCACTATTATGATAGCTGTCAAAATGTTAATTTCATTTCTTCTGTCTTAATTGTGAAAAGTCAAGAAAGGGCTTTTTTGTTGTGATTGCATCGGAGAGAAAAGTAATTTTCATTTCTCAAAAATTGACAACAACAAGGGGCAGTAAGCACACAGAGATAAAAAAAAAAGTCAATCAGCGTGAAACCTGCGATGGCGAAACTGTAAACTGTCATTACATTTTCTTCTGTGAGTGACTGTTGACTAGATTATTTCTACTTCTGTTTACTCCTCTTTGTAAATTCTCCGTCTGCCTGCCTCATTACAACATGAAAACTGGGGAAAAGGCTACCACTCCCTCCAGCAAACACAGACTGCACTCCACCAAACCAGACAAGAACAAATTGACAAACAAAAATGACTCTTGAGGTTTGATTAACAATTAACTCTCTTAATTAAGTTCCTGGGTTAATTGGCACCATAAAGACTGGTGACATGCCAGGTGAATGTTCCTGAGATTTTGGTCACGTGACAGGAAGCTGTGGTGCTACACTGTGCATTGATCTGCTGAAGGAATGCACACGGGATAATTCACCGGCTCAAAAATCCTTAATGGTATTGGATGTAATCTTCAATCTTAATTAAATCGAGTTTTAATTTGCAGATAAATCTTTTAAATGATTATTTAGGAACAAAGAAAGCAGGACGCCGGCCAAATGGTATTAATATGTGTGTGTGTGTGTGTGGCTTGTTGGCACTCACATACTATATAGGTGATGTTGCCGTTATGTGACAGCAGTCAATGCTGAGCCTGTTCTCTCCCAAGAGTGGCACTCCCTCCAACAGATCACTAAAACTGTGCCACTCTCTTACCTCTTACTCACTCACATACCTACATGTTGAATAGTAATGCAGCCACACATACACACACGCACCTTTGCAGTATTGATCGGCTGCCAGAGGACACAAGGTCAAGTCGCATGGTGTCAATATTTAAAGCAGCACTCAGCACTGGGGACCTCTACCATCACCTCATTAATATGGGGGTCTGCTCTGCTCAAATACTCTCCTGGCACAGAGAAAGGGCAACTTGAGGAGCGAGGAGGACTGCACATCCACATACAAACAAGAAACACACACACACACACTCACACTAAACCTTCACATGCAGAAAGCTGCCATTATACAAGAAAATGAATTGATACACTCGATGTTTAGAAGGCACACATGTCGCACTTGCCCTCTGTGGATGATGCAGTGGTACAAAGCACAGAGATGGATCATTCTGAACTGTAAACCAATGGGGTGTCAGTTAAGCACAGAGGGACTCTGATTGGCCTTTGGGAGTATTTGTGATTCCCTTATTTGTTCGTTCTTGTTGTTGCGGAGTTTGAAACATACAGAATAATTTCACAGAGTAGATATCTATGAAAAAGGAGCGCCTCATGCAGTCTTATCTCAAACATCCCTCACTCCGCTCCAGCCCCATCTACAAGCCAAAGCTGCAAATGAATGTTGCATGTGGATGATTGTAGGACATTGCTGGATGTCAGGTTTTGTATTACAGAGTAATAAAAGAAAGATGCATACATAATTAAATAGATAAAAGAAGGTGAATTTAGAGAGTGACTGATACAGACTGTATAACTAACAGGAAAATAAACAGAAACTAAACAAAGTATTGTGGGGAAAAGCCTTCAATTTGAAGATTCTCAAAGTATTTCAGGTATTTTAATTATTGTTTGAGTCACAAACAGGGTGGGATCCAGACAGAACATAACATCCCTCCATCTTAGTAATACCCACGGCTGGCAGAGGCGAAGGACAGTGTGCAGCATTTGATTAGCGTTAGGTACCACAGGTATGTCATCCTCTCCAGTGATAGGAAGGGTTGAACTTTTAAACATTTCTGTATTGCACTTTATTCCAACGAGCTATACCCCGTTGAATCGGTATTAAAATGGGGTGTATTGTGCCATGCGCCAGCCGAGTCGATCCAACGTGGCGGGCCAAGAGCGGCGCTGCCAAAACAAAAGCACCTTGAAGTTGAACAATGGCTAAAGATCGATATGTTTTTTTTTCCAATTACACCACACGTACCTGCACGATTACGGACTGCTGTTGTGACATAATGAAGAAAAAAAAAGCAACCATTCAGCTGTCAGTCAGTACTGGCTGATTACATATGTTGTATTAGACGCCTAATTTTCTGCACCTTTCTGTTGTTTTGGGAGGATGTTCTATGACGTGGGTATCTTTGTCACGTGGCTAACTCCCTCTGTGTAATGCCTGGGGTAAAAAACAAGTGCCATTTCAGCAGCTTATACTTTTACACTTACACATGCCGAATCTTGAGCAGCTTTGTACTTGACTACTTGTTTAATCACCCATTCTATCACTCAATCACTCACCCAGTAACAAAGTCAAAGAAGCCCTGAGGCTCCAACAGACAATGTTGTTCTGATCAATTGTTATAGTGTCTGTGTGTGTGTGTGTGTGTGTGTGTGTGTGTCACTTTTGCCCTTTCTACCCCACTGTTCCCACTCTGGTCTTATCTGTCTCCGGAGACCGTCAGGAGAAAGTCCCAGCTCCATCAACAAGGCTGATGTTGCTTGTATGTTCACCCTCTGCTGTTTTCACGTACACACTCTTTCTCACATGTGACCACAACAGTTCAGCTAGGATCAGCAAAGTGTGTGCCGGCGAGCCTTCTTTCAATCCTCCAGTGCTTCATTTACGCCGCTGTCTCCACACACGCAAACACACACCCACACACACCCACACGCAAACACACACACACACACACACACACACACACACACACAGACACTTGATGCAACACGCTGCTCTCTGCGATAAGAGCAATGTTTTCCACATTACAGATCTTCCAGTTACCATTAAAGACGGTTTATCTCCTGCCCTAACCCTCATTCACTCCTTTCGCTTGCGCGCTGCCTCTCTAGAGAGAGTGATGGAGGTCACGGAGACATGAGGGGAAAGGAGAGAGAGGCAGGAGCGGAAAAGAGAAAGACCGAAAAAGCTAAGCGGCAAGAGCTAGTTATTTATTTAGCAGGATATTCCATGATGAAAGTATGAGTGTTAAAAAAAATGTACATGCAGAATACTACACTGCCCATAGGGAGAGCGATAACTACTGAAACGGCGAAAAAAGGGTTTGAAGTTTTTCTTAACTTTACCTTAATCTTACATGTCTATGCACAAGTGTACAAGCACAAGTATGAAGAATTATGATTCAACAAGCTTAAAGGACGAGTGTATATGACGTTGGCATCTAGGGGTGCAGTTGCTGATTACAGCCCCATTGCCTCACCTTCTCCTTGCTAGTGTGGAAGGCCCCATTTTAGAGCCAGTGTTCAGATTGTCTCTTCTGGGCTTATGTAGAAGCCAAGTGGCAACCTCCAGTGCTGGGAGATGAAGCCAATGCTAACCCTAACCAATTCAAATTATACTGAGGCTTAAAGTCACGCATAATTAACAGCGTTACCGCTTGATTGACAGGTGGGTGGGTTATTAGAGCAAACCAGGCGTCATTAGGCCCGCGGCAGAAGCAGTACATCCAACATGGTGGCGGCCAGCGCCTCATAATTTCAGCCTCAAAGAAGCGCTTCAGAAACCTAATACTGCCATTGGTAGAAACATGACAGGCTATATGGAAGAGGACTGCGGTGTCTGTATTTATACAAGGCTCATTCTAAGGTAACAAAAACAGAATGATTCTTTTGATTTTCGAATGATTTTTAGGTGATTAAATGCTAAAGAAAACGTAGTTATGGATATAATATATTCTGTAAATAAAGCGCCTTAAATCTTAGACCTTTAAACATATGAATAAATGAGTCTGGTTGAGACCAAATCACCTAAACTCCATTAGGGACAGACGATGGTGTTACTGCTACACTCTGCTAACTTCCAGCTCTATTTATGATGTTTGGAAGTCAGGTCCAAATCTTAATACAACATGCCACATGTACATTAAAGACTTTTTGGCTGCTGTTATCATTTCATTCATTCATACATTCAGTACACTGTGGCCATAATAAAGCTAGAAAGCAGTAGCGACCGTACTGGTTGGGATTTTAGCTCGTTGTCAACCAATCATTGGAATCTGTCAATCACACATTCAGCTTGTCCTCACCTGTACTCCAGTGAGAAGCGAGTCAGTTCGGTGCTGTTGTGGATCCATTTGAACTCCAGTGGCCAGCTTCCCTCAGCCATACAGGTCAGCACCAGCCTGTTGCGTTCCAGATGGAGCTGACTACGCACCGGCTCTGTCTTGAAGTAGGGAGGCACGTCATCTGTGAAGAAGTTGAAGTTGAAATTAAGTTCTTCGTCTTCCTTTTTTTTTTTTTTATTGAGCTGTCTTGCTGCTAAACCAAGCAAACGAAAAACACCTTAAAAAAGAATCCAAATAAATAACACCCACTCTTAAGTCCCACACACATCCATGAACGCAGATGCACAAATGCGCGCATGAAACACACAGGATAAAGAAGGACAGGGAAAATAAGTGCGTTTTAGGGATAAGAGGGAGAGAGAGAAGTAAATTCATTTCACGGGAACTTATCTTTCATCCTGATAAGGTACGCACAGAAGAGGAGCAAACATCGAGTTGTCAAACTACTGAGAAACATTTGAACAGAAAGACTTAAACAGAGAGGCAACTACAGTTGGTGCTTGCATCTATTTGAATGTAACAGATTGTCGATGGTCAGATGCTTGGATCTCACCTAAGACAAAGCAAACTTCAATGTATTTGAGTATCACTGGCATGTAAACACCAAGCTGCCACACTCCAGATGGAAAACCCTTTCTCAACGTGTCCCATTTGGAACTACCTAATCTCATGTTGCTTGTGTTGGGTGATCTTGACTTGCTTCTGGGAGTGTCAGAGACGTCTGGCTAACAGGGAAGAGGGAAGCTGAGGCATCACGTCGTGATGGATTGCTCCTGCGTCTCCTGCTCTGTGTATTTGTGTGTCGGTAACTCATTGGCACAGCACAACGCTTTCCTCCGAGCTAGACAGAGCAAACAGGAGAGGAGTGAAGCCGAGGAGGAGGCATGAAATCCTTTCACCATTCGTTCGCCTCCACTCCGTCTCGCTTTGTCTTGCGCTCCTTATGTGTTCCTTGAACACGCTCTGTTGAGTGTGAAGGAATGGAATGAGGAAGACCAACGAGAATGTCTCCACAGGGTGATGCACACACTGAACGTGGCAACAGACACACACCGATTTTTATATCTCAATCAGGAAGCCTCGCACACATACTGTCAAGGTCCCTTGTGATTCTAATATCTCACCCTTGATAAATGATGCAAAAAGTGCGAGCTTACTTGATGATCATTGTAAATATAGAACACATTAATTGGATGGTTGGATAATATAATTATCAAATTGACTGATAATCAGGCATTGGAATTAAACTGTCAAAATGATCTATAGTGCTGATATTTTGTTCTTCAATTTCGGCTCGACAAATCCACTGGAGGTAGACTGATAAGAGGAGGAATGAGGAGGAAAATAGGGGATGAAAGTTAAATAGAGTGAGAGACCAAAGATGATTTACAAGCTTTTCACTTTCACTCACAGACTCAGATTTGTTACAGAGGCTTCAAGAAGTGCACGCTTAATTTGATGAGAAGATATCTCTGCAGGTATTATTTAGCGTGAGGTATAGGATCTTATCACGGAGGTACGCAACATGGTGAAACATCCTTAGTTTCCAGTTCTAAATGCTTTCATCTAACCTCTCTAAACAGATATCTGCAAATGAATGCAGAATCTGTAGACAAGGGACCAAGATTTTGGCATGGAAGCATTTTGGTTTGTGTTTGTAGTCTGAGTAGGATTGACCAGTCATGTTTGGTTGCAACAGTCCATGTGGAGAGCAAATCAGGTGGAACACAATGGCCGAAATGACTTCTCGGAACCCATCGGCTTTCGTCTGAAGATGATTTAGCTTTTTGTTAGCTTTTTTGTGAAGCTATCTGCATCCATGTGTAGATATCTGTAGTTGCTAAGAGGAAGTCTGGCTACACCGGAAGCGTGGAAAGATTAGCCGTTGGCCACAGGGGCTAAATCGTCACTCAATCATCAATCATAGCCGATGGCATTTGTTGTTTATGCTGTTGTTCTAATATTCAGCCTACTGTCACTGATGTAAATGGGGTGAACAAGCATTAGAAATACAGTTCAACAACTTCCAAAAGTTGAATCAACACCTTACTGTAATCTAAAACCTTCATAAAAGGTAGGTTTTACTGCAGGTGTAGGCTACCTAAGATAATGGAAACTGACTAAAAAGTTATGAAAGATGTACATGAATAATCTTATTCCAAAATAGTGCATCAAATGTATGTTGAGGAACCTCATCCATGGAGGTAAAACATGATATATACAAAGGTACATAATGAAGAAAATCAAGAGAATGTACAAACACATGAACAGCAGTTGTTTGCAGTTCTGAAGTGCATTACATATCTCAATAAGGATGAATATTCATACTTTTCAGCATATTTCCAATGCATATTTATAAACAGCACTTTGGTTGAACTTCTGACTTTTGAGATCCTAAGCATAGCACCAGCCCCGACGAACGGCTGCCATGAATAAATATTTCGAACAAACAGAACGAGACAGAGGAAACTCAATAAAGCACCACACAGTATTGATGTGCAAGATTCATCTCACATCACTACCATAGCATTATCGAGTTCAAAATTGTGCCCCTTGCCTTCCTGTCTGCGCCACGTTCTGTTAAAATCTGAGCCCCCTAATCTAGGCAAACACGAAGAAAGCCTGCACACAGCAGAAGCAGAGAAAGCAGAGCCAAAACACAGACACGTCTAATCAGAAAGTCACACTGTGAAGTGAAGTCTTTGCCTGCGCAAAGAAGTACTTCACAGTGAACCAATAGGAGAGAGAACACTTAAGTTTAAGGTTAAGTGTTATAACAAAAGAACGAGTGGAAAAGATATATGAGAGAGCTGCATGCTTGACAGAGGGTTTAACAGATGCAAAATAGAGATAAAATGTAAAACAGACTTTGAGGTGCATTTAAAGTTTGAGTGCTCGGGCATTTCCCAAAGCAGGGTGGGTTAATTCCATGCCTGGAACAGAAATAGATAGGCTACAAAAATGAGGGAGATTGAGATGTGCAATCGTGATTGGAGATGGCCGAGACTAATTGTTCCCCGGCGATGCGCGCTTAGCTTTTATCTAAGATGGGGGAGATAAAAGAGAACAAGAGGGGGGGAGGCAAAAGAATGGGGGAGACGGGGAACGAGATAGACAGACGGAGCAATGCAACGAGAGCATGCAAACAAAACGGGAGCAGGCATACCGTATCACTCATACGCAGATACTCATTTACCCACAGGAAGGTGTGAGGGCAAAGAAAACATTGATCACTGATGAGTATCTCCAGTAGTCCCTCTCATTAGTAAGTCCATGAGAGCTCATCAGTGATATCTAACTGTGGAATCAGCACACACAGCGGGAGAAGAAAAAAAAAAAAAACAAACATCTGGGGACATCTGGAGAAAATAGTAGAAAAACAGCTTTCAAAAATACTACGTACAACTATTACTACTACTTATAATAATGATAATGCAATTAAAGCTAAATTAGTCTATACCTTTATATCAACAATGGATTAAATGGACAACAAACTCCTTCTGCTAGCTCACTCCTAGTCCCAGAAGCTCTTAGACAATATACAAGTACAAAATGTGCACGTTTCTCTCATAATGAACAATGAAGTAACACAAACTATTAACAACACATAGAAACAGGGAATATTGAGGGTAGAAAGGTAAAGTGACCAGCACACAGGTCACGGCTTCACTCGTTTATATTGAGTTAGGTAGGATAGCCCCCCACTGGAGCCCCATACGTCATAAAAATGGAATATTTCAATAACAAAAAATAAATCTAACGTGTCACACAAGGAGAATAAGTGTCAAACATGTAGTTTGACACTTTGTTGAGGGTATCCAAAGGAGATGGCGGCTAAAATTGAGAATTTAATCACCTACAGGAGACATAGCAGCCATTGGACATTGGACCATTGCACCCTTGCAAGCGCATTCTGTAAACTACAAACAACCATTGGTAAATTAAGCTTATGTAACATAACATATTAACCGTCATGAAATGCAGAGTCACACCCACAAGGATCAATATCATTCACTTCCAATGGATGTGAATGCAAACCCAACCCAGCCATGCAACTGTGTGCTTCCTGTGCAATACAAAGCAATTATTGTGTGATAGAGGCCCCTCATTTGCATACAGCACAGCTCATGCCAGAGGATGCTCCCTGGGGCCACGGCCCAGGTCGCCTCAAAGCTGGGGCACATATATATATATGTGTGTGTGTGTGTGTGTGTGTGTGTGTATGTGCGTGCAGGTTAGTGTGTCAGACGGACTCTCACAACCAAGTCTGCAGCACACACAGTCAATTAAATCAGCTCTCTCATTAATGAGAACAGTGCCAGGTACAAATGCCTGCCCTGGGGTGAGAATTCATAATTGAGAAGAACTTGGAGAATTCATTTCTAAAATAACAAGCGCTATAGTCAGGGACATTTCTTCTATTTCCCCCAGAATGCTCTGCTTCAAAAGGTCAAAGCAGCCCTTTAAATTCTCCTTATCTCCATCGGTCTTGAGGCTTTAGCGCTTGAATGCTCCACATAATGTTATGGTCATCATTAAAAAAAATAAGATTGCACATAACAATAAATCAATGAAAATGAAACCAACACTGAAGTGCAACAAACTGCAGTTGCTCAAATGTCCACTTGAGGCTGGCTACAAAATCAGTCTCCATAAGTCCCCATGTTAAAATGTCCAACTTCACAGCAGAAATAAACATGTTTACAGCCTGGTACAAAAAACAGTTTTGGTCTCTAAAGATAATTTCCATGTTTATGACAACTGTACTTGAAAGATTAATTTTCACCCACCCACCCAAGTCACCCATTCAAATTATATAAAGAATTAAAGTTATGCATGCAGAGTGTGTTTGTTTTTTTGATTGACAGGAGGGTGCATCACGGGTGGCTTGGTTGAGTGGTTGAGCAAACAGGCTTCATTCAACCCACCTCAGCTCCACCCACGCTCCACATCTTTGCACGGATGCCATAGTCACCACACTCTGAGCTTCACAACGGCACTTGGAGACGACATACTTTTTTTTTTAGTTTGAGAAATTGAGATTTAATCATGCTTCTACAGCATTTGAACCATGAAATATTCACCTTGTTTCAATTGTTAACTGCTGCTTTCTGACTTTGGCGATAATGTAAGTAAGTCCTCATACAGAGGTTGTTTCACTTTCCTCAGGATGATCTCTGGCATTTCTGTTATGATGAGGAAAAACACATTGGACTGAAGGTAATGCAGGCTGAATAGAGTTCCTTGTCCATTGTCAGGGTGATATCCTCTTTTAATTCTCATGGACACACGTCTAAATATGCCGCAGAGCTCGTCAGCTTTGCAGATGACAGTTTCCTCAGCTTTAGTGAACTTAATGCGAACCACATGGCTGAGTTTCCACAGATAAGTCAGACAGTCGGCGCTCGCACGGGCTACTTTCCAGTTCCCAGAAGGCTGTGGTGCTGCGGTGGCAGCCATGAGTAGCAACCTCCCTCCTAGCTCAATCCTCTGGAGCCTGGCGCTCCTGGACACAGCATACATATTTCAGCTGCAGCCTGGGGGGGCCACACATCCAGACAAACGCACACACACACTTACAGGTTCGTGCTAATACTTTTTACTTTTGCATATAAAAAACTTACTAACTTGGCATTGATAGACACATCCAACTATATCAATCACACACTTGTGTGTTTACATGTATGTAGATGTCTGTTTCTGGTCTACATGTGATTTGTTTACGTCTACATAACTTGTGTGTGTGTGTACGGGTGACGTTTTTTTGATGGCAGGTGTCTAAAATGTGTGTGTTTGTGATGCTGATGAGGATGGAAGTTTGCTGGTGGTCTAACTGAGCTGCTAATGGCCCCGCTGGGTGTGAAAATCTGTTCTACTGTCTGTCTTTATTTAGCACACTGGTCTGGCCCTCTTGCTGAGTGTGTGTGTGTGTGTGTGTGCGCGTGCAGGATGGAAAATGGAGGAGCTCCAAAATGTGCCAGTGTATGTATGTCAACACAGTACTGTACAGTTTGTGTGTGTCTGTTCTGCGTGTGTGTGTGTGTGTGTGTGTGTGTGTGTGTGTGTGTGTGCTGACTGATATTTCACTCATCCCTAAGAGACACTCAAACCAAGGCCAACTGCTGATTTCCACTAGCCTGTGTCCACACAGAGAACACACATGTATGGCACGCGGATTATACAGACACGATCAGCTGTTCACTGTTCTGTTCATGCACACATATCATATCACAGCACATCCGAACATACACATACAAGAGGGCAAACACACACACACACACACAACTTGCCCCGGCACACAGCTTTTGGCATGCCTGCACTGTATTACTGTTGGCCCTTTTTGTTCCATTCATGGCTCAGTGACGCCTCCACCTCTTCCACCACCTCCTCCTCCTCCTCCTCCTCCTTCTCCTCCTTGCCTGTGGCACTGCATTTCCCATGAGACCTGCAGTCGGGCACTAATTTCTCCACTTGCTGGTCTTCCAGCGCTGCTGGTTCAAAGACCCCCTGCGCTGTCTGGACTGACTCTCAGTGGGCAGGAGAAGATGACTCGGCCAAGGTCACAAGTTCATTAGAAAGTATTATTTATGTCTTCTTAATTGTCATTTTTATTTATTTAGTTTTTGAGAATAAGAGTTGATCTGGCCATAGCTCAAAAGAGGAATACAAAGGAAAAAGAAAGAAAAAGCATATTTATGCTACAAAAAAAGATTATTTCAGTTATCTGTACTTCCTTCCTTGTAAAATATACTTTATCTCCCCAGGGCACGTAAGAATCTTGGGAGAATGTGGTTACAGCGACCTGCGATGTGATGAGGTGTAGCAAGTAGACTTTACTTTGTTTTACACAGTCGACAAGCTGGAAAGGTTGGGAACCACTATTCAGTGACAGAACAATGTGGACCTGTGGTGGAATGTAAGTAAATTTAGTAGTACTGCACTTAAGTACAACTTTACAAACTTTTCTCGTCTCGTAGGTTAGACTGTGGTTGCGTCTGCTGCTGTTGTTCTCCTTACATTAACTAAATTAACTCTCAACCTCTTTAAACTCAACCAGTCACTGCAAATAGCCACCTACCATGAGCCGGGTTCTGCTTGAGGTTTCTGCCTTTTAGAGGATGTTTCCTGTTTCCTTGCCACTGTTGCCGAGTGTTTGCTCATGGTGGGAATTGTCGGGTCTTTGTCAATAATATTATAAAGAGTTTAGTGTAGACCTGCTTTACAAAAAATGAATTCAATCAATGCATTAATCAATTATTATAGAAATCAGCCATTGGATAGTACTTTAGTACTTTAAGTTTACTTGTAACACACTTAGTGACCAACAAAAAAGCTATGCACATTAGTTTTGGCCTGGAAATCGAATCAAAATCTTCAAAAGTTTGAAAGCTGATATCACTCTCCTCTTTCCTCATCTCCTCCAGTGTATGTTTATGGAGGGATAAGACAGCGATGTCTGGCCACAATCAATCAGAGTACCTCAAACATTAAAAGCGCTCTACCTCTTTAAACAGCCCGTGCAAAGAGGGGCGGCAGTCGTAAATCTATGAGCTAACCTTTAGCCACGACAGGCTAAGCTCTCTGCTTGCATGCTTACCTTTATCACTTACCCCACAGCAATCCATTCCCCACATCCAATAATGACTTGCAAAGCTAGACTAAGCAGCTAATGCCGTGAAACAGAGCTAGCCAAAGAAAAAAAAAAGTTTTAATACACAAGTGTGGGAAAGATTATGTGCTATAAAAATAAAAGAAAATATCATTTTAATGTGTGCCAATACATGCCTCTCTGTCCCTGTTACCTTTGTGTAATTGTCTTTTTCTTCCACACTTAAATTTGTATACGTGTGTGTTTTAGGAACGCATGTGTGTGTGTGTGTGTGCTTGCTCAGGAGCAAGCTGGTTTAATTTCCCACAAGATCCAGAAAGAAAAAATCTCCTTAGTGCTGGAGCGTGGTGCACAGTACCCTGAGCATATTATGCTATTATGTTTATGGAGGCAAATCAATTCCTGTATGGGACACAATAAAGCTCAGAAGCATCTCATGTGTCGGGATCATATGGCTAACACTCCTGCATGAAACATCCCTGCAGATAACCTTCACTATGCGCCACTAAAGTCCTTAAACACTACAACAGGCAAGATTTAGGCCTACAGCTTCCATCCAAAATTAAATGTACTGCGAGACTTTATTCAAATTTATGTCAGAAGAGATTTTTCCGGTAAAGTAAAGGATAATTTTTAAATGGTAAAAGCGTGTGAGGAATGTTCAGGCTTCTTATATGACGTTGAAAGACTTTGACTCTTGCTCGGATACCACTAGCTCTGTATGAGGAAATAAGTGCAGTCAGAGGAAAAAAAATGAGCAAACACACACACGACTATAGAAGACAGTACGCATCAGTGACCTGGCTAACCCACGGCTTAGAGATGGGGTGTGTCTGCAGTCCACCCCTGGCCTGCTGAAAAATTAACGCTGTGGAACAATGTTCTTCAGTGCTCAATAATGTATGGTCAGGTTACAGCAGGGGAATCACAGACTGAGGAAGAAAAAAAAAAAAAAAGAGGAGTCTACTCTTCCCTTCACTTTGTCTGTAGACTACACCGGCTGCACGCAAGCACATCCACACACATACACGTTTGTAGTTCACTGGTGAGAATGAACCGAACAGAGTGTTGCACATGTGACGATGAGACATTTCGCGCTCGCCTTGGCCGCCGCTCATTACATTTCAGTCAGCCAAATCGTGGATTTATTGGAACGGATTTATTATTATCTGAACACAGTATTATCAGTGTGGAAATACAAATACAAACCTCTGTGCAAATATCACTGATATTTGGAGAGATGCCAGATAGTAATTCCCCCCAGGCGGCGGGTGACTCTACTCAGAGCTTACAGGTGGATGCAGCTGTATTGCAACAGCAGCGCTGGCAGAACAACAGTGGGCAAGAGTGGGAACTGCTTTCATGCAGAAGGTGCGTTTGATTAATTCTGCAGAGACAACCTGAACTGTCTGCAGGAAATGGCTCACAGGCTTTCCACACAAAAGTTTGAAGGAGCGAAAGTAAGATTGGTACTAGTACTATTATGCAAAAATGTGCTTTGCTTTGGTTAACAACTATTGCAGCGGATTGATGGGAAATGTTTACAAGGGATGCAAACAGCCGAAATGACTGTCCTCCATAAGGTGGGCTCAGCCTGAGCGAAAGGGTGAGGGGCTCGAACATCCGGAGGGAGCTCAGAGTAAAGCTGCTGCTCCTTCGCATCGAGGCTATCGTCTAGTCTTAGACTCAAGAATCTAATCCAATGCGATCTCTGTAAAACACTCAAGTACCAACATTTTAACTAAAAGTTACACCTGTAATTAACGGTAAAAAAAATAAATACATAAATTTCAAGCCTCTAAGCCTCCTGAGATGATAATATGAATTCATTTAAAAGAACACTTACTTTAAAAGAGAAATTTTGGGGCATAATTGCCTAAATTGGTGCCACTTGAAGTGAAGATGATTAGTGCAGGTCAGTATGCACGACATTTAATACTTGAAGTAGTTTGAAGGAGAGGCCATTAACCACCATCTCTCCCAATTCAACACTCGTTCACTGTGGAGTATGGCAGGACACAGTTCCCCTTCATGGCCTTGTTAGAAGGCTTTTAATGTACTCGAATGGGACTTTTAGTCAGTCTTTATTATTGCCACATGGCAGCTGTTTGTTGGATAAAAGGGGAGTCTACATGCCTCAACAAATGTCGTTTTAACATTGCTTCCTGTCTCATGTTGGTCTGTTTTTGTGTCTTCTTGACCCAAATTGGCATCTCTCCTCTTTTTAGGCTTTTATTCTTTTATTATTCATGTCGTTTTTTATTTTTATTTAACTTGGACAATGCACAATGCATTTATTGCACCAGATATAGCTGAAAGCTCATTTCCATCTGTAGTCCCCAAGTGGTGGCCACCTGTGACCCGCAGTTTGAACGAAGCAAAGGATAACAGTCAGTTGTTTTTGATTATTGTCTGTGTGCGCATGCATGTGTGCGTGTTCATACAAATGCCGTCCATCAGGCTGCGCGTCTGTGTACGGCCGTGCATGCTTTAACGCAAACAGCAGGTGCACACTCACAAGTGACTGTTTCTTCTGAACACACACACGCACACACACACGATGTACCGCTGGGATCTTGACAAAGCCTCCGCACAAACGGCGCTGCATGCGCACACACGTCGCCCACCTCATCCATCTCATCCCTGTCTCTGTCGGTGGCTTTCTGCTCATCCTCTGACGCTCACACTGTGACAAAGCCATATACATATAAACAAGGAGACCTCCCTCTGTCGCCTTGCAACACATGCAAACATACGCACACACATAAACACTCTATAAAGCCTCTGCTCCACCACCCCGGGATAAATGTGATCATTGCTCTGTCCCCTTTGTACTCACCTAATGAAGGGCATGTCGTAATAAAGCCAAGAGAATGGATGGGGCTGGTTTCAGTGCTCAGCAAGCCAATTAGCTCCTTCTTACCTTCTGCTATACATTTTTCTTTGACCTCCTGCCGTGTTCTCTCACAGTAATCATGCTTGGTTTACCCCCCTGCTATCCTTTCCCCTCTGATTGCTTCCACTGAGATCATATTTATAAGTGTTTGGAGATCCAAAATGGAGCAGCAGGAAGGAAGTGCAGTAGTTAAATAGACTAAATGCTGTGTAAGGTCAAGACATGTTTTTCCTGTCTTTATTTACCTCCATTATAATTCTTGCCCAAAAAAAAAAAATAGGTGTTTATTTTCTATCAGTAGAGAGGTCATAACTTCTCGTGAAGGGTATGTGTCTAAATATGGGCTGCTATAGTCTTTCATACTCCTGCAGGGGTCAATGTTTGTTCCTTTTGTGTTTGGTTCTTTGTACTATATGGGCACAGAATAAAAGCCCGCTGTGGCTATTCAGAGCAACCATAATCTTTCATTAATGAGCTTTCAATTTAGTTATTATTTGTGATCAGGCCACAGTATATTGTGCACGTATACCCAGGTCACAGCAAAGAAAGAAAGCATAAAAGAGGAGGATGAAAAGAGGAAACTGGGTTGGACGAGCAGAGCGATACAAAGGCTGGAGGTACCAAAACATTTTCTAAATGCTAAAATTGAAAGATTATGTTATGCGAGGAAACAAGGGTTTTATTTACATCACTGCACACGGAAACTCTTTAGCCAGAAGCCTTATTGGACGCCTATTAGGAGTGGATATTTTGCTGCAAAGGGGCTCACAGGCCATGGGCAGTGAGCAGGGCTGCTATACAATGTGCCCTATGCTAGTTTGCTGTCAAATTACGCCCTATACTCTGCAAGACTGTGTCGTGACAAGTCAAAGTAGCAAGTAGCAAACTCTTGCGAATAGCATTGATGAGCTTATTTTAACTTGATATTCTCATAAAGATTAAAGAGTAATGGCTTAGAAAATATGCACTTGCTTTCTGGCTTCTAACCTGAAGAACACAATTCTCCAAATGTTGGATTTGGTCTTACTTAGCGTCCCAACTCCTGCCAAACTCACCCAATGCTCTTTTTGACATGTTAGTAATAATTTAAACTATCATTATAATAAAAAACACCACTGTTGTTGATTAAAAATGCTGGCGTTATGTGCATGGAAGGCAACACTTTGAAAAGAAAGGACACCGACACTCAACTTTTAAACCAACGTGGGCGAGAAGTCATTAAAATGAGTCTACAGTATGTAAATTTTTCTGAACAGGGGGGCCATTACCGTATGCTAAAACATAGCATGACAGTTATATAAGTAGAAAACAGTCAGAAAGTCAGTGAATGGACTCTGTAGTTACATAGCAACACCTATCTAAAGTCTGCTAAAATTAACCACCAGAGGCTACGGTAGTGGTCAGACCAGACCAAGTATAGCAGTAAAACCCCAGAGTGTATCCGACTGAGCAAACAGGCATTGGATTGCTTATTAATTCAGCTTTTCATTTCTAAAAAGGACAAATGTGGTCTTTAAAAGTCTGACTTTAAAAGTGGTCAGAAAAAATGAAAATTTAAACACCCGCATTTCCATGACAACTTGATAAACTCATCTGCCCATGAAGATCTTTAATGGACTGTATTTATGTTCTAAACATAATTGGTGAGCTCTTAAATTAAGTTTGATAAAAACAGGAAACACTTTGGACAAACTGCAGGCAGGAGTGATGCTTTTTACAGATGCCAGAGTCTGAATGAGTCCAGACGGAATATTATGACGCACGTACGTGACGGTTTTCAGGTTTCCTTGAAAAGGAATACTCTAATCTTCGACATTTTACTGACTTTAATTAAGCAGTACTGCCAACTGTTTTAAGGTGCTTACGTAGACTGAGGCTGCAATCAAAAACAACATCAAGATCTCTACAAAACTCGCACTCAACACAATATCCCGGGAACAGATTTAGATAAATGACACAGCTTGTTGGAAATCTGGTAGTTGAAGCAATCAAGGATGCGGATTGTCCTTTTAGATTTCAACTTTAGAAAGTTTTGAATGTTCCAGAGACACTTAAGAGTAGAAGTGTGTGCATAAGATATAATAAAGACAATGTATGACAAAGAAACAAAACTGATGGCTTGGAAGGAAAGGATGATCTTGAACTTGAGGAGTAAAGTTTTAGTTTTATGACCGTAGGGTTAGGGTATGACAGTTTTGTAGGTCACACTCGACCAGGAGTTTTCAATAATAGAAGTCAAAAGTTCATCTTTAGCAACTTTGCTGCACAGCTCAGCAAGAAAAAGTCTTTCTGAATGTTTATTATTGGGATTCAGGTTTTTTTTTGTTTTTCTATTCAGTACAGGTTGAGCTAGAACATTTTTCTTCTCGACACAGAGGACTGTTTCTGGTGAGAAAAAAAAAAAAAAAAACTTCTTTAAAAACTTTAAGAGAGGTGTCTGAAGGCCAGCTGTAAATTTTAATCTTGTTTTTTTTTTTTTGTACTTTCTGTCAACACAGAGATTGGATTGAAAGAAAGGTTCTTACCCAAACTGAATTTCAGCTGGTGTGAACTTCTGTCTATGCTTTTGAGTAAAAAAGTTAAGACCCAGTCTTTGAAGAGCAACCCAACAGCCTCGTGAAATGTAACATATAGCCATGTCAGCAGGTATCAGGTCCTTCTTTAATTTCGCAAAACCAAACAGTCAAACAAGAGTTGTCAAAAAAACAGTTCACTTTCTTGTCCACTCTCAATTCTGTATGCTGAATATGAAGCTACATAGTGTGCGCTGGTTGCTTAGCAACCTCACAGTGACAACATCACTCTAGGCAGGTACTGCACCCGTCCAGAAAATAGGCCGACATGTAACCTCCTGTAAAACCACAACATCATCATCAATGTCATTTTTTCGTGTGACCTTTGAACAGCGCCAGGCTAGCTCTTTCCATCTGCTTCCAGTCTTTGTGCTAAGCTAAGCTATCCTGCGGCTGGCTTCAGTTTCATATTTACAGTACAGACATGAGAGTAGTATTGATATTCTAATCTAACTCTTTCCAAGAAAGTAAGTAGGCATACTTCCTCAACTATTCCTTAAAATAACACAGAGAAACACAGCAGGGAGAGAACCTAAAGCACCTAAAGCTATGGCTGCAAGAGGTTTATGATTCAATAATGTTCCCTGCAGCCACACAATAACTATCTCCAACAACTGTAGGTCGTGATTTCACGAACAGGAAGTGGCAGCTCTTCTCCTTCCAGTTTTAACAAATCATTTTTTCTCCCTCTGCTCTCTCCCAACCCTTCTGTCCAATCTCTCTCTCTCTGGTGACAACTGTGCCATTACAGCACCTCTCAGGTGACTGACAGCTCCCTCAAATGGAAGTGTATTGGCTGCGCCGTGATTGACAGGTTTGCCTCCCACCCCCGTAACCGTGTCTGCCATTGTTTGATGAGCATCTGTCTAAAAGTGGACACTCAAAACACACACGCTCGGCCACTCCACTGCTCTTAGCGTGCTACTCTCCTCCGCCACTTTATAGAATAAAAAAAAAAAAAAAAAGTTTTCCCATTCGATTTACGTAAGATGCACTACAGCTTACAGCGGCCGTTCTCCATCACCATCGCGCTGCATAATGTCCCAGCAATCCTGAAGAAACCTCACACACATCAGGCCTGCCAACAATCTGGCGATATGCTGACCTGAACCAAAATTCATATTGCCTGGATGGCAATATCTGTGTCGAATTTTCATCATGACACTTATGAAACAATTTTGCACATTACTTTTAAAAAAAAAAAACACACACTCAATTCTTTTTCTTGAAAACTAGAAATTCAGGGCTTTTTATTTATGTAACTTTTTGTATGATTCATGCTGCATACATTACATTTAGTCCTGACAACAACAAAAAAACTGAACAGTGTATGATTTATCAGGATCCTAATCTGCCTTAAGCTTTGGAAAGCACAGAATTCCCCCATCGTCCTTTGAAGGTTAATGCCCATCAGTGAAAGAAATGAAAAAAAAAAAAGATTTCTTGCCGTCTGAGGCACATTTACAGTTCCGTATGGAGCTACCATTGGACCAGTTGAGCTGCGCTGAGAAAATTAGTTTGCCCTCGTGCTCTGTATCTGTGCCATATAGTGGTATCCAATTCATACTGGAGTAAAAGAGCTGAGATAAAGCCAACGCTGGAGGCCAGTTTGGGTATCACGGAGGGTATGAGCAGACCAAATGAGTGTGTGAAGCACGGAATCTCTGAATGTGTTGCTATTGGTGGAAACCCACTAAATTCAACTTAAATTCACAGATACAACTATGTTGTGATTTCAATTAATTAAGAAGTCTTATGCCACGTTAAAATCAATCAAAGGCTGTTGCGGGAGGTTATGACTTATAGATCGTGCGTGTCAAAATCCTCACTTCCCATGGCTCCAGAGTACACACCGATTGAACTTTATTCTTGATGGCTTCAGTGTCCCGGTGATGAATGGGCAGCTGCACTGCACGCTGCATTCAGACAAGTCCTGCAAAGCTCTCTGCCTAATGACACCGCAAAGAGGGCCGAGGTTGGATCATCCATCAGAGGTCCTGCGCTCATCACCATCTATAAGAGGATCACACCCTCGTCATGCTATCCGGGGCTTCACCTGTCCTTTACCCATCCTAAAATCTCTCTCCATTTACTTTAAGTGACCTGTTGCCCTTGCTCCATTTATTTGCTTTTCTTTTACCGTCCCCTCTTTCTCCTTTCTGCAACTCTCCTTTCATTTTACCTGTGTGTTAACTCACCTTGCACTTTCATTTTTCAAATAAACACCTGCTGTTTTCGATCCAAAGCGCCACACTTTACCTTTATTTTTGTAGGTCTGACCTTTGGTACTATAGGTTATGATAACAGGGTGCTCACCTAGATTGCTAAGATCCCAGAAAAGACCTTTTTCATGTCATAGCAGGAAAAGCACAGGTGTATTTAATGCCATTTTTGATGACGAAATTCCACTTTTATTCCATCAGTTTTAGTTACTAGTTACTTCTCAGATTGCAACTATTCACGCATTTCTTGTCCAGTGAAATCCACATCCTCCATCCTCCAAATGCTGCATATTTATGCTCAATGATGATAATGATTAAATTATTATTAAGGATTTTTCTGAGCTCATGACACGTTTGCTTTTTAGTAGTGCTGTCAAAAATATCGCGTTATTAACGCGTTAATGCAAAACAATTTTAACGGCGTTAATTTTTTTATCGCGAGATTAACGCTCTTTGTGACCTAGTGAACTTGTAGTTTTTTCATAAGCTGTGGCCACTGCTAGTAACGTTAGAAAAACTACAGGATCCAGCTGTAAACCGGAAGCAAAACAATAAGCGCGCCCCACGCTACCGTATTGTGTGGATGTCGAGCACGAGATGCTGAAATGGACGCTGCTAACAAAATTATGAATGGAAAAGTTCGTTAGATAAAACCAAAGTTATCTGTGTGTATTGTCGGTGTGAACTGAGTTATCATCGTAGCACATCCAGTCTGAAATACCACTTGATGGCCAAACACACCGGCAATTCAAATTCTCTGCGTCATAACCAGGCGACAATGGATGGATTTATTTTGTATCACCCTGTTTTGAAGGTTGTTGAGGGGGCTGTTTTTGTGACTAGATTTTTTTGTCATCTGTTTATTGATAGTGTTGCTTTGTTTGAGATTTTGCTTCAGACATGAATGGCTCTAACACTACATGTTGTTGTTGTGGTTTGCAATAAAAAAACATTTGCACAAAGCAAGCCTATCCACTTTTCCATGTTGATAAGAGTATAAAAATGATAATTCAAGGGACATTTAGAATAGATAAAAATGTGCGATTAATTTGCGATTAATCGCGAGTTAACTATGACATTCATGAGATTAATCGCGTTTAAATATTTTAATCGATTGACAGCACTACTTTTTAGAGATGCACGGTTGTCACAGGACAGTGATGGTGATCTTATATGATGATGCATTACTGTAGATTAGCTAAAACAACCTTAAACATCTACAACAATACTTTAATACTTTAGTCCATATAATTTTTCTCAAGTACAGTTTTGAATGCATGATCTTTACTTGTAGTGAAGTATTTTTACAGACCAAAAAAATTATACAGGTTGTAAACAAGCTGCAAAATTAGCTCCTTTAGAGGTAAAACTTAAAGTGCCGGCAGGAAAACTATGAGTTTTCTTAATGGAAAGTTTTTCAAGTTGAGCTGAACCGTGAAGTTGTTTGACAGTTTGGGTAATAACTTCATAATGCACCTTCATTCCATACACAGTCGACTAACCTGGGGGTTTGTTTACAACCTGCCCGATGGTCGCACTACTTCAACTACTTCATCATTCACTTTTAATCCATTCACTCCCTCCTTACACTTGCAAAACCTCCTGTCCCCTTTCTACCCCACATCCACGTTTGAAGGTGGGTGTCACGTCCCTTCCTGGTTGCGCCCTTTCTTCAGTTTCAACATGGAACGATACACACTCATCAGGCGACATTGAACTCTTGGGTATTGAAAGGAAGTGGGTGTGGCTTGTCATCTATGAACGGCAGGACGGAGGTAGAGAGGGAGAGTAGGAGAGATGCTGAAGTGTAGTCTAATTGTGCTGCCTTGCTCCCTTGTCACTGCTGAAGGTCAGAGCCATCCCTCACCAGCAGCAATGACAGTTGGAGCACCTGTGATTGACATCCTATCAGCTGTCTTTTTTACATCCTCATACATGCCAGTGCCCACAGGTGCACATGCACGGACACGGTACACTATATATATTACACAAAAGCATACGTGCATGCACATACACTATCTGCACAGTATCCCTGTGTTATATGACAAACACCCTCCCTGCCACACTTGGAGTGAGCACACTCCCTTTCTTTATCCAACACACACTCCACCTATCTAGCGTCACTGTCATATATCAGATGGCTCTCCATTCATTGTCACAATCTCCCCGCACGGCACTGATGAGACACACTCCATTTCTCTCCCACCTCCTGCAGTCGCAGATCAGTTGTGGACCAACATGTATTCACCATCGCATCACAAAAACACTTCGGATTCTGGCTACCGTGAAGAATAATGACTCCTTTTAACAGTATATGAAATGCTCTTAGTGTAGCCAAACTATTGTTGCTCCGCATTATCTGTGTTATATGCTGCTAAAAGCGCAGCTCAGGAAACGGAGGGGCTTTGTTGTGGAATGAGAGCAAAATGGATACAAAGCAGGTGCTTGGGGGAACAGCAGCAAAGTGCCTAGAGAATCTCTGAGTCCTTGAATCTAATAGCAGCTGGAGCTTGGCAGTGCACTATGTGTGTAAAACACTGCTACAGTACAGTATATTGTGTTTGCGTCTATAATACTATGGCTCATATCTTTTTACTACTGAGAAAGATGCTATATTCATGCCAAAGTCTTTTATCACTCTACTTTCTAATGTCTTTAAAGGATAATCAAAGTAATTGCAGTGATCGGGGAACATGGTGACATCACGACAATGAAATCCAACGGTATACAAGTGTTCAGGTAATGAGACAGACAGTAAAAAGCCAGCAGTTATCCGACAGACTATCTAACCACTAAAACCGGAGGAGTGCGCCCAGAATGACTGTAAAATCCTGCATTTCTATTGTACCAAAAATGGAACCAGGAAATGTGTTATTATATAGGAGACAGTTAATTATTTGACTGTCCATCTTAATTTTCTCTAATAATTAAGTCTGTCTGGTGTCGCTGCATTTCCAGATCTCAGCAAATTATTTGGTGAGTGTACTGTTATTTTTGAAGATGGGAACATTAACTGAAGATATGAACATAAGATCAAAGTTGTAAGAAATTGGAGATCTAACTTTGAAATGTTCACGTCAAGAGTTTACTTTTCCTTCTTAGCTATTCAGTCATTTTTTTTATTTTTTATTTTTTATGATTTGTTCCCAACTTATTTTCTTACGTGTGTTCAAGCTGTATTTTGTATTTTTTCTATACATTTTCTATACATTCAATACATTTGTATTTTTTCTATACTGGCCCTTACACTTCCAAGGCCAACTCAAAGTCAAGTCATTCTTCAGTTCAAAAACTCTCTAAAGGACAAGCTCTCTTTCTTCCCGTGCCCTCTACCTGTCCACGCACATCTAACAGCAAGAAAACCAGTCTAGCGTCCTCACTGCAATTAGCCTAGCCTGTCCTATCCTTACCTGCCGCATCAAGGTTTCTTTATAATGCAGATCAGAGCCAAACACAGCCCTATGATGCATTGTTCTGGAAAGAAGAGTGTTGTCATTGTAAGAAAAAGGGCAGAATGGCCTTTGCCAAGCTGGGCGGGCGGGATGAGATGAAGGGCTAAGGTCCTTCAAAAGCAAGATACCAGAAGCCGCTTGCCTTTGCCATTTATGTCCCAGATGGGGGGTCACACAATGCAGCTTCCTTGCTTCCGCTTTCTTTGTGCTCTCCCTCTCTGCTCACATTCCTTTCACTCCATCACTTTGTTCTTCTTCTGACCAACTCCTACACCCATCTTCAAATTCTCTTTTTTTTTCTTGCTCACTTAGTCAAGAGAGCTGGAGTCTTGCTTCTCTAGTGGAGAATATGTATAATAAATGTGTTTCATGGCCAAAAAAAGATGGAGGATGACATACATTATTTGTAGTATTACAATGCTGGGGGAAGAGGGACAGAAATAGCGAGAATTAAAACATTAACCTTAAAAGGATCTGTGTGTGTGAATACCCGCAAGGGCTCTCCTCCCTCTCACTGAAACATAGACACAGTTGGTTTTGATTGGTGGCTACCGATGTGCTACAATGAGTGCAAGTGTATGTTATGACAGGAGTATTTCAGCAGGCGTGGAAAGGAGTGTCATACTATACTTTACACTGATAAAGATGAGAGAAGGCAGACGACAGGCTCTTCTAGAGCCAATTTGAATGAGCATGTAGAGCCACTCTGTGGATACAGGCAGAGTGGGAGTATTCATTAGTCGTCTCAGGTCTACAAGTAGACTTGAAGAATAGCAGTATCCTCCCAGACTAAATTACTCTACATGAGATGTTCTTCAACATTTTCCATTTCGGTACATGTTTGTTTGCCTTTTTTTTTTATGTGGATCGCAAGGTTAAACCACAAGAGATGCACTTTAATAGATTCAATAAAAAAACAAAATCAAATGTACGTACATCACGGAGCATTCAGGGGTCTGTTTGTTACTGTTGATGTCACATGTCTTAGAGATACAACAATGCAGAGAAGCGTTGTACAGTCAAGATAGATGAAGATATTTTTAGATCAGTAGGCTTTGCTATGAAATGTTTCTTAATTGCATGTTTTCTCATTGGCTCAACCTCATATTATTCCAGTCACTACATGCTCGTCCTACACTCTCTTGAGCAATCGTGGAGGATTCGCCTTGCTGGAAAGCAGTTAATAAGGAGTGAAGGTTCATTGTTAAACATTGCACAAGGATAGTTGTTTGTACTTCAAGTCCTTTTCCATTTTTTTTTCTTTGTTTTTCCCTCAACAATGAAGCTTGTATATGCAGCCACGGGGCAGAAATCAGTCTCACAAAACATTTTCAATGGTCCTTTTTAAGCATTATAAAATAATGCAAATAAGTTTGTGACAACAGACATATTCACCTAATGTAACACTTTCAATTACAATAAAAATGGGAGGAATAGTTGGAAGAATAGGCCTAGAATGGAGTCCTACGACGACAATCGGTCGATCATCCATCCATTTTCTGTAACCACTTATCCTCATCAGGGTCACGGGGGGCTGGAGCCTATCCCAGCTGGCATTGTGGAGAACGTGCAAACTCCAAACAGAAAGGCCTTGGTTTGAACTTCTAGATATGAGGTGACAGTGCTAACCACTGGACCACCGTTCCGCCCCATATATTGGGCAATAGTACTTTTTTTTTTTCCAGAATCAAACACACAAACAATCCATACACAGATCCCTCAGATTTGTTATTTCTATAGGTGTCTCATCCTCAGTTTAAAATTGCTGTTTGCAACAAAATATGCCATATTTGTGTGCCAGGTGTGTATTGCAAACACTCACATATGTCTGATATGTGTAAATACAGGATATCATGAATAAAATATAAACATATCGGAGACCCCTTTGCTTTAATGCAGAACCTTAAAATCATACATTTCTGCTCTTCGGCACTACGGTGTCCTTGCGTGGGATCAATGAACATTTTTCTTATTAAATAATCAATATCTGAACAGGAGATGTCAATCATAAATGAGGAGCACAACATTAGCACATTGGATATACAGGACGTGTACAGTGAGATGATAAACACACTCAGATATAATCAGAGTGGATAGGAGAATTATACGTACACTGTGAATTCTCAACAATGCTCAAAAGCACTTATATCATCCACTTCACGTCCAGATACTCAGCCAGCAAAAAAAAAAAAAAAAAATCTGCAAGTCAAATGAGGAAGTAACTGGGACAGAAAAGCCATAGCAAGTAAAACCACATATGTAACTATGTTTGTGAGGACCTTCACTGGCAAATTACACTCATTTTAACATTAATCTTTGACCTTAAAATCCCCACTTGCCATCTGAAAATACTGTGAAGTGAAACTTTCGATGTAGAATACAGCAAGTCAACATTTGGAGCTTAATGACAACAGGTTTTTATTGTAACCTTGGTCGGTGTTAGTTTTTTTTTTTTTTATTGTGCAAGCATGTGTGTGGTTTTTAATGATAATGCAGCATATCATAACGAGAGAGGATGCTCCTGAATGGAACCCCCCCCCCACCAGTCTCACACCGCTCAAGGTCATTAGTGCTAATGCCACGGTTTTTGCCATCTGCTGAGATTGTTTACACTTGCCTAGATAATTAGCTCCTAATTAGTAGTGGATGGTGGGGAGTATATGCTCTGTCTGCGTACATGTTTGTGTGTGTTTAAGGGATGGTGTGTGTATGTGTTTGCTTTTCGTAGATATATGATGGTTATTAAGAAAGGCAGGTTGACCTGAGCAATTACAGATTTGTTGTAGAGATAGAGAGATGTTCTAGTGCACGTGGGCGCCAAGCTGCGGTATCGTACAGCCGTGTATTCTCACAGTTCCTGCAAGAAGATTCCTGGTTTTAACCTCGCCCGTGGCCTTTCTGTGTGGCGATTGCATGTTCTCCCTGTGTCTGCGGGTTCTCCGCCTTCCTCCCAAAGTCTGAAGACCTGCACTTAATAGGTTAATTGATGAATGCAGGTGTGAATGTGAGCATGGATGGCTGTTTGTCTCTATGTGTTGGCCCTGTGGCCAGCTGGGATTGGCTTCAGACCCCCATGACCACGTTATGGATAAGCGGTTACAGGAAATTGATATAATAAAAGGGGTGGGGGGGGCTTTACCCTAAAAAATAAGCAGGAAACATGTGATTAAATATACTAAAATATGGACCAGTTTACCCAAATCACACACACAGAAAATGATTTTCTAGTGAAGAAACATTTTATTGCAAAACCGTTTAAATGGAAATAAATAAATAAAAATAAATAAATTTCACTCATGAGTGAAATTATAATTATTAAAGAAGGAAATTGAATCCTTTTGTTTGTAATGCATAATGCCTATTTATATCCTATTTATATACCTCCAAATTTTAATTGCAATACAAATATAATTTAATTGAATTCAATTTTGCTTTCATTTAATGATTATTTGATATCAAAATAACTTTTTGGAACAAATGGCTCGCTCTCAGATGTACTTGACAGCACGTAAAAGACTAATTAAAGTTTCACAGATATTTCAAAATCCTGGCCACATACGTCAAAAATGAGCTGTAATGCCGTTTAGGGTAAGTGAGACAATGTGTTGTTTGTGATTTGGGTGTAGTGACGCTTTACTGGCATTGCCCTTCTCTTTTCCTAAAGCTGCCCCCTGTGGAACGATAATGTGTTGCATAAAGACCACAAACACACAACACATGTATGTAGTGAAGTCGTTGCGAGCTGGCATTTTAATTAAAAGTCAGGAAAAGCCACAGTCTGGCCCTCAAATTCCATAAAAAAAAGAAGAAGAAAATACAGACATGTGCCTTCTCAGCATTTTCTCTTCAACAGTTTCCCCTCCTTTTGTTCATCTATTTCAGTTCATATCGAGAGACAACACAGATTCTAATCACTTGATGAGATTACATCTCGTGCCCATGTGTTTGTAACGGAGCATGTGGTTTCTCCTATAATCTCCATGAGCCTTTATAGTAAAACAGATGTCGTGGAAGGAGATGGCCCTAATCCAGTGATGTACTATAATCCACAAGCCCTCTGAACGGTATCACAGAGGATATTACGTTTCCTGGTTCAGCAGTTGTTACGTGAGGGGTGTCTAAGGGGGTTTGCGATGGGGGCTGGAGGTTGGGTTAATGAGTGCAAGAAATGCAATCCATGCTTTGAGAACAATTTCAGTGCGGCTTCGGCTGAACAAAATTGGGCTTTTTTAACCTCAGTTCATGCATAAGAGACTCTTTGAGAAGAGGTCAGAGGTAATTTTGCTAGTTTCCCTGCTCCCGCACGTCCGTCCAACTATGCACCAACAAGCCTCTAAATCAATTGTTGAGCAAACAGAGCGCACGCCTTTGTTTTACAAAATGAGGGAATCAAAGACCCAAAGCTTCCTTGGCTTTTTTGGGGGTATTTGCTGGAATATCTGAAGTGTAGCCTGGGGCCAAATGAAAAGTTGAAGATGAGGCTGTTTGCTTCTCTTTCTTGTAAAGAATAAGATGTGACAGCCACGGGTATGAGAGAGCAGGAGCTGAGAAAACAAGCGCAGCGATGGTGGGGGTTGATTAGCACGTAGGTGTGTTGTAACAGATGAGGGGGGCATAACCTCAAATCCACACTGTCAGATTCAGCAACAGAGCTCATTCTGTTCTATTAAACAGCTTGAGTTGTGACCCCCTATGACAGGGTCTGCTCTGTGTAGCATCTCCATGTGGAAGTACTTGTCCAGCCTGCCTCCAGATGTTGATAAGATTGCTCTTGACAGATGTTTCAAATCTTTTAGAATAGGTCAGAATTTTGACAAAGACTTCCCACTTGCCTTCATTATTACTCTGGACTGGCGCTGCCTGTTCACTGCTGTAGAGCGCTCTTTACTGAATGATGCATATTTATTCCTAGCGGCTTTTAAGCTCAACAAACCCAGCAAAAACACCACGCAGCACGAAAGGGATGCACCACAAAAGAGGAGTCGATTTCAGACTAATCACCCATCTTGTGTAATGGAGTTTACAGTCCATGCAGTATGAATTTCTGGCAGATGGCAGATGATAAGTCAGCCACTGTCTTGCTTGATAAGAGGCTTGAAAATTAAGAACAATGTAACCAAAAATAACAAAAATCTTCAGTTTGGGGGAAAGAGAAAAACAGCACCTGATACGTTTGGGAATGTGGAAATGTTCTACAAAAACAACATTCTTATTCCAGACATGATAAATATTACTATGTAGTAGTCCAAAGAGGAGAGCATCGCTTCACTCAAATATAAAAAGTATGATTTTGGGAAAGAGTTAAGAATAAATCTTGCCCGGGGCCCCCTAGAGGCCCAAGTCAGCACTGCTCAGAGTTCAAAGATGTTATTGGCCTTCATGATCTCCTCTGGACTGAGACTGGGGAAAAGATCAATATTTATGTTTTTGTCAGATCAAAGGATCAGTGTTCAAAAATAAACACTGTCCATTGCATCTGCTGCCTCCCTCCTCCATCACTCACCACCTCGGTCTCAGATACTTTTTCACCTCAGAAAAATCATAGTTTTCACAGCTCAGCGATGTCAACTAAGTTCCAACTGAGTTAGGCGCAGAAGATGTTTTGATCTTGCCTCAGCTGGTCAACACTCAATTGGAGGCATTGTATTCAGATGTGATAAATCTAACTGAAGCAGAAAAGGTCACACTCAACGGGGGAAAGTTGACAACCTCGGCTAGAGGCTTTTCAATTGGAGAAAACCTTTCCCTCAGCCCTTCTCTTACTCCACACCTCCTTGCGTGCTCTTTTAACTTTGCGTTGTGTTTTGCATGTCAAAGAAGGCAATGTTTTATCCTTAGGAGAGATGTAAAGACGAGGAGCGAGGTTGTGCGAGTGTCGGCTAGAAAGAAAAGGCCACCGGGGTTCTGGAGGTGAGACGTTTGCAGAGGCGACTGAATGGAAAATGAACGCTTGTGAAGTTCTGGCAATGAGCAAAATAAAAGAGCATCAGCTCATGTAAAACTTAAAAGATGGTCTTGTGTTTTTGTAAGTAAGGACTATGTGCAAACTTCTAGTTATCTTGACACGGGAAGGTCATGAAATTTCAAGCTGAAGCATTTCATTACCTTTGACATTTCCAGATAATCAATCAGACAAGCATTTATGAAAAGCTTAACGTCTGAAATCACAACTCTCCCGAAAACCTTTATCCAGTGCCAAATCTAAGTTTGGCAAAGCTTTTTGGAGATAGATCACGAATCCAGCTTTAGCCTCCAAGCTTGATGGGTCATTTTTACTGTTTGACTGACAGCAGAGCTGAGAGACCCCATGTAAATGAACTCACGCTTTCAAGTGTAGCTTAAAAGCCCCAAACCGACTGTGTTTTGTTTGCAGTGGTATTATAGGAATAGTTAGACGTTTGGGAAATAAGATTATTCAGTTTCTTACAGAGGGTTACACGAGAAGATCGATACCCCGCTCATGTCTGCATGATCAATATGAATGTAGAGCAAAGAGGCGATTAGCTTAGCTTAGTGTAGCATAGTGTCTGGAAGCCAGGGGTAACAGACTGTTCAAAGGTAAAATTAACACGTTATATCTTGTTTGTTTAAAGTTTTTAACAATTGAAATGTAGTTCACTGACACGGGAAGTGTTTAAACCTCTTCTTGTCTGAAAGTCACTGTGCCTGGGCATAAAATAATTCCAGCATGCAACTCCTTGTAAAACAGTTTGATAAGTCTTAGTCAGCTAAGCTAATTGCATGCTGGCTATAGCCTCATATTTAGCATACAGACGTGAGTGAGGTCGTCTCATCTAACTCTTGGCAAGAACATGGAAATACTGACATTAGGCGAGAGGCTGGGGTACACCCTGGACAAGTTGCCAGTTCATCGCAGGGCACATAGAGACAAACAACCATTCACACTCACATTCACACCTATGGAGAATTTAGAGTCACCAATCTCGGGCCCCAGCCGGGGTTCGAACCACCTTCTTGCTGTGAAGCAACAGCACTAACCACTGCACCGCCCTAAAACATTGAAATGTTCCTTTGAATAATGCTAATACTAATGCTAAACTAAAAAAGGTGACATAAGCTCAATGGATAATTTGGTTTTATGGTTCAAAGTCTTTTTGCAATGTGTCAGGCTGTAAATAGCCAATGACTAAATGGCGATGTTACTGCATTATTCAATAACTCTGATAGGCTATACTGTACGTATATATTTCATTTGCAAACCACAGGACATTCATTTACAAAGCAGATATGTATGCTATACATGTATTCAAAGAACCAGAATTGTACAGTGTCTGTTAAAAAAGTAAGTGTCGGACTAATTCCTGATAGGTATCCCCATAGCCTGTCGACTGTCCTGTTTTAACTCTGCTTGTGTCAGTGTGAGAAAAGTTCCCATCAATCACGTTAAATGAAACATCAGGGCCACACAGCAGAACTAATCCCCCTATGTTTAAAAGTCCACAATTATACCAAACTCACTGTCCAATTATGCTGAGACAGGACACTAATTCACCCACACTTACACACTTACACACACACACACACACACACACACACACACACAAATGAAAGAATGAAAAAAAAAAAAGCTTTTACAATAGTGTTTGCAAAGTCGCTGCATTTCAAGGTGTAAGGTGCGGGAACACAATGGAGAAAGAGAAAAAGAGGACACCGAGGAAAAAGAAAGAAAAAAAAAAAGAAGGCAAGAGCAATTATCTCTGCCACGGACAAAACAGTAACGTAATAAGACCCTGTGTCGTGGAAAATGTCTACCCACTGTGAAACATGGTCGCCGACACAATGCATAGATCAATAGTCGCCCACTGGAGCTCCCTTCATAGGCCTAATCAAAATAATAACAATGATAATAATTGTAATAGCTCGGTCACACTAATAATGTCCATAACAATTACAATGAATTACACAGTGTCCAGCGTGAAGCTCCTAACAGTCGTCGTCCATTTACCAGTATTAATCATACTGGGAGGGAGGGGAGAACAAGAGTATATGTTATTAGTGTGTGTTCAGAAGCCCTGATGCTTAAATGAATCGTCTCTCATTTGTCCCCCACAGATAACTGGAACAAGAAAGAGATAAACAGATGATATACATGGATAAACAGATAAATGATGCGTCTCATCTATCAAGTTGGGTAGGGAAAAGGTCAGGGTCGCGGAGTGGAACCAAAGTCCACGAGAAAGGGGGGGGGGGAATGCTAATGGGCTAGGTGAGGCTTGTAGGGGAAAGTAGTATTAATACCCGTTTAATGGACTGTGGCGGAGCATTGGGCTGACTAACTGTGAGGATGCAAGGGTTCTGTATGTGTGTGTGTGCGTGCGTGTGTTTTGTGTAAGACGGAAGCTCAAGGTTTTAGAGGTTCTGCGGAGAGACATTGTGTGTTCGTTTAAGCCTCAGATTTAACCCTGCTGCACAGGGAGCAAGATCAGCTATTACTGTCAGCAAAGTTATTACAGCTACACACCAGTTGTAGGATTACTCTCTGTGTGATTTGGTGTGTGTGTGTGTGTGTGTGTGTGTGTGTGCCTGAGCGAATGTGCGAGGAATATTTGCGAGTTTACATTGTGCAGGAGCAGATGTGACAGCACGCGTCATGTGTGTGCCAGCGCCAGTGTCGAATGTGTGCATACATGCATGATAATGTGTCAGAAAGCATGACATGCATATGTGATATGCGCTTGTCTGCTTACCTGTCTAAACTAATCTGTCGCTTTATTGCTCTCTGTAGCGTCGCCGCCATTAAGGCGGTGGCGTATTTGAAGGGAGCGCGGTCTCGCTGACAGCGAAAGCATGGATGATCGGATTGATCACGGACGACAATCATCCATTTTGATGGATGGAGGTAGTCTATGTGAAAGTGGATGTTTTTCAATCATAAAAGACATGGTACGAAATTAATTATGACGCCAGCGTTAGGAGAAAAATGGTAACATAAATGTCTAGTATGCAGCCATATAGCCTGTATTATAGTCTTACTTTGTTAACATATGTCAAACTGCAAACTATTAATCCATCCATCATAGTTTTTAACTGTAATCATACAAATGACATGAATTAATAAAAAATAGAGATCTAAAATCATCCTCTTTGCTATAAGGGAACATATAAAGACACTAGATCCAGAGAAAGCATGACGATTTCATGGAGATGAAATGAAATCCATGTAGATTAAATGGCATACAGGCTTGTGGATTTTGAATCATATTTCTTTTTTCACAGTTTAACGTTTTGGAGCAGCTCGTTACAGTGCAGCCCAGTCCTTCAGCAGCAATTCAAAGACTGTATTTCGACATTTTAAGTGCTACAAACGCAGTGAAAAGATTGAATCCTTCACATGCAGACAGAACAAAGCTTTACAAGTCAGACGGCACCGCAGTGAAAGAAGTAGCTTTGATTAAACTATAAATGGAAATATATACACATGTATTAGGAGTGTGAAAATCTCCAGGCACCTCATGATTCGATTCAGTTCCAATTCAGAGGGCTACGGCGCGGTGATAAAATGATCATCGATGCATGTTGATGCATCAAAATTTCTGATTTGGATACATAACATATGTAACATGCGCATTTCCCAAGTGTGGGATCAATAAAGTCTATCTTATCTTGTCTCATGATTTATTTTTTTTCTCAATATGTGACCTCTAAAACATGGCGTATTTGTAACGATGCATAATTAAAGTATTAAAGTAAACAGTTTAGTTTAGTCAGGCAACCTGCGTTAGGATTGTGAATACAGAAATATAAATGTATACATTCAACCTTAAACAGTATAACCACATTACGGCTAATCTGAAAATGGGCAAAGACGTGAATCGTCGGTCGACCTGAGGCGGGCTGATTGACGCCTGGGTGCACAGACAAGCCACCTGTGGCACCCAGCTGTCAATCAAAGTGGCCATGCTGTAAATTACGCATAACTTTAAGCCTTAATATGATTTGAACAGGAGAGTTCTATAAAAATTCACAATCAGTACAGTTGTCATAAATGAGGAAATTAGCTATAGAGACCATAACTGTTTTTTGTACCAGGCTGTAAACATGTTTATTTCTGCTGTGAAGTTGGACATTTTAACATGGGGACTTATGGAGACTGACTCACTTCTGGAGCCAGCCTCAAGTGGACGTTTGAGGAACTGCAGTTTTTGGCCACTTACTGGCATAATGTCAATAAAAAGTCATGCTCCACCACATGTTTCTGACCTGTTGATAACTCCTGGACATGAAAGCAGGCTGTAGCAGAGCTCAAGCACTTTGATCAGAGCTTAAACCCTGTAACGTTATTCTCGAGACTGACATAGACGCTCCTATATCGTTAGTAATTCCTTTGGTCTGAATCTGCGGTGAGAGGCTGACTGAATACTGCGCAGAGAAGGAAATGTTCTGATTATTGACTTTTTCTGCATCGAGACGATCTTTCAATCTGCGCTGATGCGTGTTTGTAAAGTACTTTCTGTTGAGTGCATACATCCATCGGATGATGACCAGATGACCACTTAGCCGCATTACCGCCGACGCTTTTAACCCAGACTGTTTCCCTCCAGCATACCAGTAGGCAGACACCACAGACACATAACATCCATCCCCAGCCTCTCTTCAGTCAGGCACTCTGCTTCTCAGAGGCCGGAACGCATAACGGATCTCCTCCTGAGCTTCCAGGTAAAATGGACTCGACCGTCTTGCCGCTCCATCTCCCTCCCTTCTTTTCTTTTCTCTTATCTGCAGATGTCTCGTCTCCTGCGGCCTCCTCCTGACTCCTTTCAAAGGTTCTATTTTAAGAGCCGAGTTGCCCCGTTCGATCACGCTGTCTGTCTGTAGGTTCTCCAGACGACAAAGGGGAAACAAAATCCGTCTGTGTGTACAGTATGTCTCCATGCGTACGCGTGGGTCTTTGTGTGCGTATGAATGTGCTCTTTGTGTTATGCGACTATTTAGACAACCTACACATCCCCAGTTAAAACAGCAGGCCAAAACAGAGTGTTTCCAGATGGAGACACTCTGTAGTGGCCCATCCCTTCACCCACAAAACACACACACACAGAGTGGAAGCCCGTCCTGCTGGGGCGTACCATATCTCACTCTCCGCTATGTTTATCTCTAGTGACAACTTTCTAGGCCAGGCTATTGTTTCACTGTTTATCTGAACCTCAGGCTCCGAAACCAGCAGCACTATGATTCAGTCTTTCTGCTCCCTTTTATAGACTGCGGGCATGAAGTTGGAGGGAAAGCGGTTTGCAGAGGAATGAAGTGAGGGAGGCAGCGTGCTAAGAAATGAGTGTTTTGTTCAAGGTCTCTCCAAGGTCTCATCATTCAAAACCCATCACTGCCTGACAGGCATTGATGAATCTGGTGATAAAGTGCTTCTGCAAACGTTTAACAGGCTTCCAATATCCTCTTTAACGGGGATTTAAAGGGTCGGCTTACACAAATCACAAGAATTAAAACAACTTACTTTAAGGAAAATAGGGGACATATGCTTCTTGCTGAGGGTGAGAAGATTGATAACCCTCTTGTGTCTAGAGGCTAAATGTGACACTAGAGCCAGCAAATTAGCAATTATTAGCATAAAAAAACTAAAAGCATGGAGAAACAGCTCGTCTGGCTCTGAATCTCAAACATTCACAAATTGACACATTGTATTGTATGTGTTTAATTTGTAACCAAACCAGAATTTAAAAGCTGCAAGCTGTTGTTTTACACGGAGTTACAACTGTTTTGGCGTCAAGCTTAGCTATGATAAACTGAGCTTATCGTCTGCTGGCTGGCTCTGGCTTCTTACTTAGCGTTCAGACACAAGAGTGCTATCGATCTTCTTGTCTCACTCTTGGCAAGAAGGTGAATAAATATATCCCCCCCCCCACCCCACCCAAAAAAAAAAAAAAAAAAAAGATGAGCTATTCCGTGTTTCTTTCCAATAAGGAAAGAACAATGATGGTTGTGTTGTGGATAATCCACAGACCTCGCTGTCTCTTTTCATATAGAAGCAGTTCCAGTGAAAACTGTCCACGGTGAGGTCTGTGGATTATCAAGAGTAGGCCTAAAAAGTGCACAGAGGTAGGACACAGTTTCTGCAAACTTTCACCCACCTCTAACTCAGTATTGTGCTTTCTACATGGCTAGATACCACAAGAGGGCTTCAGCTTCTTAGAAATGTCTTTTTTATATTCTCAACTCTATCTGTTTGCTTCCAGATTTTTCCCTATTGTCTTTTGCATTGACTTCTTTCTTGACCTCCCTCTTCCTTCCCTCCTCCCCCACAAGGCCTCATTGTGGTCAGTAGATTGTTGAGACGGTGTTGTCCTTCTCAGAGCCGAGCCAAGGACAGCCCCACCAAGAGAAAGCCCATAAACAATGACGAACCACTGCACAGTTCACTGAAATGAGCATGCATGTAAACAGTTCTCTCCTTTCAGCATTTGAAAAAGGGCAATCCAGAATCTTTTATAATGTGCCCTTAGTTTACAAATGTGAAAATGTTAATGATTAAACAAGGGCAACGCAGCTAATGAGGAAACAATATTAAAATCAGAAGAAGGGAGAAAACAGACTGCTCTCATCCTCAGTGGATGGTAAACCCACTCTGTGTTCTTGGGGAGCTGTGGTAAGCTTAGAGCCCATTTCGGTCTGTTTCACTTCGACAAAGCGGATGTCCTGAAAATCCCCCCTTCACTCTACACCGTCCACGGGTCTAGCTCAAAGCCCCGGCACTGACTAAGAACCCGTCAGAAACACCACACATTCCTTTTAATCCTCCCTTCTCCTTCGGCTTTGCCGTTCCTCAGTGCAACTCAGAACATGCAAGTGCATTAACTTCTGGCTCAGGCGTCCGGTTTGGCTATTAACTCTGTCCAATAGGCCAACACATAACAGAGATGACTTCCATTTGTAAACCGTTTTTTCATAATAAAGCCAATTTTGTTACAAATTTCTGTCCCTTTCCTTTCGTTCCCCCCCGACACCAAACGGGGAATATTCTGCTCTGAGAGATAAAACCAACAGGCTCTCGAAGCTTAGAGAAAATTCAATACACCGGCTATGACTTACAGATCTGCCGCCATCTTTGGGTGGACTTCTATCATTCTGTTCACTCATCCTGCCGGCATGGTGATTCATTTTATACACTAAACCCTCAGAGAGCTATCTATGTATATACATCAGCAAGTGACAAAGGATTCATATAGCTGCCATTTCCTTTGGTTTGAGGCGATTACTCTTTGCCACGCAGAGCTGCAGGTGGTTTGATCGATTAGAGCAGCAACACTTCGAGGAGCAAAACAAAGACGAGGGCTGCTTCTCGCAAAATGTGGGCACCATGCTGGGTATCTCGGGAGTATTTGGGAGGATCGGGGGGGAAATTACAGAGATCAGGTCTCTGAGCGGGAAGGTGCTGGTTGTGGAGAGGGGGAAAAGGTATAAAGCTCACCCCTGGTCATATTTTTATAATGCCCCTTAAGGAGTAATAGATGATAATATCACACCAGATACATTATAGATGTCTTGGGTAGAGTACAGAGGCCAACAATCTGAAGGGGGTTTTATTTATAAAACCATATAATAATCCCTGTGGTGAGTACGTACAGTTCATCTCTCAGTGATTGCCAGGCTTCAAAGGCATTTACATGCAAAACACAGCCCTGTTCCTTTTAAAAATTAATACAAAAGGCGGATTTGAGTACAGGCTGTAATACAAGTTGAAATCCTTTGCCACACGGGAATGTGCAAAATGGATACAAATGCTATGAGAGAGAGAGAAACAGCGAGAGAAACTATACAAAGAGTAAAAAAAAAAAAAAGAAAAAGGATTGACCTCTTCTCTGAGTCCTTGTTAGCAAGGGCCAATAACCTCACAGTTCCTCCATCCCACACTGCTGAAGCCTTGGCAAGCCGAAAAAAAGAGATGCTGGCACCACAGCCGCAACACAAGCACCAACGAGGAGTACCTTCCATTTGGCCTAATGAATATGCATGCCAGTAATCTTTGTTGTCCACCTTTTCCAAACACCCGAGAGTGCCCCGAGGTGTAATAGTCATATTAACACACTGGGATAAGAGGCTAAATGAAAATACATTAAATACGACTGGAAGGGATTCGCCCTGCCTGGGGTTGTGTCTAATCAAAGTCATTAGAGCTCTGTTTCTAAACTCCAGACACAAAGGCAGAGTTGCTGGTGTGGGCTCTTATGCTGATCAAACTATTTTTGTTTTGGATGAACTTCAGCTACATCACAATAATAATAATAGCTCTGCTTACACGTGCTCCCAATAAAGCCCCAACCCTGCATTACGACACCAACGCTGCTCATTCACGTTATCTGGACGCATTTAGATAATTGATAAATGCACAGGAGATCACACAGCGAGATCACACAGAGTGTCAGATAAATAGGATGAGAGGGGATTTACCTCCGAGCTGTGTCAGCTCCCACCCTCTTTCATTTCCTCACGTTTAATCACATCCCATCATCTGCGAGAGGTAAATAAGTCTCCTCCAGGCAGCCATTTACATTTCGCAAATCTGTGTTTCTAATCCTTCCTACGGTTCTACGAGGGCGAGATCCAACTTATCTCTGGCTGAATCACTTTCATAGACAGGATGATGCTGAGGCGAAGGGGTATCCTGAGTGTGTTTTTTTTTTTTTATAGCAAATGGCCTCTGAGTTTCAGGCTTGCCCAAAACACTTAAGACCTTTATTACAGGCACTTAACCACAGGGCCCGTCAGTGTTGGAGATGGGCTCTAAGTCACAGATAATGGGCCGAGACACACACATACACATACACACATACACAGGTTATGGTATCATTATGGTATCATCATCTGTTCACAGTCAGCAGAGTAAAACTACCACAGCGTTTGATGCAGCGAGGAAGTACAGAAGTGTGTGGCTGCGTTCGCCATGCGTGTGATCGTTGTTGTTTGTTGTGCACGTAACAAGAGCCACATCCCTGCCATAGCGTTAAACATCAGTATGCACAGTAACTATGCAACATATTAGAACATACCCAAAGAGGAAGTGAGTACGCCTATGTGTTACGCACGTGCGTGTTTGTGTACGTTTGCGTGCATGTCTGCAGGCTGATTTCATTTCTTATTGCTTTTTCCAGTGGTTGCACAGGACAATTAGCATTCCAGTCCGTTCCTCGTGTCTCCTATGAGATGTCTCCTCATTTGAAGATGATACATCCCCTCAAGCTTGTGTGAGTGTCAGAGACGGGGGGAGAGAGCGAGAGAGAGACGGCCAAGAGACGCTCGGTTTATGTTGGAAGGTCGAGGTAGGCGAGCTGAATATGCAGTATTTCTCCACAGTGCGGTCTTTGAAGTGTAAGGTTAACCTCGACCCTGACCCCGATGTAAAAATGTGGCTTTTGCTTCTCAATCTACAGCGTGGGCCAACACATAGTTAGGCACAAGCCAGGGACAGGTTTACGGCTGTATGTACTGACACAAAAAAAAAACAAAAAAACTGACACACACACACACACAAAGTACATACACGGGAAAATTGCAAATCTATTAGGAATGCAAATTACACACACTTTAATACATAAACACAGACACAGAAAGACACACACACGCCGCACACCCGTATCGACCCTTTCTCCCATGAGTCATCCACTGCACCCTCATTCATCAATATTAGCACTCCACACACACACACAAACACGCACACTTTTCCAACCTAAAAAGGAATACCAGAGCAACATGCACGCACACACGCACACACGCACACACGCACACACACACACACACACACACACACACACACACACACACACACACTTACCATCCTCACAATTACTCTGCAGCTTCCTATGTGTGAGCCAAGTAAAAAGGGCTGAAGGAGGACATTACAGGAGCAGAGGACACGGGGCTGCTCTGCACTCCCCTTGCCAAGTAGTTGACTTTTAAGCAACTGGCACCCGTGGCTCAAGCTTTTTTCTGATGGAATTGAGCTGATGTGCAAGAATTTGATTATTTCTTTCCTAGACGCTCTCTCATTTACTCACTTGATTATGTCCTTTCCGTCTGCAACTTTGCTATTTGTTTCTCTTGCTCCATTATCCCCTTGCTTTTCACTTACGTCGGCCTGTCTTTCTTTTCCTTCTCTCTTTTTATTACCCCTCCCTCCCTCCCACCTTTATATCTCCGTCTCTTTTAGTGCTCCTCTTTCCTTCTCTCTGTATTCTATAAGCTTATCCTCCAGTTTCTGATAAAAAAGTAATAAAGGCTTCTAATGGCTTCAATTTCCTTCCCTCTCCTCTCCTGGCGATCCCTTGTGTATTGCATTCCTGAAGATAGCCTTTGTTGTCTCTAAAACAAAGGGCAAATGTGTATGTGTGTGTACGAGTGTGTGTGTGTGTGTGCTCTCAGGGATCACTGTGACCATATTCAAGAAAGGTGTGTATGTGTGTGAAGTGCAAGAGCTCTGGTCTTTGCTCTCCGTTGTTTGCTTGTATTTGTGTGCAGTTCTCCCCTGTGATTCCACCTCACCACTTAGGCCAGGAGTTTAATTGAATAGTGGAAGTGGACGGCTGCTCTTGGCTTTGGCGGTAGACACTAACCATAACCCCCCTTGGGCCATGCTAGAGGCTTGCCTGTGGCTATAAAAGTTTCACTAAAGCAATCGCATGCATGCTCCGGCCATAGGAGAGAGTGTGGATAAAAGTCTTGTGTGGGTGTGCGTCTGTCTGTGTGTGTGTGTGTGTGTGTAAAGGGAACAAGAGAAGAAAGAAAATCACTGAAGGTCACTGTCCTTCTCCTCATCACCCCATCCGTCCTTCCAAGCACCAGAAATCCTCTTTTAATCTCTCCTTTGATCACCCATAGTGGTGTAAAGAGGCCCGATATGGGTCTGGGCTTTGGTCCTATTGTTCTCCTGGAGTCAGACAATGCCTTGTCTCATCACACAGGACGAATGGGCCTCATAAATACGCCAAGTGAAATGGGATCCATTCACAATCACCGTTTTAAGGCCAAAAAAGAGGGCTGATCTAAACATAGTGTATAACCCAAACCTTATAAAATGCCAATACAATATTTTATTTCTACCTCCCTTTTTTAAGCTTATACAAGATTCTCTTTTACAGTATTTCACAGGTATTAAACCTGTCCTGTTACATCTCACGAACTCCACCGATTTGAACATTTGCGATGTGCATTTTGTATACCCTGAGGAATCCTGGGCTTTCTTTATGTGTGTGTTTCTGCTGGAGTAGAAGCTTGTTACGGTGAGCAGAAGAATGACATTAATATTTCATCTACAGTATTATTTATATGTGTCTCGTACGTTTTTTGTTTGTTTTGGTGAGCATTCATTTCTAAATGGATTTGTTAAATTCTGCTTCTTGTCAGCTGCAGTTGTAAAGCTCTTTAAATTACATTTCATTAGTTTGAAAGGTGCTATATAGAGTAAATTGACTGATTGGTTGATTCAGTAGAAGCAGAAGAAGGCACCTCAACATCAAGGTGTATTTTCAACTTTTTCAACTCGTCAACACTGCCACTTCAGACCAGCAGAAAACTTTTTTCTTTTCTTTTTTCTTTTTTTGCAATATTGCTGCAATGTTTTTTTAGAATTTTTGGCATTTCTACTGACATCTATTTATGCGCAAATCAAAAATGCGCATAAAGACAGGAGGATGGAACTGTACCGTTATTTTTGGAGAGCTTCAGAGCTTCTTGGTGCATCTTAAATGCGTTCATGCATTGGTCAGTGTGTCCATGAGCATCCACAGCTTTTAATAAGTTTTGTGTGAATGTCAAACATTGGTATGGGGAGCGACTGGCCCAGTTTGTTATAAGATTTGAAAAAAGGGAAGTCAAATCTCTCTTTGGAGATCTTTCCTGACAAATAACATCGCCTTAATGAGTCTAAGATGGATGCCACCTCTCCAAAACACTGACCCCTGCTCCTGCTTGTATCCCTCTGGGTATCGCTCCCAGCTGAGCTAGCCCACGAGATTGCTCTTCCTCGACTCACCTCTCCATCTCCCTCCCTCGCTCTGTTCTGTCAACTGCATTCTCAAAATGAGCTGAGAATGAGCGAGAAGAAAGGAAGAGGGGCTACGAGTTAGAAAGGGAGAGATGGAAAGAGGAGCGATATTAATAGTGACAGGGCAGGGCTATTGAGAGCCTGACGACGATACCTCTGCCTCTATTTGAAGGTGTGGGGACGGGGTAATGGGTTGATGGTGACATCTAGAGATGGAGGGATGGAGGTAAAGAGGGGGATGAAGGGCTAATGCCTATAGACTGTGACCTCTTGGGAGTGAGACACCATTATCCTGACAGGGTTGGGTTGAGAGGCCTCTAAAAGCCTGAGGTTCCAGCTCAGATCTAACTACCATCAGTCCCTAGACTGAGCTAGTAGGGGTTTGTCTGGATAAGTGATCCTGACAACCCCCAACAATGAGGTCTCCCTGCAGACTCACTACTCCTCTGGCATACCGTTTAGTCCCGCCAAGGGTATGTCTGCAGGGATTTGTCTATTTCCATTTGCTTTCCACAGGTGTTCTCATGTCTATGAATGTCACCATTAGGTTGGAAGAACATGTCTTTTGTCAAATGGCCGCGCCGTTCGCGATGTATTAGAGTGGTGAAGACGAATATTACATTACTTCCCAACACACTATAAAAACAAAATGATCATCCTGTGTTGCTTTAATATGAGCTGACAAGCAATAAAACTATTGAAAATGACACTACATCCTTGATCCTTAAGGATCCTCGAGGGGCTTATGTGTGTGAAGAAATACAGCGTGTATGTGCTTTCAGTATCTCGGTATCTTCTCAGTACATCTAAGGCATTCGGTACAGAAAGGATTACTATGTTTCCCTGGATGAAAACAAAAGGTGATGCATTAGTTGCAATGCCAGAGTGCATCTCAAGTGACAGCACATATCCACCATTGTGCACATTTGTTCCGACTCTGAGGTCATATGAACACCTGAACACTATTATCACCCGGTCCTATTTTTGTGCACTTGGACAAATTGCATTTGCTTTACGTCAACCTAAAGATGTGTGGCCACTATTGTGGCAATGTGAATTAGTAGGTAAAGAGCAGAAAGTATGTAACAGCCTTTCGCTAAGATCAGAGTCTAGATTATGAAATTGTAAAATCCACTGTTCTCTGTGCATGTGAAAGTTCCGGAAGCTTATCACCCAGAACAACCAGATTTATGGATAGTTTGCACATCAAAAGAACACATAATTTGATAAGTTCTATCATGCCATGACACGAAAGGTTGTGCTTACATCTTGGAACTTGTGTTACTTGAAGAGTTGTCTACATGTATTTGAATTGCAAAAAGTTTTGACCTGATCAAAAGCAGTGGTGCTTGCACATGAATTTGCCTTAACACATAAGAATATGTATTCCACATCTGTGAACCAAGCTGGTACAGCTTTAGGTGAAAGACAACAATCACCCTGTACTCCCCCAACGTCAGTCTCCAGTTCTGCTTGATACACACTTTGTAAAACATAATTTAATAGCTTTACTTTACTCTGACATCTTGTCAATTATGTATTCATGTGGTTGCTGTCCAGCTGTATTAGACAGTGCTCCACAACTGCTTATCCTCATCAGGGTGGCAGGGAGATGGAGCCATTCTCAGCTGGCAGTGGGTGAAAGGCCGGGTACATGCTGGACAAGTCGCCAGTTCATTCCATTCATGGTCACATTCACAACACTCAACTTCCATGTCTTTGGACTGAAACACTGCTTCGAACCAGGAACCTTCTTGCTGTGAAGCGACAGTGCTAACCACTGGACCACCATGCCATCCAGACGTCGTGGTCTTCACTGATAAATCATGAAATTCATGAGGAGGTAGTGTCAAATACTAGCAGGGTTACTGGGGCAGGTGTGAGACTCCCCCCCCAATGCACCATATGGTCAACCACAAAATAAGATTTATATTTCATCACTGAGGCAGCGTGTGTAAAATGCTCATCTTCCTTGATGATATTTTCACACTCTGTGCTGTTCTCCAGTGGTGCTTCCATCATGGTGAGGAGAGGGAAAAAAAATCAACAAAAAAAAACAGCTGCAAATCTCCCTTATCGTGCGTCTCTATCCATAATGGTTCTGTCATGTTTGAACAGTGTCAAAATAACAGAGATCTATGTTTGAAAGCAAAAAAGCTATTAGTGTAGCAGATAGACGAACTGAACATTATGCTAAAAGGGGCTATGTACACATTTTGCCAGTATGAAAGCGAATGCAGCTGCAGAAATAAACAGTAGCGGCGGGTTTTGCCATTTGCATAATGGAAGAGACTGTAGCTGTCACAGCGTTACAGTTTAAGGAGGCAGCAGAGGAAACAAAAACATGTAAAATATAGAGTTCTATATCTGAGATATGCAGTCAGTTCTTAATTTATTTATGCCTCTTGATCATATGTTGACGGAAGAGACCCACCGAGGGCCGAACCTTTTCTTTTGTATACTTTCACATTTCTGCCAGCTTCTGAATACTGCTGTTTCTGTCTCCATCCTAAAGTGGGCATGATCACTTTAAAATCAAGTTACACGGGAAATTGCACAACACATTTACACTGCCTGTAGTAAACAGGCAATGCAGAGTTTACAAATCTGTGTTTATATGCAACACTTCCATTTCTTTACTTATTTTTGACAGAGCACAAATGTATCTTCATTTTTTTTTTTTTAAAAAAAGGACTGTCAGCTGTGGAAACCACCTTGTTTAGACTCATAGAACCAGTTTCAGCATTGGTGTCACACCAATTATGAAAGCGGTTAAACATATACATGGCAGAGAATGCCACTTTCTCTAGAAGAAACGCGGCCTAATCAGATTCTCCTAATCCCGTACCGTGGTTACGGACGTTTAAGAAATCAGGTTACTGCAGCCAGCAATCCGATTACTTAAGATAAATGCATGTAAACACAGCAGCTGTCTCCAGCGGTGTAGTAGTGGTGCCCGGAGAAGTGAGTATACTCGTTAATTCGTGGCTAAATTTCTCCTTTTAAAGCGGCCCATCAAGCAAACGATAAATGCCCCGTGATATAAACGGCGACGTGTAAGACCTCTCTTGCATATTTAGCTGGCCTGTATTATTTGCACATTGCATACTTAACTTCTGCTGCTTGACTTCAGGGAGTAAGGATCATTATGAAATCAACATTAGGCACAGAAGAGGTGCAAATTTTGCAATCGATACTGACCCACGGATGGGTGAGACAAGTACATAATTATGCATTTTCAAGTATTCCTTATTTCTTATTCCACTCATGGAAATTGGACAACTGTGTCATGCCTTTGCCTTCCTAGAAAAAGAAATTCAGCTCACATAACACTACTGAATGATGCACATGAGGGGTAGAAGTGTTTTACCCAACCCTGATTGAAATATAAGTAGGTATACCGTGTTCACTTGAATATACCCTGCACTAAACCACTGTCTGTCTCTATTACCTTAATTTCAAACACCTATTTCGCCTCAATCTGTTCCTCCTCAGACTCTTTATATTTACTCCACTACTACAACATGGCTCATGTACAACTTACAGGGCAAAGTACAATCACTAAAGAAATGATAAAATGAAGAAAAAAAGATTAAGCCATAGGCTTCCTTATACATCTGTTGGTCAACCTTCCTGTCTCTCTTTCCCTTCCTTCCCTTTGTGCTCCTCCAAGGTGCCAGACAAGTCGCTCAGCTGGCAGAGCTATAGAGTGACTGAGGCAGCAACAGGGAGAGAGACAATGAAAAGAGAGGCGAGGTGCAGAGAGGGCCAAATGGCTAGTTGGCTTCAGGCAATGGATCGACATCGACTCTCCAGGAAGAGGGCTGCTTGCATTCAGCGGATTGCTTCAATATGGGCCAACAACCTTACACAGAAAAGGTCACGAAACCTCTGCTGATATCATACTTTGCCTCCCACCTGTGCCTGACAAGCGGGGGTCAGACGCAAGTATTTGTATCGTGAGTTATTTGTCATGTGTCTTTGGAAATGTAGGCTCCTGTTAAGGAATAGAGAACGAGAAGAAGAACAAGGAGGGCGAAATGCCTCCACGCTGAATATAAACTCAATCTTCTGTGTTTATTATCAAAAGACAAGCTGTCAGAACATGTGTGCGTGTGTGTATGTGAGAGGAAACTTTTATTGATTTATTCTGACGGAGGAGTGCTTTTAATATTAAAAAAAATAATAAAATCAGTTGCAGTTTCAGCGTGCCTAAAAGTGGAGGACGGTGAGGGTTTGATACTGAATAAATCTGGTGAACTTTTCTTTCAAAAGGTTGCTGGAATATCCATGCAAACAGTACATTTGTCTGGATGCTAATTTCCTAGGTGATATAAACAAAAGTCAGAATTTGAAAAGTCAGCCTCCAGTAGTCTGCACGCCTCCCAGCTTCTGCTCTGATATGAAACACATTAAAATAAATATTTCCTTCTTTCTTTCGTCTGTGCTGGAAACACCATCGACTTTGCAAAAAAATGCAGTGTTGCTTGAATCGCAGGTGGGGATCCAAAATAGGTCACAGCCAGAACTGTTCATGCAGGTCCCAGGATGACGAGAGTCAGCGTTTTCTAGTTAATGTGTTCATAGAATGTGAATGAAAATATAGGGACATGGTTTTGTCAAACATTAATGAACAATTCATGCTAAAAATGAATATGTCTCCAGACTTAGGGCTCGGGCTGAAAACTCCCAGGGAATTTCCAGCCAAAAAAAACACGACATAGTCATGCGTAGGTGTATTAGATGATCTAATTTCCTGCTCTACCAGTGCTTAACTTTCTGAGAGTTCTGAGATTGCCGAGATTGTGGAGGTGACATCCCAAAAAATATACAAAACAGGGCAGCAAGCACAATGGTCAGATTATCACGCAAGCTGTAAATAAAATGTCAATTTATCAGATTATACACCAAACCCCCGGGTGTGACGATAATGGCAAGAGCAGCAGGTCAAAGTTCAACCAGGAAGGAAATCTCTGCTTTCAAAGGCATTCTTCAAAAAAAAGTCAATTTCGTCACAACTTACAGCTATGACTGTAGCACTAAACTCAGACATTTGAATGGTTTAAAATGTAACTTCATGCTATGTTGAATCTTATTTTGGCTTAATTATGGGGGCAACCTCTATCACTGCGTCTTGCGAGTGAGTTGGGCAGTTTCCGATTGTTGGGATGATGCTGGCCATTTGTGAAAATGTGAACATATTGCCCAAACCTAGGCACTAGGCACAACCCGAGTCACTGTCAATCTGCAGGTAAACCAGATGTATGACGATGTTATCTTATAAGGTCAGCCCGATACGGGTGATTCATAAACTAGAAACCGCAGCAAAACTAATGACTGACCGCCAGGCTCTGTGGCGCTTCTATCTGTCGTAATAACATTGCACTTACCAAAGTAGATGCTCGGGCATTGCTACAAAGAATCAGCGATCAGTTGAACAGATGGGTTGTGAACAATCCAACAGATTAGCCAAATTATCTAAACCAATTTATTTGGATGCAAAACTAAAAGGGAGCACACCCAACGCATTAGAAATGAAAACTGCATGTATGCTACTGTAGGTTAAAGCTGAACCACAAAGTCCATTTTCAAACCTTTGTTTTCTCTTCCAAATACATCCTGCCTCATGCTTCTTTTGTCCCAACTCCCAGATCTCAACATCTAATTAGTCACTACAAAATTATTATTAGTTGGAAGAATGACAAAACTACAAAAACTAAGATAGATAAGAGAGTCCCTAGTTAGTATGCATGGCTTTGTGGGTTGGATATGTTCTTTCCTCTTTCCACTTGTCATAATAAAGAAAGTACTGTAAGTACTTGAAGCAGCATGCCTCACTGACGTACTGTTCCTGCCAGTCTCTACCTGTTCCTGACTGAAAAGACCTGTCAGAGGGGGCTGACATCACAGATCCTCCATCTGTCTCATTCTGTCTCTCCCATTGTTGTTCCGAGGGTAAAAAACGAAGAATGAGACACAGCGAGGACACCTCCTCTAGCTCTGTCCTTCTTCCCTGTCTCTCTCTTTCCTCCTCCCTGCCTCTCAGTTGATCGATATGCCGCTGTAGGGACAGCCATGGAAGTTTGGATCAATCTAAACTACTGCTGGGAGAAACGGTGACGGGAGGAGAGGGAGGGAGAGCCGGAGACATGGAAGGAGAAACGAGCAAAAAAACAAGACTGAATTGTAACACACCGAGGCACTGAATGCTTAGACAGAAGCGCTTGGTTTGGGGGGTAATATGATTAAGAACTCAATATTTGGAATTACAATTGCAAAATATAGTTTGACTAATATTGGATGATACTGCATGCAGGTCCAAACAGACTGCAGATATTAATACAAAAATAACTCAAGGAAGCTCATGTTCTTTGTCTGCTTGGTGCTCAGGTGCAAGCTGTGATCATACCGGAGCAGCCGCTGTCCATGGTGCTGCACAGCAAAACACATCCATCTTAACAAATTATTTTATCCCATATATAGCCTTCAAGACTTGTTTATCCTCAAATAGGAAAGTACTCTGGCAAAAGGGAGAGAGCGTTCGCTTGTTCCAGTAGACAACAGTGTTTTATGTGAGGATTTCTTTTAGAGATACGTGGATGAAACGATCGCAGTGGTATCAGGGAAACTCGACTGCAGGAAAACTAGAAGTGACCCTCTCGTTTTTGGTGCTCGTTTTAAAAATCGCTACATTTTAGCAACTCTAATAAAAGACACAATGACGAGAGCTGATTGGAGGCTTTATTGAAGTGAGGCTAAGCCTAACGTGGCACCGCCTCACACTGACTAATGACAGCGAGGTTGTCGGCACCCGTTGATTTAAACACCGTGGTCGAAACAAGCTTCTGTGGAAATCAGTTTGATTGTTTGCTAGACCACATCTCATGAACAATACAGCATTTAGCATTACGTGTCACCCTCTTTTTCTTTTGTTTACTTGCTGCAGTGTACCCGATGGTTTCATCAGCGGGGGGTCTCACTATTCTGCCTACATTTATTGACTTGTACTTTTATTACGGCCACAAAACAGTGAAATGTGGATGCAGAGGTGTGCTGCACCATATCAGCACAGCAGCATATGTATTGATGTTTGCATGCACAACAAAAACAATTGCTGTGTGTTATTAGTGGAATATAAAATAGAAGGCCTCAGCTCAATTGGTATCCCGTGGGTCCCAATGCAAATGCTGTAAAGCGAGGGCTGTATTTACTCTAATGTGGGCAATCAACACGATCACTGCCTTTAAAATGGAGCTTATTTTAGTTGATGTCTTCTAAAGATAGCTTATTATCCAGAGTATGAGCAGTTCTTTAGAGTTAAAAGAACCCATCTTATTTTCCCTGTAGGATGGGGAAAGATATATTTTCAATCACAAATATTGTTGTGGGCAGGAATGGAAGAGCACATCTGCAGGGGCAGACAGTAATGTTCAGAATTTGATAAAGAGTCAGACAAAATAGTAAACACTCGCAAGGTTTACTTAACTTTTCGAGTTCAATAAGCCATTTGCCGAAAATAAAACAAGCCTTGAATAATTCTCTGAGCAGTTCGTTCTATCGAAATAAAATCTTTGTTTTTTTAGAGTTATGGCCAGCTTCAGTCGCCCTGTGAGGTTTGACTCGGTTTAAGGGTTGGCGTTGATGGTGCCTGGAAGGCCATTAGCGCGGCTATAACTGCTAGAAGCGACGCATTAAAGGCAGTGGAGTATGCATGATGCTTCATCTGTGGTTACCTCTCTTGGCAATGACACGAGGCTCCGTAAAAATAAATGTTTCGACATAGATTACTTAAGTTTAACTCTGTGCGGAATATGAGCTCAAACTAACAAGATGAGATGTGACGGGATTTCCCCTTGCTGTCCCCCAAAACCATCAATTTGGATTCAACACTAAAGACATCACAACTGTTCTGTTTTTTAACACTTTTTGCGCTGACTGAAACAGAACTAGTGCTTGGTTCTTTAGGTCAAGACCGTCGGTTCAGTGTGTGTTTGACTCTGAGCGCCACTGACAACCTTATTGATTTTCTCGGCGGGGTCAGCTGCACAGTAAAATTACACGGCGCATTTAAGTTCAAACCTCCCTCTAAAGTTTGGTAACGGCCTGGAATGAGTAACTTCACCAATGCTGCCAAAGAAAAGAGAAAATAGAAATGAGGCGAGCGGAGATATTGAGAATCTTGTTTTCAACTGAAACGTTCTTAGATACACAGCCGGAGGGAAAACAAAAAAAAAAAAGAAGTTGTTTTTTTTTCCTTTGCTCGCCACTACTGATCTTCAATTCAACTCCTCCTCAATTTCCTCTGCCTTTGGTATTACCCCTTCCATCAGTATTATGACTAAAAGCATGCACAGTCAAGGATAACAGAATCAAACACAGAATCAACATCTGAAACATAATAAAACCGATAACATGGAGAGAAAAAGAAGAGAGTGAATCATCCGTGCTTCTCGAGGCAAGCCACTAGAGACAGAGAGCCTGCAGCTGCAAAGCCAGACAGAACGGATCCGTACGAGAATTAAAATAATCAAAAAGGACATGAAAGTATCCTCTTATAACCAGTTCTCTCTCTTTGTCTCTCTCTCTCGTCTGACAACAGAGCTGACGTCTGGGCTTTGAGAGCTCAGATTGGAGTCCACAGTGAGAACCAGAAAGAGATTGCCATGATGGGGGCCCCAATATGAAACCACATGAGGCCAGCTAAGGCTAGGGTTAAAAAGACTGTCTGTTCTGAACAGAGAGCCATAAGCTGCCCATTTTGTCTGAACAGGCAGCCTCGAGATGGCAGCCTGATGACGGCAGAAAAATGAGAAACTTAGTGTTGCTTCAAAAATTCGAGCAGCTTGAATGATTGCGGCAAAAAACTAAAATGTCAAATAGATGTTTGACATCGTGTCCTCTTGTTTACTTCCCATGGAAACTGACTGCATCTTAAATTCTTGCTGGCCCCGGCCATCAACACCACGCTTGGTTTTTGTGTTAACTTTCTTGTAGCTGTGATTTTGTTCTTGGAGCAAGTGAATGACCTGACATGCTCAAAATACAACAGAAGTTGATGAAAGCCATTTAAAGCCTCACTGTGTATCTCTGCCTCCCTCTCTTTTGTGATGTTTTTCTTTAGTGTGAAGAAAAAAAGACTGTGGCATTGTGCCCAAGACACATTTCCCCTAAGGTACAGTAAAGTTTCCTCTACTTTACTTTACTCTACTCCCAAACTTGAAATGTATCTAAACCATAGACTGTATATCAAGATGGACGATGCATCTCCACTTTCCACTGTACAAAAATGAAGCCAAAATATCCCGTATACGGGCACAGCCGTCTTATGTGGGTGCCCATACATGGGAGACTGTGTCTGCGTGGGTTGAAGACGTGGTATCTCGCCTGTAAACCAGCCAACTCAATCACAAGCTGTCAGTCATGACCTGAAGCCCCATATTTACAGTGTCAATAATTAAAACCAAACTTATCAGAAAAAATAACACTACCCTAAACTACTCAAACTAAGAAACCATCTTTGGCAAACATTTATTTGATGTGTGTTTTGATTTTTTAGTTTGGTCCATGTCCAATTCGTTAACATGGAGGGAGCACTTGAGATGTTTTAGCTTCACTTTTAGGCAACGGTCATGTCGTCCATATTTCTATGTAGTCAATGATTTTGATGATGATGAACACTAATGAGAGAAAATGATAATGTCTTCTGCCACACCAACTGTAAACATGGACACAGTCAGTCAGTGTCATCCTTCTGAATTTCAAACGCTGTATGGTTGCATGTCCCAGTAAAAAGGGGCTTTGGTACTAAGCCAGAGAGTCACGGGTCAGTTGTATCATTAGAATTAGCTGCTAACTCTAGCTTCACTTGCCTTGTGACGATGCAGTCGTGTGTTGTGAAGAGTGGTAATGCAATGTAAAAATTTCAGGCGTCGTTGAACACGGTGGTAGCCTACAACATTTTTTTTCAGGGGTGGGAATGGTGCGCATGGTTTGAAGCAGGCATGTGACTGTGAAATGTAGCAAGCTAGCAGGGAAGAAAAGAGGTGGGTTGCTGTTCACACGAACAGACACACACACACACACACACACACACACAAACACACATACACACTAGAGGCAAAAAGTCTGAGAGAGAGAGACATTGCAAGATCGGTTTTTGACAGCTCAGTCGATTTCTTTCTAAATTTCATGCAGAAGTTCTTTCAAATCTGTGGAAGAGCATTTTCCATTAGTGCTAGCTTTATTAACAAAGGCGAGTTCACCAAATTACAAAAAGAATTCAAATCAAACACTACAAACACTTTAATGGTATAATAGTCTGGGTTTTATTTGTTTGGCTTTTGAGATTTCCACCTTCACCTCTGCACCATGGAGCTGAATGAACGTCTGTGATGTTCACGTTAAGGAAACCAAAAACTAAATGTCAAAGAGATGTTTACTGCACTATCTACCCTTCTTTCGTCTTCCCCGCTGTTCCTTTTTATGCACATCTCTTTTCCATTTGTGTGTGCGTATGTTCCTGTCTCTCTGTGTCTCCCTGGCTTTCCTTGTTTTTTTTCTATCTCCCTCTCTCTATCTGCCTCTTTCTCTCTCGTTCTCAGGACATGCAGATGACACGGGGCTTGGCCAGACAAAGTGATTCCACAGTGCCGAGGTCTGCCAGGGAGAGATAGCTTAGACACAGTGTCACCGCTGTTAGCTAGATGCAGGCTTCAGAGGGAAGGAAGACCCGAGCTGGAGTGAGGAAGGAAAAAAACAGAGAAATAGGGGTGAGGGAGAGGTAGAAAGAGAGAGAACTGGAACAAAGGCTTTTAGAAACCAGAGGATGGAACCAATGTTCAAATGCAAACAGAGTTCTCGTATATACCGCTCGCTTAATGAGACTCAGAGGAGAGGGTACTTTTTAATGTACTTTGTTTTATCCCTTTCCTTGAGCACCTCTATTAAATCCTAGAGGAAGTTTGCTGGCTCTGGCTGAATGAGATGCACCCCTCAAAGAAAATCTGTGCTGACCCACTTCCCTCGGTATGTCAGTTATCTGGAAGAAGGCAACACACACACACACTCTACTCTCTACCACCTCCGAGGCCTATACTTCAGCTAAAAATAGACATACACACCCAGGCTTGGTTCCCTGAGACTTTGCAGCTCTCAGATAACAATACACTGGATATACGTTGGCCCATATCGACCCAGAAAGAAGTCTTCCTCAGGTTTCATCTGTGTACACATCCATTCATCCATCCATCCTTTCGGTGTTTCTCCAGTGTGGTGTAATAAAGTTTCAGATGTAGGCTGTGAGATCTCCCCAGCCCGAGGCGATGAAAAGAGGAGGACCACAGAGACACGCCGGTATACAGCTGTCACACACGCTGTCGTCCAATCTTTGCGATGGAATGTGTGTTATGTGTCTGACAACTACTGACAGTCCAGCTCAGGTTATAGCCTTTTGGGATCTCCCAAATTCATAAAAAAAAGTGTGAAGAATGAAGAAGAAGCCAGACGTGTACTGTTTCAGTTGTGTGAAACAGGTGCTTCCACAGATTTATACCATTGTAAATTGATCGTTTTGGGGGTTTTGAGCCGTTGGTCGGACAAAACAAGCAATTTGAAGACATCATCTTACGATCTGAGAATCAGTGATGGGCATTTTTACACTAATTTACATCAGTTTATAAACCAAACAGCTGAAAACAGTCATCATTTCAGAGAGGGAGAAATCAGAGAAAAGTGGAGATGACCATCAAAGCATGCTTAGACTCAAACGACAGACACTAAAGGAAAAATAAATCACAGCAGCACTTGCTTGCAAAGACCTGATATACAAACCATCAAAAGCAGAACAAAGAGCTCATATTCATCTGTTGTACCTCTGGACGTGGGTGGCATTTATTCTGGATTGCTGTAGGGTGCTTATGAGAATTTTGTTATCCTTCAAGATAGAGGTCGATGCATCAGTAACAGGCACCAGGAAAGGGGATTCTATGGATTTTGCTATACCATGTTCACACAGCTGTGTGTGTTATGGTGTGATGGGGAGAGAGGGAGAGAGAGAGAGCAAAAAAGTCGACACAGGGACTTGGAAATGGCACCGTTGCACAATGCCAACTGGCCCAGTCATCTCCGAGTCATTACCAGATGGATTCGCACACGCACGGACCACACACACATACACACATATAGACGCAGGCACACGGAACATAGGGTGCCATGGTAGTGCCATACCTGACAGGCATCCAGCACTACAAAAAGATACAAACACACACACACTTTGGGCATCCAGCGCACATGGACAGATTGGCACAGTAGTAAATCTTGCACCATCCCTGTAATTTATCCAACACAGACACACACACACATACCAACGCATTCCTACGGCTGTCTAGCCGGGTGTGATGCCATGTGGTTTGGCGTCACCTGACAGGCATATCAAAGTCCGACACACATCGGCAGTGCATTTCCAGGCTGGTGATGGAATGGAGCGCTAATCTGGCAGGAAGGCAGGCAGGAGCTGTTTCTTTAGGGCACGGTGCCTGCTGTTAAATCCCTCTCTACCTCTACTGCCTGACTGCTGCAGTGGCACGCTGACCCCTGGCCCAGTTGTTCTGGCACTATTGATGAATGAGGGGGCAGCGGTGTATGAGTCATGTAAGAGAGAGGATTGTGCTGGTGTGTTGTTTCTCTGCACGTGTGTGTGTGGGTGGCTGAGACAGCCGAGTGGATGTGTATCAGACAACATGCATATCGGTGAGTATTGTTACAATACTTGTGTGTAACCATACATTAAGCCTGAAAGTAACAAGAGCAACTGGAAGTCCATACATTTCCTATGGAGTTGAGTGAAAGGGAAGCCTATGTGTGGTGGTTGGTCATAAAAACCATCTACTGTAGCCGTGGAAAGTGGCAACGACTTAAATATCAATATCCCTGCTCGCCCTCTTGTTGTTCTATTGATGTGATTTTTTGTCTGCAGCAGTGATTCCTGGCATGTTCAAAATGGACCAAGGACGTAGAATGAACGCTTTAAAGAAGTCCTATTGTTCAAGAAACACAAGCAGTCACACAGCTGAACTTATTTGGAAGAGAAGGCGAAGGTAAACGACAAACTATTACACTAATTGTCAACCACTGTTTGTAGTTGTAGCACACAGTTGCACATTCGAACCAACATTTTTGACTTTCTCAATTTCAGTAACACCTAAATTAAAATGATTTACAAAATCTGGCTAATCCGATGACTGTCTGACTGTACGCGTTTCTCGCACTGCTGCACCGATGATCTCCCCAATCTCATGCTACATTTGTCACAGTTTGAACTAGTCTTTCTTCCCAAAGTCTGGTTGTCTCACTCTTGTTCACCTCTCAACAGGGAAGGTTCAATCAGTTCTGCCCGTTCTGCCCTTTGTGTTGGACAAAAGGAGCCTTGATTAAAGATATCGGGACGGTTGATTTACAGCATTACAGTTTACTTTGTCTGCGCATACAGTGGCTTCTTTTTTGGGGTCATGTCTGAATAGGAGAAAGCGAGGCAGAGAGAGAAAGAGAGAGACATGGACAACCCCAGACTGAGGATTCACTTATTGACTGTTGCTGTTTTCCTACCAGAGTTCGGGAAAACAAGCGTTTACATATTGACACATGGCTCTTTGTGCGTCACTTGACCTTGTGGTCAGTTTAGATCAGAGGCTAACTGAAACTTCAAAATCGAAGAAATGTTTCAGCTCTTGAAAGAGTCAGCAGCTGTGTCAGTACACGTCAATGCTAAATACATTCACTGTATACGAAGAGCCATGGCGCAGGGCACATTATGACCAGTGACTGGGTTGCGTTACACTAGGCTGAGACATTGATTCTCTTTTCACTTTTGGCTTCACACTTCATCGCACTCCAATACGATACACATTGAAGTGTGACAATACAGTTCAACACGGACACGACCCCCCACCTCAAAAGAAAACTTTATTACCGTCACTCTGATCATTACTGTGTATGCTCCATATCTCCTGTTCATCTTTTAGTTATGTAGTCACTGTTGTGGTTACCACATTTAACTCACTTGTCGAGAAACTTACAAAACACACGGAGTGAGAGACAGGCATGACACAACCCTGTTTAACCCCTTTTAACTATATACACATATGGATAAATCTCCATTCTCCTCTGCTGATATATGAGTTACCATGGTTACTGAATGATCTTGGATAATTATATAGATGGTTACTTCAGTGACAGCTGCCATGAACAGCAGATGGATTGCGTAAAGGAGTTTAACTTTTGCATTGAAAATGTCACCAATCTACAATCGCACTGGTTGGTCACACATGGAACACATGGAAGTGGGCCAAGACCCTTTCTGCTCTGTTTCAACCACTCAAAACAGGATAGGTGTGAAGTTCTCCTTGGACAGCCGAGGTTGGATTGGGAACAGTAACCTGTAAAAGCCCTTTGAGACACTGTATGTGATAATGGATTATGCAAATGAACTTGAAACATGACTTGACGTGCATCCACACACAGTAATACTGAACTCCCCAATCAAAATTCAAGCCACACTATGCATTATGTACTCCAGTGTTTGTGTATGAGCGTGTACAACATACAGTATGAGAGTATAAGAGCAAGAGCAGAGCAAGTCAAGTCTGCTTCCCCCATTGCCTGACCCTGGCGTGGGACATGTTCAGAGTTCTGACCCAGTGGCCTAGGTCTGGCTATACTGAGCAGCTTGCTGACTGGCCTGAACATCCAATGACACAGGCAGCTGGTCTCTGCAGACCCACTGGCGGTGGGCAGCCTTGTGTATTGTGTGTCAGTGAGTCGGCATTGGCTATCTGTTTGCAAATGCCAGCAGCTGTTGTCCTCACACCAATTTTCTCTCTTCCACAGACACACCTGTACAGAAATATGAAGTCCAGGTTGGAGCTGGCATCTGGCACATTAATGCTTTTTTTCACTCTTTGCCCTAGTCAGCACACCACTGCAGGCAGAGAAACATTTGTCTTCAAAGAGTCCTCAAACAACCACTGTGCTAAACTTAATCAAAGACATCGCAGACAATAGAAGAGCAATAAAACAGCAGTCCTTTCAGCGTTCAACCAGGGCATATATCCCACTTGCCCAGAGGGTTACAACACTCAGCTTCACAAGTCAGCGATTTTTCAAAGTAATATCTCCGCTTTGTGTCCCACCGCCACCTCCTCTTCCAGTGAATCAGTTGATGCTGGTAGTGTGGAACAATTCATTCAACGGATATGTCGTCTGCTATTTGACTTTGAATAAGGACTGCTCTAGTTGGCTGCAATTGAATGTGTGGGTTAAATGGAAGTACGAGGTTATTGTGCAGCAGCTACTCCACTGGATAGGCCTCCGTTGCTTTCCTGCTATGAGCAATGCATGCTTGTATATGCAGTTCAGGTCCAGTGTGTTGGATTTAGAGGTCACAATTTGTAGAATATGGGACAGATATAATATGTTATGCTTATAAATATGTTTTCATTAGTGTTTAATCGCCTGAAGATAAGAATTGTTGTGTTGTTGTTACCTTTTAAGTATATCTCTAAACACTGCAGGTCCTCTTCCACAGAGTGTGTCATGTTGGACGGCCAGTAGCCATGAACACACAAACTAAACACTGTCTCTAGATAGGGCCTTTTGTATTTTTTGTGCATTTTGCAGCCACCATTTCTCCTGCTAGGTCGGCACAGGGTGAGGTGACGGGGTTGCTATCAGCAACTACTCCACTAGGTGCCACTAAATCATACATACTAGTCCTTTCAAGCTACATTTTAGTGCATTCAGATACCAGTATTGAATGAGTTGCACTTGCAATGAGTAAAAAAGAATTCGAGGGAAAGATATCTCTGTTGATGTTGATGTGAATGAAAAGATTTGGACACATACTTTGTTAGCATTGAAGAGTATAACAGGCAGTCAGTGACAGGTAGAATTTTGACATTAGACCTTGCTTACAATGGTTAGTTTTTGTCTGCTCTGTACTGTGCAGCTCATTTCACCTTTGGTCACTTTATTTAAGAACTCTCCTTTGTATAGGTCTTTTTACAAAGTTCTACACCTTTGAACTGTGTCCACATCTTTTTGAGTAACATTTCTCTAAGCCAGAGCCATTTATTATATTGGATTGTACTGAATAATATGTAACTCTCAAACTTTTTTATCCACACTAGCAGTGTAGCTCTAGGGATGGCAATCATGGCCATTTGGTTAGTCCACGTCTTTGCCCTGGACCAGATTAACTCAACAAATATTGGATAAAATACCACGAAATTTGGATACACATGGTCCCCTGATGATGAATCCAAATGACTTTGGTGATCCTCTGACCTTTCCGTTAGCTCCACCATATGGTTGACATTTCAGATTTTGAGTGGAATAGCTCAACAACTATCAGATGGATTGCCATGAAACTCTCAAAGATGTTCAAGGTACCCAGAATATCAGTCCTAATGACTTTGGTGAGGCTCTGACTTATCAAAGTGTCAATTTCATTTAATACTTGGATTTATGACCAAAATACCATCTTACCTTCTCATCAGTTTCAGTTGTAGTTTGTGTTTAGTGCTAATTAGCAAACTAATTTGATGACATGGTAAACAGTATACAGTAAACCAAAAAAAAGCATGCTGACATTAGCATTTAGCTAATTAAAGCACTAAAGCTCCCTTTAAAGGTGAAACCAAGGAGGTGACCTGGACTTTAGAATTAATCTGGGAACTTCAGTGGCAGTATCTGCTCTCTGCTGCTTGGCAAGACTGATCCATCTTTTACAATGTGTTGATAACACTTAAGATGGAGAAGAAAAAAAAAAAAAAAGTGGGAGAGGAATGAAGCAGAGGGCCTGTGGGAGGCGCACAGGAGGGGTGCAGGAAAGAGAGGAGGTGTAGAGTACAAGGAAATGAAGGTGTGAGTGGATGAGAAGAGAGGGAGAGAAAGAGCCCTCCTTATTCTTCAACTACTTTGTAGTGCTCAGACATATACTGTAGTACAGTCCAAGGTTGAGGCAGCATTAAGTGCATTCGACAAATGGGTCCCTGCAGGGAGACCTGTAGGTGTCCAAACCAAAAGTGGCCGTACATTAGGGGCTCTCTTTGTCATCCTCTCTCTCTCTCTCTCTCTCGTTCACACACACACACACACACACACACACACACACACACACATATTCTCATGCACACACACACACACACACACACACACACACACACACACACACACACACACACAGATCCACACCCACAATGTGGCTGCTGCCAGTAAGACTTTTGCTTCGTCAGTAAACAGTTGACCGTCCTTGTCAGTAAAATGTTTATGTAGCTGGCCATAGTCCTGGTGAAGCTGGCAGAGGGAGCTGGCTCTGTAGATAAGACTACAGATGAAAGAGGAGCGTGATGATAAATAATGACACAAAGCCACCTAAGAATAATTACACAGAGAAAAATAGAGAGAAAGTGGATTATTTAAAGTCGCCATGGGGAGATTAGCAAAGTGTGCCTTTTTAAGACTTTGGCCACTTGCCATGAGACGAGACTGATACACATCTGGGCTAACTGCTGCTCAAACAGTTCTCACCGGGCCAGACGGCAGAACGAGCTAGTGTACATGCTGCAAGGTCAACTCACGGTGAACGAATTTCGGATGATACAGCAGAAAACGCGAATATATTTTCTCCTCACACACATAAACAATTAGAGCAGGCCTTTGTATCTTCAGTCAGTCTTCAAATGGTGGCCTAAAGGCGAGAGCTTGTGATCGGAAGGATCAGACAGGGTAAATCTGGGTGTGGTGGCACTTGCCCCTCCCTCCTTACCACCACTGAGGTGCACTTGAGCAACCCTAACGCCAACTGGTCGTCGGTCCCTAAATCTCTCTCCCTGAATATGGAAAATTTAAAAAAGTTCTAATCGTGTTCTTTTTGTGAACCTTTCTTCTTCTTTCATCTGAATCACCCTTAAATAAATTGGACCTGTTTCCATTCTTTTTTTTTGCCCCTCCACAAGAGCCCTGTCCAGCAGACCCTTCCTGGCATTGTTTGAGATGATAAAGCAACAAAGGGATGGACAAATAACAAATCTGTTGTAATCCCTCCACCACCCTACATGCCCTAGTTCACTAATCACTCCATCTCCTCAGTTCTCCATCCTGCTACGGCAACATTTCATCTCTATTTCCTCCACCAGTCACCATGTTTGGGCTCTTTTGGTTCCTTCCACACCTGAGAATGTAGATAGTAAACAAGATGTTGAGGGCGAGGAGAGAGCACATCCTGAGTTTGTCTGCAGCGTTACTCAAAAGCTCAAGCAGATATAATAACACTGTCAACACTGAATAGTTGCATTTAATGTATTAGTTCTAACGCTGGCTTTTATTTAATGACATCGATGATAAGTTTGCTGTTTGGCACCAGTTTGTTTACGCTTCTGGAGTTATTTTGCCAGCTGAGACAACGCCAGAAGTTCTCCTTCTCATAATTACAACCAGCAGTCTGACCTTACAATGTTTTCCCACTTGACTGTTCATATTTACAGTGTACAATAAACAGAGTTGCACTGTCCCATGGCCTTCAGAGCTGCAACGATTAGCCGATTAATCATTAGTTGTCCCTGTACTTTGATAATCAATTTGAATTGTATTAATTTCTGGGTTCTTTACTCCTCTATGACAATAAACTGAACATCTTTGGGTTGTGGACAAAACAAAATATTTGAGGATAGCACCTTGGTTTTCCATATTGGCCCTCTAAAACATGCGTTACTCACTTCTTCACTCCCTCCCACACTTTTCTCAGACTTTGCCATCTTCCCCCTAGAAAGCTGATCTGTCTGAGTCTTTGCTCCAGGTTGAGACTGTTGCAAATCCATTACATCAGATAACAGGTGGGGGGGCCTGAAATCTGATGCTGCTTTACATCCCTGTGGGGTTGACAGAGAGGAGCAGATGAAAAATGGGGGATTACTCCACTCTCTCCTTATTAAGTCTCCACAGAGGGAGGTCCTTTGCAGCCATATGTCCCGTCATCAACTCTTATTGTAATCTGATTGAAATGTGGTGGGAGTAGAGATGACGTGGGCGGTGGGGGTAAAGCCCCTTCCCCCCCTTTTTTTCCCCTCTGAGATCTCAGCCTCAGTCAACAACGAGGCAATATACAAAACAACACAAGAGCAGTGGCATGGCGCCAGGTTGGTGGCAAGCCTTATATTTGTCAGGCCCCACAGTGAGCAAAAGGCCACTCAGCCAACTAATAATCCCCTATTTGAATAATGGCTGCTATTCTATTTCACTCCCAGCTTCTCTCCATTTAGGCTGGTTGTAATTTCCTCTTTTATCTATGGCTGAGCTCGCACAACTTATGAGAGTCCAATCTGCATCCCTCTGCAGACCAATTGAATGCAAAGTGAGAGCAATCGTAGATCATTTTTCCCCCCTTCCTACACCGTGCCTTCACTGTCTCTCTCGGTCTCCCTTTGTCCCAGTCTTCAGCTTCTTCACTCCCTCTCCTTCTGTTGGCTGTCATCCTAAATGCTCAGACACCCTCCCTCCCCACACACACAGCCACCTTGCATTGTCACAGCCGACATTTAAGGTGGAGGGCCCCCCGAGATGAAACGATGCAAGCAGTCAGCCACATTACCCTTTTCTCTATTTCCATTTAGCTTGCACAACAGAATCCTCGTTGACAGGGGAGGACGAGGAGGAGAAGTCGAAAGTATCACACGGCAGAAGATACAGCGACTCCTCTCTCTTAAAACGTCGAAAAAAAAAAAAAAAAAAAAAAAAAAAACTCTGGCGTGGTGGATGCAAACAGGAGCCTGTCGCCAGAGGATGCAAAACAAAGTTCATCTGCCACTATTACGATAACAACAGCTGCAGCAACCCTGAACATATGACAGAATCTCACAGCCACGGTCAAAAACGCTTCCAAGACATGCTGTGGTAATGGGATTTGAGGCAACACTGCGCTACGTCTATGCTTACAACTTGGAACAGCATGCAACTCGCTTTACAGGTCTTGGAGAGAGGAGCACAAGTAATCTGACTTTATTTTCTCTCCTGGGAGGTACCACTGACTTCCACAGAACAAACAAAACAAAGTCATACTCAGTAACTCGCCTGAGTCACAGCTCACATTTCCTCCACCTACTCACCAAAAATCATTTAGGTGAATAAAAAGTTTCACATTTCCCTGCTTGACCCCACCTAAGCACTGCTACTGCTACTATCGAGGATAGTACTGAAAGGATTAGCTAATTAATTGATTAGTGGAGTGACAGAAAATCTGAATAGTTTGACATTTGAGAAATATGCTTATTTTCTTCTCGTGTAAGAAGAGAAGACTTTTTGTTATCACTGTGAAGTTGCCAGCATGAACTCCAAGAAGTCAGTAGGCCCAGCTGCTCTTCACCAAGTAACTGTTTTAGTACGTGACTCAGTAAAACTAGAACTTATTGGTTTTACATGTATCTTTCTGTATGAATTAATAAATGAACAAACGAGCTTAGAGGTACTAAGCTTATTTATGAACTTGGGGTCAAGCTAAGTTAGCTATTTCCCCATGCGTCCAGTCTTTGTGCAAAGCTAAGCTAATCATTTCTTTACTATTAACACACAAACACAGGACTGGTATTCATTTTCATTTAAAGGATCAGATTGCTCAGTGGCATCTTGGGGTGTAGTTGCGGGTTACAACACCCTCTACTTGCCCTCCTGTGTCAAGCATGAAAGAGAAACTATGGCGGCCACGAAATAAATAATACCCAAGCCACTGTTTGGTGTGTCCATTCTGGGCTACTGTAAAAACAACAGAGGACCTGCAGTGTTGAGTTATAAAAGGTTCACTCTAAGGTGGGAAAAACCCAACAATTTTAATTTTAAGGTAATTACACATTAATGAAAACACAGTCATGCATATTATATTCCATGCTTGCCATATTCTGTAAATAGAGACCTCTAAATTTGACACACTGGACCTTTAAGCAAACCTGCCCCAAATGTACTGGTTTCTACAGTCCCATATGGTGATTATTTTAATCTTGTGTGCTCAGTATTATGTTATTATGCCCGCACAAGATAGATTATGGGACTCCGTAGGTTGCAAATGGAATATTTTTTGGTCAAAACCCCCCACTTTATAGAGCAATTAATTAATTAAAAACATAAATAACAGATGCAAGTATAATGAAAATAAAAGTGAATTGCAAAACAACCATTTCTTTGGGTCTGTACAAGTTGACAGACTTGATTATGAACTTACTTGGTGGATTCTAGCTCTAGCCAGTTATCTCTGTTGCATTTCTGCGTTTGAGACTTGTTGAAAGTCTCACATATCACTGTCAAATGTTTCTTCTCCCTTCCCTATATAGCCCTGTGGGTCAGAGGAGGACACATCACAAGAGTGCCCTGCTGTTTGACAAAGCTGTGTGCCAGCAGTTAGAAGTTAAACTATATAACCGAAACGTGGGCAGCACTTCTTTACAAAGTCTCTTTTTCTGTGTCTTTCTCTAAACTCCAAATTATTGCCAGACAAAGTTGTGACAATGATGACTTGAGACAAAACCTTGAGTGCAAAAAAGTCAATTAAATTCTCTCTTCCTCTCTCTGTATTGGCCAGAGATGACATAATTGTTATTGAGAAACTGAAACGCATGCCATCCACTATATACATCTCCATCACTCTGCTTCTTTTCCCAAGCACTCATTCGTCAGAGTTGATACAAACGTTACTGAGACATTTGGAGAGTGGCGCAAACATCGATGTTCGTTAACTTCTCTGAGACAAATGGCACTGTTTGGGGAAATGTTGAGTGAGCTCACCGCGAGAGCAGCTGGATTCAATAGCATTTTGTCACTGCTGTTAGGAAAACTTCAGAAAAAAAACTTGGTGCTTTTATCCACCTCAGACCAGGGGAGCAGGTATCATGGCAGTTTGAGACAGGAAATTGAGCCTCAGTGTTTTTACTGCGGGTGGCCAAGCTGCATGGCAACTGAGCCCCTAATCATGGCTTTGATAGTGACACACTCCACCTGTTATAGCCAAACCCTGCCAAGGTTTTGACACAAACAGCCTTTAGTCATCTAGACTGCAGTGCAGGTCCACTGTTTTTTGTCTGATATTTAATATTTTCTTTCTTTTCTTTAGCACACTAACATGCCAGTAACTTGCTGGTAGTTGTTTTTGTTCAGATATTTTAAAATAAGTAAGTATAAGAATCTTTTATTTGATGACCAAGCAGTGTAGTATAAAATGAACACGTTGTAATGAGTTGTTCATGGGGACAAACAAAGAATTGCCAATGAACTGTGGTTCCACTCAACTCCAAGGAGCAATTTAGTGTCTTTTAGCTTGTTGTTTTGGTTTTTAGGGCCCACATATTTACTGCTTTGACTGCAATGTTGTGCAACAAACAAACAAAAAGAAAAAAAAAAAAAAAAAAAAAAGACTGATTTAATTTCCAGGAAGCAGCTAAATGTACTCATGTAAAACCAACTAATTATGTACAAACCACTGCTTAATTCAGGCATGCTGTTTAGAACATTGGTTTACCCCAAGCGAACCACAAAGGGATACAAGGGTGCAAGATTGTAAAGACATTTGTCAAATGTTTGCTTTTTCTTTTGAAATACCAGAACGTTTCAATTCTTTAGAGCTCTAAAAAAAAGCATTAAAAAGAAACAATCTGAAAAGGGAACATTGCTCTTCAGTTGAACAGTTATGCAACCTGTGACGAGGCATAGCGAGCAGGCTTTCAGAGCTAAAAAAAAAAAAAAACGGGAACCAGTGGTCTTGAGGGTGTCAAAGGCCATTCTGGGAAACGACTTCCTGAAGCAGAGGTAGATGAGACACTTTGAGAAAAGGTGGTTGCAACAAAAGGTAAATTTCAACATATCGAAGATGTATTGAACGTCACAGATTGAAGGTGCACTTCATAATAAAGTGACAGCACTGTACCTGAAGTGCACTTTTCCTTTCAGGTGTATAGGTAGGCAGTTACGGAAACGTAATTTGCTTTGGATAAAGGCTTCACATAAATGTATGGTATGGTAAAAGCCCTGTCACCTCACAGTCTTTGCATCCGTGCTGAAGTTTGCAGACTGCTAGGCTGGCATTTTATCAGCATCATGCACTGGCTGCTTTTATGTGAATTATTGAATTTTTTCTCTCTCTTTTCCTGTGTGCGAACAAGTCAAGAGCGCTGAATCAGCAGCAGGAAATGCAGTACGTGACCCCCAGTTTGATTGAGGACTTCTTTTTTTTTTAAATACAAGGTGGAAAACAAGAAAGGTCTTCGTCAAAGATACCTATTTGCTTCCAGGGAAATGTCTTTATGTCTCCACACAGCAGTAACTTTGACTGTTCTGCCTGACAGTCAGGGGTCTGGGGCAATACTGCTGTGGTCAGACAGCAAAGAGAGCAAATGATAGGGTTGAACAGAGCTTGATAGAGAGGTGAGCCAGCACCTCAGAGGGAGGAGAGAGAGGCAAGCGAGGGAGATGAAACTGAGAAAGGAAGCAAGAGTCAGAGGTCAGAAGCTCTGATAACTGGCTGCTATTTGTGTGCCTTAGCTGTTAAGCTGCTGGCTCAATTTGATAAATAGCAAATATTAGTCATTGGTCATCCTGTGTGCGTATTTTTGCAGGTGGCCTGAAGTATCAACAATGCAGGCATAAATATACTTGGATCTGTTATTAGTATCAGGGCCTTAAAGAAGAGGAATGATCACCCATAAATTCAGCATTCAAAGATAGAAAATCAGATGTTAGTGATAATAAAATTAGTTTATTACCTGTTTGTGTGTCCATCAGTGAGGAGCAGCAGCAGGACGAGGGAAAGAAAAGAAAACAGACATGTTAGAATAATCAGATTAAAGCTAATTTAAAATCTTTGTAAAGTTTTGGCAAGCTGACAGTCGATTTGCCAAACACATGCACATCTTTCATGTCCAGACTTTCTGTTTTCCGTTTAAGGACTCGCTACACTGTGGAACGCTCTCTTGTAAAAACACATTTTTCTTTATTGCATTTAGAGCAGAACGCCTCGATCCAAGATTGTCTCTTTATCAGGTACAGAAGCATCAAGGTTCACGTCTATTTTCCTTCCAGCAACATCACAATGCTGGCTATCTAATTCTGCAAATATCTTGAATCCCAAAACAAAGGAGAAAAACAATACCGGCGCACTGAATCCTGCTCCCTGTAAGATTTACGTGCGCAGTGTTTCATCTCAGTGTGAGTCCAGTGTGCATTCCCTGCATGCCAAGAAACCACATTAGTTTGAAACATTGCAGGGATAAAAACCGAGACCGATGTTCAGTTAGGAGAAATTTTAAAGTTAGAATAATTACAGTCTGTGAAGTATCCAAAGCAGTGAGTCATGGGTAACAATTTGAGGCCTTGGGGATGCGCTAAGCTGGCTGCAACTTGGATTTGGCACCAGCGCTTGGGCACCGCTACACGACTGTAGATGGGATTAAAATAAAGTATGACGATAACAGGGTTTCATAATATTCTCCCTCTAGCCATGAGCTTAAAAAAAAAGAAAGAATTAATTGCACATAATAACCTGTATGTTCTTATTTTATGACCACCATTATTATTACAATTGTGACTGAAAAGTCTTTGACACTTTCTGTGCTTGGAAATGAAACACATGGAGTTCCATTAACAAGAGTTGTGAGGAAGAGCTGTGCTTTGTCCGCAGGTTTGGTAGCTTAGCAGACCTTGAAATGGAAGACATTGATATTCCAATAGTCACCCACTGTGTTCCAGGCCAACAAGGTGTAAAACAACCCATCAAGTGAAAGCTGCAACACTTTGGACCACTTCACACTGTGAATAACAATCTCTGCAGCCAAATAAGGAAATTTAAGGCTAACTTTTGATTTCTGCTTTCCCTGAGTTTCAAGTCAACAAAATAAAACACGGAGGAAGAGAGCTTATTTTTTTTTTCTCGCTCTCTCTCTCTGCATTTATCTCAGTCGCTTCATGTGTCTTTTCCTCCCTGTCTCTCATCGTCTCCCTCCATCCGTCCCGGTGAGTCAGGAGGTGTCGGAGATTAGGCAGATAACCACTGATCTCTTCAGATTCAAGCTCATCTAACTCCTCTATAGAGTGTCACCCGGCACCGCATTTGTCTTGGAGCTCTGCATTGTGGAAAATGGTTGAAAATTGGCTTTCCCAGGTCGAACTGTCCCCTTCATAGATCACCGAGATGTCCTCCAGATAGCCGGCCCACATCCACTGCCAAGGCAGCGCACTCAAATAACTCTCCCTGATAGCTCTCTTTCTCTCCCTGCACTATCAGGAACCAGTCGAGCTAATATCAGATCGAATTCCTTGTACACTGGCAACACCCAACACTGACGTGTATTATCTGAGGACAAAAGAATACATTCTCCAAGTATGAATAGTCAATCAAAAGAAAACGTACTGGCGTTTAGAGAATTTATTGAAGTCAAAGTAGTAAATTTGCTGCTTTTCTCTCTAATAAATGTTTAGGAATTACATATCCTGAGGTTTTAGATTGTTCGTCGAACAAAACAAGGCAACAACAAGACAACTAAACAACGTTTGTCGAGTTCTGAACTGTGCAAAAAGGAGGAAAAAAAAGAACCCTTGGGGGAGTTTATAGGTGGAGGGCTGCGATGTTGTGTCTCTTATCTGCTCTTGCTACTTCTGTTTCCCTTCCTGTACACTGGACTTCACGCACACATTCACACACTTTTTTCCAGTCATCATTATCTTCCCAGACCTACTACTTGCAGGTGTGTTGTGAATTATCTGTGGAGCAGCTTTAGATGAGGTGGCCAGTTTCTTTTTTTTTTCTCTCTCTCCCTCTCTACTCTCCTGACTCTCTGGCAGGACACTTTTTTTTCTGGAAACCAGCCAGATCGTGCACGGGTTTGTTGGTGTGTACGTCCTGCCTGCGCAGGTACGTGGGACGGATGTAGCAGCTCTCCGCTAACTGATAACAAGCCAATCTAACACAATGGACAGGGGGACAAACACAAGGACTTAGAGAACAAAGAACAGAGGACAAGAAAGGAGACTGAAATGGAAGGAAACAACTGACATCAGTCACATGGCTTCTCTTCTGGTTTCTTTTTTTCCTCTCTGCTTTCTGAAAGTCTAACAGTGTGATAGGACAGGAGACTGACCCATGTCTATTCCGCTTGTCTGATTCCTCTCTCCCACTGTTTAGCTCTTTTTCTCTCTGTCCAATTTTCTGTCAGCTTCTCTGATGGCCTCTCTTTTTTTCCCCCTCTCTTTCTCTCCCTCGGTCTCCCTCTGAAGGACAATTGGTCTCATTCAATACGAGGAACTGGAGGCAAATCAAACTTTGCTGCCTAAGTGAGTATGGGGTGGGGGCATGGGGGTTGGGGGATGAGATGCAAAGGGAATTGAAATCGACTAGCACTCAATGTCAGAATGCCACTTGGGATCAGTGTCATACTGTATAGGAAATGAAAGCTGCTTTAATAAGGGCACAGCGCTATGTAGGTGAATAGACTCACGTTTGGTGAAAATGAAACGCGCCCCCGCAAGAACAAACGCACACGTGGACGCAATGACAGCGAACAAACACGCAAACATACACGGAGCTGCATGCAAGCTTCGATTAAAGACCACACGACTCCAGAAGCGTGGCCTTTAGATGACACACCATGTGAACTGTGACTGTGTTTGCTGATGTGCAGAACGGAGGGGGGGAGGGATGGGTGGCGTAATTGACCAGTTATAGCCACTGGGAGAGGTTAATTGAGGCGTTCCCTCTTGTGAAGGTGGGGGAGTTTCAATTAATGTTGTGAAGGTTGCCGTCAGAGACGAAGCCACAGGAACACCAAGTCCATTAAAGGAGTAATTAACACTGGCATTCAGGTGCAACACATAGGCCGGCTTCTAATAGACTTCATTATGCCAAATACCTAAGAAGGCAAGGTGAAACAAGGGCTGTAGGTGGTACATAAACAGGCTACAGTATGGAGATACAAGGACGGGGGATTACAACTTGTGTACTGAGCAAAATACGTCTGTAGCAATGAGTATTGAACATTTATAGGTACCATGAGCTGGCTTCACATGCCTGGTCAGATTTGTAGCCTTATTTGGTCTTTACTGAATAATAATTTTAGAAGAAGTACAATTTGGTGCAGGCAGCAGAGTGGTCCAGTGATTAGCACTGTCGCCTCACAGCAAGAAGGTTGGCTTGATGCCGCCAGCCAAGTTTGCATGTCTGCATGGGTTCTCTCCGGGTACTCCGGCTTCCTCCCACAGTCCAAGGACATGCATATGATAGGTCAATCGGTGAGTCTAAATTGCCCATAGATGTGAATGTGAGTGTGAATGGTCTGTCTCTATGTGTCAGCTCTGTGATGAACTGGCGACTTGTCCACGGCGTACCCCGCCTCTCCCCCAATGTCCCCCCACCCCCCGCAAATCTCTATTAACAATTTCAAGAGGCTCTTGAGTTCTATGTTTCAATGCTGTCCTTCTGTTGAAGACCAGAAATGTTTTTAGCAAGGATGTGTTAAAATCTTAACATATTTCATAGATTAACAGGTGCTAAAATCCATTAGTCACTAAAAATGATGACTACATTTTCCAAAAAACAAATAAATTGATAGACAAGTAAATACGCCAAATCTGTGTCCTGTATTAAATCTCAGTTTATATCTTTCAGCCTCAACAAAGGTGCACCAAGTAATGGTATAAGTAAAGATTCTCCCTTTGGCCTTATATAAAGGAGCCAAAGGTTACCTTTCACGGAGAAATACAACTACATTTCATGGACTTAAGTGACTTGTCCCTATAAAAGAGTTATGTATTTACAATTCCCCTTTTATGGGCCAGGGTTTGGTGCAGTGGGAAATGTGGCTTGAAAGGCGAGGAGGGTCACTGACACCTCAGACTTCTATTGCTCTTGGATGACACTGCAGAGCTGCTGCTGGTCATGGCCATAGTGCCTGATCATGTCTGTCCGGAGCAAAATGGCTCCCTGAAGGTAAAACCACTTCCATGGGTCGGGACGATTAGGCTTCATTTTATAGCACTGTTCCATAGTGTGGCAGCCTGGCCCTGGACCAGATTTACTCTGCCTGGGGGAGGGAAATAAACTTGAGTCTATATGACGGCTGAAGGAAGTAATGAAATGGCAGTCCCATGAGAGACACAAATCCACATACTGTAGGTATTCCCAAGTGTTCTAGTCTGAATCAAAGACTGCTGTCTGGCAGGCATGGCTCAGAACACTGACAGCCTGACTAAAGATTTTCACCAGCCATAGCTGGTGGAAATTCTTAAGACATCTTAAAAGAAAGGCTGAGGAGAGTAGGCAGATGTATTGAACACAGAGACAGAGGAAAGATTTCATTTTGTGTGAGATGTGTATTTTGAGTCACAGTTAAAAGATACAAAATCTGACTTTATGCTTAACTGTGTGAGCTCGATAATAGCACAGCTGCCAATTAAACGTGAGGAGGAGGGTATTGGCATTCCCGTAAGGTCAGAATCAATTTCCAATCTGTCATTCTCAAGAGAACAAGTGAACATCTGTCTGTATTTGTGTTTGTGAGTGATTGTTTATCCCAAAGCAGAACTAATGTACAACGCTATCTCTTGTAACACATATTCCAGCTGTTAAACGTACCCAGAAATACCACAGTAAATAACAGAAATAAATCTGCATGGTCACTTTAACTGCAACCTGGGAGGAATAAGCGATACACTATTCGACAGCGACAGTAAGTGTGTTTCCATGCACCTGTTTTTATGAACATTTTCAATTTGGCTGAGTGGAAACTGGGGGCAAAAAAAAAAAAGAGTTGAAATATAGTAAAAAAAAAAGTTTGGCAGAAGTGAAAAACTTGTACCGAAGCAAAGCAAACAAATACATCACGACGTACATGAAGCATGTGACATATATGTGCACCCCCCTCCCCCTGGAGAGGTGAAAAATTGCAGCGGTCAGATGATTGTGGAGCAATAAGGAGACTGTAAATTTCTTCATATGAATACATGAACAAACAAATTTAATCGTTTTATCCATTTGAGGCTTAACTGATGACTTTATGTTGGACTCTCTCCTTCTGTCAATGTTTCAAGGCTGCCAACTGGAGAATTAGCACCACCAGCTGTTTATCTCGATGTGCTCCAACTCCAGTACAGTAGATGGATTATTTGGGATTTTCTTTTGCCGATTTTATGGAAAAATCATTTGAATTTTGTTCTGATTTTTGATTAAAACTCGGCTACTCTATGTCTCAGAAGGTATACAAACAATACCTTGAGTTTCAATACTGTAGCAGTCAAGGACGCACAGAGTATAGAAGAGCTTAAATCCTTAAATCTGATACACAAGTGGGGTGTATTTAAATGAGAAGAGTTCTGCTTCCACCATGAGACGCTGAACGTGATTGGAATTTCAATCTGGAGCTCAAAGCACTGAAACGTTACATTAAAACAAACAAACAACAAAAGAACGACAGCAATGTCTGTCGCTTCTCAGAAGCATGTAGATAATCAACGGCTTTCACTGGAGCTAGTTTGCACCAAGAAGTTGCTACGAAAACTGTAGGAAAAAAAAAATGCGTCAGTGTCAAAAAATGTGTCATCTGCCTGTTATGTGAGTACTTCCAGTATTTAGTGTCTCAATATCCGCACAAAGTACAGGTTTAATCAGAAAGGTTCCTGAACTCTAAACAAACCCAAAACAAGCTTATCAAACTAATGGGAATTATTGGTCTGCATGCATAGGACTCATGCAAAAGGACTCGCTATAATTACTGACTGAGTTTATAGTTTTACCACTTTATTATGTTCTGCTAAACCATCACAGATGACGACAATCCTACAGTTTTTTTTCTTTTCTTTTTGTTAATATCTCTCTAAGCTGGGCAAGGCCAAATTGCTACAGACTTGACATTCAGTAAATGCATTAATTCATTCTGATGTATAACATGAAGGCAAAGCCTTCACCGGCTATTCAAAGACAGAATGGTTCACATTACAGGATGTAAGAAATGGAACTACCTTCGGGTACCTTAAATACCTTAAATGTAATTACCAATATAAAAGTGCCTCAAGACACCCATAGTCAATCTAGCACCACTTGGATGCTTCTGATGAAGAGCAGAGGAGGTGGCGTGGTTAAAGAGGTAAAAAGCTGCCATGTGGAGAGGCTGAAGGAGAGTGAAGGCTCTGCTTTTTTAAACCCCTCTATTCGTTTGACAGCAGGGTATATTTGAGCACATTAAATGTTTGAGTCGCAGAGAAAGGTGGTAGTTTTGAGCACTCCTGCACTGCTCTTCTAGTAATTTCTTTGCAGGGCCACATAAATGTGAGGAAATTGGGCGGTGGGCTGAGGTCACTCATGGACCGAACGATGGCCCATAAGCTTTTTGACAAGACCAGTGACTGGAATGAAAAGCACAGACAGGGAGGATAAATTATAGCAATTTTTGGACGTTAAAAGATGATAGTTGTCAAATCTACAAAATGTCATCAGTGCCACAAAAGACAGACACAGCATTTAGAGGAACAGACTGTTAAGAACAGTGTAACATACCGTATTTCTAAATTATTGCTTACAGGAATACAGCAAATAAAGAACCATCATTTCGTCCTGTTGTATAATTTTAACTGCATATTTACAGTGGCTAAGTAAAATTGCTGCAACGTCTGAAACTTCACTCTAAACATCAAAATTGCCCACCACCGTGTAACAGAGTGACATACTTAACCAGGACAGGGAGTGGCTCTGGACACTGTGCACACTCTGCTCTATATTCCCAGACCTCCATTGATTTTCTAACTCTAATATGCCATTTGGTAGCACAGGCTACAGTAACGTGAGCCAGCGACACACTCCACCCAGGCCCCAGTCACTGTCAGTAATGACTGCAATGTTGCAGTTTTCAAATACTGGCCTAGGGTGAACGTGGGGATAAAAATGGATAGCCGTATTGATAAAGCTAACGACTGTGTCAGTGTGTCACGTTTAGTTCGATTGAAAGTTTTGACAACGTGGAACCATAGAAATGATGTTTGGGAACCTCTGCTGCTAAAGGCCCTATCACACAGTTTTAGAAGCAGACTCTGCTCCAATAATAGGTCAATAGTAATCTGATAGAGGAAACAGGAGTAAGGTGATCTGCTACAGATCAGAGATATACATATCACTGGATACAGACAGATACTGTAAGTCTGTCATTCATCTGTACCGATGGAGCCGAGGCTGGGTTGACGCCCATACACAGATACAGCGTGAACGTGAAGACACGATTAATTCTTTGCTCAAATGGGCTTGAAATTTTTCATGATTCTCTCATTCTGAACTTAATTATATTTTACAAGGGATGAAATCCTCCGTTAACTGCCGTCTTTCCACATGAAGGGAAAATATTTGGACTTCTCAATTCCCCTGCCATGTGTACCCCCATAGTGCATGTGCAGACTTCATCTAATATTTGAAGTTATTACAAATTAATTTCATATACTTTGGAGCTGCGGAGGCTGTCCATTCTGGACAGCAGTGGAACTGATTGGAAATTTTACATTATCTTCTATCACTAGGCGGGACGGACTGGCATGTGAGACAGCAGAAGCTTTCAGGAGGATGAAATTGCTAGTGACAGGGAAAAATAAGTTGAAAATGAGAATGACCATCATGTGGGAGAGAAAAACAGATACCAAGAAAGACCTACATAAACTTTAAATGGGCTAAACTAGACATTGACGTGATGCAGACTCCAGTATACAACTTGATACTTAATGCAGTAAGACATTCTAAGACCAAATATAACGAAGTTTAAGAGTTAGGGACTCAGTCCTCCCCTCTACCACCTCTATAAGGGGCATAATTTTGCCATGCCATGGAGTCAGTTGGTTGTGGCCTAGAAGCCTATATTTGTTTATCCGTTATACGCAAAGTGGCACCATGTATGACTAATTAGCTACCAGTTCCTGTTTGCGATGTACCTATTGATGTAAGACAGCTATCACAGAATAGCTTTGATACCAATGAAAACTTGAGTGTATTAGGTTTTTGTTGGAATTTAATCCTCATGAATTGAAATATACAATACACTATATAAAAATATATATAGACTATCCTACTGAAGCAAACCTGCAAGCAGTAGCTGGAGAGGAAGGTTCTAGCTGCTCAGTAAAACCCCAGACCCTGCTGTCTTTCGGTCAATCATCTCTATTTATTCTCAGTGATGTGGCTTTTCCTTGCCCTTTGCCCCTGAAGGTATCTGTGTTTACATCAGTTAGACAACCCTACACTGACATACTCTGACCTTAGGGTGTACCTAATAACTAATAATCCCTCAATCCCCGAAGGCTTAAAATTGATTTCCATTCAGTATTTGAACACAGGTTACATCTGCCCAGCGCTTCTTTATAGACAGGTCATGCTATATTCATTGAGAGAAGAATTTCACGAATTGTGAATCTGTGGGCAATGGGTTTATTTACTGAAAGTCCCCTTCTAGCCCGAAAGATGACCTTTGCTTGCTTTAGATGGATGCCTGAGGCAAGATATAGGGCCTTTAGGGTTGGAAGAGATGGGAATGACAGCTAGATTCTTTAAGTCTGTCTTTGCTCTAAGTTTGAGCCAGAGAACTTCAAATAACCCTGATGGTTCGTTCCCATTGTTTCAAACCACAGTCCACCTGCATGACACTTTCATTTAAAAAGTGTATCACTTTAACCAAGAAGTGTGATTTGGTGTATCAAAGAAAAATCACTCAAATGCTCTATGGTATTGTGTAACATTATGCACATAACATTATCCCACATTTTCTTGATATATATGACAGAATTATGTCATTATGACATACAGGCATGGATTTCTACCTGTCAGAGTGCCGATTGCATCACGATTGCACACGAACCGTACCACAGTTTGACTGAAATAAATCTCTACTACCTTGAAGACGACCTCGTTCAGTTAGCCTCGGGTGGGCGTGGACTTTTGCTGTGCGCTTGGGGTTTCTTGAGCTGTCCTGAATTCAGATTAAACTGCCAGTTTAAAAGCAATCTAAGTAAAGGGAGGCGAAATTCACAAACCCAAATGTAGAGCAGTAAAGCACTATTGGATGATTCATTCAACACCACCCCTAATTATGCTTTTTTACAATTCTCAATTGTAAAATGTTTGAGTTTGGCAGGGTTAGAATTAAGGATAGATTGTGCTCATGCCAAATAAGCTACGGTTAGTGTTGGGCAATGAAAAGACTTGATTGGTTATCCCAAGGTGTTTGGATTCATGTCTCATAAAAGTCTCCATGCCAATCCACCACCCCAACCTCAACACTCTTTTTCAGAGAAACTAGCTTACAAAATAAACCTAATGTAAACTGTAATGAGACATATTTAGCACCAGAAATTAAAATCTATGTTCATCAGTCATCAGTATCTTATTTTCCGAGCATTGTTTTTATAAATGGTTCTAACGACATGCAGATACTTCTAAGCCACGACTCTCCTTCTCTGTTTATGTCCACCTCAGTTTGTCACCTATCAATAGCAGGGCTGTCCTACATGTTTCCTCACAGCACATTGGCCCAATCAAAGCTATGCCTTACCATTTTAGATTGAAATCGGCATAATTGAGGTTAATGGCCGGCTGACACTGACGTACATCAGTCCGACTTGATTCAGAGAGATCACAAGGCATGTGGTCATCTATCGTTGGCTCAAAACCTAAAATGTTATTTATCCAAAGCTATCGTCCTCCTATCCATCTTACATACATGATGATGATGATGAAACATATTTTCATCAGTCAATAAGATGCTAAATGCTGACCGTAGCCATAACAGAATACACACATTCCATATATAGAAACATGTATGGTATCGCACTGTTTCCCATTTTTCTGCCCTTTCCATTTACATGCATGTTGTGAGGTGGGGTATCTAAATCAGGATATAGTGAAGTTCCTGTCCTAGATTTTCTTTTTTGTTTCATTTCACAGCATTGCATCGATTTATATGATGTTGTTTTGTACATTACAGCACGGCATTGTCTTTGACTGTAATATGTTACAGCACATTGCGTTTCACCACGTGATGCTTTACCGTGTTGCGTAGCTCTGGTGTGTTTTGCATTGTCTCAATGTTTTTTTTTTTGGTTTTTTTTCCATTTTAACCTGTTGTCTAGCACGGCACACACTGTGTTTCATTACATATCATTGCGCCGTGTTGTCACCAAGCAGGTGTATAAAGGCCTGAAGGATTACACTCATCCTCGGAGGAGGTGCCAGGAGTGGGCCTCCAGGACACAGGGCTTTGGGCTAATCTGGTTATATGACAACACTATTGTTTGTCACACAGTCATTTAAGTGATGCTAGCTTGAAGAGGTATTAGTGACATCACCGCAAGCTGTCCAGCGTTCCCTGGATTATAATGCAGCTTGTTTGTGTTGATGAAAGTAAATATGCACCGGCCTAATGTTGTGTAATTGTGAAAACATGGTAACAAGGGAAGAAAAAATGTAGACAGACAGACAGACAGACAGATATACAGATACATAGATAGATCACGCTTTACACACATAGACATACACACACTTACAGCTCCATCCACCAGTCACTAATTAATTGGATGAAAAAGCAAGGCACATTGATTTTCCAATGACACGGACTCAGGGTTTCAAGATCACAGTGCAGGCAGAACTGTGCGAGTGTGTGTGTGTGTGTGTGTGTGTGTGTGTGTGTACTCAGCTTGTGTGCGTGTCTACAGCGTGCGTGTATGCACAGCGATGTGTACACTATATGTGTGTTATCTGGGACAACCACCATTCATGTCCATGTTTGGGCTCTTGGAACGCAGGCCTCTATGGTGGAGCGTGTGTCATGTCCATAAAACGACCCCCCTCAAACACACACACACACAAGTTTCAGGAATGATGCCATCCAGTCTCCCTGTTGTACAAAGCAGATCGTTCCACTTTGGGAGCTGAAGTGGTGCGGAGGTCTAGCCAGTGAGGAATTTTAATGAGATTCCATGACGTTGCTTTTTTTTTTTTTTCTAAACTGCCTCCCTCTAACAGTTCTTTGGCAAAGAAGCGGTGTGGGATAAACTAAAAATGCACCCTGGAAATGGGAGTCATGTGTGCCATTCACACATCCTGAAACAATCATACTTGCTCTAATCATAGTTTAATTCTAAGCAAACTCACTGTGTGTCTCTCTTGTATGTGACCTGGAGAAAACATGTGATTATGATTGAAAGAGTCCTCACCAGAGAAGCATCCTTCAATTATTGAAATGTTAAATGCTTTGAATGTAAAACAGCCTTTCATTTGAGCAAAACCAGGTGGTGCTGGGAGTTTGTTGATACAGTGACTACTTGCAAGCCGCACAACAAAACTTAACCATACCTCAACAATATGGATTGAGGTTGTTCTCCTTCTAAGTATTGACCAATGTCCTGTGACTACTGTGGGTATGAGGACTTTGTGTCCAAATTGCAGAAACAGCATATTCAAATTCTATGTTGCCATAAATTTCTCCTCTAAGGAAGTAGGTTAGTATGTGGTAAAGGGAACACATCCAGTACAGACAGAACCAGTGTGACTGTAAATACAGTCATTTTTACAGCGGTAGCTAGCTGCAGAACATTCTGGGTCAGATGTTTTTAAAATAACACTTTGCCAGGCCAAGCAGAACACTTTGGGTGAAGGGCTCCACCGTAACATCGTTTGTACTTCATGGGAATAATAAAGAAATGTATAAATATGTATGCGGTGGTATGTATGGCGTGTATTTGCCGGCGGGCATGTGAGTGAGAGGTGGCGTTGGGGTTAAGCGGAGGGGGGAAAAAACAGCGATAGAGGACAGGGAGGTAGTGAGAGAAAGAAAGCTGACTTGTGGCTGGCTGTGAGACACAAAGCCCTTAATTACACTGTACAGGCATCACAGGAATAGCAGTCCGCCTGGCCGTAATGGGATCCAGATGAGGGAATTATACCATTTCCTGACAAAATGGCTTCAAGATGGGGGACAGCGCTACTGTCCTGACTTCTAATAGAGCTGATGGGAATTAAAGAACTTTAGATTACAGGCAGGGGGGAGGTCGGGTGTGCGGCTGCGACACAGTAGGGAGTGGTGTGTGCGCACAGTGCAGACCTCGCGGCTGACTGATTAGAGGAAAATATTTAATTGCAATTAATAGTGTGATTACTCTCTAAAGTCTTCTCCAAGACTAGCTTAGCTTCTATAGAATAAAAATACATTCTGCTTTGACTAACATGTTACATCTGTATTGCTACAATCCAGCATTCAATAGCGCTTTGCGGTGATGGTACTTATTGATAACAGACACATAGCTGACACGCTTCTGAAGAAGTTAACCGTGAGTTAAAGGTTTAGATTCTGCACTGAAGCTCGAGCGAACTTTAGCTCCACACATCTTGGAAAAAGAAGCCACTCTGTTGGTGTTTGTTGAACAGCAGAAAAGAGACAGTCCAGTCTGTATCTTTTAAACATTAGGGATGAAACAGGGCAGTGCTTCTTTCTTGACAAAAGCATTCTTGCCTGAGCATTAATAGTGCAGCTACTGGCATGCAGAGAGCATATTAAGTAGAACGGCTGAGAGTTTCATTTTGTCGCTTGGGCATCTCACAGAATTAACATGAATTAGCTTAGTCATTATGGGCAGTGAAATCAAGTATAACTAACTAAAACATTAACCTTTCACGCCTCATTAATAACATAACTGATAAAATAATGTAGCTGTTGCAAGTTTCTATTTGCTATTTTGATGTAAAAACGATCGCTCAGTTGTAGCTCAGGAACAAGTGCTAATATATGTGAATCTGAGGCCTGCTTTTCAAGGCTTTGTTAGCTGTCAGTGTACCAGATATCAGTAGCAGGCCCAGCACAGCTTCTTTTTTAAGTTTATGACCGTGTGTCAGAGGTATGCCTCTCAACACAGTGAATGCGACACAGACGACATAATGATGTAACGACAGAAACATGTGGTCTATGATGGATGTTAGACTTTGTTCTCAGAAAACAAAGCAGACAAGTTGACACGAGTGACCACTAAAGGAGCGACCGAGCGACAAGAAAGAGAAGGAGTAATATCTTGGTGAGTGTTATGTTAGAATTGCAATAATGGAGAAAGCTTCACACACACAAGCCTCCATTGTTTTCTTTACCGCTGCCAACACTCACCGTCTCTATCACTCTTTTATTGAATGAAATTTCCCGCAAGCTCTCCGTTTACACTCTTGCCTGTATTCTTGTTCCAACTTTCCCTCCCCGTCTTTCCTCGCTTTCTTGTTGTCCATAACACGTTTTGTCAGGTGGCATTTTCAGTGAGAAACAAAGATGCTACCGAAGCGCAGTTCCTGTGTGAAATCGAACTCTTTGTTTTTTTGTTTTTGTTTTTTTCCTCCCCACCAATCCCTCTTTCTTCTATCTCTCCCAGGTTTGTGTGAGTGATGAGAACGAATAGTGGGACTGAAGGGAGAGGAGAAAGACACACCGGGGACTATTTCATCTACGAAGTTTCGCTTTTTCCAACTCTTTTTTTTCCTTTCTACTTCCAGGTATAGGTACACCTTCTCCCTCGACGTCTCGTTCTAGCTTTTGTTCTCCACCGATCTTTCCAACAACGGTTTCATGATGATGTTACAGGAAGGCGTATGGCTTTTAAAACGTGATAGATTGGGGAATAACAGTGGGTGGTTATGATGCAGCAGTCTTAGTCTGGACGTTCAGGGTTGATTGAAAGAAAAAGGTAACAGCAGGCTTGGTTGTACACGTGTTTAGGCACACGTGTGAGCATGGGAGACAGAGTGCATCAGAAAATACGGCTTGCCAAGCTCCACAGAGAAAAATGTGGAAAAAAAGCATGTGTAACGACAGAAAGGTGTGTAGAAAAGGACGAGAGAGAGAAAGAGGAAGAGGGTGGGAGGTATTAGAAGCAGAGTCCAACTCTCCGGGGACGGCAACGACATTAAATAAGTGATAAATATTCAACAGAAGGCAAGAAGGCACTCAGGAGACACCTTGACAGCCCAAACAAATACTTAGTGAGCACACTCTAGCAACCATACCAACATGTACCAGAATACACAGCAGTCCCCAGTCGATTTTACTGACAGCAGACAACACAGGCAGAATGGGGCTAGAGAAGACGCAGGTGATGAAAAATAAGGATGTGGTGGTCGGCAAGGGAACGATGGGAGGAGGAGGTGGAGACTGTAGGCGCAACACTGGGGAGGAATTGTTTGTACAGACTGACAATTTTTAGTATTTTCTTCAGTACATCCTTTTCCCTCAACATGTTTTTCCTTCATTTCTCTCTTTCCCCAAATCGGTGGCAATCTTGCCTCAATTCATCTCTCTCCATCTCCGCACTGTACCTCTGAAAAGTTCCAGAAAGCAGATCTGACCCTTCCTGCAACCCTCGCCTGTGGGGCCATCCATCAGCTGCCGGCCCCAGACGGATTGAGGGAGGAGACAGGGGCGGATAAAGAGCTGGAAGGAGGGATGGAGGTGGATGGCAGGGAGTTTTGCGGGTTAGGTCTGGAGGTTAGAGCGGTAAAGCCGAGAGAGAGGGGGTGGGAGGGGGGCGTCCGTACCAGGGGAAATGAGGTAATATGTTGGAGTCAAGTGAAAAATGGCTGTGTCGCCTCGACAGGACGGCTTCTCCGCCACACATGGCTGACCAGGAGGTGAAAAGGGTTTTTTACTTTTTCAAGGTACAGAACAGCACGCACACACGCCAAGACAAATGCAGCAACATTCTGCACCTATGTATAGATGCATGAACACTAATAGAGTGCAGGCCCACAGGAAACACGTACTTCCTCAAATGCACTCATGTGCTCACAAAAAACATACTCACCGTCACGTACAAAGATTTGCATGATGTTGTGATATAAAAATGCCATGCATTTTGCAAAGTAAATAGGACAAACATCACTGTTTCACAGTTTCAGTAAAAAAACAACAACAAAAAAAACCCACATTTGTCACTGTGTCACGATGTGCATTCACACCTTTCACTCAGCATGTCTGCAGTGTCTAGACTTCAAGACGACGCTCTTGAAATCCCATCCAATTTAAAGCCTTCGCTCACACAGTCATGATTTTATAGAGAATGAGGGACAGAGCGAAAAAAGATGGAGCAGACGAGAGACAAATGGAATGAAATTGATATATTGAATTTCCACAACTCTTTTGTCTGTTTCAGCCTTTTCTGGCCTTGTTATCACCAGAAGTGTGAGTGCACAAGTCTGTGATGAAAACATACTTGCAAAATACAGGAGATTCACAAGTGCAAAGCTTTGGTGCTTGAGTGTAATGTGCAGTGTGAAATGTGAAAACAATGTGACAGTGTGAAAGGGGTCGCTCGCGTTGATGAACTCACACAGGTATATCACCTGAATATGCAGCTTCCCTTGGCTGTGCGGAGCTTTTAGCGATTTTTAGCTCGTTCTTAGCGGTTTAGCTTCTTTTCATTTCAGTTTTATTCAAGCCAAATAATAACAGGAGTTATTTTATGGCACTTTCCATATAGAGCAGGTCTAGACCAAACAATTCCCACTACGAGCAAACGCTTGGCGATAGCGGCAAGGAAAAACTCGCTTCAGTTTACCTACAGTTTTTAGCTGCAGCAGCTAGCTGTTTACAGAGAGAAAGCCTTACTGTACACTACCTGCTCAGCAGCAAGCAGCAGCCAGAAAACAGTTTGCGACTAGCTGCTAAACATTGCATTTAGCAGTTAAAGAGCCAGATATTCCCCTCAGGTGTTGGTAGAGACTGAAAACAAAGCTAAAAGAGAGTGACTCCAAATGAATGATGATATGACAGTGTTGTCTTCACCACTTGTTTCAGCTTCTTACAAGTGGCCAAAAATATCAGTTATTGCAGGTTTAATGTGAAGAGAATGATTATAGGTTGAGGAAAAAGTACAGGAAGCCAAAGTTCACTTCTTCAAGCCATAATTCAAAGCGTGATGGCACAACACGTACACACCTCTGAGGTCTGACCACTAAAACTATTTCTTCCTCCCTTTCCATTTGCAGACCTTTTCTTTGGTCCTAAAATGGCACATTAACATTTGGAACACATCCACACATCATCCATTAACCAAACCCCCCTCCCTCCTTCTCCCACCCCCTCCTTTACTTCCAGCACACTCTTCCCCTTTCCAAATCATTAATAGTATGTAAATCCCATCATCACCATCACTCGCCGTGTCTTTCAACAGATGTTGACAGGCTCCACATTTTATAGGTCAGCAGCTGAACGCCAGGGCCGGTTAAAAAGGGTGAGCTCAAAGGCCGATGGGAAGAAGGGAGTGACAGAGGGAGAGATGAGACAGCAAACACAGGAGCAGGGAGGGGTGACTAGTTTCCTCTGATGTCACCGGCTCCCCACAGAGTTTGGACTCTTTGCTGTTTTTTTTTTTCTTTTCCACAAACCTTTCAAACTGTACGTCGGTGACAGTGACAGTGACGGCAAGCAACACATTCGTCATACTGTTCGCAGCCTGCTTTTAGAAGTCCTTTGAGACTGGATCTGCTGGCTACATGTAGAGAGAGGGAGATGGGAACTAGCACTCCTGGATGCCCAGCAACTGAAGCGGGAGACAGACAGACAGATAGACAGCCACAGACTGGACAGATAGAAGGACAGGCATCTTGCAGACAGGAAAAGAAGAAGAACAAAAAAATGGGGACAGAATGAAATAATCAGAATGAAAAAGAGAGCTCCAATGAATTTTTGAAGAGTTTTTGTAGCGGAAACCTGCCTGGAACTGGAGTTTAGCAACTCCCCCAATCCCTGGGTTTCAGGGCAAAAGTCTAATATCTTTGAAATAGTGCAGCCTTTCAACTCAATCTCTCTGAGTTTGGGCCCAGGGCTCTCTTACTGTCAGTGACTAAATCCTGCAGCAGTTTAACGTCCTCTGGAACACTCTGTACATTTTGTGAGGCCTGCTGACAAGAGAAAATGTACCAACGAATAACCAAACAACAGTCTTGATAAACCTTGGAGCACGTTTTTAATAAGCATTTGCACATGGAATGAAGTAAGAGTTTACCTTGAAAAACTCAATTACAACGATAATTTGAATTAGATAATCGTTTATGTTATGATTATTTGAATTAGACTTATTTTTCTCACCAATGGGTATATAGAAGGAAATTATAAAAGATGACTATACGTGCTGTTTTTCATTTCTGTTATGCAAGTACAGTTTTATCTGGGTCTTTTTTTTGTCTTCTTTTCATCACTCCCATTCCTATTTGGTGAAAGAATCTTGTTGCTTTTATCTCGGGAAAAGAAAGACCTTCATGCAGCGCATTTTGTGCAAATAGACAAAGCAAAAACAGAGCTGTTTCATAAGCAAGTGTGTGTGGTTCAACAGTAACTGATGAGGCGCAATTAATGTCAGAGCGTGTGCATAGATCAGACACAAAACTACCTGACTAATGGTGCCGAGTTTCATTCTGACCCATTGATGGCTCATTTCTGCTGAACTGAATACAGCCATTAGCTGTGGGTTCATTTCTTTCTGTAATAACACAGTTTTTGATAAGTTGAGGTGCCAGGCCTTGGCCCCCCTTATCATATCATATTATTATCTATTGTCTTTTTTTACTGTTACGCATGTACACAAGGACGGACGAGATGGAGAGACAGAGAGGGAGCCAGGGAGAGAGAAAGAGGTGCCCCCATTAAGTGTAAATCAATCACGTACAGGAAGCAATTTGGCCTGGCACAGGTAGAGAGGAAATTAGAGAAAAGCTGGCAAACCACGCACTCAAACACACACACACAAACCTGCGTGTCCGAGAACACAAGCGTGCGAGTACGCACGCATGCTTCGACTTGTCTCGGCCAGGCTGACAGGAAATTGGACAGTCAGGAAGTAGTCCTGAGTATTGGGCGGAGATTGTTGTGTCATGGGAGTTTCCCACTATTCCGTCTGTCTCTTTAAATAGCAACAAGAAATTGGTTTCTACTCACTGGTAACATTAGATCACCGTGATTGGTTCACATATGGTCAGAGCACCAACTGTACTTCCAATTGAATCTTTTATTTATTTATTTATCTTTTATCTCCACCTGACAGCGACTAAAAGCACTCTTGTTGCTTTGATTCAGCAGTTCTTGTGCTTTTTTCGGGGCACCTTTTAATTTCTGATTCTGTTGGGTTTAGATGAGGAGCTACCGGTTCCCAACTTGAAGATATCGTCATGGAAACACTTAATCCTAGTGGATAATTAAAAAAATGTGATGATGAACCCCAGGTGTTTTTGCATTGCCATTGTTGTAAGTGGGAACAAAACACCCTACCAGTATTGCTAAATTTAAGGATGCAGAATTCTAAAAGTAAATCAACCTGCTGAGTGTATTATCAGGTTCATGCAAAGTGTACTTACTTCACACAAAAAAGCAGCAAAAGAATTAAAAAGTCTTACCAAAATACTCAACGTGAGGTGACTTGAGATTTGGTGCACACAAACTTCAAGCTTCTTTTGGCAAAGACCCAGATACTGTAATGTGCTGTTGTTCATCTCTTGTGCTGACCACTCAACCTGAAGAGTTTCCTATCCAAGCCTCGGAAGTCACCTGACATTGTGCGTAGGCGTATGCCAATTCTGATCAACCTCCAGTTCTCCAATCTCTCTCCTATTTTCTCCTAATCTCTGTAAATTTATGAAGTTGTTTCATAAAGTCTGATTTTCAACTTGCGCGGACGCATCTTTTCCTCCGTTCGTGGCATTCTCTATATGCAATGACCTCCAGAATTTTCATTGAGTTCTATCTGAACAAACTGTGAAATTGAGCAGGACTTGCAGAAGTATGCTTTCATTGGTGTATATATGTACATATATGTATCTTTTATCTACAGATGCTGGAGGTCTTCTTTCAAGGACGCTGTCAGTTTTGTGCAACATTGTGGTTCAATATAAAAAAAAACAAAAAAACTAAACACTGGCTCTAGATAGGGGCCTTTGGCCTCGCAGGTACTGTAGTTTCTCCTTCACACTTGAGCAACTACACCGCCACATGCCATTAAATCGTACACACTCAACCACTAAACCTGCCAATATGCTTCATTAGAGCTTGTTGGATGGTCGAATAGTGTAAGAAGGCCCCTCTCTGTGACGTCAATTTCTGTAACTTTCCTCACTGATAATCCGACACTCGCACCCACTTTACGCTGTGGTTGGCACCATTATTGTTGCCAATTTTCATGTAAACGACAAAGAGCAACAGTGTGACTGCCTACGATAGATGTTAAACATGTTCGCCATTATCCCTCCATATAAACAATATCACTTTTGATTTTGACACGGTTCTTTTTAAGCATAATCCGACCCTTTACTTCTGGCAACAAGCGACAGTACTGTACAGTGAGTTGTGGATGCAGTGAATGACTTTGTCCATCCAGGTATGAGTTGCACAGATGACCCTAAAATCCAGGTGGTAAGCCTCCTGCCAGGAACCTCAACCTCTCACCTTGAGGACTCCTCGCTAAATGCTGAACAATCACTGTGCAGACTGACACCATGCTGACTGAGCTGATTATGACCGAGATTCTGAACCTCAGCATCCCTCCCTTTCCAACAAATCCCAAATACACTCACACACACACACACATACACACATGCACATACAGAAAATCCGCTGCGGTTAGATGCGGTTACTAGCCATTAACTGTTGCCAGTGTGGGTTTGTCTCTGTGCATCAAACCTGCAAGTAGTGTTGCGTAAGCGTTTGTGTGCATCCGAGATCAGGTTCATTTCCGCGCTTGTTAAATGCCAGGTTGCGGTTAGACGGCATAAATATTTCAGCATCTGGTGGTAAGATAATCACTCTGATTAAATGGCTGACATGGTACAAGGTTGGATGGACCAAGAGAAGCTAACTGGAAGTGAAGAGGAAAGGGGGAAGAAGAGGGCACGAAGTGAGGTAAGCTTCAGCATTTTGTGTAGAAAATGTGGACGGATTTACTCAGATTAATGGACAATCGAGATTTTCTCTTTAATGTTTAGAAGCATGACAATGCAGACTGTAGATATAGACAAGAAAAACACAACGCCAATGTTCAGTGATCTCATATTGCCTGCAGTTCAATAAAATCTCAGTCAGACCATTTGAGTATAAAAATATCTTTAAAGTAATGAATATAAATGTACAGCCGGGAGCCTGGTGTCGCTGAGAGCAAGAGCTTTCACCTTCATTCATTAGATGCAAAATAATATGCATAATAATGCAACTGCCAGAGCCAGAATCCTCTCTATCTGACAGTGTTTGGTTTCATATTGATGTTAGAGTGTAGTGCGTCTGTGATCTGACTTTATGTCCGATCAAATATTCCGGGCAATCAGCAGACGTCTTAGATGAAATGTCAGAGGGGGTGGAATATTTTATTATCAAAACATAAAAATGTGAAACAGTAAAAAGTTGGAAACAGTAAACACTGGAAATTGGACGATATAGTTGATTCTCCGATGCATTTTTAACCTTTTCAGAGAAAAGGTTTAGGTTCATAAAACACTTTTACACCTGGCCCGAAAATGCCAGCTGTCAGTTAAAGTGAGAAGAAAAAGGGCAAAAATTAGAGATATTTGAATTCTGTAAGAGACATGAAGTGACAGCGAGACTCAGGATAGGATACAGAGCATTCTGCAGTCTCTTTTCCATTTTGTGATGTTCATGTTGGCTTGGAGGCTTGAAAAAAGAAGCTGTGCAGCTGCGGTTGGTACAGGATGTGCAGTGTAAATACTCACTATTGCAAAAAGCTTTAGCGAGATGATGAATTTGAAATTGCCCCGGGGATGTTGCACTACATCAGGCGCGGGCAAGACCTTAGGTTTATCTGGTAAGAATGTGGAAGGATGCATAGTAATTACAACTCAGAAATTAGTGTCCAAATTAATCTTCTTTTGCCGTTATCTATGCTGCGTTTACTGTAGTGTCGTAGCGCAAGAGCATTTTGACGATGCCATCTATCATCAAAACCATGAAGGAATAATCTGCCCTCAGTCTGAGCAAATAGACTCAGATACTTTTGTACTAACAGGCAGACCACAAGAGACCATTCTCATTACACTGGTTCCCCCTTTCTTTTTTTTCTTAATCCATTTTCTGCCTCTTATCGACTTGATTAAAAGATAAGAGAAGGTTGATTAATTATTAATAGGCCTCCGTCTTCTCTTCTTTTACGTCTGACCGTACTATAATGATTTTTTATTCTCGCTCTCGTTGCTCACCTCGTCTTTGATTTAGCGCGTCTTTCGCTGCCATATGCAAATAACCACACACGCGCTGAATTGCACAGAAACGCACACACAATTTAATTACGAGCCAATTACAGAAACACTTTCATGCTATTCTTTTTACTTCCTTGCCCTCCTAAGTGTTCCATCTAAGGTGTGAAAACACACACAAAAAAAAAACAAAAGAAAACAAGGCAGTGGAAGGGAAACAGAATCGCTTAAATTGATTGTCTGTCTTGTCCGACAGCACTCAATCAGATAGGCTAATAATTCGGCGCTGAAGAAGATCTTCCTCATGCTGTTTCTGTAAGCGGTTGCACCTGCTGATGGCTCAGTGGTTAGGCAGAATGTGATACTGCAAACCAGGGGAGGGATTTTTCAAAAAGATCTGTGGTTCTACTGGGATCCAGGTGTTAATCTGACAAAGACTGGGAAGGCAGTGCTTTTCGCGCGTGTGACTGTGCGTGTGTGTGTTCAGAATTAGCCATCCTGTTCACAGGTGCAAAGATTTATGAGCTTTCAGGCTCTTAAGTTTCTGAAGTGACTTAATACCTACAAATATTCGGACTGTGCATGCATGCAGGCCTTAAAAAAAAAAAAAAAAACACACACTGAGTGCCTGCTTTAAGTCATATGTTTCAGTGGGATTGAAATACACAAGCATAATATCCTTTCCTTGAGCCACACATGCTACAAAATCCCCAAAGGAACCACAACCTGGTGCAGCGCCGTTCCTTTCTTCCCACACGCTTCCTGCTATTACCCTCCCACCTGCTGACACCACCCTACGAACAAGAAACACATTCCCTATTCACATGTTACTTCCCTACCTTTCATACCCATGCGAGAAACCGAGTGTGCACTGCATTAAAAGCGAAACAGAGAATTAGAAAAAGGCTCCCTCGCAGCCAGAGTGTAAATAGACATATAATTAGCATATAAGTCCTTGTAAGGAGGGGAGAAAAGCACAGATTATGCATTCCACACATACAGAGAGAAAGCAACTGGCTCTCTTTCACATGATAAGCCACACTGGCAGAGTTAAAAGCGTAATTGGAGAAAAAGGCGAAACTCGTCAGCGCTGAAATGTTCGGCTTCTCATGTTGAGCAAAGAGGGGAATACAGCACTTTTGAGCTTGTATCACACACACCGAGATGATGACAAGAATCTTGCGTTAAGTGCTCCTGGAAGTCTACAGACGTACAGTAGTCGGACAGATGAAGCACTCTGGCGTCAAAGGTTTACCAAAATGTGATGGTTGCCAGCCACACTGCACTCATCCCTCTCAATGGGAGACCCAGACTCAATTACGCCACCCACAACAACAGCAGCCTTGGCAGCATGCAATAAAAAAGTGTAAAACATAAACAAGTTATTGTCTCTCTATGAGAGAGTTGGTCGGTGGGTGCAAAAAGGCCAAAGAGATGTATTATGTCCTTGGGTGAAATGTTTCAGCCCAGGCCATTCTTAACCCAAAGTCTGCATTACTTCGCTGATGTAATAACGTGAAGAGAAAAACAACATAGGGGCAAAGGGATTGTAATGCAATCCCATGAAGGCAGCGCATCTAGCTGAAACGTCAGAAAAAAGCCTCCTCCTCCCTCGGCCTGAAAATATGCACACTCCACAATCCATCTCGCTCACTCCGCTCCCCCGAAGGATATAATCTCTGGTATATAGGAAAAAAAAAACCTATACATAATAAACATCCACAGGAGCTTCTTTGTTTGCAGTTGGGGCCTTTGGACAATCTGACAGAATGCTTGAGAAGTGTGTGCACCGCAGCGCATGCTGGGCGTATTGTGTACAGTGTCTTTTGTTGCTGCAGTGATGAAAGTAATGGGAAGAAACGGGGGGGAAAAAAGAGGGGAGGGTGGATAAAGGTGTGATGTAGCAATTCATCTCCGCATGAATCAATCACAGGAATAATGCTGCGGAGAGAAGAACATTGACTAATTGTGTGTACAGTGTGCAGAGTTTGAAGTTAGCTGCCGCGCCTTCAGATGCTACCGCCACAATGCTCGGATATAGCTCGGAGCAAAGCACTTGTAAAGCTACAACCAGCAGAGTTAAACCTGACTAAGTAGAGTTACAGATGTACAAAAAAAAGAAGGCACTACACAATGAGAACCATCCAATCACACAACTTCAAACAGTGCATCCTCCGCAGCAGACTGGAAAATTAGAACACTCTATATTGGGCACCTCAACCCTAAAGTGGTAAATCGGATGCCGCCACATGCCGCTGGGTTTTCTCCACATATCACTGTGCGTGTCATTGAAAGTGAAGGCAAGCCCTGGGCATGAAAGGAAGAATTACAGCACTTTGCCTTTAATAGACTCTGCTGGTGCCTATGCTAACAGTTACACCTCTACGCTGCCCTATCACTGAGACAGCAGCTATGACAAGCATGAAATGTCACCACTGGGACAAACAAAGCCGGAGAGACAAAGTCAGTGAAGGAAGTGATGGCGGCATGCAGCACATAGTTAGGAAAGGAAAGGATTGGACCCAGGCTGTGCTGTGATATACAGCAGGCTGCTCTAGGCATTCTGCACTGAGTCTGATGTTGCTTGTGTAACAAACAGAAGCGAAACAAGGTGAGGCTCCCTCAAAGACACAGACCAACAGAACGACACATGATCAGGGGACAGGTGACTATGTTTTTTTTATTTTTTTATATATATATATATATATTCTCCAATCTTCTCTCAACATTCCTTCTATCTAATCTGACCCTGACAAACAGCAGGCAGGCTGAAAGGAACTGAAAACTGTGATGACTGAGAAAAGTGGACACAGCATGACATCACAAAACCTTGCAGTCACCAACATTATCCACTGTGGGCACTCTGGAAAAAATGGAGTAGCATTGTCTGGGAGGCACTTTCCTGGTTTCAGATTTACCCGGTCTTCTCTATCATTAAAAAGAAAAAAGGACAGTACAGAAAAAAAGGGACAAAATAATAATAATGATAAGACAAGGACCGAGCCAAGAAGAGTTGATAACAATGGACGATATATGGCTCTTTTGACTTAATAAAAAGTTAAAGAGGGGAGTGAATTATACATGACTATATGGAAAGACATCAGCCTGCACATCCATAAAATTGTCAGCTGTGTATTAACGATTCCCTTTGTTGAACCCTGTCCCAACAGACACCACCCTCCGCTGCAATCATCTGCGTGCATTCTGCGGCGCATCTTCAAACACACTCATGCAAGAGGGATCTCTCTCTCTCCTTCATTTATCATTCTCCGAAAATAAGCTCGACAAAAAGGACACGGTGAACACGATGGAGACAGGAACGGGAGCACTCTTTTGCAAGCACTCCAGCGGTGATACCAATTGCATAAAGTCAAATATTTATATTGCTTCTTCTGAGACTGAAGAGCGGCAGTGAACTATAAATTCCAGGAGAACATGCAATCAGACAGTTTAGAAGGTTATTAATATTTACTCTGCATACATGACATCTTGCTCCATGACCTTTAACACAATGCATTCATGACACAATGCTTCGTTAACAAGGATAAAAACCTTTCTAACTAGACTGCAATCGCCATCTTCTCCTCCTGACTTCCTCCACTGAGTTCCATAATGCAGCTTCTGTTTATCAAGTCACATGCAGTCTCTTTTGCTGTACCACATTTAATGTGCTGTGAGTTCCAAGAGAGCACACAAGAGGCACGAGAGGACATCGGGGCAGGCCCAGAGACCCAGGGCTGGTGTATGTGTGAAAAACGGCAGCCTGGTCTGGGAGGCTGACATAGCCGCAGAGGTAATTAGATACTTAGATGTCATGTTAAACACGTTCCCTCTCTGTTCCTGCTTTTTCCCCGCTCCTCTCATTCCCTCTCGTTCTGTCTCTGTCAACTCCGGTCTTCTCTCTGCAAGATGGCTAATAGTACACCGACACTTGGGGGGGGGGGGGGGGGGGGGGAGCTTTACTACTGCACTCTGCTCAGGGGAGGTAATTATACAAATCAGCAATAAGATATTTAAACAACTAAATGTATTGAAATCGCAAATTCAAAGTGAAACCACAACTTTAACCTCTTTAACCCCTACACATGAAAAACTCCAATCTACTCGTGTTGACAAGTGGAAAAAGCAGCAGAACGTCATTATACATAAATCAAATTCTAGTCAAATATGTCAGACTGAGTTACAAGGAAATGTGATGTGCGTGCAGCTAGTTAATTGGCATTCCTTCATTCTGGTTTTCAGTCACGTAATCATCATGTGTTTACTCCATATTCCATATTTTGAAAGAGTAATTGCTTTCTATTAGAACTAGCAGTCTTAAAATCAGGCTTGTTTATCCTTCGTCTATATTGGGATTGTTCTCCTGAACAGGTAAAAGCTGTGCTATTGTTATCTTGGGGAGATTGACTCCGTTCTTGTAAGCTCACCGCTTGACTGGCCTCAGTCTGTCAAGCTGTCTTGGGCTTGTGGGAAATGGTGTTCCTTAAGAGCAACTGAAAGCAGAAATATTGAAAAGATGATTTGACTTTTTTTTTTTTGGTTAGTTTTCATCACCGTCTGGACAAGTGGGCTAAGTCCCAAGACACTCTGCTGAACAAGGTTAGTCGTGTGGCTGGATTTATAGTAATTTGATTTACTACAAATGTCAGTCTATTTTGTTTTCTTGCTTCGGAAATAAAACCTGAAAGTTCCAGTTACACTTCAGCTTACTATTGGCAGTGCACATGCCAGTTTATACGTGCGTTAGACTTGTAAAGTAAATGAATGGTTTCCACAGGAGCAGCACTTCAATACTTTGCTCTCCACATTGATGATAGCTTGCTATTCCCCTCTGCTCCTAATTATAGATACTATATCACATATTCAGCTGATTCTGGTTGATTATGGCACGTTATCATGCCCCTCTCTACAGTATCATCAATAACGATCACAATTTGCAGAATATATTTCTGCATGGCTGCATAGATATTTAATTCGTTATGTCCAATCAATTAACTTGTCAGATCAGATGTCTGAAAATTGAAAAAAATTAGGTTCCACTTGACTGTGGTGGATACGAGCGCGCACAAATGATCAGCCTCTCTCTCCGTCTCTCGTACAGTCCTTTGCACACCGTGAGTCATTTTCCCAGCCTCGGGGAAGGGTGTAATTGAAGCCTGGTGAAAGATAATGTAATTTGGAATAGATCATAAATAATGAATTGTCAGGACCCAACTAAAGTATATGGGAGGAAATATTATCTGGTGTTTTAACTGTAGGCTGGGTAAGTGATAAAGTGGATCTATCTCCAGTTAATACTGCTGTCTGGCCGGTGGGCAAGAGGAATTAAAACAAGCCAGAGAGAGTATGGTATAAAACCCCTCGAGCCAAAAGGAGAATAAAACATCCCAACCTTCTGTCATCGCCTTCACTTCAAACATGGCATTAAGGAGTTTAAAATGTTGCCATCAGGGAAACGAGCATGCCTTGAGCGGACAACACACACACACACACATTTTTCACTCTGGAGCTTTTTGACCCAAATGGCCAGATGCGACAACTCCATAAAACAAAACAAAAAAAGCCATCTGACAGTTCAGACTTCCAGAGTCCTGCTGCGTCTCATGGAACCTGCTTTTCACCATCTCTCCCACGTCAATCCTCAGTGCGGGCTCATACATCAAACTCACACAGCAGTCCGTTAAGCGCCGTCTCTTTCACCTCCCCGAGGTCGGCCGGAGAGATGAGATTCTGGGATAACAATGGCTGCAGGGGTGGGCCCGGGTCAACAATGACTGACTGCAGGGGTTAGGCCTTGTGACGAGGTTAGGCCCCTCTGTCTGACCCCACTACCACCAGTGCTCCCTTCGCTCCTGCCTTCTCACAGTGTGCCCCGTGGTCCCCTCTGCCTAAGCTGATGGATAACGGTGCAGGGATTGAAGGAGGGAGCATAGATATGTGCTGTTTTGACACTGATCCCTGTTGGCCATCACTCAGCAGAGAAACTCCCATCATCTCCTTCTCCCCTGACTCTTGTTGGCCTCTTAATCTCCTGTTGTCCTACTCCCATCATCCGCCAAAGTCTATTGTTTTACTCCCTCTTCCTTTCTGGAGCTGTATTCATCTGGTGGATTTGCACAGTCGTCCGCCCACAGCTGAGATTCCTGGCAAACCAGAGTTTCTTAACCTCAGTCCCCCTTTCCCTCATTTAAGATGGGCAAACAAAAAAACAGTGGGGACAGCCGAGTTCAAATATATTTCTGGCAATGGGTAATTTTCTGTATTTAAAGCGCTGGAATTGAACACTGCGGGGACGTGTTCCAGACCACTGAAGAGTGCTAAAGAGGGGAAGAATTTAACCGAGGCATTTATCGTAACTCAGCACTACAGTACATCTAGCAAATCCTGAAATAAACGATGGATTCAGTTAAATTGCAGTCTGACCTTAATGTGATTCATCTTAATTCATTATACATATGAGGAAAAACAAGCTTAATGGAATGAGCTCTATATTGCTTAAATGGCCCAGAAAACAATTACTGGAGAGTTAATAACTTTCCATTGTGGCTTGAAATTCGTAAACAAGAGGGCAAGAGTGTCAATTGCACTTTTCAAAATGACAATGAGTACAACGCTTTTGCAATAAGGGCATCAGGAGACGTATATTTACTCCATATTATTGTGGGCACAGACAGTCCTGCTTGTGTCCTCTAAAACTCAACCAGCCCTGTTGTTGATAACGACGCTGCCTGGCACACGGCCAGTTTTTACCCCAACGAAATGCCACCATTTGTCCTGAGTTGACAGATTCCAGAGCCGGGTTGAAAACAAGTAAAAGAAAAAAAGAAAAAACCCACGGCCCACTGGTCCGGCCCGCTGTAACATCCCCGACCTCCATCACACAGCGCTGACTACCATCTGTGGTTTGATCTTTGCATTCAGGGGAGAAGGGGTGGGTGGGTGGGGGGAAGAGGGTGGAGGGGCTGAAAGGGCTCAGTCATCCAGCAATGACAAGCAATGTTCCTCTGCTCTCATCCATCCTGTCTGGCATTGAATGAAGTAGCACAACATGCACACAAACACACACACACACATACACACACTGTATATACACAGCGACTGTCAGCATTATCATTGACCAGGCCATTGCTTTGCTAACTGTAGTCATGCTCAGGTGACCAAAGCACACTAAACTTAGCTGATATACCTCAACTCGTCGGTAATTAATGTTTATTGACTGTACGTGCATGCTTTGCATACTTTCCATTAAGGATCCCTCATACCTAATTGGCCAATCTTGATAAATTGGCCATATGAAGTAGATTTTAAGTAAATTTAGATACATAATTGTACAAGTTTTAGCTTTTTTGGTGTGTGCACAACTTTTAGCTCCATTCAACCCTGCAATAAAAGCCCTGTCAGTCAATTTGAGAGTGATAGCGTGTACTATTCCTTTCAATTTAATGGTGGCGTAGGGTGCAGCTTTTCTTTACATTTGGATCTCTGATTATGCGTTTAAATATAAAACACTGATTTGTGAAAATGGACTGGTTTTCATCTGTTCATTAACCCCGAAACTGTTGCTCAGAATCTGGTGTGGAGTTGCTAATTAAAGAAAGAAATCATGTTGCTATTCTCCAGAGAGCACAGGGCAGCGTGAGGATTGATGGTGGATGGAAGAAAATAATGTCAAGACTTTGCTTTTTTTATTTTCTTCCCTACATTTTCTTAAACTCCCCAAAGGACTGCCTCGTATCTGCAATCAGCAGCAATGCGTGAGCCACTTGGAAAACCAACTGTTTACTCTCTGTTTCTTTCCCTCACACACACATACTTCCCTCTCTCATCCTTCCTTTTTCTTACAGATTTATTTACATTTCTCTCTCTTAGGCAGCAGCTTGTTTACATCTGTTTCTCCTCACTTACTCTCTCTTTTTTCCCTCCTTCCCCCTCTCTCTCGCACAGACACACACATATAGATATATATATATATATATATACACACAAGCTTATTTACTCACCACTGTGTTCCCTCACTGATCCCTTTTTGAAAACCACTTAATTAGAAAAGGCTGCGAGGCTCACATGTCCTCCCCCTCCTCCACCACACACCTCCTGTCATCACCACCAACTCCTCTCCTCTTTTCCAACCGCATCCTCTTTGTATTTTTTTGCAGACTTATCTTGTGTCTTTCCGTGCTCTACCTGACTAATTACACTGAGAGATTAGAGGAGGTGGCGCGGCCCGGTAAACAACACAACAGCTGTAAGGACATTAATATTCATCTAGGTATTAATATAAGGAGTGCAGCACAGGTAGGGCAAACGGAGGGACAAGCTATTGAGTGCAGGACACCAGGGGAAAGATGTCTGGATGAGAAGGCAGCTGCGTCAACGTACTTAGTGGCACAACACGATTTTAATTAAGGGAGACAAATTTGAAGTAACACGTAAAACTTCTCTCATTCAAGAGACCCGGGGAGACAGGGACAGACGCTCATTAGCAACAGGTCTCCATTACAAAAGTGCTTGTGTGGGAGGATAGCCATAATCATAATCCATATCACTGGTCATCTGCAACTGCAGGATGTCAGCCCTGCGTTCTTGAGGTCATTGAAGAGGCGACAATGCTTTAGGCTATCTGTCTCCTTTAAAGTACTTTGAAATGTTTTCTGAGTTACTGAAAAATACGTGCAGGATGTGTGGAAGTGTCTGCACATCTACATTTTTAAATAAAAGATGCAAGACATCAGACTTGTTTTTCCCCCTGATTTACTGTAGCTATGGACAAAAATATAGGAAACCTCCAAACCATAACAGATCTGAACCCAAACTAACTCCAACTCATTCCTCTGAACTCTCTGAGCTCATGGAAAGGAACTTCTGGTTTATGATTAAAACCACTTTTGTCTCATTGGATGTGACTTGGAGTATACTGTTGTTAAATCTTCTGTTCAGACACACACACACACACACACACACACACACATATATGGAGAGAGAGAGAGCACTGAGGGGGTTGACTAGTCAGTGTGTTCTCAGATACACACCCCGACCTACTTACCCTGACAGCCGGGAGTGGTGTTGCATGCCCGGCCCGGAAAACTGTGGCAGTATTGATATGCTATTTATAATTTCTTTTTGCATAAATTACATTAGTCAAAATGGGAAAGAGGAGAGGAGAAATGGGAGAAGGGGCAGAGGCAACCTAGTTTGTGCTGTGTGCCTATCAAGTCTTATTGGATTTGTTTTGCTCCCTCTCAGTTCTCATTAACACCAGGATCGCAAACTTAAGCTAATGAAGGTAAGCGGGACATTGTGTCCACCGTCACACACGTGTGTGTGTGTGTGTGTTGGAGTTTTTGATGTGATGACAAATCCCCGTCAACAAGTCTCACAGGGACGGCAGGCTTTTGTCATTCGCAGTGAGAGAGCACTTATGCTATGTGACCAAACACTCACAGATCAAGTGTCTACGTATTGACTTTAACCGGGACTAATGACGGTGGGGAGAGTGAAATACTGCAGCCCACATGCTGCTAATTGGCTTAGCGTCTGAAGTGGACACGCCTGATTGGGCGGATAAAGGTGTACACTCCATGCCATGGTGGCTTAGTCATGGAGAGCATATTCAAAAGGGGAACAACAGAGTGGGACTCTGCTCATCTCTAAGCATTAACGATGAAAAGCAACATCATTCAATGGAAAAAAAAAACAGAACATAAAATCGTTGGAGCTTTGCACCCCACCTTGTGTGGACCAAATGTTCCTCCATGTATGTGTGCAGGCAGTTCCAAACATATTATTTACCATGCAGAGATGAAATATTTTTCTCATCCGAATCAAATTTATTTTCAGCACTCCTAAATGGCATTTTTCCCCACCACTGTAGCCACAGCAAAACCCACCCTGCTGCAAATAGTGCTCACCTCAACAAAGAGCTTGGGAGCCAGGAGGTGAGAAGTGTCCATTAGTGACAGGGTTTCTGCCTGTTGTAAAGCATTTCTGACCTTGACCAGGTCTGTGATTTACTCTAACTAAGGAACATAGCTTATAAAATTCAATGTTCTATGTGTCCCCAGATGTCTAGTAAAAACTTCAGATATTCTTGAACTTAAGCTTAGGTGAGAACCAAAAATGGGTCATATTATACTCAGTTTGATCCCCATATGACAGAGTAAAGTTTTAGTGAGCATGCATCCAAGGTTTGGATGCCAAACTTCCAACTTTTGACATTTTTAGAGCCCTGGCTCTGTACTATTCGGCTCAACACTAAACCAGACTGAAATGTTCACTTTTCATCTTGACTCCAATTCTTCTTAAAACAGCATTTGCGCCCTAGCCACAAAAACACAGCTGCCCTCATGCCAAGGTACCAAAACAGAGCTTCCACAGCTTGAACCAGGAAACCAATTCACTTATCAGCTCTCTCCATCAGCTACTGAATTACAGGAAACGTCTGCCAAATGCATCTAAACCGTGATCACTCTCACTCTGCCCAACCTTCCAGCTTTGACTGCTATACACAGCCTGAAACGAATTGGATAGAGAGAAAGGGAGTGAAAAAGAAAACAAAAAAAACAGTCGGCATCCATTTATAGTTAGTACGGGAAAGAGTGCTGATTACTGCAATAGGACGAAACATTTATTGGGATTCATTCTGCTGATTTATTCATGTCAGTTAAGCAACTGATGGAGAGGAGTCAGATTGAAAGTGGCAGGCGGTGTAGCTCTTTTTCTTTCCATTCTGCTCTTTTATTATAATTATTTTTTTCATTTTGGAAACGTCGGTAGCAAACACACGCCTGCTGATGGTCATCATTGCCAGGTTCAATAAAGCAATCACCGTTGAAAAATGGCAAACTTTCATTTCATCCTGTACCTCTGCATTGCAATGCCACGGGGGCCGTTTTAAAATGTGAGATTTAATCAAGGCAATGGCAAGGCAAGTAGAAGTTTCATCCTAATCAGAGTTGAGAGGGTTATTATATTCATGCTGTTTTGTGCCCTACGGTTCGGTACAGTATATCCCTCATCATTTCACATCAAACACCGCCTCTTCCTGTGTAGCTTTTTTTGCAGGGGACAGACTGGAGGGTTGGTAAAGAGCCCACCTTGGGGTCACCAATCATGTGGAGGACTTGTACATAACTCTGTCACTTCATGACACCTCCCCCTTCAAATGGGAGAGGAATGGCAGGCATAAATCGCAGCTAGAGGCCGCCCAATCAATAGGCTGCCCAACTGACTGACGTGCTATTTGTCATAAGAGGCCTGCTCGCTTTCCTGAAGACACGGCTATTTCCGGCATTTCATTCGCTCTGTAGAGAAGTCCTACTCCGCCAAAGTAACAATACAAAGTTCTAAGGTATCACTGAGGTTAATTTATGGCATGACTGTATCCCTCTGTGGGACACTCAGTAATCTTCGTGTCGACTTTGTTCATGATAAATGTCAGTTTGTGCAAACGCTTCATCAATCACCTCTGATCATTTTACCAATAACATTCAACAATGGCAAAACTCCCCTTGAAAGTTTCCAAGAAAGTCACAATGGCGAATTTTAATTTGGTCACATCCTTCATCGTCGTTTTTTTTGGGAGCAGTGGCCTGGATCGAAATCTTTCTTTGCTTTGAAAGGCCACCAAAAGAGTAACCATTAAGGCTGACAATATTCATAACTTCATTTATTAGATGGGTGATTATCTGGCGCTTCAATATGGGGAGAATAGATATGTCACTTTGGGTGGGCCCTGCCTATTCTCTCCAGCCTTTGCCTGTCATCATTAGACAAGCAGATATAGAATATCAATTACGGAACATGAAAGGGAGAAAATCTGAACCAGTGTTGTTAATTATGTTGAATGCCATTAGCAGGGTTAGACCGGTAGCCCTTAGGGAGAATAGCCGAAGCATTGGTTTCACTTTTTTTTTTTTTTTGAGTGGTCAAAGAGGTACTCCATAATTGCTTCCACTTGCAGTGGGTTACAGAAGTTAAATGCTCTGCACCCTCTTCCCGTTTAATCTATTAATGCAACTTAATAATTGATACACTGCCTCTTTGGCCGTGGTCTTGGCCCATAATCAATTAGTCATTTTAATGAGCGGGCCAAGGAGCCAGACGCGAGAGTTCACTGTGAACTTTTGGAGAACCAAGAGCTCAAGACAAAACTTAATTGTAGCCATGATTTGATTTTGACCCTGAGCACACTCAAGGGGAAGCTGCAAACTCCTTATTTGAGTTCTCAACCATAAATATTATCTCTAATTCCATGTGCTACATCACCGCTGTAAATTCATCGTCGAAAGCATGCCGATCCTCCTGGTTATAATTTACAACAAGGCGACGTAATGGAACTTTGATACTGATAATCAAGACTGGATGTGCGACCTAATCCCTGCAGGAGATTGCTCGACGAATACATCAACCCAAATGTCAGCCATATTGTTTGACCTGCAGGTGGCAAACACGGAGAGTGCGAATTATCTGCTGATTCTTTGGAGATGGGTGCGACCAAACAAACATTAATTACTCGTACGCTGATTCTCCACGAGGCTCTCACTCATTATTTACCGCGTATCACCAGCTGCCTTGTGAGTCTTACTGAAAGGTTAATGAAGAACGGCGAGATATGAAGGCCGCCCCAAACCTCCTGCCATTCCTCTGGTACGTCTCGCATTTGTATGTGTGTTTGTGTGCGTGTTTGTGTACGCGTGCATCCCGTCAGGTGGCTGCAACAGACGCGGGTGTGCCTGCCATTTCTTAATTATTGATAATGAAGCCCACTGAGACTGCAGCGAAAGATGAAGGGGAAATGGCAAACTGATGCAGTCAGACATAATAACAATACAAGTCATGATGGTGCCGTAATGAGAACAATTACACAAGTATACCCTCGACAGCCGCAACAATACAACTCATTCTGCCATTTTATGGAGTCTATTTCTGTACGATCTTTTCTTCATCCCGGACATCATTTTTATCATCGGCTAAACCACTTTACCCAAAACCCTTCATCATCACTAAAGCTTCCAGCATCTAAAAACTATATTCAGGCATGTTTTCTTCTCTGCTGGTTTTTTCAAAACCCCAACTTGCATTGTTATCCCAGCAGAGGCCATGAATAATTCTGACAGTATTTGAGGTTGTGATGAGTACAAACTCACAAACAGCAAAGAGGAATGTGTAAATAAAAAAAAAAAGAAAAAAAAAAAGCACAACACCCTCTGTGCCACATCAAACAATCCCTGTGACCTTCCCAGCCTTGGGGGAGACGGTTTTACATCCAAACACTCATTAAATCCCCTGAGGTTTAGGGCCATGATAAAGCAAACAAATGGCTCGTAATCACAGCGGTAATAAGCAGAGGGGTGGTCATTAGAGATGCTATTCATCCCATATGGAATGCCTCATCAAGAGCTGGGGACCCTTCTCTTATTGTGCCAGAGTGACTTATTGTCTCTGGCAGCGCAGCGACAGATCGTCCTTGCCTGTATGGGGGGCTTATTCTCAAAGCCTTGCCGCCCACTCGCCTTGTTTGCAAGGCATTATTAAAGCCCAGCCTGTACTGACTCACGGCTATATGCGAGTCTCTCTGCGTACTGTGATCAACCCCAGGCCTGTGACTTCCATTTCCACTCAGAGCAGCATAAGGACGCAGGCAGAGTGCAGGATTATGGAGCGAGCGCCTGGTCTAGGCATCATGGCACGGCCTATTAGAGCTGGCAGGGGATGGAATGACGTGCTGTTCTAATATTTTGCCAAGCTAAAATTGGAATGAGCTAAAGATAATGAGTAGGTATGGAAAGAAAGGAATTTAAAAGCCTGAAAGCTAGACTTTATGTAAAACTGCTCAAATCCATGCGTATCAAACAGCTGCCTGAATAGTTTAGAGATAGCAATTGGGATAGATAAACCAACACGTGTCTAAGCAGAGCAACAAATTAGTGGTTAAGCAGCAAAAGACATGCTTTTAGCTTTAGGTCAAGCAAATAGAAGAAATGGAAGGAAAGGAACAGAACTGTAGGTTAGAGAACACGAGAGGAAAAGGCATCGAATACGACTGCAGGATTTTTCAGCGCTCACATACACAGAATGGGAACAACAACATTGTTAACCATGGAGGTAACTGAAATGTGTTGCCTCTGTTCTGTAATTGCTGTGGGTCAGTTCGGGATCACTTGTTGTGGGGGGGGGAGTCATCTTTCATCAGTATGACCTATCACAATATGAGGGAAACCATCTAAGGGAAACCACAGAGACAATTTTCCCTAAACAAAAGTTGGATTTTTTTTTTTTGTATATTGACTGTAATTGATGCAGACCTCTAAAAGAGCATACACCACAAGACAAACTGAAGCAACAAAAAAACTTTCAACAGCGCAAGAAATAATTGATACAGCTCCTTGAATTTTGTGCACTGGCTTCTTTTGATTTCTTTTTGAGTCGAATCTAGATTTTCTCTGCAATCAATAGTGTTGGACTGATAGCTGGAGAGAAATGTCAACAGACAGAAGTAGTCAGGGGTCCTTTTGCTGACAGCAACCTCACGGTGTTTTTGCAAACCAGAACTTCTCTTTCGCGGCGAAAAAAAAGAATCAGCAAGTGATCGATATGAACAATGAAATATCTCCACTGTGTTTTGGTCTATTATTCTGGTAAAACATATCAAAACCAGTACAATTTATACACTTTTTGTAGCATCTGTAGCTAAAACAAATGCATATAAAAGCAAATATCCTAGGAAGTCTTCAACCCACTGTGTCTGTGTTTCTCACAGCTCCCTAACATGGGAATTAACCAGCACAAAAAGGGACGTTTATTGTACTGTAAATATTTCTTCATTTACTTTGATATATGCCACAAGGTTGTTTACTTACTTTCCAATTTAAGAGTTCTGCTAATTGCTTTCTTAAAGTAATTATCCAAAGAGGTCTTAGTAAGTCCCCAAAGCCACTTCTAAATTTCTGCTCAACCGTCACAATATCCAAATACATGCATAATAAAAAAAAAGAGCTCTTACCTTTATTTGCAACCATTCAGAGTGAGCAGCACCGGGGGGGAAAAAAGAAAGAGAGAAATAAGATTAGAATTGGCGCTGTGCTAAATTAACAAACTCGTATCGAATGTTTTTTTTGTTTTTTTTATTCTTCCTCACTACTAATCCCACAATTTACAACTCAGTGAAACCAAAGTAAGCATGCATGGAGTAGAAACAGAGCCTGACCTCATCACTTCCTGCAACAATGCACTTAGCACAGTGATAGCCTCGAGAGAGAGCAGGGCCCCTAATCACAAACTGGAAATGTATGAAAAATAAATGCTGTATTGCAAGAGGGGAAGACATAATAAGCTCTGGCATCAGGTTTTCGATCTGAGAAAGTTTGTGTTTGTATCGTTCAGCCTTTTCTATTTTGGTTTTGTTGGGATTGATTGCTTTGTTATTGTTTTGCCAAAATGATTTTCTTAATTACTTATGGAGCTATGTAAGGGGGGTGGATGTAGGGCTGATGAAATGCTGGAATGGTCCAAAACCACAACCACAATGACTCTTGCAGCAACATAGTGAGTGGTAGCAATAACAGTAGCAGTAAAAGGTACTTTCAGACAGCGGGTGGCTGTTTGCAACAGTTGGCAGTGGTGGGAGGGGAACAGAGAGGGCGGCTGCTGTTGTTCATGTGAGCGTGCATGGCTAATCGTCCATGCCATAAGTTCAACAGCCTTAGTTAGTTAGCTAGCAGGATCTGAGGTTGCTAGTAGCCTTGACATGGGAGTTGCGACCTGCTGCCAACCAGTCAAAACACAAAGATCGCAGAAGCCGGCAGTAATCACTATGATAATAACATAGCGAGCAACAGCAGCATAGTGAGCTGCACATAGCAGTAACCTAGTGAGCAGCAGCCATGAGTGTGGGAGCCACATAGTGAACAGTAGCAATCAAAGTGGCACCAACATAGTGAGCAGCACTCTATTGTTGTTATCTTGAATTAAAGGCTTGTGCATATGTGCCATGTTGATCTTTTTGTGTCTAACTGTGCCAGCATACATTTAAGAACCTGAGAATTTGTATTCTGGAAATCAAAGGGCTTCAATGGCATCTGCTAGAGAGACAAAGCAAAGGATGCCACAGATTCCGTTTAGCAGCCAACTGATGACTGACTGGAGCATGCACTGCCATTTGCCAAACAACCCAACACTCTAGACTTATGGTTCCATTATAGTTCCATTAGCTGAGAGAGAGGGGAGAAAAAAAAAATAGAGAGGGAGGGGCAAGAGGAGGGAGAATAAAAAATCCGAAGGACGATAATTGAAGATGAGAAAGATGCAGGGAAGGTTGAGAGGGTGGAGAGAGCTCGAAAATGATGAGTTGAACAGCATACAAAGAGGGGGAAAAAATGGTTCTTTCATCTTGTCAGCTTTCAGGACGACTTGTGCTCTGTAAACTGAGGGAGTAAAAAAAAAACAAAAAAAAACAAAAAAAAAAACAACCCCGACCCATACTTCACAACTATCATCACCCATGGATTGAGAGCCAGTCAAAAAAAAAAAACAAGACGAAAGCTGAAAGAGTGAGAAAAAAATGAAAGGAAATGAGGGCTAGGGGTGCGAAGAAGTGTGATGGGAGGCAAAAGAGAAAAGAAAAGGGAGGAGAAGTCGGAGAAAAGTATGTGATCACAAAGTACTGACAGCTCCAAATTAGGCTTTTTCAATTTCCATCTATTGAGGAAGAGGAGAGGTGAACTGTGTTCCAGATATGTTATCTCTATTCAGCTGCACTGACAAACGGTATTAAAATATTTTGCTGTTCACCCAAACCGCATCTGAGTGTCCACTTATACTCATATTACATAAAATGTCAAGTTCTTGTACATTACCCTACTGTACGTTCATATCGCTGTCAAAACTGTTGTGCTTCTTTTAGCCTTTAATGCATTACGCTCCATTTTGTTCAGTCAGTTAAGAAAAAAAAATCTGAATCTCACTTTCTTCTTCTTCCAGCTAAGAAAAAAAGGTGAAATCAAAACACCCAATTTTCCTTCTTCCTTATGCAGAATGCATGCACCACAGTTTTTAATTTTCACTGTCAGCCAGAGTGATTACATTGCATTAGGGCCGACCATGCAGATAATAAGGAAACAATCCCGCTAAGAGAAGCACCAACAACATTAACTTAATAACTATGAATTGCCTGTATCTTTCTGCAACCTCTTTGCCACACTGGACCATTTCAGTATTCGTCTTAACAGTGTCATCTATGGTCAGGTCAGGAGCACTAGTCTATCAGAGAGTAATTGGAACAGCTTGGGCTGTAAAGCAGGCCTCTACTTAGCTCAGTTTCTCTGTTAATGCCCAGCCTGTGAAGCACTCTGCCAATTCCCCTCATGGTGGCAATCCAGCTTTATTGATCCCATCATTCCTATTTTTATTAAGGCTGCTCATGTCTACCATATCCAACTAGCTCTCTCCACAAAAAAAAGGCAGAGTTTGCCACCCTCCCACAACACACACACACAGAAAGGCTTTGTGCTTGCTCTTTTTTTGAGCTGATATAAAAGCCACTTGGCTATTTGGACACAAGCAAAGAAGGCAAAAGAGCTCCGGATATACCGGAGCTTTCACTCAACTTATTCCCATTGCTAATGCTTTTCAGACATGGAGGGGTCACAGAGGCCTTTCAAAGTCTTGGTTTCACATTAAGTGGAGATTTTCTGGAATGAAGTGTGGCTCACTGCATTTCTTTTTGGCTTTTAGCTCAAAACAGTAGGCTGATGTCAAACTAAAGATTGCCTCCTTGGGGCCCAAAAGCCGAGCTGGGTTTAAAAAATATTGCCCTCCAATATGCAGACACATACTGCTGGATTCCACTTTTCAAATAAAAATGTTTCCAACTGGCCCATGTGGTCTTATCGTATGCACAAGGACAAAGGAGACGAGAAAGAGAAAAGAAAAAAAAGTATTGGACAATCTAAGTATCGACCAGATGTAAGTGTAGGTGGTGTGTGTGTGTGTGTGTGTGTGTGTGTGTACCACGGTTCATGCAAGCTGCACCGGTCCAGACAAATGGTCTTTATACTATTCAGTCTGGAACCTGCCCACGCTTTTCAATGGCACAAAATGGGTCATCGCGACAAAGACGTGCTCACATAAAGAGCAATTTCCTCATCAAAAGATATTTAAAAATCACATACGATTGCAAAGCACATCTCCCTTAATTTCCTGCTTCAGGGCACATAACCAAAATATCAATTTCAAGCACAACTCACAAATCTGAAAAGGAGTTCTTCATGGGATGCCCTTCACCTGTGTGTGTAATAGCCTCGTTGGCTGATTAAAGAATGTTTCCCGCAGTGATTTGCTTCCCTAAATTGAATTGTAAAGCAATTCTTAAAGAGTTAGCCCCCGTGGTCAGCTCCTGTTTGTTTGTTTTTTCAACAGATTTCTTTTCCTCAGACTTCACTTTTGGCAGGTTTTGTCTATTTCAGCCTTAAAAGAAAAACTCAGCCAGACTGGGCCTGATGAAATCACACACAAGCTTAAAGGTCTATGTCTGGCCAAACAGACAGCCTCAGCGGCAGTGTCTTGAGCTTATTTGAACTCCCTGATAATCTGCATTAGACCTGAGTGCAACCCTCTAGCCCCCCAATCCCGATCGAAGATTCCAGATTAGACTCAAGGTTGAAATGCGTCTGTACGCCCTAAAAGAAATAAGAAAGCCTGAGTCATATACAAACAAACAAACGTCTGCATGAATCTCAGAAAACTTCTTTGACCTCATATCCATCAATACGCCATTAATTATTCATGTTTGAACACCTACTGTAGAGCATTTCACAAGAACTTTTTTTATGAGGAAAATTATGCATTTCGAGTGAACATCTGTTTGCGTGCACAGCTTGTGCGGCGGATACAAAATGTGTTTTGCGTGCGCGCGCTCGTCTGTGTAGCTGTTTAAGGAGGGAAGCGTCTCAACACTGATTTGAGTCAAAAGCTGCACGGATTTCATAAAGTATTTGTGTGTGCATTCATCAGTTCATTTGCAATTACAGTACGGCATGTTTGGGAAAACACACACCTGCAACTCACACACACACACACACACACACACACACACACACACACACACACACACACACACTCACAAGGCCTCCTAGTATTAACACCGACTCGCGTGGTGCTCTGCCACCTTCTTTTATTTTCATATGAAGACTTCCATGGGCTATTATTGCATCCACCTCACTGTCGCCGAGGATACCAACACCACTCAATTATAAAATCATTCAAGGGCCATTAATTCTGCTATAAAGAGAAAAGGCAGATGATACAGTATGGAGAGGGATGGAGGGAGGAGAAGTGATGGGTGTGCAGTGGTGGGGATGAAGGTGGGAGCAGTAGAGAAGGTAACTGCGAGGGGAGAGTAAAGTATTTACTCTTTATATGGTCCCAAATGAAGTTAACTGGACTGATGCCATCCTCAGAACTATCCACATTCTCTGCTGCTGAAATGGGACCTTTCACTGATACTGATGCAGTGATCGATGACTTCAATAGCACCTGTGCTGTCCTTGTAGTACAACTGCAGTTTTCAATATGAGAAAGGCTAAACCTTCTTCGCCTCGGTTAACTTAAAACCGATTTCGAGACTGTGAAATTGCCAAACATAAACGGAGAGAGATGAGAAACTACGACGATAAGAGTCGAGAGTTTTTCACTGACCTCGTTGAGAGACTTCCTCGTATAAAAAATAAAAAAATAAAAAAAACCAGCTGCCGCGCTCTGGGGTTTTTAGTGAGCCTCTGCCAAGCAAGACTTCCTCAGATTTTGTTAACAAAGTGTCAAACATTCACAGGCAGATCACCAACTCAAGATGTAACAGTTGAGATGAAAGCCCGTGTCTCTCTGGAGTATTTTGATTCGGTTTCCACTGCTCCCTAGCCGAGACTGTGATTTAAATGAAGTCCTCTTTCTGTCCCTAAGTTTTCTGACAGAAGTACAGCATTTCATTCATTCACATATCCTATTACTTATTATTACCATCTAGAACTATTCCCGCCTATCTATTTTCAGCAATGTTAGACCATTCCCAAAAGAGTTTCCTACACTATCTATACTTTAAGTCAGCTCTCTGCTTCAAGAGATCATTTGCTTTTACCGATACAGCGGCGAAATCCTCAGTTTTAGTTCTTCAGTG